>CM023359.1:48641720-48694478 GCA_013282895.1 Eriosoma lanigerum
CGCCTGACTAATCATCATCATTGCCATCGTCATCGTCATCATCATCGTCATCATCATTGGTTTCCATTTAATCATTTTCCGTGCCGTGCCGTTCCGAGAGATTGCCCCCGGGGTAATGCCGCCGCCACCGTCGACGACGGGCGGCGTAATTTGTCTCAATGATTAACTAATTGATGTGCAAATCGTATGCGCGCCGTCGACGCGAAATACTCAAGACCCGCTGTTTAATATAATCACTCTGTATAAATGTGTATAATATAGTAATATGCAACTATGACCTATTTATTACCATTCTATTGCAAGTCAGGGGAGTGACGTTGCGGGATCGCGGACTTATTTGATTTATAATGTTATTACAAACTTGCAGGGTTGTGCTAATTATATCGGATTATAACGATCATAATTTTCCCGTTTAAGAATTATGAATCAAAAACAAATCGAGTTCAAAATAACGAAGGGGAATAAATCAAAAATTAACGGACAGTCTAATAACAAAACTAATTTACTCAAATTAAATTATTTACCACCACTTTAAAATCATAAATCCCAATTTACTATAATATTATAAATACAATGTTTAGTGATACGTCAATATTAGTTAAGGGGGTTTCAATAATTTATTAATTTGAAAAAAAATAACTTTAGTAAGTATTTAATTTGTAATTATAAATAAATAATTATCTATATATAAGAATTTAGGTAATGTTTTTGTTTTTAAATGTATAGGTACGTATATAAACTCATAATATTTTAAACGATTTGAATTCGATAATACCTATGAACGAGCCTAAACTGTTTTGTTTTATAAAACAATATATAAATAAATATTAATATCATTATTAATAATAATATTGACCATAATTTATGTCCGCGGATATAAAATAAAATCACTTTCCCTGCAGAACAAAATAACGAAATAAAATAATAAATATTTATGATTCGTTTCCAACTCTTATCCGTCGCATATACGACGTGCCTATAATGTTGCATAATATTATATTAATATAGTCTATATAAACGAATAATAAATTCGCGTGTAGTATTAAACGATTTACTTTTGCGAAAACGTCGTATATACAGTGTTCGTCGTCGTCATAGTCGGCGGTTGACTGGCGGGCCGACACGCGATCGAGCGAGGGCTCGCCGTTCAATGGGGTTCTAATAAAAATGTTAATGAAGTAGTTTGTATACCGGGCGGATTGATAAGCGCGACAAGGGGCCATGTCGCTAACACCCCAAAGTGATTTTCCGGTCGGCTGCAATCGAATTGCCGGCTGTAGCTTTCCATCCATTAACGGGTATCCCGGCACAATCCTTCATCCGCAACCGCCGCCGACGCCGCACCCACCTGAACGAATAGAGTATAATATATATATAATATATATTATCCTGCTGATCGTCCTTGGAGCAGGATTCTGTATAGGTACACACATAATAATATATAGACATATAGGATGTATAAGGCCATCCCGCGGTGTGTTATATTATATATATACGCACTGCCGGTGTTCGTATATCCTGCTCTCTTGTCTCGTCTGTATGCTCTCCGGGGACGTCACGTCGAAATCGAACGAAATAATTTAGGAAAAACGGTTTCTTATTGTCGCGTGTTATTTCTTTCGTTTAAGAAAAAAAATCACATATAATATACGAATTGACTTGTCTTTTTAATCGTGTCGAGTTTTGTTCTTTTCGTTTATTATATACACGAAGAAGACCATATTATTAAAATAGAATGAATCGATAATATATTCTTTCTTTATGTTTAAATGTAAATTATTGATTATATTTATTAGTTTATTACAGATTATAATTTACTCCGAAGTAATTATAGGAAAATTACTGTTTGGAATTTTGATAAAAATTAAACGCTTATGTACCAAACAAAACATTTGACGGACTTAAGTCAAGTATATAATAATAAAATTATACCTACGTAATGATAATAATAATATACAAAAATTAATAACAAATTAATAAGCAAATGTTAAGAATTAAATATTACCTAGTATAATATCAATAGTATATAATATAATATAATATATAATATAAGATAAAACAATTACTAATAATTTATAATTATATAATATAATATTAATATTAAAGCTTATTTTTATGCTGCATTCGATTATTATATTTAGAACTTAAAATGTAATATATTATTCATTATTCATGTAATGTATTGGTGTATAGGTTCTCTAAAAATTAAGTGATTGATAGACCATATACTATTAGCATGCTCGTTAACTATGATTGTAGTTAATAGTTTATCATTGTACCCACACGAAAATAATAATTTATCTATTTATTAATTTTTTTCACAACATTATTGTGACACCGAGTGACTTACACTTTTGTACCATTTTTTAAATTAAATTACTTACTATTTCTAAAGTCTAAACATTTAAATATTTTGTGTAACTCTTTTATTGTTTAACCAATTGTAATTAGTTTTTATTAGTTACATTAGTAAAACTCGCCAGATCATTTATCACCTTCTCCACAGATATCAATCCCATAGAATACAATTTTAAATGTATGGTAACTAACATACATATAATCATGGATTTCGACGCCACTGAATATTCGAATTAATCGACTTCGTGCGGATCGCTGATATGATGAACCTACCTAGAAGATACATCAGATATCAGAATAATTTAATTTAATTGTTTTCTCCACTTCAGTTTTTCGAAAAATACCTACATGTATTTATATTTCTGTAAATATTTTACATACCTGGTATTAAGTATATTATGATGAAATCAAATATTAACTTTATACAAGTGTTTCTATATATTACTATATTAGACACATAATTAAATAAAATATTAAATATATAAACGCGTAAAAATCAACTCTGAAATATCATAAAAGAAAAAGAAATCATTAATTTAAGTAATATCGAACTGCAGTCTATACTTAAATTTTGAGTGGGCAATAAAACTTTAAGTGAATGTTATGTGCCCCGTAGGGCCGTAGCCAGGTAAGATCTAAACCATTTTAAGTGATACCTTAGTGCTGACTATGTATACGGCCGTTTAAGATTTAACTTTTAACTTATATCCAAATAAATTAAATTAAACACATGATTTTCTTTTAATATTAATGTATAAATATGATTGAAGGGGTTATCATAAAATATAAAAATGAAATTATATAACATATTAATTATATTCACTTTAAGTGATTTTAAATTTATATTGAATCATTTAATATCTATTGAATTTAATATGAAATATCACATTAAACATATAAATTATTTTAATAATTATATAACTGTATCAAAAAAAATTATACATAAATACCTACTAATCCAAAAAAAAAATCAATCAACAACTTGTAATCTATATAGGTACACATAATAATATATTTTATAATATAAACATATTGTATATTATTATTATATTAGTAGGTAGGTTGTTTTATGAATTTTGCAAAATAATACACTTTATAAAAGTGAATGAAAAATTAAAAAAAAGCGTGAAGGTCAATTCTGGATGTTCCTCCTTCGTCCCTTCGGTTCTCGGAGAAATTATTGGTTTATTATAGTTAAGATTTGAGGGTAATGATATTGCATTCGAAAATACGAAAATACGATTCTCATCAAAACTCAGTCAGATGACAGATATACAATATATTATACTATTTATACTGCGATAACCCATTTCAAAATTTTACCATGTGTGTAAATTACCTATGAGATTACTAAAAAAAAATTTTGAGAAATTGGAAAAATAAATCAAATCAAGTGTTAACTTGATGCAATTTTTTACCGAAAGTCTACTCTATTTTTGGTAATCGGGCCATTATTTATACCCGAAAAAATGTTTTCATACTATTAAAAATACATAAAATATCATAATATTCAATTCTACTAAACATTATAATTTTAAAAGCTTATAAAAAGAATTATGACTTACGATTACGTAAATAATCGTATAAACACTTTTATAAATATTATATATTTTCAAGTTTCTATAATCAAAACTCAATTAGTAATAAAAAAATTTAAAAATTTAAAATAACGGAAACCGTAATTTATCCGCTTCTCAAGAAAAAACTTTTGGGAAATTCGAAAAATGAGCTTAATAACCAAGAGGATACGATTTGTTACCGAAAGCATATCCCACTTGTGGTAATCGGACAATTATTTCTACCCGAAAAAATGTTTTCATATATAAAAAAAAATAACATCTTTGTAGAAACAATACATTCCTCGCTCCACTCAAAATTTAAAAAAATATATATATCTTTGTAAAACCAATACATTCCTCTCTTCGATCAGAAAATTAATTTGATATCTTGGAGTATAGTTGATGATAGAATAATTTCATTCTGACGATCATAAAAAGTTTTAAAATGTTTGAAATACTGTATGGACGTATGTTATATGCTAAATTATTACAGATTTTAAACAATTTACCTAGACTATCTTTCATATGTTTTAATTTATTAAATAATCAATATTAATTAATTAATTAACCAATTTAATTTGAATACGATATTATATAGAAGAATACGCGTATTAACAATACGTGAATTCGGTGAAAATGTTTGAAATTAAAAACAAGCGACAAATATAGATATTATATTTTATGATGTAGGTATACGGTTTTAATATTTTACATTATTTAAATATCATCATGATGATACTCTGTGTACATTTATCTCCATTTTATAACCCCTTAAAAGAGTTAATTTCAATTTTAATTTTAAGTGCATAATATGTATATAAGTATAATATATATATTATATTCTATTGTAAATAAAAAATATTGTGTATCTGCTTTTATAATATAATAATGTATTGTTATTTTATAAAATAATACAAAATTGATTTTTAAATAACCTTTAAAGAAAGTAAAATTAAGTTTTGTTATTCTATTATTCATTTATTCTACAAAAACAAATTACATATTTTATAAATTAAAAATATATATGAGTACTTATATCTAATTTTAAAATGAATTTGTTTGGATATACTATTATACTATATTATATCCCTCATATTCAATGAAAACTTTTTTTTTATTAAAAAAAAACTATGTAAATTTAAATAATATTTATTATAATTTATTACGTTTAGTTAAATATTGAACCAACTTGTATGAAATGTTAATACTAAAATTATGGAGGTATAATTTTATTAACTTAAAATTAAATGAAGGAAAATAATATATTATACTCTAGTTAGCAGACAATATATTGGCCACCCAAAAACAAAAATCTTATATCGTTTTTTTACTAACAAGCCAAATCACATTAAAAACATTATATAATACATAATAATAGTGGGGATAAGTTAATGATTTAATGTTATGTGTTTAAATTTGAATAATGTGTCAGTTATAATAATAATAAATCTTTCACATCCTTAGAATAACGCAGATTTTATTAGTTTGCACAATATGTGTGTTTATTCAACTAAGGACGCACAAACATTCAGACTTTTTAAATAACATAGATATTTCTTCAGCTGCTTTTCATAAAATAAATACACATGACAAAGTTTTAAAACTTAGTTCACATAAAAAATTAACCAACAATTTATTTTATTTATGTCTAAACGTTTTTCTTTCCATTTTTCTAAATAATAATAATAACATAGTAATTATTAAGTAGGTACCTATACTAAGTAGAACTAGTAGGTAATTACTAAAATCATGAACTTTATTGTTTATTATTTTTATTTTTTATTTTTAATGAATAATTATATTATATTTATAAAATAAAATTATGAAGTCAAACTTTTAAATTGGAAAACGATAAATAAGATTTAGGATAAATGTAGTTATTTTTACTTTAAAATTAATAATAAACCATGCAATTGATTTTTTGAACATCGTAAATAATTGTTCAATTAAATAAATATTTTTTTTTTTAAAAAAATCACTCAATATACATAATATTATAATAATTATATACATTTGGGCATCTTTTCTTTTTTAATCATTTGTTTTTATTTGGAATTATTATTAAAAACCATATAATTTTATCTGGTTGGACTTTCTAATAACTAAATGATTATACCTAATTGATATTAATTATTATGATAATATACATAATGTATACCTAAATAGAACCTACCAACATTATATTATTTTATAAATTTAAAAACAATTTTTAATTGAAAATATAATTTATAAATGTTTCCGATTTGTAATAATCATAATACGAATATGACGACAATATTTAAGTCATAAATCGTCTAAATAATTGGTTTCGAAAAAATAATCAATTATAATACGAGTAACATACAGTATTTTTATTTCGTTTTTAATAAAAAGACTTAAAAAGAGAAACAATTTACTACAAATCACTATTTTCACTATTAAATGAACGTTTTAATTATTATTATTATTATTTTTTTAAACTCTGTGTTGAAGAACGGTAGCGCGTGCGTGCAGAGGATGTTGGATCCAATTTGTGACTGAGTTAGAGAACCAATTACGGTCCGAGACCGGTAATTAGAAACGCTTGACAAATTACGTGTCTCGCGTTCCTCGATGATAAATGACACTGGGCCAACTTGGGAACAGAGAAGTAGAAATAACAAAAAAAAAAAAAAAAAAAAAAATAGAAAAAAAACTGAATAAAATCGAAAATATCAAAATCATCCTGAATATTAAACATAATAATAAGTATGAAAGTGTAACTTTTATTAAATCTTCATATTTTATTAATCAAGAATAACCTCTTTTTTAATTTGATATATGTGATCACTTCACATTTAAATGTATCTATGTTTCAATTATTCGTTCCCTAATAGAAATAAATGCTTCTATTAGGTATTTGGGTAAAATTTAATATTGGCCAATCTGATCAAATTAACAAAGTTTAAAGTAAAGTTCTTCGTTTTATTTGCTTTATTACAATTTATTTCTGTATCTAAATTATTTAAATTTAAAACCATAGTGATAGGATCAGTCATATCCATATGTATTATTATTAATTAAATTACTAAATAATAACATCGATTACTCCTTCTCACTTAGCTAAATTATTTTTAAAATGAAAAAAAAAATATTATGTCCTTGAAAACGACCCTTTTTATATTTCACTATAAAAAATATAATATGTTTGGTTCGCCTGATTTGATTATTTGTTGGGAATACATTAAATAATATAAATACATTTAAATAACACTATTTTATTAATATTCTTTCATATTAAAATTAGTAATTAGTTTGTCTTATTATTTATTTCTTATGTAGGTATAATGTATTAATTCAATAATTAATAAATTTATTACATTGGTTTGTTAATTTGTTATTAATTTTTGTATATTATATTATTGTATATTTTACGTGAAATAAATAAACTTCTTTGCCAGATGATATTTTACAAAACGGATATGACACTGCCTCTGAGATATGCTTCTCTTTAAATTTGTAATAAATATTAAAATTTTCATATTTAAGTTCAACCTAAACGTCACAATGATAATTTGAGTTCTGCGTTGCTGTGATTATGTTTTATTCCCAATAGACGTATTCCTATTTTTTCTTAGACCTTAACTAATAACTACTCAATAATGTACACCATAATTTTATATTTCTTGTTATATTTTGGTTCTATGATTTTTCACAGTTATTTCTATAACCTAACCTTAAAAAATATATATACCTATCTTATAAAATTATTAAAACTCTTATTTTAGTTGTCGTTTGATGTTTGTAGTAGTAAAAAAACTCTGTGTTACATTATTTTTGTATTGGTAAACAAAACACGTCACACGTAGAGTGACAACAATACGATGTTTTTTATGCCAAAACTTTGCTTGTAAAAAACATGTTAGAACTTCAACCAAATGTGAAAATTATTTAAGCAATTAAATTATTAAATACAATTTTAGTAGCAATTTGTTATTATATGAATAAATAAAGGTAATAAATTAGTAACTATAGGTGTACAATATCATAATGTTTTCTATACTAACTACTTACATTGGTGTATTATATGCATCAGCGTGCAAATATAACAACCTAAAATATGTTTCTTATAGTCTCTGACTTACATACATAGTTTGTTTTTAATTAATATTAGAGTAAATTTACCTATTATCAAATTTGTTAAGCAGAATATAAACCGTGTTTTAGTTTTAGATAATTTTATTTAAAAAAAAATTAGTTACATCGATATAAAAACAAAATTATTAAACAATTTATAATTTGTTTCATAATAAAAATATTAGATAAAATCGTTGTAATTTTCCACTTTTTTTCCTCATAATAAAATATAATATACGTTACAAGCGCCTAATCTATATATGTTACAATATCCGTTGTAGTAGGTAATATTATTATCGGTTATGATCCGTATAATGATTATAATACGCAGTGTTTACCTGTAAATATTGGTAACGCGATGTTTCCGGTACACTGCAGCTTTATTTTTAGACGTCGCGTAAATTGGCTGCGACAACTATTATACTAATTAATGGTATACAAAGTTTTTTTCCCCCTTACGGCCATTTTGAAAAATCCCAGGTCGGTAAAAGATGATGCTGTTCCGCAGCGGGTGGGAAACTGTTATTAATATAATAAATGACGACCGAACGTTTTTTGTGATGCGGAAAATTCTTGTTTAATGAGCAACGAGAAAAAAACGTTCGCCTCAGAGTTGCCAATTTTAATAATTGGACGACATCAAAGATACGTTTGGGTTAAACGGTATTTATTAGAAGTGAGTGAATGAAAAATGCGGGGAGCAAGTGGGGAGGTGAAAGAAGAAAAATGTGAAGAAAAGAAAACTGCATGCACATAATACACTTTATAACATGAATGTAAACGAAATAATAGATATAAAAGAGTAATTGGAAATTGAGTTCTCAAATTATATTTATAGCTTTTATGTGTTTATGTATTAAAATAGAAAATGTTCATAGGATATATACGTTTAATTTTTATAGGTCATTTGGAATGATATCTAATTAATTCACAGTAGGATACACAATGTAAATAAGAACAATGGTTTTCATCAATTATTTTTTTATTACTAATTAGATTAATTATTTATCTCACAAATACATAAAAGATAAAATACTATAAAGTTATTAAGTATCTCTTTCTAAGACACACTTTAAATGTTAAGTTAATATAATGAATTTACATTTTTATGTTTATATACTAGTATACATATTAATGAAGATGATAAAAATTATTGTATATTTTACTTTAAAGAAATAAATTAAAAATTAAATCGCGTAAGAGAAATCTCAAGTAGCATCTTATTTATCATTTTTAAAAGCTCTTAATTTTATTTATTTAGAATAACTAATTGTTTATAAAACAATTAAGAATAATTTATGAAAAATGTAAAGTATATTTTATAAAAATAATTGAGTATTGCTTATGTCCAGCAATTATGTATAATGTAGTATTATATTATTAAACATATATTGTTTGAATATTTCTAAATGTACGAATACTTAAAATAAAATTAGTTGGTATAAATAAATGTATAAATGTTATAAAAATGTCAACATACGAATTGCAATATGGTCGTAGATTCATAGAGTTATTTTCATATTTTTATGCTAAACATTTTTGAAATATATTATCTTACGTGGTATATGTTTGTATGATATAGCTATATATAATAGGATTATTAACTATGGTTAAATTTTATAATTGACGTAAATTAAGTAACAGCAACTTGCGATAATTAACCATATTTATAATAAAACTATACCTAATTTAAAATATGACATGATTTTAAGAGAAATTAAGAAAAAATATCAATTATTTTATATTTATAACTGTGTATTAGTTCCAATTAACTTTAAATCGAACCACCATAATATTATTATAAAAAAAAATTACTTCAGCTTATTAATGTAATTAATTATGTATTTAACTATAAACATAACTATACACGTTTAATGATATTTAATATTGAAACCCATATCAATGAGAGTAACAGACATTGTAAATGAGATTATAATTAATTCATATACACGCGAATATTTTAAAGTTAAATTCAATAAATATGGGTAGGTAGTAATAATAAAATTCGATGTAATTCTCAATTCTCGTTCAAACTAGTTGTATGTTGTGTTAAAATATTAAATGATAAAAATGCCTGAATTTTATATTGTAAAAAAATTGTATTTATTAAAAATTAATTATAATAATATCATATATATATATATATATACATTGCGTTCGCGTGTACCTACGATATAAATATTATTGATTTGACCACAGACAACTGATAATAACGAACATACATAAATCAGCACAATGCACAATATAATTATTTCGAATCCGTGTTATCCGTGTTGATTAGACTATTCTCTACAAATCATTAATGTCGTTACTGGTTATCGGTTTCGGGCGGGTCGGTGACTGCGGCGGCGGCCTCGTCAACAAGTCCGTACGGATCGTCGCCGAGTTCTGCGAGCCGGGGAAAACTGATCTTGACCGCGTGCTCGCGGATGATGCTCCGCACCACGGAGTCGACGAGATACGACAGCGCCATGACGCTGTTGAAGCCGCGCGCTTCCAACAGATTTTCGTTGATGGCTGGCGAGCGATCGTCGACGGGCTGCGTCCGGACCGCGGTCACGAAGTCGCCCAGCAACGGGATCCGGTCCATCCGGTTCAGGGCGTCCAGGTACACCGCGGTTTTGCGCTGCACGCACGTGTAGCTCAGGGCTCGCAGGCACGCGATCATGTCCGGTGCTTCCGGTCTGGATTCGTCGACCGGATGCACGATCGGGACGTGCGACGACTTGGGCACGGCGACCACGTGGATGACGGCAGCGCGGGCGCGCAATAACATTGTCCAGTAGTGAAACGCGACGACCAGTGCTGCAGCACTGACAGTTCGACGACGATGCATTATTTCGCGTGCGATCGGACGATACGATCGTGCAGGTATGACGCGAAACGTCGCGTGTTCTTTAGGTTTTATACGGCGACCCGTTGTCGTACATCGTGTACATATTATTATTAAAACAATTTTCTAGAGAAAATCGCGCGCGACTTAAATTGCAGTTATTCGCGTATAATAATTATCGTCGTAATAATATATTATCGTTTGATTTCTTGTAAACGGACTCGAATCGTCCAACCGCGGCCTACGACTTCCGGTAGGAAATATAGAAATTATAAAAATAATTTAGTCAAAGGAATACTAAGAGGATTTAGCGATTGTCATATTAGCTGTACATTAGGAGAAGTGAATACATATTTAGAGTTTCAAAATTTTTTTTAACGATAAAAAAAGATCTTTTAAAAAATATTTTATTGATATCGACGGAAAAAAATAATTTAAACATCATCCGACTGACTTAAGTTCTTTACGTGTATTTCTTTGTCTATTATATTTGCCAACTTAACAGCAGGTTTTACGATTATATATATATATTTGTAGTTTTTCAATTGATGACGTATATAATTATATCGATGGTGTTTAATTAATGATTAAATTAGTAATAATATAATAAATTAAAACATTTAATTAAACGGATATAGAACTAAAATTATAAATAAACCAATAAACATTCGAACCGAAAGCAGAACCATTATTTAATTTTATTACAAACCCAAATATTGTATCGGTTCTGATATTTTTGGTAACAGAGAGATTTTTTCATTTTTAAAAATGTTGTAAATTTAATTTGGTATCTATTGTACAGTAAATATTAGATACCTATTAGTTATTAAAATACCTTGCTGAATTATATCTTAATCATTTTTTTTATGAATATATTTATATTTGTAAATCTTTCTTTAAATTTATTAATATAGATACATTAAATAATAGGTACAAATAGTATAATGTAATATGCATACTACTTCTATTTATTAAAATTAAAATAGGTATTAGTATCTATAAACGTAATAAACTCCAAAATTGTTTACATACAATCAATAATTTAGAACATCATTTATCTTAATATATTATAATATAATTGTATAAACAGTATTATAAATTATTGTTAGAATATATAAATCCAACAGTTAATATCTAAATTAATTAATATATCGGTGAGATAGTTTGTATTATTGAAAGTATATTAGGAAGCATAGCCTATTTACTACAACTGATGTGTGTAAAAAACTTAAAAGCGTATTAAAATAAATATCTAAATGAAAATATTAAATTTAGAAACTACGAGTATATGACAGTTACATGGACTAATTATGTAGTTCCAACAGTAGTGGGTATTTGAATGAAAAGTGATATTGTATTATTTGGTGTGTAGTATTTCATTAAATATGTTTAAAACCCAATGTCATATACAATTTCAAAATAAATTGCATGTTTAACTTTTGAACTCGTCAAGGACCGAAAAATATGTGTTGTAAAATGTTTGACGGAGCGTAACAATTCGTATATAAGTCGTCATAGGTTCAGTTATATTATGATGACGTGGTAACAGAAATTAACACAAAGAGAGTAAATAAATTATTTTCCATGTGTTTAAATCTTTATTCTAATTTCATTCTGATTATGGTTCGCAGACTGCAGTATATACAGTGCCGCAACTACACCAATTTGGGCCCGTGTGTAAATAAAATTAATGCCCCCCCCCTCTTAAAAATTGAAATATTAACTATTGAAAATTAATTTTTACAAACTTGGAAACATCCTTTAGAATATTGAGTTTTTACTCATGCATATTATGTATTACATAATAAGGTTTACATAATTAAAACACATACAGGTATGTATTTACAAATAAATGAATGTAAAAATTTGTAACCTTTTTTATTTATTTTAATTATAAATAATTATCAAATAAAAATAAATTGCAAATAAATTGAACACACTATACATTAACATTAACAGTCAATAAAAAATAATATTATGGTCACTTTAAAAAATTATTTTTTCTTGCCTTTTTGTTGGCAAAATATCGATCTATTCATTCTATTAACAATTCTATTGTTCAATCATTATTAATTAATATTATAACAAAATCGTTTTATTTTATTTCTACATATTTTTCAGTTTTTATCATTGGGCCCCCAATTATAGGTTGGTGCCCTGGGCCCGTGTGTTTGACACACGCAACACACCCGGTTATTGCGGCACTGAGTATATACCTACCTAGTGTTTAGTGATTTTAATAATCTCATTATTACGTAAAGAACAAAATAAGGAATCTTAAATAAATATGTATTATTATAAACAATCAGACTGCAGTTGTTCAGTATACCTGTTATTATTTATTATACTTTAGATGACTATATTTTACATGACGTCATTTCGCAAATTTAAACGTTATTATATATATATATATATATACGTTTAAAATTTAATATACGATTACACATTTAGTTTAGTTTATTCATTTCATATTTTATTTACATTTAAAGCTACACGAATTTATAATTATAACACTTTTGTTGTTAGACGCATTTATATATCATTCGAATTGTTTGGCCGATGTTTACGTATTAAAATATGTTCAACGTTAACAATTCCCTTGGTCAACGAAATAAACGAGAAAGTTAAACAATAATTGAATGAACATTTGTAAGAGACATATATTTAAGCAAAAAAAGTTGTATGATAAATTAATTTATTTTTGTATGTAAACACGTCATTATATGTTTAAAAATATTTTTGTTATATCGTCCTCACTGTATATTAAAAATTATAATATTATGTTAAACGTACTTAACCTATGTCAATAGATCATTAAGAGGCCGTCGAGGAAACAGAACATACGCGTATATTCGTTCTCCGTCTATCTAACGAGGAATATAGTAAAAATCACAGCAACGCAGAACTTGAAATGTGACGTTTTGGTTGAACTTAGAGCATAAACATCTGTTAAAAAATTTAAAGAAAAACATATTTTAAAGAGAATGTCGTATCCGTTTTCTAAAATATCATCTGACAAAGGAGTTACAACTTGTTAAAAAAATAAAAAACTTCTTTGTACTATATAACTTCTTTGCCAGACGACATTCTCTCCAAGATATAGTTGTTTTTAAATTTGTTAATCCTACAAGTTTAATTTAAATGTCACAATGGCAATAATTTGAATTCTGCGTTGCTACTAGTTTTCTATAAAACATTTCACCGTTAGATAGACGAAGCACGGTGACATCGATATTATTGCAATTAACACGCGGATATATCTTACGTCTTTTTAAATATAAATTCATTTCGAGCAAAATAGTTTCTCGTGTACATAAGTCCCTTTATAACACTTAATTATTATTTATGTTGATATGTGGGAGCAAATGACCGACGTTGCGTAACGGTGTTTATCGATATGAATTGTAACATTACTATTAAAATATATTATATTCGTTGTACCTATCTCCAAGTTGATACGTTATGCAAAAATATTAAGACCTTCGGCTGTGTCCGCACATGAAATAATTGGCGGTTATGTTATAATTATGATTCCCGTGTCCCGGATAAACGATGCGACTATATACATTTTGAAAAGTTGCCACGGGTGGCCCGGAAAAACTAATCACTCGTCGCTAGTTAAACGCTAATGAAACGCGATACGAACACACGTGGCCCACGTTATTATTATAAATAGAGCACTCCGTCCGTCCAAAATAAAATGAAAATAACGATAAAAAATAAAATAAAAAATTAATACACCGCGAACATAACACGTTGACGAACAAATGGACGCCACATTTCAATCCGTATAACTGTTTGTTCAGCCAGCGTTTATTGCAAGACGAAGAACGGTTTTGTATATATATATATTTTCGTGTCCTGCAAACGTTTCAATTTTCCTTCTCCGCCGACACAATATTTACGATCGGCTCATAAATATTCTCGCACGCCCAATAACTCGTCGTCTTATAAGGACCCTTTCCGTTTATATCACTCTCTTTATAATAATATACACGATGCATGACAATACGAATGTATGCGATTATTTTTCAAACAATTAATTCTGTACACAATAATTCATTATAATATTGTACAAAGACACGAAAACGTTTCGGCTCGAGATAAATATTATAAACACGGCGTAATATATTTCGTTTTAGTTTTCAATTGCTATTCTCATTACGTGCAGCAACAATAATTTTTAGAATTTTTCTTATAAAAATTATTTTCTCTATCTGACGGTGCCTATTATTAAAATATTACATATACAAATTTTTATACAGGTATATATATATTATACAGAGTGATAGGAATTTCGTGTTACAAAACTGCATGCGAGATTACATATATTTTCATATGTCGTGTCTGCTATTTGTGGAATGTACGAAATTCTATTACCCTGTACAGCTTATTATATAGTAAACGCTAAATATGTATAATTCGATCAAATCAGAAGTACAGTGTAAATTTACATTGTTTTAAACACGGAATTACTATATAATTTGAGTATAAAATTCAAAACTTTCATTCGGATGAACATACAAAACATACGACTTAAAATATATCTCAATTCTCAAATTATAAATTGTATTATGCGTTTACATTTTTATTTTATAACATTATATATTTTAAAATTATAAAACAAACACACCGTATATAGGTATTTTTAGATATAGTAATTTGTACTGTGTACGTTTAATTTCTCTCGTTATAATATAGTCATATAATTACGTTTAGTAAATTGTGTTCTTTTTTTTACTGCGCTTGTTGTAGTTTAAAAGTAAGCTGCAGCAAGCTTGCAACAGCGGTAGAGAAAAA
The DNA here is from genome assembly GCA_013282895.1 of Eriosoma lanigerum. Classification (NCBI taxonomy): domain Eukaryota; kingdom Metazoa; phylum Arthropoda; class Insecta; order Hemiptera; family Aphididae; genus Eriosoma; species Eriosoma lanigerum. Next base: position 48,657,366 of record CM023359.1, read on the forward strand.
ATAGATAAAATAGATCGAAAGACTTATAAATTTACCTACATTTTATTGTTATAACAATATTATTATGTAATATCATAACTCGGGAGGCGTATTTTAAACACAGATCGCTGTGGGATAATATACAATATTATATAAATCACGCGCGTGAACGTTGCGAAATAAAAAAATATTATAACCGAGTAGGCCACATTAAATAAACAACCGTCGGCGCGGTTGTATTAGATAATAATATATTATGGTGGCGGTGTGTTTATCGCCGTGTAAAAAATGACGGAGGAACTATCGCGCGCGCGGGAGAGATATAAAAAATTGCCGAGATCCTGTTGGCATTCGCGGTGTGGAGACGATGGTCGAACCCGCGGGGACTTTTGCATTTTTTATCACTATCTGCCCCTCCCGTAAAACATTTCCCGGCACTGATTCGCGTAGAGCTTTTCATTTTCTCTCACCGCCGTCATACAAACGCGCACACACGCACACGCACACTATTTATCGACTTAAAATCTTTCGACAACTATATGGTGGTAACTTATTTTATGTGCACGCACTATCCACCAAAGTTCATTTTATAATACCAAAAATTTATTTTTTCGTCAAAAGTTAGAAAATTCGGGATTATAAATCGTTTTTAGTTTAACTTAGCTTTAGCTAGGTAATAAAGTCGACACTATAATACACAAGTATAATAATGAAAAATAAAAGCAGTGTTAATGAATAGATAATAATAATATATAGTGATAATTCTAATAATAAGTATAGCGTGTAGCCCTATAGGTATATTTATTTTTACTATATTTATAATCCAAGGCAGGCCCGGATTAACACTATCGTAGGCCCTAGGCACAGTGCTATATTACCCATGTGCTAATACGGTCCTGCAGTGTCCAGTATTTAAATTTTTAAGAAACTTAATGTTCGGGAGGGGCCGTGTTGAATCTCAGTATTAAGCCTTTAACTTATTTTATATCATTTTGCATATTTTTTCCTCGTATTGAAGTACAAAAGAAAAGATAATTGTAACAAATTAAAAATAACAATATTATGTGGAATATTTTTAAATATAACTTTATTGTTAAAAAACTTTTTGCGACATTTTTTGTTTGCAAATGATTCAATAACTTTTTCGGTATCGATTTCCTGGAGCAATTCATGTTCAATTGCAAGTACTGATAATGATGATAATTTATCTTGCCCAATTGTTGACCGTTGCCAATTCTTAACCCTCTTTAAAATTGAAAATGATCTTTCACCTTCGCATGAAGTCCCAAAAATTGATAAATATATTCTGAAAGCAATGTTTACATTTGGAAAACTTGTTACTAGTTTGGTATTTATTTGTTTTATAAGCATTTCATTGACAGACATTCCAGTTTCTCGAAAGCTCTTAAAAATTAAAAACTCATTAACAAATGCAGATTCCAAATCGGTTTTATAGGCTTCAACTAAATTATTTGCCTTTATTTTTATTTCTTCATCTTTTAAGCTCTCGTCAGTTAAAAAACTAAATCTTTCGTCTAATCTTGAATAAGCTTTTTTACGTTTTTCCATTTCTACAATCAATTTATCAATTATGACATAAAATGTTTGAATTTTGAATTTATCTCTAGCACTCATTTGATCAACAGCATCAATTGCATTACCATCATTTATCGAGACTTTATGTTTACGTTTTCTATATTCTATTTCAGAATAATCAGATAGACCAGAAACTCTTTTTTTTGCCTTTTCTTCAAATAAATCAAATTCTTCAGCGCTTCTCATTTTTTTAAAACATGATATAAGACTGTTATAGAGGGTAACAACTGTACAGATCTCAATACCGGGTGTTTGTAACGATTTGTTTACAATATTAACTTGTTGTAAAATTTCATTCCAAATAATAGACATTAGAACAGTTTCAAGACGATTAAGTTTTTTAACAAGAGACTTAGCTTCATTAACAGCATTAGGAGGCTGTCTTTCTGAAAGTGAAATATCAATTAATGCTTGACGAATTTCTTCATAATTAAGTGATAATGCCTTCGTCGCATCTCCACGCGCGGACCATCTTGTTTCAGACAGACTTTTAATTAAAAAAACAGACTCTTTCATATTTTTTAACATTATAGACCATCTTTGAGGTGATGCTGACAAAAACATATAAATTGACTGAACCACACTAAAAAATTTACTGGCTTCAGTACAACATTCAACAGTAACAGATCCTACCAAATTTAAACTATGTGCAGCACAGGGAACCCACTCGGCCAATTTATTAACTTCACGAAAACGAGCTTGAACTCCCGAGTATATTCCACTCATATTACTTGCATTGTCGTAAGACTGAGAACGGCAATTTGATATGTCAATATTGTTATCGTTAAGCATTTTATTTAATACATTAAAAAGGTATTTACCATCATGCTGTTCAATAGGAACAAAGCCAAGAAATCTCTCTACGACTTTTCCTTGACCAATGACGGTGTAACGAACAATTATCGTTAACTGATCGATGTGCGCCATGTCGGGTGTCGAATCAATACTTATACCGAAATATATTGATTCTTTTAATTCAGAAACAATTTTTAAATTCAGAGTAGTAGCAAGAATGTCTATAAACTCGTTGCATATCGTAGATGACATATACGATACATTTCCTTTGCCAGGATTTCCGAATTTCTTTATATGTTCTTCAAGAAAAGGATCAAAATTAGAAAGAAGTTCAAGACAACTGTTCGGGCTCAGGATTCAGGTTCTTTGATTAATAATTAAAGAATTAATTTGTGGACTGTATAGTTACTTTATTTTTACGGGGAGTTGCTCGCCCGACGATACAATTGCAACTGACTCAGGGAAACTCCCGTCGTCGCGATAATTGATCTTATACACGAATATGCTGATAACAAAACAATATTATATAAATTGAGACGCAACAACAACCTAAATAGTTACCATTTTTTGGACAGCCAAAGAGTTCCGAATCTCCTCTAAAAGCTAATCCTCTAGACGATAAAAACTTAATTACCGCTATAACTCGTCTTAAAACTTGAATCCAATAAATTTTTTCTTTATTATATTGTTTTATTAATTCCACATTCAATTATTTACAATTTTGAAGGTCTACCATTTTTTTTATTGAGTTAAAATGGTCTTTAGATTGTTCATGAGCTTCCATTCTAACATTAATATTTTTCCAATCATCAAAACCACTTTCGAATTGATGCACAAGTGTTAATTTATCATTACTTTGCAAATGACGAAAAATTTTACAAACATAGCAATACACTGATCCAGTGGATGACGAATATATCAACCAGTCTCGATTTACACACTCACCATTTCCTAATGGTCGTGAAAAATATTCCTTTCTAAAATATCTCGTTTTTTTACCAAAGTGTCTAGCAGATACAGTTAAATCTGCATCCACATTTTGAATAGGAATATTTTCAGAAAAATAAGAAATCAAATCAGAGTTAATTTCCCAATGTGCAGGATCGTTACTAAATTTTAAATTACTAAAGTTGGTCAGGTTGGATTTAACTTTATCTGGAATAGATTCAGTAAGAACACTTGTATTTTCGTTTAAGGAAGTTTTCGAATTTGGTTTAGTTTTTTTAGGAGATAAAACTAATAACTTATTTTCAGTTTTAGATTCAGGTGTCATAATATTTATTAGTTCATTTTTATTTGGAATCTCAATTTGGTTTGTACTTGTACTTGCGTTAGAACGATTTTGAGATATTACGAATTTGCTCATGGACCCCATTTGTTGATTGATATATAAATCTCGTTTTTCTTTCTTTTTTCTTTTAGTAAAACCACTTTCGTGCGTCCTTTTGTACCCATCGCCGGACATTTTAATATAACTTCTATTCTAATAATGTAAGCATAAACATTTATATAAGTATATCATTATATGATATAATTTTAAATACGATGTTATTTTAATATATTTAACGTAAGATACAGATTAAAATTTTAAAATACCTGTTCAGAGATTATTCCGTGTAAAGTTCACTATTCTGGATTGACGATAAACGATATTATAATTTATAGTACGGTCGTACAGACTGCTACGAACAATATTATTGACAAATAAGAATAATTAAATGTTGTCTTGTTCTTATCGTTTCGATACGGCGAATGGCGATACCGACCGATCATGTCCCACATGGCCGCATATAATTCTTATTAGTTATTTTTATACAATATATTGATGTATGATATATATGTGTCTGTGTCCGTGTCCGTGGTCGAAAATTATTATTCATATTAGGTAAACAATATTATTTTTCTATTATTTCCTAAAATACTTTAAACAACAATCGGGATTTCATTCATCATACACCACCTTATGTCCGTATAACGTATACTATATAGCAATATTTTATCGGTTTATGGTTTATCCAATCTGATTTCAATAAGTAATTATTACGAATTACGATAACGAACATTTAATCTAAATATACGAGAAATATTATACAAAATATTATACTTATTGTGTTAACGTCTACAGAAAGTAAATTAAATTAAACAAAAAAAAATAAATAAATAAATATTACAGAAAAATCGTAGCCACACATTTTATTTTCGTAGGCCCTAAAATTTTCGTAGGCCCTAGGCACAGTGCCTATAGTGCCTATGCCCTAATACGGCCCTGATCCAAGGCGTTATTTATTTAGAGTATATTATGCTAAACGATTTGACAATCAAGTCAGCTACATATTTGTGATATCTTCAAAATAATTTACAAATGCGAAAGGAATATTGAGACAATGAATTTCCACATTCAACAAACGACACGAAATATCTTGTTTCAAAATTAAATTGAGAAGTTTTTAAACAACTGTTCATTTTGACGTATATGGATATACAGTCTTCTAATCTTGATTAATTACCTTAAACTTTTTTGGTGATTATGTAGAAAAATAATTTATTTTGTGTACTTTTTAATAATAAATGTTGTTGATCAAAAATTGTATTACTTTTTGTTTGATTCTCGTATATCCAGTGGTTATAGTGGTTATATATATATCAGGGATGGGATGGGATGGTGTCCCTTCACTTTTTAAAAACATGTAGGTCTAATAGACATCTAATAGGTGCAATATTTAAATATCCTATACTTATTTTGGTCCACTTAAAACGCACTGTTATTATACCTTATAATAATATCGATAATATTATAATCACTATATACTCATATACTTATATAATTATAACATGACGTATAAATGTATAATGTTCAAAGTCTTATATAAAGTAAATTGTTAAATCGTTCTATCATTCGATCGCTTTCTTTGAGTAGGTACTCAATAAACTGCTTGTTGTCTGAATTGAAGAATCTTTTACCGGGAGGAAATAAATGATGGTTTTTGTTGTATTTCAGTAACTTTATTTTTTATATAATATAAATTATAATGTAAGAATAGTACGTAGGTAGTCACACGAGTTTATTTATTGATGTTTTCTAAAGTTAGAGATGATATTATATAATTTAGAATGTTATTATTTTGATAAACAATTTACACGATTTTCAAACAAATATTTCATTAATATTTCATTCGTAACTATACCAGACGTTTTTTTTCTGTTTATTCTCAAAACACATATCGCAACGACGACGTAATACAAAAGTATACATTATATTTTGTATTAAATTTGTTTTCGCGGTGATTATCTGTCGGTATTAAAATATTTCTATCGGCATTGAACGATGACGACGACAATAATATTATAATAACGCGCGTAGACAACACACGGCCCGCCGTCCGGCGGCGAATTTGATCGTCGCGCGTGTGGAATGAAAACACTATGATTTGTCACGGGTTTTGCGACGGGCCACACACGTGGTCATATTTGTGCTACAGCGTGTGTGTCACAAACCGAAAGGGATAAAACATTATACGTTATAATATAATATACGATTTCCAGACGTTTTTGTTGTAATAATAATATTATTGTCGTGATTGTTATTATTATTTTATTACTATTATATCCGCAAATATTATTCGTATATCACACGCCATTATATAATAATAATATTATGTCTCGTGGAAAACTCATCTGTTTTATTTCAATTATCTACTTGCTACTTCGTATACCTTCAACTGCGCCAATCATATTGATTAATCTAACAACATCGCCTAATATTATAGTTTTATAATATAGTTAATAATATAATGTGACGTTTTGGTCCAGTTTTCGTATTTGTAATTAAAAAATCAGAAATATTTAAATATTAAAAAAACAAACATTATTTTTCAGTAACATATAATAAGGATTATATTATTATGTATAATTGAATTTCCAGCCTACTTTTATTCCGAAATTTCACAATTTTATATCTCAAACATTTTATGTCTTTCTATATCGTTTTACTTCTACCTACTATAGTGGTCTTTTTTTGTATATTGTTTCACATACGTTTTATTCGTATGTTTTATTATAACTTTTCTATAATATAATAATTTATATATTAATTATAATGAGTGATTGAATGGTATTAACTATTTAATTCGTTTTTTTTTTCTAAGGAATATAATATTATTGCGTTCGTGTTTACGGCCAAGTATGCATAATTCAGTACATATATCATAATACAGAGTTGGGGTTTCATGTACCCCCTCTCTTGCAGTTTCATTCGACCTTTGCGGCCTTACCCGGTTTATCGCACCCCAGGGGACATTAGATTTTTAAAACAAGTGCAATTCTCACCGTAATCACGTTTACGCGGCGATGTAAGTATATAATATAATATAATATATTTTTCATGAACGTATTTATTGCCTCGTGAAACGTGGCGGGTGTATGCTATGTTATATATATATACAATCGTCCGTGGTTATGGGTTGGTATCCTAACATATATATATATATATATATATATATATATGGAGGTATAGCGATGTCCACGAGAGTGGCGCAAGTTTATGAAAAATGATCATTTTCCGAAAAATTTAATATATTATACAATATAAAACGCCTAGGTATACCGACAAGTACCGCAGGGAAATGAAACGGATGCATTATTATTATAAATATAAAATTCCAATGATGCGGTCCGCCGATGGACATGATAATATTTATAATGCGCTTCACAAAATGAAATGTGTCAATGTGGCTCTGTTTTCGTATTTACGAAAATCAAATACGTACACAATACCTAATCAATAGGTAATACTATAATTACGATAATTATACGATTTCGAGTAGACCAAAACAAATATTAACCCATCATCATGGCATAATGAATACATTAGAATATTAGATTAGTCGCATAAATCCCGGCATATTCGATTTCTTTAATTATTAATAATATTCAATCTCAATTATATTATTATAATCATCGTTATTATTATTTAATTTGGGATCGGTATACGGCATTGTTAATGTAAAGTGAAGTGGCGTTAAAAAAGAGTAGATCTAATGAAAGAAACTATACCACATTTATAATTAAATACCCTTCGACCCATTAAAGTCGCTATGTAAATACCACAAAATACAATAGTGTAATGCCATCGAGTTCTTTTTAATTTTCTCTCATCTCCCTTATATTTACAAAACTATTTTACAACTCATTATTTTAAAACACATATTACATAATTTCGCCAAATAGAATATAATGTATAGACAGACGTATAGGTCTGTACACACAAAACTAATTTAATATTGTACTCTTTATTTTATGTATACTTAGTACATGTCCTACGCCTATATTTACTTTGTGTGTAGGTATAAAATGTATGCAAGTTGCATATAAATTTGTAGTTTCTATAATACAAATGTTATAATTATATCATATTCTTTATGAAAATAATTAATAAATAGTATTGAAATTGTAATTAAATAAAACTTAATATATATTTTATAAAATATTGTATTACGAATATATTATATACTCTTACTATATACGGAAAATATAAAATAATTTACACTTATAGTATCGATATTGTTCAAAATAACCCGTAGGTATAGAATACTTTATAACCTTTATAATGTATTAGTTTAATACTTACGATTTATTAATTATTTATTCATTTAACTTATTTAAACTATTATAGTATATAAATTATTATATGGTTAATTTTTAATATATTTTATTTATTATAGCTGAATTGTCGTAATATGTTTAATTCTATAATTTGTATACTAATACATTAAATTAAAACGTAAATAATTGTAGTGCTTTTTTCGTTCTGACAGTAACAATTTACTTAAATTATTCCAAATTATGTGTCAATCATATGTAATTGATCATTTGCCAAAATATAACATTAAAGAAAAGTACGTTTAAATGTATACTGTCATATAAGATCTATAAAATTAATCTTTAAAGATGTTACGAACCACGAATATAAATATATAAAATATCAGTTAGGTTTTAATTTAAATTTGTAATACAATTTAATTCAAAATATTTTGAGATTAGGTATTATGTTAGTATAGTTTTTGTTATTTCACACATTTAAAATAATAAATACTTCCATGAATATTATAAATCGTGCCAAAATAAATGACAGAAACAAAATTTATATCAGATACATTATATTCTATTGTATTAAATTGTTATATACGTCATTTTGATATAACATTTGTACCCACATAAATATTGGAGAATAAAATTAATTATATAGAATTCCAATTAAAATTCGGTAAAATAAAGGAAAAAAATATTCGATATAATAGATAGTAAATAAATCTTAGATAATCTTGTTAGGTTTACGAGATTTGCCTATATTTGATGATAATATTGACATTTGCCATCGAGCACTTCCCAATTTTTAAAATTGTACATCAATTGCGGATTTACTTGCGCATATAACATAATATATAAACATATACAATAATATACAGTGTAAAAATATTTGTGAAAAAATTAGATAATAATATACGTATAATATTATTTGTGTTTTTGTCTATTATACCTACAGATTAAAATAAAACAAAAAAGTTTTATTTCTATAATCGAATAAATTATCACAGATGATTTATACTTAGATTCATTTTTGTGACTTTTACGCTTCTGAGATGTTTTGAATTTTCGTCTGCAGCGAAAGAGTAGGTAGGTACTTAATAATATGTCAAAATTATATTAGGAATGTCATTTTTTTTTTGTTTCTCTCTGGAAGTAAATCGGTGCTGCTGGCGACGGTGTCGGATATTTGGCAGCTCGTATATAATAATAATAATAATAATAATAATATGTCGTTCTGATTCCAATTAGTCGAACGACGACACAAGCACCGCTGACAGACAACCGACGGCGGCGAACCTATACTAATAATACGCATGCACGCGAACCGATTTATTAATGTCAACTTAAAAACTAATTTACGCGTTTAAACGTAACTACTAACTCCGCAGTGAGGTATTGTGGGGCGTTTTAATTTTTTTCACATTATATTATGCTATATAACACATACGTATTACTTATATGTCCGTACAGGCGCTTAAAAAAGGTATACAGGTTGATCGAAATATCGTGTTTGAAAAAATCAACGGAATTGCTCGATAATCCCGTTTGTCATCTCCAACGTTTTTGTAACACAAATTTTTAATCTCTCTGTATGTAATGTAATTTTTTTTCTTCTTCATTTTCTTTATTTACTTGGAGGGTCGACGAGATTTATTATACTTGCGGCAACGACAAATAACGTTCCGTGAGTAAGGCCTAAGCAACTGACACGGTTAATAGCACTGTAGTTTCGGTACAAACTTGTGTTTTGGTTGAACGGATGTGCGAGTTTCGAACGGATAAGATAAAGGCGACGGTTTTCTGGCGCCGCCACCACAAACCCCGTTCGGAACATTTTGACACGTTTATTTTTGCCTTTCTTTGATATAGGTTTTTTTTGACAATTGCGGATAATAATAATTATACTATAGTTATGGAAACTGGTAGATAGACAATAATTGTAATAAATAGTTATTATTCGTCAATATAAACAATAAACATAATTATACAAAGCAATGAAAATATGCAAACAAATGTATATAAAATAATTTTACCTTTTATTTATTTTTATTAATGTTTGAAAGTATAACGATTAATAACTTAGTGCAAAACAAATATTTTTTTTTTGATATTACCTAGGTATTATATTATATTTTAGTGTCACGACACAATTTATAATTTTACATTTTTTTTTTTTTTTTTAATAAGTTCAAATAAATATTGAACTCATTTAACTTAACTCAATAAGTCATTAATTTGAAACTATTATGTTTCGTACAAATTACTGTAAAAATCTATAAATATAAAAAGGAAAAAAATATACAATTGTATTAAAAACTACGCTTACTTGTAAGTTGTAACTTCTAATAATTGTATACTTTTATAATTTCCTATCTTTCCGCTTTCTCTAGAAAAAACACAATTTTAACTATCAACGAAGATATGCGAATTATTATATATTTTTTAGATAATTTTTTATTAAATATACTTCTACATATTTTAATTTATTATATGATTTCTACGTATATAAGCATAGGTATGAAATATATACGTGTATATACTCGTTCCTATATATTTATAAAATGAAGAGTGCTTATACTGTTGTTTTAAGTAGAATATAATGAATACTTACATGCGATATTTTAATATTTTTATTTGTACAGGTTAATGTCTAACCTTTATTAAAATAATTTTTATATGATTATCAAAAGGGAAAAATGCAATTACCATAATTTTTGTATTAGATTAAATTTTAATAGTTATATGTTTGTTAATAATATTACTTTATAATTAGAAATTAACTAACAAATTTAGACGAGTTATTCATATTTTATAAAAGTATATAGATCGATAAATTTAATCGTATTAAATTCTTCAAATAAGAGATACAACTATGGGTATAGTTTAAAAATGATTTCTAAAAAAAGTTATAATTATTTAATGAAAATACAATGTTTATTATTATTTTTTTATATTTATTATAACTGCATTTGTAAGTTTAAAATTATATGCAATTTTAATTAAAGTAATTTTTGTTTTGTTTGACATTGTTAACATCTAGTTAAATTTGTGTTATAGGCATTTATAATTATATAAATTAAATATTTTATTTTAATTCCATAATTCCATGTCAATTGTGAGTAGGTATTATAAGTATACCTACTTTAAATTTTGTAGTTTTCCAATATGGAATTCTAATTAACATTGGATATTATAAATTTCGTTTTTTATCCTTTTATCTTTTTATCATTACCTATCCTATTTTATCAATTGAGTAAGTATATTACTTATCAATTAAGTTTAATACTATATAGTGTTGTATACTATATAACATGATAAAATAGATAGGTATCCCACGTAGCATTTTATATTCATATCAAATGCTATGAATATGCATTGTAGAATATTTATATATACCATATATATTTAGTAATAAACTGAAGATATCCATATTATGGGAATGGGACATTCTGGAGTGGCTGTTTTAGCGTGGCTGTATGGCGTGAGGTTATTTTGGCGTAAAAATTACACGATTCAAATTTTGCTTTAAAAAAATATTTTTTTTAATATCTTCATAACTTTCTAATTTATAATATGAAACTCTGATAAGTTAAGTTATAACTTAATACAACAAATCGAGGGATAAATTCGATTTTCGGAGTGTAGTGTTGGCGTCGATGAGTATAACGACGAGTGCTAGCCACAAGCAGAGTCATGTGCATGCATTACATTGATAAAGGAGTATTTCGATTTTTAAGAAATTAGTCGGTTCATAATCTTAATAATATATATGTGTATGTTATGTATGATATATAATTTTATATAATTTATAATTTATAATTTATATTTTTATATAATTTTCATTGAAATGATATATAATAAATCATATAATATATGAATTTTGTTAATTTAATATAATCAATTTTTTATAGTTAAATAATTTTTACGCCAAAATGGGTCTACGCCAAAACGGCCACGCCAGAATATCCTAGACCCCTATAGTATATAATAAATATATCAGTTTGTCTGACTTTAGAATATATGCTCTTAAAATCTATTAGTATTACTTGAAGATATCTTTGGTATAATTATTAACATAGAATATACATAGAATATATCATAGGATTGCATCATAAATATTCATTAGGTATATAAAGTGGATACAATGTATATCATATGATATCAACAATACGAATTTCAATCATTGTCAACTTTTCATCCAAGTGTAAAGAACATAGGTTCTCCATTTATCTTTTTCATATTATCTTGGTTTGAAAATCATAGAACAATATGTAATATTTAATCAATAAGAATTGGAAAACTTAATTTTGTGGATATATTTTATGTGCGTATCAATAGATTGCCGATATACAAATCTATTTTATCATGCTATTAAATCGTAGAAATCGTATTAAAATCATATTAAAGTAGGTAATTATTTCTTTCATAAATAATATCACGAAAAAATAAGATTTATCATTATTATCAAAATTATTAGTTTATCTCAATAGAATAACTTTAATAACTTTATATTAATAATAATATCATTAAGGCCTGCATTCTGCAAACAGTGCAAACCTTTACAATATAGGATTTATGTCATACATAATAAATGTAAATTGATTGGAAAAACTCGATTTTCAATCACGTGAAATGTAAACGCACATTGTAGATACAATCAACATAATATATTATTATTTCGATTTCTCAATTACACGATAATATTATAATATATCAATATTTGGTATAATATTATACCTACATATATACGCGTTTTCGGTGGACAAAAATTCGTAGAAAGAAATGAAATACTGTACAGCACAAAGGCTGCAAAAAACAAGTCGAGTGGAAGTAGTCATTTTTTAACTTTCCACCGGTATATCTTATTATATTATATACGATGTATAATAATAATAAATATACAACATTATAATGTGTGAAATATCAAACGTCGCAGTGTTATATTGTAACCGTCACAATAACTGGCGAGAGCTACAGTTATATAACTACTGTGCGAGACCGTATTTATTATTATTATTTACTATATTATTATTATTACGCACGGGGAGAAGACGTAAGTCGCTAAACGAATATAAATATATCGTTTTAAATATCCGCGCGTTCGTATATACCCGACGGCGGACGATAAAATTTATTATTCATATTCCTATTTCGGCGCGCGAGAGTTTTGCGACACATTGTTCTATATACATACCTATATATATATATATATATATAGAACCGCCGACATCGTTAAAGGCGCACAAAATTCATAGGTATATAAGAATGTATACGAACGGCGTGGTATATAATATATTACGGTATAAACCGCGATGATAACGAGAAAACCGTTAAGGCTGTACAACAGCGGAACGTTTAAAATATGAATGAGATTGTCGTCGAGGGACCGCGCGTTGTAACTACGCTGCAGACAGTGCCGCGCGCGCGGTATAATAATAATAATAATAATATAGTGGTAGAATAGTCGTCATCGTTCGTCGCGGGGCGCTCGCTCGGACGAGGAAAACGCGCGTATTATCGCACAACAGTGTCGGGCGGAGGAGACCGCGGGAGATATTAAACTCTCGCGTTGGTTTCGATAAATAATACAACGACCACCACCGCGAATATACCCTCCTGTCCATACAATATAAGTACGTATTATTATATTATAGTCCTTTTCAGCGTTAACTGCTTTCCGTCCATTATGTGCGCGATCCGACGACGCGGAGCCGCAGGAGATACGACCGTCGACGACCCCGCTCATCTCGCACAGCGACCGCGAGACAACGCGTTTCCTCGTCGTGTCGGTATTCGTTTGTGTTTTTATTTTTTTATTCGCTGTTTTTTATTCTCGCGTACGTTTTAACGCGAATAAAATATAATATTATCGTTGATTCTATTATATTATCCGTTATCCCGGCGCGTCCATTCGAATTAAACGCCGTTCACAATGCATGTATATCTAAATCTTATATTTATATTATAATATCGTGGGCGAACGAACAACTGTATACAGAGTGATTTGCATGTTATCTACATTAAAAACCTTTAGACCGATTCGCCATAAAATTTATTAAAAAAAACCACTCTCTGTTGCGATGTCAGATCATATATATATTAGTGATGTGAAAAAACCGGATTCGCCGAAGTTTGAAAATCCGGATTTCTGAAGTTCGAAATCCGAAATTCGAATTTTACTGTAAATCCGAATTTCGAATTTTAAAATCCGGATTTTGCATTGAATCCGGATTTCGGATTTGAAAACATTCAATTAGTCAATTAAAGTATTCTTTTAAGAATTATTTGTTGTAAATACAAAATAATTACATATTCTTAAAATAAAATGATATTTTAAATATGTTATTTATAGATTTTAGTACCCAAACACTAATTTTATTGTAACTAGAACTTTATTTAAGACAACTAATAAAAAAACAAAAAAAATACATCAAAACTGTAACAATGTATAAGTTCAAGGCTTTTAACTAAATTTATAAGTTATAGTATAAGTATTGTTTGGCGACTAACTTCACAATTATATATTACGTGATATGATATTCGCCAATATATATTATATTATTAAAACTACGGCATTTTACACATTTATTTAATAAACTAATAATTATACACGCCAGTGGCGTAGCGTGGGTTTCAGCCTAGCGTATGCGTTGAAATTTTAAGCTAATGAAATCGTGGGGGGCTATGCCCCCCACACCCCCTATACTGTTTTTAAAATTTTACTTTAAATATACAAAGTTTTACATATTTATATTACGTAATTTTTTTGATTTTGTAAAAGGCAATTTTGGCATGGGTCTTCCTATCTCGATAATACTTTTTAATATAACCGGCAGAATAATGCGATAGACGACAGCGTACGCAATTCTGATCGTGCATACATGAGTGACGAATACACGACCGCGAGCGTAACATGTTTTGTTATTATCGATAAGAAATATAAATATCTGTCGCTGAATGTCCCGTAATCGTCAACGTGCATACTGCGTACATAATAAGCATGGTAGATACTAGCCACTAGATATTATAAGAACAAAGGACTATAAGCGCGGTGCGGCCGTTGTGTTGCGGATTAATCAATTTCAAAGATTAATGAACTTGGAAGAAAATCCACATAATATATATTATGAAATAGAAAATTAGTACAATTGAAAAATTTTTTATAAACATATAGTATTATTAATAAATAAAAAAAATTATTTTTATAATTTGCGAAGTGTATGCTGTGCATACGCACACGCTACGCCATTGATACACGCGGCACACACCACGTATTATAAAATTACAATAATTAATTCACTAAAAACAATATACATCAACCAACGCTAACACAACGTATTCGTTCTATAACGATTCAAAGTTTCTTGTATATCAATAAAAAACAAAATATATAATATATGTAGACACTATATTGTTAACAAAAAATATATCGAAACAAAAACAAACGGACCCATGGATATCGCGCGCGACTCGGGTATTTCACGGCGTACTACCGTGACCGCGCTCGTCGTGTCGTTTACCTACGTTAGATTATTATTACATATCGCGAATCACTAAAAGTGCAATATTGATTAACAATTAATATTTTAATTTATAATAATGTTTAATATTATTATGCACACTGAACAAGCATTAAATTAAATTAATATCATAATTTACAATTATCATGATAATTATTCATAAAGGAACAAAAAATAGTTTATATAAATATTAATAAGCACACAATACAAAATAAAAAGTTTTATGATAATAATACAGAAATTTGCAATGATAAACCCAAATCTCGGATTTTTAAATCTGAAAATCCGGATTTCGAATTTTGAAATCCGATAATCCGGATTTCGGATTTGAAAATTTGAAATCCGGATTTTCTAGTCAGAAATTCGAAATTCGAAATCCGGATTTGGCGAACTTTCGAAGAATCCGGATTTCATTCCCATCACTAATATATATACGTCATATTTTATACACGTCCACGGTGGACTTTATTAAATAATAGCACGTATAATATTGATTTGATTGTAACATAACCGCTTTTATTCCCACGGTGCAGTTTTTAAATTTTAATCATGTCTTGGCCTCGATATGTGCGCGCGCGCGTTATGGAGCATCAGTTCCACTCGAAATGATAACGTTTTATTTCCGACGAGGTCGTTAAATCGCCATATTAATATACAATATATAATATTAGTTCATTGTTCGCGGATATAATACAGACTTTTAGAGAGAGCGCGCGCGCGTCATCATCGCGGGTTCAATCGCCATAAGTCGCGGTGCCGGGCCGCGCGGACAAACGTTAATTTCACGGTCCGCATTAAATCTCTCTTCCGCACTGTCGTTCTCTCTCTCATCATATCGTTTTTTTTTCTTCTCTCTCCTTCCATTCTTTCACCAGTTCTCTCCGTATTCGATATTATCGCGATCCCCACGGGGATTTCTCACAAACACTTGTTCGACAACAACATTCGCATCCGCGGCGCATTATATGACTTTAAAATGCAGTCTATCACGCGCACCATAAATATAATAATAATCAAATAATAAAAGCTGCTGCATATAGAGTATAGTATATAGTGTATAGATGCACCGGCTCACTTTCCGACTATTCGCGCGTATATCGTTTCCACGCTCCTCCACCGGCCGCGCGCGACATGCCTATTGTGTCAACACTTTAGGGTGTTTTACTGCGGTTATATACAAAAAGACAATCCCCTAGCGAACCATTATCAAACAATACAGGTCCCTCGTGTTGACTTAAAAATAAATCTAATTTCCCTCGTTTTCCGCGTACATACTCGTATATATGATATACATTGCGAGCGCAACGCGGACGAGGGTCTATATAATAATAATAATAATAATAATAATAATATATAATAAAAAAGAGAACGAAAAAAAATGTTATTTAGAAACGACAATTACATAATATAATATTATATAATCAGCGTTAATGATACGGAATCAAATGTTTTTTTTTTATCCGGCCAGTCGTATCGTCATCGATTACTTTCGTATAATAATAGCTTTGAAATTATTGTTTTAATCGTATATTCCTACAGTAATAATATAATAATAAACCATCTGGCACTGTTTTCTCTTTTCGTCGGTTTAAATACGCTCGCGAAGACATATTGCAGTTTGCAGTCCAATTATTCATCGGTTGATTTTTCTGCAAGATAAGAGCAGGACAGCGCATACAATATTCTAATATATATTATGCGCAATAAATTACACATAAATTATCATCATTATCGTTTTTAGGGTAAAATAATATTATTTTTATTATTATTACTATTACTAAGTTACAGCCGTTGAACGTTTAAAATATGTTTTGGTGAAAAATATAATAGTTATATCTTATATATCAGGTGTACCCATAGCAATAATGATAAATAAAATTTGATTAGAATTAATATATTCTAATTAGATCTTCTATTTAATATATATCTGAATACAAAAAACAGGGTGATTCATTAAAAGTGATTACCAAATTTTTTAGCTAAAATTATATATCTTTTAGATTCTGAGCAAAGCGAGGAATGTATTATGGTTTTTTTTATGTCTGAAAACATTTTTTTGGGTTTGAAATAATAGTTTGATTACCACGAAAAGTGTACGCTTTCGTTAGCAAATTGCATCTATTTCTTTATTTAGCTCATTTTGAAAACGGATATGTTTAATTTATGACTAAATATAGACCTCTGAAATTTATTAAAAAATGTTAATTGTTACTTGTAATGTCGAGTTAAACAATTTAAAATTTTTATAATAGTATAACTATGTACTACCTAATTTATTTACAAAAGAATATGAGGCTAAAACCTAATTAGCTTAAGTAAAATAATTAATTCTTTGTAAGCTATATAAATACCTATAATAAATTATCCATAAGAAAATGATAAAATAAGTCGTTTGGTATATATTGGACGATATTAAATTATACAATTATTATTCATCATACGTGTTGTAATAAGAAATAAAAAGCCGTAAATTGTGGGAATTGAATATAAAAACATGTTTTTTGATTGAAAATAATATTTGCGCATAATGCGATGATCAAGATCAATAGATTGAAACTACGTATTATACCTATAGTTTATACTGAGATTAAAAACTTTTATTTATTTATTTTGTTATTTATTTAGTTAAACAATTTAATGCAAATTGAAACATAAGGTAATAAAAATTATAATTTCATTATAAAAATTTTGTTATAACTCTTCTTCGTCAGAATTATATATAATTATTTTCTTTTTAAAAATTGAAGCAATCATTTTTTTAAGTTTATCGCTGTTTTCTTGTTCTGCTTTGAGTTGTTTTTTTAACGACACTTTATGTATATTTTCATGAGTGTAACTATCTAATATATTTAATAAGTCTCTCTTTTCTTTCTGTAGCAGTATAGTCTTATTTTCAACGATCTTCAAATTTCTCTTTGTTTCCTCCAATTCATTTCTTAAATTTTTTAATTTAGTACTGGAGTTCAAAAGTGGATATTTCGCCAATTTATCATTAAGTTTACTATCCACTAAATTACCAATATTTCTTACATTTTCACTGTAAGAGGCAATTATTTTTGATCCTATTAATTCTGACCCTTCTACTTTATTTAATGTCAGTGAAATATGATCAATTACGTCCTCGAGATGTTGAAATTTCTGCGCATCCATAATCTGTGTAAGACAGTCGTAGTAAATATGGTTAGCATTGACCAATGAAATGATATTATCCCAAAAATATTGGTCCATATTGTTCACTACTTTATCCAACTCAGTCATGTCAGTTTTAAAAGAAAAACTCTTTTTTTCCAAGTCTTGTATTTGATTAATATTCGACGACGGCTTAAAGTCTTCTTGTAGTTTATTAACAGTAAATATTTCATAAATGTGGTTTTTAACCTAAATAAAATTATACACAAATTAGAAACTCATAACATTTTTTTAAAAACCACATAAGTATTGAAACATTACAAGTTATCGCATAATAAATATGAACTATTAACCAATTTATTCTTGAGATAGTAATATATTATATATATATATATATAAATGATGTATATAAAATACAATTTATGTATTTATTTTATAAATATTAATTATAATTAAAATCTTACGAAATTGTTGACATTATCCATTCGTTTAGGATCACCTTCCATATGTATACGATCATTGCTCGAATTATGTAAGTTCTCACAAGCAGTTTTGAACGTTTTCTTATTAATATTAAATTTGGTTACTTTAGCATTAAATAATTTTTCTTGAAATAATTTATGTTTGTCTATCAGAGCCCTCACGCTAGGACGTTTTTCAATGGGTTTATCGATTTCTTGACCTTCATCTGTGTAGCAACTTTTGTAAGACGACATTGAATGGTCAGATACATTTATTTCTATGTGACTGAGAATTGGTGGTGGCGTTTCAATGCAAGGTGCCGATTTCGCAATTTCGATTGATTGATTTTGTGACATAATCGTAAATAATATCTTAATTTAATATACGTATATTATAAATTTAACTAACTAAAAAATAAAAAATAAAAAAATTTATATTTAACAGTCGATTTGTAATTATTTATTATGTTTATTTTATGCAACACTTTTTTCTCTTGACAACCCATAAAATATAATATATTATTAATCAAAAATATTCATATTTTATGTGATTCTTAGAAATCGGTATTAACAATGGCGTAGCCAGGATTTTAAAATGGGGAGTGGGACAATAGAAAAATATTTAAAAAAAACACTCAACAATTAACAATAATAATTTATTATGATACGATAAAAAGAGTTCATGGAAAATATGATGCTGAGCTATAATTAGTGGTACATAATGAAACATAAAACAGTTTAATAATTTTTAAGTTGATTTGA
This sequence comes from Eriosoma lanigerum, assembly GCA_013282895.1. NCBI lineage: Eukaryota > Metazoa > Arthropoda > Insecta > Hemiptera > Aphididae > Eriosoma > Eriosoma lanigerum. Next base: position 48,677,194 of record CM023359.1, read on the forward strand.
CTAGTTTGAAAGCTATTATAAGTATCAGATACCTTTATATACTAATAAATAAATAATACAATAATAATAATATATATAATAAATAATAATATTTATAAATATTTACCACTTTTACTGGGTAATTATTATTAGATAAACAAAAAGTTATATTTTTTCACATTACCGCGATTATATACCTAGTAATAGCACTTATATATTACTCTATCAATATAGGTTATATCATGGTTAAATTTATAGGTATGTCAGCAACTTTATAAAATGTTGTTATAATTTGCGCATGTATTATTATTACATGATATTTCATGAAAGAAAATCTCAGCTGGCAGTGATCCATAGAGTAGATTATAATTACCTGCTTAAATAATATGAAATATCTTACTCAATATTCACATATGATCAATTATTATTGTTATTTGTTAATGATAATAATTGATAATAAATTTTTTGCCAGTGGCCGCCATGGCACCTGCGTATCACAAAGTTGCTGACATACCTATATATTTAGCCATCGGTTATATAATCTATACTCATCACTACAATGATACCGAATCGAAACATAATGCCACAACATGATTATATAAAATATTATTGTTTTAATATTAATAGTTTTAAATAATTTTCTGTTTTTTTTTTTTTTTTAATTAATTGTCTAGCAATAATATAAAACAACAAATGCTCTAAATTTAGCATTATAAATACAAAATACACATGTTTTATGGAAATATCGTTTGTAATAGCCATATTATTGTGTTTCCTTGATTTATTATTATATATCGCCTTCTAAGTGTTTAGACCAAACACTTCGATTCAAACAAATTTCGTCAAATCAAGTTGGACTGAAGAAGTAGTTAGGTAGATTTAAGTACAATATAGTTAGTCGTATAATAATTAAGTATGAAAAATTAGCGGATATTATTAATTGATACCTATACGATTTGAAAATGTGATGCATACTTATAAAATATATTATAGAATAATAATTGTTAAACTTATATATATTGACTGTGGTGGTTATATAATCAGTCGCGAAGGGAGTTCCCATGAAGCAGTTGCTTATCATGTTAAAAAGAAGCGGGTGTGTGTGGTTATTATTATTATTTAGCAAAACTACGACTTAGAAATAGTAATATTTTTTATTTTTTTTTGAAAATATAGTATTTATAGTATCATATAAGCTGGGTCAGTCTGGGTGCAAAATATAGACCCAGGCAGGAATTTATTTTTGGGGCCTAATAACATGTAAACAAATGATCAAAATAAAGATTATTTGCTTGGTATTATTATAAAAACTTCCATTAATTCTTTATGGAATTTTTTAGTTCTTTAAGATACCCCAGATTTTAATTTAGGTACTATTAATAATACCTGTCTATATGAAAAACTATATTGAAATCAGTATATATATTTTTGGAATAAAAATGGTAAAACAATACAAATATTAAATATTTCATTAAAATTATGTTTAATATTAAATTCAATAAAATTTTAATAGTTATATAATGTTGTGGTGAAAAAATCGAGGGTCCAGAAACTATATTACGAAAAGGACCCAGACAGGATATCTGCACCCTTGCCCTGGCCAGGCCGACCCTAGCTGCATATAATAGTAGATAGTCTCTAAACAAAATTTTCAATAATAGTTAATATCGGTATATTAACAAATTCGAAAAATTTTGAGGGAAAATTTGTTTTTAGAACAGTATAGGATGGGTGTGAATATTTTTAGTTGCCTCATCATCTAGAAAGAAATTGCAGGTTATATAATTATTGTATAATTACTTAATATGTATACTTAATATTTGCGACAAAAACGCGACTATATTAATAATAAAGTAGATCTATGATAATATAATGATTATTTATATAAACGATTGGGTTGAAGTAAACGTGATGTGCTCGATTAAGGTGTGTATATATATAGAAATAGCGTGCTTGCAATTAACTATATTTATATAAAACTATATATAGTTTATCCGGTGTGCGCAAATGCCCTTGGTGCGGTACATATCAAGGTGATGCGGTTGACGGGGTGATTAGTGGAAGGGATGATCGTGTTCACGCGGTTAAACGATCGGACGCGGAAACGCCCGTTGTCGTTTTCGTTGAAGAGTATAGAGCGGCGTCAAGTATAAATATATATTACGTTTGAGTGGTGGAAGGGGTGGGTTGACATGCGAATACGGTTGAACGAGCTAGATCTGCGCGTGATCAGCCTGCCGTTTTTGTTGATCAACACGGCGTATAATATTTTAATTATTATTATGCGTTTGTACAGGTATATATATATACGATATAGCGATGTCGATGCAAACATTTTTAAAAACAAAAAAATTACAAAAAACGTAAAAAATTATATTTAGGTATATATATATATATAATCGTATACAGTTCATACGGACTTGTGGCCGCGCCCCCAAATCGTTTGCCCGCCAATCGGGTCGGTGCACGCCCTACGCCACGCCACGCCGCGGCCGCGATCGCCGCCGCGGCCTGCCGACGGGCCACGGTAGTCCCTGTCTACCCACACCGTTACGGCCGCCGGACCGAGTGCACACACACTGGCGCGCGCGACTCTATTACGTATTATTGTTATCATTACCGCTCACGTGTTGATCCGTATAAACTGGAACGTCGCCGTAATTGTCGTCGCCGTCGTTTTTGTCGTGATCGTTCGTTTATAGCCGCGTGTTTACAATAGTTATTTTTATTCGCGATAAAAAAGTTATATAAAATTTCTTCTAAAAGAAATACTAAAAATAATATATACCAACACCGGCGGTTTTATTATACATCAATAACATAATATATTTTTATTATAATTTATAGTGTATGAACGCATATAAATAAATTATTTCGGAATAACGCGATATGCGTTTCGCATCGTTGCGGAATTAAAATGTACATCTATGCTGCATGATTGTACGCGATATTGTAACAATAAGTGCAACTTATCGCAATGATGACCATGATGATGATGCAGCGACTACTCCAGAACAACAATAACAACAACAACGGTTACGCGGACGAGACGAGGTTGAACGGTATCCGTCATCATTCGGCCAGTCCATTCTCGAAACCGGCCGCCGTGCAAGCCGCGGCCACGGATATCGGTAGCGGTGGCGAACCAGACGGACCGACTGGAAACGATCAGCTGGTGATGTCTCCGCCACACCAGTCGTCAGCCGCCGTCGTGACCGTACAAACGGGGACGTGCACCGCCGTGGTCGCCGCGTTGGCCACCGCGGACACCGAGACCGACGACCGGTTAACGTCCGACGAGGATGACGAGCTGAACGTGATGGACGAAGACCCGGTGGACTTGACCAACAACCGGTTGCAGCAAAATTGCAACGCGGATACGGCGACCGCGTCCACAACAGCGGCAACCGTCGTGCCGATGATGGTGGACGCCATGGCGGCCAACGACTACGAGACAAACAGTGGTGGCGGTGGCGGCAGCAGCGTGCCCTGCAATAAGGGCCGGCTTGCGTTCTCCGTCGAGAACATACTCGATCCGAACAAATTCACCAGGAAACTAATCGCTCCCGCAGCAATTCTGCCTAGGTGGAGACCGCGGATCGACTTCACCGCCGACTCGTCTGTTGCCGGTGAGTGTGATGTGAAATATAGTAATAATTATCCATTATATAATTATATAACAAAGTTTAAAAATACGTTAAAAAAATATTAACAATTCTATTGTTATTTATAGTTGACTACCTTATTTTTATTTTTTATGAGAGCCTGGAGGGAACTATTTTCGCATATACATGTCTTCTTGGAATATATGATTATACCTCTATAATATCAATAAATAAAATAATAAAATATACATAGATATAAATTCTAAAATATAATAAAACATAAAACTATTATAATATGATATTACAGCTACTATAATAAAGGTCATTAGATGCGCATATAATATATGTATAATTTTTATATAATAATATTATGATTATTATATACGATATATTTTGATATAATTTTATATTTAAAATTTTGTATTATATACCTTATTAGGTATATAGTGAAAATTACGTTTTATTTATATTGTTTGATACAATTAGTTTTTATAAATACAACAATGATAAAAAATTTAACCATCAAAAATTAATTATTAAATTTTAACAATCGTAGTAATATATCCTACATATTTGATTAAAATTACTATTTAACCATCTTTGGTCAAACCTATTAAAACTACACGTTACTTAATTTGTTATAAAGATAATAGAATATAATATAACTGATAAAACGATATCTAATAGGTACCTATTATTTTGTAAAATAATTTCGGCATTGTGTAATTCATAGGTATACTATAAAAAAGAGTTTGGAAGGTATACACATTACATATATATATAGGTGTATATTTTTTTATGTAATATTTTAATACCAAATTTTCGGTAAATTTAATTCACCTGCAGCAGTAGAAAACAACAACTTTAAAATAATAATGCAGCGGAAAGTTAAAAAATTAAACGTAAACAAGACATTAGTTATTTTTGTTTTTAAAGCTTTTAATATAAATCTTTTAGTCGAGTTAGAAACAAATATTTTAATGCATTTAAAAATCATATATTTATATATCATATACGTTTTATCCTATCATTAGTAAAGAAAATTATAAGTATGATTTCACCAAAAACGTAATTATATATTACCGTATTGTGTATTAATTGAGTTTTCCAAAGCGATAAAATATATTTTTTTATTTCTTAAGTCTAAATTGTGTAAAAAATAAATTACACACACATACACACACACACACACACACACACATATATATATATATATATATATATAATATATTGTAATATAATATATAACTTATAATTACAAAAATGATTTATATAATGTAACTGTTTAATGCGAATAATATAAAAGCTTTGTATATATTATATTTAATATAAATAAATATTAGGAAAAATATAACTGTATATTGATTATAATAACCAATTCAAGAAAGCTTCAATTATTTGCAAAATTATATTTGTTGTTGTTAATATGTTGACAACTAATATTTATTTATTATTAGACACAAATTACTGCTTCGAAAATAAATTCTAATTAGTAATATTGGTTGCAAAAACCTAACGCATAAAATAATATTTAAATATAATCCTTTCGATAATTGGACTTTATGGTAATAATAATGTTTGACATATGTCGAACGAAGTGGTTGAAAAACTTCTATGAAACTTCTTTAATTTAAATCTCGAGAAAAAGTTAAATACTTCGGACAGACTAAAATATTATACTCATCATCTTTAATATCCATTTAAATAAACGCGGAGGGTGGGAAAATGCGCGATTTCTTTATCTGTGCCAGGCGTAAAAAAAACTTTTTAATCTAATTCACCCGTAAAATTAATTGAAATAGTTGAACCGAAAAAACGATTGTATTTCACAATCCGGTCAAGTAGGGTAATTTTCCGAATTGCTTTTTTCCCCATCTGACTTCGACAGCCATGTGACCGGATATATGTAATTTTATAGAGAAAAAAAAATATAAATACCTGCAACCCTGCTAAAACCAAATGCATTCGTATAGGATATAAATATCTGTACTTATACAGAGTGATCAGTATTTTGTATTATTAAATTTGTGGTAACTATACAAACTATGATTCCCAAATGATATCTAATTTTTAACATCATGAAATTCGGATCACCCTAATAATAATATACAACTTTATAAAATTAAATAGAATAATCGTGTTTCAACCTTTTATATTTAATATGCATAGGTATTATCATATTATATTGCAGATTTTAAGACAGAGTGTGTATCTAAATAAAATATTTTATTTTATAAATAACGATATGAAAAAAAATATTAAAAAAAAAACTGTTCCAATATTATATAATATAGCTTCCGAGTTTTAAAATAGAATTAATGCAATTATCGCGATAATGCGTTTATAATTTTCCATTTAAATTCCCTTAAGTACTTTACTGTTTTGATAACAGTGGTTTAAAATCCTTGGCATTTTATTGACGGATTTTAAACGCCTGATGTTTATATTTTTTCATCTCCCTGTTGGAAAATACTATTCGCGTCCCTTATTCGTAGGGATGGTTTAGACGATTCAAAAGCCCATCCTTTTTAGCCCTTTATATTGTTCGTTTACAGACCGATTCCGGATTTTTTTACGTTGGAATATTGCGTCTAGCCATTATATTATATAGGTATAGGCAGTCACCTATGAGCGATAAATATAAAGAGTATTTAATCAAAATGACACCCGTTCTCGTATCTATGTATTAATCATTTAATAATAAAACATGGTGATGTTTACAATATTTAATGAGATTTCTAATATTATACATCAGCTGCAGATTAGAATACTATATTATAAGACACAAATAAACGCAATAAATAACTTAAAAAAATATTCATAAAAAAAAAATTGGGAACATCAATTTAGAATGTTCCTCCTTCAACCCTACGTTCCTTGGAGAAATTAATGGTTTATTATAATTATAAAGATTTGAATGCAATTACATTGCATTAGAAAATACGACACTGAGCAAATCTCAATATATTAATATATATTATACTGATAACCCATTTCAAAATAACTCATTTACCAAGTGTGTAAATCACACATGTATATATTCAAAATTAATTTCTAATTCCTACGATCAAAATTCAATTAGTAATCAAGAAATAAAAAAATTTTAAATAACGGAAACCGTAATTTTGCCAATTTTCCTCTTCTTAAGGAAAAGTTTTTGGGAAAATCAAAAAATGAGTTAAATAAAGTACTAACTATATGAAATTTGGTACGGAAAGAGTACCCTTATTTGTGGTAATCGGACCATTATTTCTACACGAAAAATATTTTCATACATCAGATAAAAAAAAATAATAAAAAGCTAATAAAAAAAAATTGTCAAACACGATTTTCAAAATATTTTGCAAAAACATTAAGTAATTTATTATAATAAGGCTTTTATAAAATTTTTAAATCGATAAACCGAAAATTGTAGGTAATATTAATTTTTTTGGAAAAAAGTTCATAGCTCTATACTTAGCCAACTTATACTCTATACTTAATCAACTAATCTTTTCCAAAATTATATGACACAATTTATGACAATTTTATGTGTATATTACCAATGTTAGTACTTAAAAAAATTTTTAAGTCCCTACGATCAAAATTTAATTAGTTATCACGAAATAAAAAATAAAAAATTGCGGAAATCATAATTTTGCCGATTTTTTGCCATTTTTCAGTAGTTTTTTTTCTCCTTAGTAAAAACTTTGAAGAAATTCAAAAAATGCTTCATAAAGTACTAAAATGATACGATTTTCTACCGAAAGCATACCCTACTTGTAGTATTCAGACAATTATTTTTATCTGAAAAAATGTTTTCATACATAAAAAAACACCTTTGTAGAAACAATACATTCTTCGTTTCGCTCAAAATCTAAAATTTAAATAATATTATTATTTATTTTTTTATAATACTTTTTTAAAAATATTTAAGTATAATAAATACATTTATTTCATCTTTGCTATAAATATGTTACGCAGATGTATATCCGGTATCTAATTAATGGGATCCAAATGATGTTTATATACAAATATTATACATTATATAAATCAATTTGGAATGATCTAAAAACGACAATATTTGCTTGCAGAGTAAAATCAATATGCCTCATGAAGTTTATGATACTTAAAAATATTTATCATTATATTCGTAAATAAAAAAATTTGATACATATCATAAAAGTTATAGGTTTATACAAATCTTATAATTTCCAATTGATTTCTATAATAATTATTATGTATATAAATAACATATTATTATTATTTTAATTATGATATAAAATGTATAAAGACACAATTTGCACATTAATTTGACTAAAATTATTAATATAAGTGTGCTGTGAATATAATTATTACCGTTATTTTCAGTAGTCTAGCATGTAGTACGAAAATATTATCGTTATGATAATTTTGGTCTTTATAGAGTTATTAATTTTTTATGTTTTTTTTACGAATTTTTAATTTTATGTTTCTCTTTTAACATTTGGACCTCTTTATTTTTCCGTCGGCTAGTAATCTGTTTGTAAAACTCGCTCGCTGTCCTCGCAAATTATACACATAGTTTAAGACAGAGTTTAAGATCTCTGGCGACACGTTTACGTCAACATCTGAGTTAATTATGCATCCGCATGTAGTATATATAACATGTACATTATTGTGTATATATATGTATATGCGTTTCGTTTGAGTTCACATTAAATTCAATTATAATAATATAATATATATAGATGAGCGCGCATAATAATAACACACATATAAGTGTCACAGCAGCGTGCACGAACATACATATTAAAACACAATATTATAATAACTATATAAATGTAAAGAATAATATAACAAGAAAAAGCATGAAGATATTATAACTTATACCTAAGTACCTATACACTGTGTATTAATACAGTGGCGTAAATATGATTGTATAAAGTAGAGGGCTAAACAAAGTTGATAAAAATATATATAAATATATTTATTTTACTGTTTTATTTGTTATATCATGATAGTAGATGTTATACATTTGATATAATATTGAAATTATTTAAGTAAAACATTTATTATACAGTTAATGACCAATTTCTTTATTAAACGTACGTAAAATAGTCGTTGGGCCCTTCAAATTCCTTCCTTATCGTGTACGCCACATAGTATAATTATTGAGAACGATTGATTTTTATAATAAAATTAGATAATTTAGTATCGACAAAATATAATATCCGCTCGCTTTATTTTATGATGGTTAGATAGTGTAATAAAAAATATATATTTTTTAGTACATAATTTTTTGTCGAAATCCTATTCGCCATACCGTCGCACCGTATACACGCGTTGATCATTGGAAACGACCTCTGTCCGAGATGGGTTCCGCTCCGTAGAACTTAATGCGACGCCTCGAGCCGTTTTTATCAGATTTCCTGATCGTATAATATACAAACGACGATAATAATATAATAATAGTAATAGTATATACTGTATAAAAGGTCCTCTTATCGTATGTTTCCTGAGAGTTAAACGTTTCGTTCCCGAGACCATTTTCGATTGTCGGTCAGATTACGTTCAAACAATTTCTATATGGTACAACGAGTTTTTACAAGCACGCCGTATATACATATAAACGTATATAACACTGGCCGATTTAACTGTTATGCTAACCTGAACTTACGCAGCCATAGCTATTATCTTATGTGAGATAACATAATATATATATATATGTACCTACTAACAACGAAGTTTTTATCTATAACAAATATTTTGAATTTTTCGCGAGAGAATATACATATTTAATTACATATTCTTTTGACTTCGTTATGCGAAAAAAAAAAATAAACTCGAAGCTCTTATTGGCCTAAAATCGTGTAACTATGTTTATTTCATAATAAATATAAACATATATTATGCGTTCTTCCTGATCGGTCATGGCGAGATTCGCTTACAGCCAACAATCACTAATTTTTCATAAAAACTGTTTGTATATATTATTTGTGACTAATATGAGAGTGCAAATATATAAACGAGATATACGATGGAAAAGCGCAGTATATTATAATAATAATATATTCATAATTATTATTTTTTTTATATATTACCCATAGCAAATACTTGTCATCGACGAATGAGTTCTCAACCGTTCGTATATTTGTTCTACAATATTTTTAATGTACACGTCAAGACAGATAATTACTATCGTAAGCTAAAATGACATCGTTTTGGACATTAATTAGTATGACATCAATGTCTTTATTAACGCAAATATATATACGAAAATCGCGTTGGAGAACCACGACAACACCACATCGAACGAATATATAAGGATGTCACTTATCTCGTATAATATAATAATATTATAATACAATATATAGGTATTTAGGTACTGCACAATGGTGTACGGTAGCCAATTATAACACTCGATCGAATAGTAAAAAAACACGTATTATATTACAATTAATTACTTGCTGGATCACGTAATATACATACATTAAAACATATGATTATATTATGTTTCAAAATTATTTAAAAATAAAGTGTTCATTGATTGAATGAATATCATAATATGATAAACATTTATAATAATTAAAACATTATTGTTCGAATAAAAAGCTTATTTTCTACTATAAAAATATAGAAACGGTGACATAAAAACAATCTAGACACATCTGTGCTGCAGTGATAAGTTACGCGTTCTCCACATAAAGTGTTAGAAAAAAAAAAAAAAAGACAGAGTGAGAAAAAGAGAGAGAATATAAAACCGTATTAAACTATTTATGAACACGTGTGTATAGAGTTTAAATATGTATACATGTACACGCATAGTATATAATATAAAATAAACGTTTGAAGAGTACAGATCGTCCGGTAAAAAATAAAATGCAGTACCTATATATTATATTATTTTGCGAACGGGATAAGAAATATGTATATATATACGAAGATTGGAAACTTGGCATAGTCAACGTCTAGAAAAATAACGAGGAAAAAATAACACGGTACCTAATAATATTATAATATTTTCACCTTGGTAACTTTAAGCGAAATACTCGCCGACTATAAATAATAAAACAGTATAGGTGAATTCGCGTTACCGCAGCTATATCGCAGTCATCAGCGACAATATCCGGTATAATATTATTTATTATTTTAACATTTTACTCTCGAATAAAACGCAATACTTTCAAAAATATTATGTTCTGTTAATAAAAATGAGTTAGTATTTATTTTAACACTTCGTAAATTAGTATATAATTTTAAATTATATTTTTACTCGTTAAAAAAACACCTTTCATATGTATTTTATTAGAGAACATATTAGAATTGGATTATATAAGTAATATTATAATATATACCAACTTATATATTTATAGTTTATACATATATGTAAGTATATAATTTTCATTAAGTATTTAAACACAACTTTATATTATACAAACATATAATATAAAAAGTACTTTAAAACATTTTCAAAGTACTTAGGTACTTTACTCACTCACAATAGATTCTCAGGACCGGATAAACATGGTTTATTATGGTTTAAACCATATATATATATATAACATGAAAAAATCGAGATATAGAACACCATATAATAATACTCGTATAGTGCAAAGACGAAATCTCACAAACAGCTTTCACATAAACCATTTACCTACTTATTATATAATATTATTCAGACATCTGAATACATTATGCAAATAATATGATGGAGGTAACATTGAAAATATATGCGATTCTCACGAATTCTGTAAAATGAAATTCTGATCACTTTGTATATATTATTATATGCAATATAATATATATATATATAATGTCTCATGCTTGCATCATCATAATAATATAATATTATAATTAGATTATTTAATTTGATGTGTCGGTGGTTATACTACAAGTAATTTGAGTATTAATCCGATAACATATATACACGCACACACACACACTCACACACGTTTATAATAATTTGTCGATCGGCTTTGCATATTAAATTCCGTCGGTGAAAAACGTTTTACGTGTTTATTGTGTATACAAAATACACATGATTATTCTAATATAATATAATATTATTATGATTATATTGTCATAAACGTTGTTTTATACATAAATTATATTATATAAATATTCAATTATAATGTTATATATATAGACTACCATAGTCCGTAGTAATTAACACGCGTTCAGCGTATTATATATTGCTACCAATAAACCTGGTTAAATATTATTATAACAATGTAAATTGAATCAATTAGACGTCAGTATAAACGATGACGAGTATTATTTAACTTATTATTTTCAAATATGTATTATGATTTATGTAGTAATGCCATCGATCGCTATTATAACGTAATAAAAAATCATTCTATTATGAAATTGCATAGGATAGATAACAATTAATGAGTATAATTATATAGGTATATAAATTTGATCGTAAATACAATTATTATATTCGATAAATTAAAATAAATATTGTTAATCACATTACAGCTAGTGTTTTAAAAAGTCCTACATTTTACTTATCACTATAATAGTTTCATATATAATTAATCAATAAATACCTATATTATACTACACTAATTTATATATATATATATATATATTATATATATTAATTGATCTTTATCCTGCAGTATAATGAGGTATTACAAGTTTGATTTGAATTATGTCACATTTAGTTCATTTTTTTGATGAATAATCAAAACTCAAAACTAAATGCAGATACATAACTTTAAGTATATGCAACTTATACGAAATATAAAAGTTTTGGTAAAAATATTACTACTACCGTAATTAATTATAATGGCTATTTATACATCCTAATTTGGCCGGGAAAGTACCGGTTTTGAGTATAGCGTCCCGGTGTCCCAGTGTCCCGATAATGTGTTTCGGGACGGTTAATTGTCCTGGAATGAAATATCAATAGTGTATGTTTTTTTTTTTAACATATTTGGTTGAAAACGCAGATTACATTGATAAAATAACAAGTTAATAAATTGACTAACGAAATCTATTTTTTAATTATTTTCCTGAATGTGTAATGTGACTATTATTTTTGTAATAGTATTTTTAATAATATTTTTGTTATGTTAATTAAAACAAGTTTCGATAATATATCTTGTAGTAGATTTTACAAGTCAGTACTTGTGCTCACTACTTACCAACAAAACATTGCTTCAAAAAGTTCTTAATTCAGCCAAATATCAAACAACTCAGACTTTTAATAACATATTTTACAAATTATTGTATAAATAAAATAATATCAATAAAAATAAAAAATAAAATAACTTTGTCCCGGTTTTTGTCAATTAAAATATGCTATACTATAATATACATGTAATTTTTTTTAGTACTATTATTGATACTAATAAGAGCAAGTTACCAACGAATTAATTGTTTTATTTCTCCATTTACGAAAAATATATTATACTAAAATTAATTTTATAAAACTTTTTTAGAAAATATACATTTACTGTACACATAAAAAAATGAGTCATTTTTTTGAAATCACGATAGAAATCGATGTAATTTTTTGATATAATCAGAAATCCATACTGAATTTTATTCTGATAATGGCTTAGGCTTATTCATAAGTGCATTGATCTGCATAATACGCGCATGCGAATTATACAATTTACGTGTGGGTGTGTGCAGATGCAAGTGTGCGTACAATCAAAATTACTGCCCATGAAATTAATTATCGTATCCGTTGTTTTCCGACACTACCACCGCCCCAATTCGAGAGATAAGCTTTCTCGTGCATTATATAATCGAAGCACAATTAAAGTTAGGCTCCATCTGATCTCCGGACCGTGTTACACGCGATTTTCCCTTTTATAAACGTAGTCCTCGTCACACGATTATATCAGACTATTGAAATAAATATTTATAGTATAAATAGTGTAAGTTATTTATTGTTAAATAATCGTTTTTATTATTTACATTAATTATAAATCTTTATAATATATAATTATATTTGGTAATTAATATAATTACTACAAATTATAAGTAAAAAAAATGTATTTAACAATCTCAAATTGCATATATTATTTTTTTCTTCCGTAAACGATCGTTTTAATATAACGTTTTTATGTAATTATTATCAATATAATTTAGTTATAATATAGTTAAGTACATTTTTTTCGAAACATTTGAATGTCTACAAATATAACTATTACAAATATGAAAATAATTTATCGATATTCAGCATTCGATCGATGCATATACATATAATATTATAAGAAGTCTGAAGAACGATTTCGTAAAAAAAAGTTTAAAACGATCCGATGGCGTTTATGGCCAGTTTTCGAGATATCACTAAAATGCAAATAAACAATAATATTATGGATTATATATGATATGTTCCTTTGCGATGCCGCTCACATCACAGAAAAAAAAATGATTACATAGCGTCTACATTTTAAATTCAGAGCGAAACAATACGGAATGTATTGGTTTTACAATGCTTTGTACTGTTTTTATGTTATGATGTACATGTAAACACTTTTGTTATTTTGTGATAGTTAAAGAAATAATATTTTCATCGGGACTTGAAATTTATATAGGAAATCTTATAGGTAGATATTCTACATGCATGATACAATTTCAACTGTTTATATGATTATTTTAAATATTTAAATTTAAATGATTAAATAAGGACAATGAAAATTTAAAGTAAATTAATTTTAGCTTAGTTAAATAAAATTTACAATTTTTCGTTTTAAAATCTATAAATTTAATACAAGCTCAACCATATATAACTTGAACTATTATATAAATATAATATTAATTTCACTGTTTTAAATGCGAAAAAATAATAATGGTCTTTATAACCTGCTCTGTTCGCCCGTTGCGATACAATTTGTGCATGTGTACATTAATAAATGTGTCGTCGGCGGACATCCGGACATAAAATTGGCCGTACATCAATATGTACATAGTATATATTCAAAAATCATAAAACGTACCGTAATAAATGTTTAGGTATAGTTATTTTAGTATATTTCTGTACTGTTATATTAAGTATTTACAGAAATTTATATAATATACAGTTAAATAAGTATCTACAGTATATTACATCTACAGTGCCATATTTAGATTTTTTTTAAAGAAATTTGTATACATCATCCAAAAATGATAACGCTTAACAAATATTCATAATAATTACTTCCTATTATGTAACTATATAATATATAATAGTAAAACTTATTATAGACAAATTATAGACAATTTATAGACAAAAATAATTGATAATAAAATATTATAAAAAAAAAATACAAAATATACTCGTATAATGTACCTAATTTAAAACACGGTCATGGGGGTTATTTTTAATCCCCCGTAAATTCACTAATGGCCTATCAACAAGTGAATACTGAAATTAATTACAACCGTTAGTTTACATTTATAAAGTAAAAATTTTCATAATTACAATGTAAAAATATATGTTCTTTACTCGTATATATTATAACAAATAAAAGTGTAATCTATCTTTGACTTTTTAAATATGTCATTGTAAATTTTGTTTGTTTATAATTCAATAAACTCGAATTATTAATTCTGAATATAGTTTTTTAATGGCGTATAATCCGATTTATTAACATAAAGTTAATGCATTGATTAAGTAATATAACATATAATATAAAAAATATATTGTGCGCTTAATTTATTTTGTATTTCCGTGTTTTGGATTTAGCGAAAAAACGTAAAACAATAAAAGAAAAATTAAAACTAATACAATGTACCCCTTTATAAGTATTATATTAGTATACGCTTACGTAAATTTAAGTATATAATTATTGTATCTAAAATAATTGAAAATACTAACCTAACTTATCCTAAATCCCGAAAAAAAATGCTATCGTTTTTTTTTAAATAAACAAGTTTTTGTTAATTGTATTTGTATGTTTATATATTTAAGGTAAATGAATACTTTAAAGAAATCCAATATTTATACCAATTTATATATTATATATACCTACGACCATCAAGAATAATAGCCCGGTATACTTTTTCCGGTAATCATCAGTCCATATTTAAAGATTTTAGGTATAACGCTGGCATGGACGTATTTAGTGGGGAAGGGGTTAGTTTCCAGGTTCAAACGTAGGTACGTTACGTGTAATTAAATATTTGTATATTGAAACAGAAATAATACTATTACGTTAATATTAATAATTATTAAAAGAATTCGGGTTTCCGAAAATTGGCAAAACTTAAAAAATTAATAATTAATAACTTGATTCATGCACCATTTCGAGCAATATAAATTATATATGATATTTATGCGTACCGAGTGTACAACATGTGTTTGCAGTCGACAAATCGGCATATAATACGTCGGAGTACGCGAACTCGTATACTTATTTTATACTTTACCAAGTCGCGGCGCCACGTGTGGGGATCTTCTTTCGGAAATCGTGTTCGGAAAACAAATTATGTATGTATACGCGCCACCGTCAACGCCTAACACCCAATAACTGTGTGCCGATTATGTAGAGTAGTATATTATTACTACTTACACTTATAGACTTATAGTAGTAGTGTAGTCGTCGTCGTTATAACTCAATTTACATTATTAAATATATACGTAGTGTTATAAATAATGTAACAGCTATAACGGCGGAAGGAACTACTTGAAAACAATGTAATAAATAAGAAATAAAAAACAATATTTTTATTCCTATATATATATATATATATATATATATACACCTAATAATACAGACCAAAGTGCGCGTGCGGTATAAGGCCCGTAAGTCGCCAATAATAATATAACGATCGACTAAATAAATATTGACAGTCCGCCGAATAATTCAATAAATTTCAATTTTTAATGTACATTATTTTTTATACGCATTTATACTTAAAATTTAAAATTCTGAGAAATTAAACGGGTCTTTTTGCCGTTCGTCCATCTTTCTCGTTATAAGATAGTATATAATGTATTATAGTTAGAAGTAGGTAGGATTATATTTTATACTATGGTTTTATATATTTGTTCCTAGTCTATGCAATTAAATATCATGGATATCATTACGAATAGAAAAACAATTTTTATTTCGCATAAAAAAGCATATTTCGTGGTTCAAAGAATATTCAACACGTTTTAGCATTTTTGTAAATATTTTTTAACTACCTCCATATACATTATTATTTCTATCAATTATTTCACCAGAAAAATAATTCAACAAGTGAATACAAGCGATATACTGATATGAGTTATATTCTCACTTTTTTCACTTCTCCATATAAATATAAATAACAAATGTACATTTTAATAAAAGATTTATTGGTTACTTATAGTATTCTCGCGTGCTACTCATGCCTGTACGGATGTACTGCGTACATTATAGTCTTTACAGACCGAGCAAGGGTTTGGTTGGTGCGGTATCGCGGTATAGAAACCGATGGCGCGTGCGAGCGATTTTCCGGGGTGAATTCGGTCCGACTTGGAAGGGACGGACTTTTGTCGGGTGGCGGGTGAAAGGCGACAAAGACCTCGGAAAAACAATAGAGACTGTGTAAACAAACGATAACGTTACCATGGTTACAAACGACAGCGGTAGCCGCGGGAACCTTATATTTATATTTAAGCGGTAATAATTGTGTTTACCTACGAAATAATTCGCATGTACACACTGCGTCGCGCAGTCTATATACAGTATACACTCAGTCATTGCAGTTCAGTGCGGATGTAAATAATAATAATAATAATAATAATAATAATAATAATAATAATAATAA
>CM023359.1:48694488-48705309 GCA_013282895.1 Eriosoma lanigerum
AATAATAATAATAATAATAATAATAATAATAATAATAATAATAATAATAATAATAATACGAAATATTAGATTACTTCTTCCGTCCGTATATATTATATTATCAATTCTTGTTTTCGAGAAGTGTTTTTTTTTCCGTGAAACAATACACGATTAATATTTTTAAATTGAAAATTTAGCATAAATAGGTATTATATTATTATGACACCCATATTATAGTGGCACGTCGAGCACGGACATAATGATTCTGCAGAGTAAGAGTAGGTAACCTGTGTTGGTTTTATTTATCTTTAAATAACTATAATAAATAATTATATTATAATATATAACGATGTGACGAACCCTAATATTTGAATACGAACCGAAACTAAACCGAACTATTAAAAACGAAAATCTATAAACATCCACATAGTTCGAAATAATTTAATTAGGACGAAAGTTTGATTCGATAATTTTTAATAATAAGTTTAATTTCCGAACCGAACACCCCAAGTTTGAATTTCGAAAAGTTCGTCACATCACTAATAATATAGTTACTTTGGTTTTATAAGATCCTAAAATATACTTTTTACCGGAAATATTTATTATCTAGTAATAAATAATATACCTATATAACCGAAAAATAATTATTTATTATAAATATAAAAATATTTAATTTTTACTACTAATTTATTAATGACTATTAATAAATATATCTTACAATATTAACCAGCAACTTCTATAACACATCATACGATCATCAAGACAGATGAATTATTTATATATTTCTAAAGGCGTTATTGTTCATCATAATCTAATTATGATGGTAAATAATAAATAATAAAAAAAAAAAAAAACAATAAGATTGTAGTATATTAAAAAACAAATTAACTATATATCTTATAAATAATATAATAAAAATATTATTTTACGACTATAATTATATGTAGGTAGATAATATTTACGTAAAATCATTAATATTATTATTATTATTGTTATTATTATTTTATGATTACAAAATTATCGGTATACGCCTTCTTGACATGATGACATCGCCGCAGCCATCGTTCTCATTTGTTAGTCCTGCGATAAAATAATATTCAGGAACACGATTCGTATAACAATATAAATTATTACATTAGGTATATACCAAATATTAAATCCATTAAATACATAACCATTATAGTAACCGCGACACCACGAGCTGCAATAAGGCGGCGACGACGAGGACGTTACCCTGACGACCGTCTCCTCCGACCGTATCGTCATGACGTGTCATTATTATATTATTATAATCGTTCATAATAATATTATACTTATTATTGTACGGCGTTATGGCTTAACTCTTGGTTACCTGCGCAGAGTCGCCTTTTCGGCCATGTTGAAAACGATTTACTCACAATAATAATTGCTATTATTATTTAAACAGCTAACCTTGCAACAACGTGTTAAATATTAATGATATAATAATATTGTGTTATAATGTAATTATATAGAGCGGGATTTTAAAATAATTTAATATCATAAAAAATGCATTTTTGGAATAAAAAAAAAAGGTCTTGAGCGAGCGTCATAATTTCATAAATGTCAAAAATATCCTAAAAAGAATAATAGGTATTTGACATATATTTATCAGTCTCGATTAGGCGATGAGAGAGGACTCGTATTAAATTTTTGTAGATAAGATATGACGTTAAAGTGTGTATAGTATCAAACGTTTTAGAAAATATATATGCAAATGTATTAAAATTCGACACAATTTATTATATCTATAATAGTATATTATAATGTATTATGCTGATATTAAAATTGTATCGTGTTATTCATTATACTATTAATATCGGAATTGATTTTAACGACTTTTTATGTCAAGATATACAAAGATATACCTATAAACATAATTTTTTTCACTATTATTTTATGGGGAAAAAAGAAAATTGATCAAAATAAATAATATACTATTATTATGTTCATTGCGTTTTACTTATACAAATAAGGAACGACGTTCATTTTCCGAGAAAACAAAATTGAGTTGTGTAGAAATCGAGTAAAATTGTTTGACTTCCAATTTTTTTATAGAATATTTTATGTTTTTTCTGCGTAAAAATATTAGATTGATAAAAAGGAAAAAAGTTAGATTCAATATTATGTAAGCGAATCTAACATTTTTTCAAGTTTAAATATCATTAAATTAATTTTTCTGCTACAGTTATTAACGTTAAATTATTTGTTATATACTTTACCTAGATGTAACGCATAAAATCAATTAAAACTTTTAAATGTTTAACAATCTTTAACTAAGTCAAAGGAGACATCATATGACTAGTTTTTGAGATTTATATTATTGGATGAAACCGCATTCAAAACTATCTTTAATCGATTTATATTGACAACGTTAGACTTTTTCTGCGAAGACTAGAGAAATAAGAAACAATTTTCAACCATCTAAAAACGTTTACCTCATCGTATATATATATTATATATTTATATATAATCGCTTACATTGGTATATATATATATATATATATATATAATGCACTTGTTAGTTGTTACGAGTCGTCGTAATAATAGTTTCAATGTGCTTGTTGACAGAAAGACATCAAATAACATTTTCCTGTTATTTACTTTATGAAAATTGCTCACTTTATATCTGCATATCACTCATTTTGTGTTACAATATGATGTAAAAACAAGATAACATCTCAAATATTTTTTAATACTATTATTAAATTTTAATAAAGAGCCGATGAACGAAGATTTATTGGCCGGTTGTGATCTATTATAATTTTGTTTATAAAATGTTATAAATAATTATTTTTTCCCAAGTCTTTAGAGTTTATTATTATTTATCGTCCAAACTAGATTGATAACAAATTGTTTGTGTACCTACCTAGAGATTAGAGAACTTTAATGGGAGGCTATATGTAAAAAAAAACAAACATTTATAGGAAGAATACATTGAGAACTTTAAGAATTCGTTCAAAAATTGTTTAAATGAGCTTAAACTTTACACAGACTATATTTTGAACGATTATAAAAATTTAAAATTATCTATTTTATTGACAGGTGAAGACTGCAGTTCGCGAAACTATATGATGGACGAGGACGATGAAGACATCAGCGTCAGCGGTGATGGTTGCGGCAGTGACATCAGCGACGACCGCGACTGCAAAGGCAGCGGTGACGGTAGTTCGTTAACCGACGGGGTCGGTGGTGTTAGCGGTGTCAGTGCAAAAAAATCAAAGTCTTCGGAACACTGTGGTGGCGCGAGCGGCGGTGGCGGTGTCGGTGGCGGAAGTTCGAAAAACGGAAGCGGAAGCGGCAAACCGCGCCGAGCCAGGACAGCGTTCACATACGAACAGCTGGTCGCGTTGGAGAACAAGTTCAAGACGACGCGATACCTGTCGGTGTGCGAACGGCTGAACCTGGCGCTGTCACTGTCGCTCACCGAAACCCAGGTAAAGATATGGTTCCAAAATAGACGTACCAAGTGGAAGAAGCAAAATCCCGGGCTCGACGTTAACAGTCCGACGGTGCCACCACCCGGGCCACCCGGACAGTCGGCCACCGGCGGACCGCCGTTCTTCCACCCGCTGGCCTATTCCGCCGCGCACCACTACCAGACGCAGAGTTATTCGGCTGCCGCGGCTGCCGCGTACTTTCACCACCTCGGTGCCCATCATTCAACCATTAGCGGTGGACACCATCCGCCATCGTAATAACGTGTATCACTGCTAATAACGGATCGGGCAGCCAACCAAACAGTCAACCTAACCCTGCAATAGCGCGTACACTCAGATCTCAAAAACCACGTCGTAGGTGTAATTTTATAATAATAATTATTATTATAGTATAAAAACAATTCGTATTAAATTATATTATTTTTTATCACACTTATTATTTTAGATTTAAGACAAATATATTATATAGATAATATGTGTATTTATTTATTATATACAGTTTAATTTCATTAAACATAAATGTGCACGTTAATAAATAAATAAGTATATAATATGTGGATAAACAAAAAAAAAAAAACAAAAAAAATAGAATAATATCGTAAGATTGGAAAGTACAAAGTACAAAATATAAAATATTTTTCTTTTAAAACAATAATAATATATTATCCACTATATTTCGAGATAAATATTTATTATATCTGTAGCTGGTTTCACTGTACACATAATATTTATATTATTAAAACTATTGTTGCTGACCGTTGAATTTAACCGAACGTGGGAAAAATATGAATATTATTATAAGTCTACAATTATACTTTTTCAGGATAATTAATTAATTTCTTATGATTGTTGTACAAATTCAATATTTTCATTACAGTTATTTAAACAACTATAATAACAATTGCAAAAATTAAATCCAACAGCATTTTTTGTATCTAACTATAGAATAGAATTCTTTTTATAAAAATATAAACTGTTTATAGGTTTTTTTATCTATGAATATTATTTTATAATATAATACAAGATTTTAGACCTTCTATAATAATATAATGTTTTATTATATAACGTGACGACGATGAGTGTCCCGCCGTCGTTATGCTAACATGAATTTTCATCGTATATTATAATAATAACTTTGGCAAATATACAAGATTTCAACTGAATAATAGTTATTGTTGTGCCTATCAGAATCGTAAGGTTACGTTCTAATCAAACTTAACATAATTAGCACGCAATAAATTCTGTATATTTATCCCATATATATAGGTAAATTATTATTATATGATATACGAGTATGTAAATTATTATAATTTATTTAAAATAATATATAATATATAACGTTCATATATATTATCGATATTATCGATCTAAACCGAATCTGTAAGACTCTTGAACTTAATATAATATTATAAATGAACGTTATAAATTATTAATATAGTATATCTGCTCTTTGAAATAGGTACAAATATAAGTATAATATTTGATTTATTTCGAGCCGAATGCGTTTTTTTAGGTTTACATTTCGCGTAAACGCGCATATACTTATTATTGTATTATATAATATTATTGTTGTTTGTTAAACTGTTTTTTATGTTTCTTGTTTATATAAACTGTACGATTAAATTCGCTGATTATACCTAATATATGATATACTGGGTGATCAGAATATTTTGTGTGAAAAATAATGGAACAAACATTGAAATCGTTGTAGTTCCCGTTATTTTATAACGAGAAATGTTGAACGTCCTGTAAAATATTAAATTAATTATTTATATGAATATGTACTTTTATAAAATCTGTAAACACATTACACAGATACACAATCTGTAACTTACATTATATACAATATTAAATTTAATTTAATAAGAATAACATTATTTTTGTACAACTTATTATTACATATTATATTTATTGTACTATTACATCGTTAAATAATATCGTTCATTATACATTGTACGTATTTTTATTATAATCTTTTTTGCTTATATAATATTATAATATAAAATTAAGAACAAATTATTTTATAACATTTTATTGTTAAACACGCTATATTATATTTATAAATGCGTACTGATTAATTATTGCAATGTATATTATTTAATAACGATTTCGATCGATAATACTTTAATGATATACAGAGAGATCATTATAATGATATATTACAATATCGGAATTTTCATCATTTTAAAACGTGAAATAAAATATGTATACAAATATAAGCACCTAATCTGAAACTAAAATTACAGATTATTCATATCTTCATGACGAACATTTAAGAATTTTTAACGCAATTGTTCTGATCGCCCTGTATACACATTTATAATCTGTAATATATATATTATAAATACCTATAAAATTATATTATATATTTGTATTAGATTGTCATGTATAGATGATATGTTCGTGTTAAAGTAGGTTTATGGTATATATGGTTTTAACCATATTTGTTCAGTAACGTAAGTTTTGCTATATGTGTAAATAAACTAAATATTATACTTGTTGTAAATAACTACCATATGTACAGTAATAAATTATAAAAATAACCATAAGAATATTACGTACATACATATATATTATTATATACGTTCATAAACACTCTTGTTTTCGTTTTAACCCCAACGAGCTATATAATGTGGCGCACCGCCCGGTGCCAATATTATTATACCCCTAATCATAGACGACACATGTGCAGTTCATACATAAACATTATTAGCGGTTGTTATTGTTGTAATCATTATTATTTTTTATTATTCGTGTGCTGCTAAGTCCCCACATGGGATTAAACGGGCGTAATTTGTAAACCGATAAAAAAAACATCGCGAGATTTTGTACGATTAATTATCGTAGAAATAGACTGAACCAACAGCTATTATGTTTTTCTTTTCAAAACAACAATTATATAGTATTACCAAGATAAAAAATTTACTTAATCATATTTTTTTTCCAAACAATATAGTTATATTGTAATATAATTAAAAACTCAGCCAATATAACCAATAGAATATTGGAGAACAAATTATCTATCAATACAAATAGAAAATAATTGATTAAAAGAAGACTATTAGAGTTTAATTCTATACTCGATGTTGACAATAAACATCATAGTTTTTATAACGAGATAATAATATCTATAATGTTAAGGTTGCAAAGTTAAGACCTATATAGATAAATTATCTAGATGAAAATGTGTTTATCTTTTATCTTTTTTAAATAAATAAAATTGCATTCATCTTAAGTATTATCTTAGATAAAATTTGTATTTATCTAATTTAATTCATCTATAGTTAAAAAATAATTTTACTTTTGAAACTATTGATACACTTAATTTTCTACAAATTTTAATTTGTTTTCCTATAAAATTCCTATTTAGAATTTAGGTATATATTATATATATATTGTAGTATTTGGAAGATATCGGAACCAGGAGAAAGTATTAAGTAGGTACCTAATATAATGTAAATTCTCTCCACGGTTTGTTGATTTAAACAAAACAAAAACGAAATATAATGGGTAAATGTGTTTACAAATTATAGACTATATATATTGTTGTTATTACAAGTTACATTAAATTTAAAATCATTTAATAAAAAAATAATTAACTCAAAAATTACTTGTAATTTAGCAAAATATTAACACACTTAAGTTAAGAGTTAATATTTGAAAAAGTTAATCCTTATATAACTTAACTTAACTTTAACTTTTCAACTCTTTAATGCTCATGCCTTCTAAATTATTAACAAACATTAATTAGTTAAACAATATTATTTTACAACAACAAACTATTTAGTTAAACAGCTAATTAAATATTCTACCGTGTTAACATTTTATCGATATAATAGTATAATACTACGAATTAAAATATATACTCGTATATATCTGATATTTCTATAAAAATATAATAGAACAAAGATTGACAAGTAAGTAAGATTATTGAAGAGTATGTTCTTAGTATTTAGTTTAAAAAAAAAAAATTATAATCAATAAATTTATATTTTGAATCAAATATTCAGATAGGTACAGATAATTAAGTGTTTTAATTGTGTATAAAACAGCATAGGTTGAATTCCATTCGAATTGATTCGGGTAACTTTTGTTGACTTTTTAAGGATCTAATGCCTGTATAAAATATGCGTAAATATTTTATTTAAATTCATATAAAAACTATTTTTTATTTTCTATTTTGTTATACGTTTTGTATTAAATGCCATCATTCGCATTAACCTAATACCTACTATTGTACCTACATAACTGCACTCAAACGGATCATCGAAATCGGATTTATAATACCATTATGATATATACAGTATTATTTAAAAGCAATCAAACATTATTTTCTTTAGGTTAGGTTGGGTTTGTATGATGAGTCGATAAAGTAAGTTTTAATGTTTAAACCATACTGGAAATAATAATGCACAATGATAATTCATTATATATATTATAATATTATTAATATTATTATATTATTCATATAAGTTTTATATCGACATTTATTTTAAAGTCAGGGAAAAACTAAAATATATCTTTTTACATTATATACGTTTTAAAACAACGAATAAAGTTTACAATTACAATATTTAAATAGCAACATAAATATCAACTTAAATTGTTTTTATAATATAAGCACAAGGTAGTGTGTTAATATATGTATCTGGTTTATAGAAAAAACATTTTGGTCAGAAATATTAACTAATAAGTATTTGTTCATAGATCATAATATGAATTAAATATATATTATTATTAAATCATAATCTATTATCATTATATATCACCATGCAACATGCGATGATTACATTAGTCTACGAACATTTTTTGATAAATCATTTATAACTTATGCGTAACGATTTTCCAACATTTTAATTTAAAAAATCTATATACACAAACAACAAATAGAAAAATAACATTCTTCACAACTTTATAATTAATAACCAATAAAATAAAATAATTTGATAGTGAATGAAATTTGTAAAAAATGTCAACTTGAATTAGAGATATCCATAGATATATCTATGGATTCTAGAAAATTGTCCGCAGGTATACAACATTTATATTTAATAGCATTAATAAATATTTCCATAATTTATATAATATGGTGTTGGTATAACCTGTATGACTGACTAATAAATAATTATTTATTTAACAGTAAAATATTATTAAGTTTAAACCAACCATAAAGTATACTTTTTAAAAATTTTATTAAATACAGTATTTTAATAATAGATTAATATATATGAGGTTTAAAAGATAATTGTTATTCTACGAAAGAGGATATTTTTTAATGTTATTATTTTATCAGAATTCTTGAAAATATAATTACTTAGATATTTACTTTGCATTATTTTGCGTATTAAAATGTGTAATATTGTATTTATTATTATTAATATATAATATTCCATTAACTAGATATTATATAATACTATATTGTACCTATAATATAATTAATTAATGTCTTATAACTGCCTTATAACTTATTAGATTAAAAATAAATAACATCATTTTAAAAACTTTTTGGTTTTCAATATTATGCTTGTATCTTGTTTCCAATATAAGTTAAAAATAACTTTCAATAACAAAGTATAATATTTAATTTAAGAATTACTTTCATTTTGTTTCATGTTTGATACCGATACTACTATATTACTAAAGTTCACAGATTTCTGATTGTTATATCTCAACTCATTTTATATTAATTAGATACCTTAAATATTATTATATTAAAAAATTATTCAAAGTTTCAAATAATTCCAAGAAAATGTATTACTTATAATTGTAATTTATTAAATATATATAAAATACGTTATTAAAATATAATTTGTTCTATTATAGGTTACATAATTATTGGTATTGTATCAATAACTTTAAAAACATATTATAATATAATGCAGCGGTTTCATTCGTGTTTTAACTTTTATTATTATGCAAAGTATACACAATTTTAAAACCACGAGTGCAAAAATGTGAACTCATTATAGTGTATCATAAAAAAACGAGAAATCATACGAGTCAAAATAATATGATTGTACATACTATATATCTATAATAGGTATAACGAATATTGATCAACAGACTTACTAAATAGTATTATTAAAATATCAATGCATAAAATATTCATTTTGACAAAAATTACAATATTATATAAATGTCTCACTCGTAAGATAATAGAAAAATAAATAAATATGTATATATTTTCTATATAATTATTTATCCTCCATTATATTTTCAATCTAGTAAAACGTTTTATATTGCATATTATATATTATAGTCTTTAAGTAAATACAAACTTACTGATTATAATTTGATGTTCAAAATCATCTCATATTATGGTTATTTATTATAGAATCAATAAGGTAATTTGATATCTTTTGGCTCGGGGGCATTTTTTTACGGCTTAGTTTTTGTGTACACCTATCTGCTATTATTTATTTAGTTTACGATATTTTATTAGATGTATCATGTTTCTAGGAAAAAATCCGAACATTCGATCCAAAACTTATAATTATTTTTGTTTCAAGAGTTGGCGGTAGAATTACTTGATAACATAAGAACAGTCTAAATAGAATATTTATAATTAAATTACAAGATTATTATTATTTTTTTTTACAAAAGCAAATTAAATATTTGAAGACTATCGTATTCTTTCCTTTTAATTAATTATAAAATTAAATATATGTAAGTTTTCATGATTCATAAATTAAATATATATACTTATACATAATTATAAACTAATAATATATTACATAATACATTGTGCATTTAAATTCAATATTAATGATAATTATAATATGATATACGAATAGAAGATTTTCTGTGTGAAATAAACATTGCGTTTTGTTTATACATAAATTGAGATTTCAGAATATCATTGTTACAAAAATATATAAATTATAACATTGATGAGATGAAATATTTTAATTGTTAAACGCGTTTAATTACGAATAGTCCCAAATCCGTTAAAAAGTTAATTTACATTTAAATGTTTTATGTAATTATATTAATTTAATACATAAATACGAGTATATAACATAATGTTTTTATTATTTAGTGTTTTCACATGCATTAACTATAATATAATTTGTAGATACCATAGTCCATAATATGCTAGCCAAAACGAAAAACTAATATAAATAAAAATAGAGGAGCCAATTAAATTTTAAATATTAAACGGACGATTAGTTTTATAGTTGTGAACATACAAAATGATATGATTGCTTACATTTACGTATAAACATGGACGTAGCACAGTCCAAAGAATTAGGGGAACTTGAGTCTCGTTAATTCTTCGTATACATAGTAAATAAATTAATAAAATTAATAAAATAATTAATATAAAAAATAAATTAATTTTAAAATGCCTGAAAAGTCCCGAGTGAATCGGATAATGGTCACG
>CM023359.1:48705319-48786658 GCA_013282895.1 Eriosoma lanigerum
ATAATAATATAATATTCTACGCGACGTAATCGACGGCGGCGCGGGGCGGGGCGGAAATAACGCATCATCGATTGTCGCATTACCTATAGCAGACTATTTGTTATATTATACGGTCATCCGAGGAAATAGGCGACCGGAAGGAATAATACAACAGACCCTCGTTTATATACACTATATACACCATTCGGCTACCGTATACGTATCGTCCCCGGGGTGGCAGTTAGTTATAATTGGCATAATAAGGGTCTGTGCTCGAAACGCCAAAGCATATATAATATACAATTTATAAAGTCGATATAAATATATATATATATATATACTGCATTATAGTACAGCTCTAGCTGCTATTAAAATTAATGGACGCGCGGCGTATACGATTTATTAATACCCTTATCAATATATTTATATGCGACACTGCGACCGCGGTGTATCCGTTGCAACGATTGTTATTATATATACGCGTCGCGTATATATAGAGGGTGAGTCAGAATTTCGTGTTACAAAAATAACGGATGCAAACCCGTGTAATTCCCACCACTTTTGTAACACGAAATTTCAATCGCTCTGTATATCATATTATTATTATTATGTATAATTGTGCATTATACAGTCGTTCACGGTCTCGCGCACCGTCAAAAACCATCTCCCGATCACCCTTTTTCTGATCGCGCGTGTGTCCGAAAAAGAACGCGTTGTCGTGATTTCCGTTTTATGCTGCAGCGCACACTCGTATAATAGTCGGTTTATTCGTCACGGTGTCTTGGGCCGGTCGCTGTTGCCGGTTTACAGTTTGCTGCTACTGCTACTGCTATAGTGGTCGGTGAACAACGCAATTATTGCACCCTTCTTGTTCAATTTTTCGTGTTTTTGTTATGTTTTTTATACCTTGAATAGTGGATACGATGAACAATATGAGCCAACGACGACGAAACATATTTGTTTTTAATCTATTTTCTCTTATTGACTCATTCAAAATTATCTTGTTCTGATTGATATATAGGTATAAATATGATTTTTTATGAAAATGCAAATTAAATATCAGTATAATATTTTTTAAACTTAATATGATATTTTTAAAAATAATAATAGATTTAGACACAATATTGTCTTGAATAAAGTTTAGGCACACAATAAATATTATTGATATTATCTATTATTTACAATTTGTTACGTAAAATACGATCTAAAAAGAGTTAACATAAAATATACAATTATTATTAACACGGTTACCCGCTAACAAATATCTGAGAAATAACCAACTTGCTTTTTAACTTGTCTGTATTTTATAACACCTGCTGTAATAATAAAAATGTATTTATTAATACTTAAAAGAGATTTAAAATATAATAAACGCTATTGGATGTACCGAATACAATACGAATATATATTATAAAATGTATATTTATTTCACCGGTTCAAATCAAAATGGAATAAAATGTATATATATATATAAGAAAGAAAAGTGGCTTTGTATATCTTAAAAGTCTTTTTCTCTCGGTTAAAAGCACTATATTATATAGAAACCGGGACCAGGAGCAGCCGCGTGATCGGATACTGAGCGCCGCTCCACGGGCTGGTGAGTTGAATATTTATAAACGATTGGTAAAAGGTTCAAGTCAGATGCATTTCACGGGATTTAAACCCATTTATAAAAGGGTATTGCACCCCTCCCTCCCCTCATTTGCCAATTCCTCAGGACTACCCTTCCGATCGGTGCCCCTGCTCCTCCTCTACCTCCCCGTTCGTCCTTTGGATTGTCAGTCTTAGATTGACGGCAAAGCTTCGCTAATGCCATGGGAGCGGTAACAACTGAACTTTTAGATATGTAAATAAGATTTACCCGGCCCGTTGTTTGGAAAACATCGTCGACATTATTTTGTTGTTGACCTACGATAAAAGTCGCTTTCGCTTCTTTAGACTTCCGTCGTCCACCACGCCCGTTCCGCGTATAATATTTTGATAGGCCAGAAGAGGGTTTTTAAGCCGTTTAATGGTGCCGAGGATTAACATTTTATCCTCCATCCTCTCGCCGCCGCGGATATCTCGGTAACGTTTTCGTTAATTGGTTTCTCATTGAAATGATTACAAATAAAATAATAATTATTCGATTCGACGAAACGGGAGAGATCAAATAATAATAATTAACATAGTATTATGAATACTATATTAAATACTATAAGATACTGCAATCATTCGAGATTTAAATATTTACGTTTGTTTAACATTGTAAATACTATTGTCAAAAAACAAATGTATTATAATTAATTTCTATGTACCTATATGTGTATTATAATGTGATATCCACTTAGTGAAATTGATATTTTCATATCGGTTTGTCCTCATAGTGAAACATTAAGTAAAATTATAAATTATAAAAATTTTATGATTTTACAATGTGGTGGATAAAATCATATTCACCCGTTTAAAATATAGGGATTTAAAAAATTGCCATTTTAACGGTAGGGATATCTGTATAAATGATCGATTTAACCAAATAACGGTTTTTGATTTAATGAGAAGCAGTATTTGAAAATATATTTAAATATTATAATAATTATTTATTATATTATATTAAATATATTGAAATCATACATTAATTTCGTATACAGATTGTATTACTTTGGAATCACATTTTCAATCTTCTACATTTTAACAGATAACTTTTTATCTAATTGATTATACTTATTAGAGTTATATAGTCCGGATTTATGTGTTTTTTATATATCGAGAAAATGCAGTATTATGAGAGTAAAAAATGTGGACGATTCATTCAACACATGCAGAGTTCACAAGAAAATATTTTTTTTGCGTATCTATTTGAGAATATTTCATGGGTTAGGGAATATTTAACTTATTTAGCATATTTTAGAATATTTTGTAAATTGTGAGAAAAACATACTTATTTATTTTAGTTTTAAAAATTTTTATATTAAGGTTTCTGGAAAAATTGTGTTTTAAATTATTTACCAACTATCATTTTTTTTTTTTTTTATAAAAAAGTGATATAAAGTGATATATCACTTTCATAAAAAAAAAAAAACACGCAGTGATAGTAATAGTAATACTATCACAGATTATACAAAACTGTACTGCTACTATATACTGTTTACGATTGCATGTTTTTTAGTTTTAAAGTGAGTAAAATAAAAAAATAAAAAATTTGTAAAACCAATAGGTAGGTACATTCCTTGTTGTGCTTGTAATCTAAAAAGAATCTATTAATTAATATTAATATTTAATATTAAATATTGATGTCCATACATTATTTTTGCTTATTTTTCTAATTTTTTAAAAGAATATTAGCATCAATATTAGATGTTTTAAGAGAATATTTATCCTGACCTTAATTATATAACATTATGCAAGATTAATTATTTTCTAGTAACTTTTGAAATAATCTTTATATGAATATAATTTACTTATAAAATAGTAATATATTATAATACTTTAATATCGGTATATATATATATATATATATATATATTAAATATGTTGATTAGAGGAGATCAAAGATTTCAACATATGTGTCGACGTTGATTTTCCGGTGTATATATAGGATGTGCGAGTTACGCCTCATGAAATACTAAATTAGTGAAATACTAAAATGGTGTAATTGATCGTCTCGTTGATATATTATAACTTATTAACTTTAGTGGACCATCTTCCAACTCTCGCCACCGCCAATGTCTTTAAATCTTTTACATCTATTATACGAGTTAAAATAAATTAATAAGGCGACGGAATAGTTTTTTTGGATCTCACCATAATATAATACATTCGCCTCATTACCAAAGCCTCAGAGTTTTATTTACGTATATATATTTCAGAGTCTCTGGTGAATTATGTTTTTCGTAGTAAATTTTACTAATATTATCTTTAAATCCGAGTATACATTTTTGCACGAAAATATTAAATTACGTGTAGACCAATCGTTTTGGAAAATAGAAAAAATTAACAAAATTAAAATAAATACGAAATTTCCAAACACGTCATCATTAAATGAAAATTATAAGTACTTGTCGTTAATAATATATTCTATAGATAACCGTATAAAACGAACAATATAATTATAATTTTATATGTTAATTATATGTAAATATTAATATGTGATATCTATATTCGATATCTGCAGATAAAAGCGGTCTTCCAACGGATCATACTAAAATATATCATCAGTTTAGGAAACAATATGTTTTTGTTTTTAGCTTCAAATATGAAAGTACCTACATAATATTATATTTTAATATTTATTATGGTATAAGGTATATATATATATAATATAATATCACATTTTTAAACATAATTATAATTTATAACATAGAGTTTGTCTAAATTACATACAGAAATTATTTTTATTATTCAAATGTAGGTAAATATTAATAATAATATAATAACTTTATATTGTGTTACAAATTTAATTTGAATTATAAATATGTAAATATATTTACCTAATAATTCCCAATTTTTTGGTAACAAGAAATTATGATCAACCAGTTTTTTCTCGTAAACTACAAAGTGCAGTATTTAAATATTCGAATATTTTTATAATTTTAATAAAAAATAATGTTTTGTGTTTTGTGAATAATAATTATTATATAAATAAATGCCTGAATATTTTCGTATGAAGAAATATAACGTATGGTTTTTAATGACCATAATCTAAAAATAAATTATTGGGTTGAAAACTTAACAAATTCTAGTGGAGTGAGTACACGGTAAATTTCACAAGTCATTTATGAAATAGCTTGCCGTTTTTAATTGAGGTCATTGGTCATTAGTAATCCTATATTTTTTTAAAAATAAATGTCACATATTCTGTAAAATATAATTAATTAACCATATACACTTTATAGAAGAAAAAAAAAATAACAATACATTTATGCAACAAAGTGTGTTTAAAATACAATGACGGTATACAAACTTATTATTATTTATATATTTATGTGTATATTAAAACTAATAAAATAAAAATTAAATATGTAAATTTATTTTTACGACTTCATTAATTATAATTATTATATTTTGTACACGCACGCGTAATTTGAAGTCATAACACAACTTTCTGCTCTATAAACCAGAGCGGAGATAGATGTATAAAGTTTGTTAATAACCTAACCGATGTTTAATATTTGATTGTAATAATTTTATTTTATAGTATATAATATATATAAAAAAAAAAAAAACAACAATAATAATAGTTAAAAGCAGTATAATTATCTACCGACAAAATAATATTGAGTTTCGTATGATAAGATATATTATGCATATATATATATTTATATATAGAGTGTTCAAAATTTCGTGTTAAAAAAAGTAAAGTGGGAATGTAGATTGTGGACGTTCCTCCTTCGTCTCTTCTGTCCTCGGAGAAATTAGTGGTTTATTATACTTAAGATTTGAATGAAATAATATTTCATTAGAAAATACGATTCTGAGCGAAACTCAATATATTACAATACACTAAATTGATAATCCATTCCAAAATTTTACCACGTATGTAAATTACGAATGTAAATATTTAAAATAAATTTCAATTTCCTACGATCTAAACTTATTTAGTTATCAAGAAATAAAACAATGAAACCGTAATTTTGCCGATTTTCAAGAACTTTTACTTTAAAAGCTTACGAAAAAAAATTGTCAGTTACGATTATCAAAATATTTTGTAAAAATATTAAGTCGTATATGTCTAGACTTCGATAAAATTTTCAAACCAATAAAATAAAAACTGCAGGAAATATTAAACAATATTGAAAAAAAAGTCTATACTTAGTCAGAAAATCAATCAATCGTTTCTAAATTTTTGCATATAATGAAGTTCACCTAAGTAAATACTCAAAAATATTTTCAAGACACTATGATTAAAACTTAATTATTTATCACGACATTAAAAAATTTTAAATTTCAGAAACGTTATTTTGCCGATTTTTCGCCATTTTTTAGTAGTTTTTCTTCTACCAAGGGAAAGCTTTTGAGAATTTGGAAAAATGAGCTAAATAAAGTACTAACTAGATGCAATTTGATATCAAAAATATAACCTACTTATGATAATCGGACTATTATTTTTACCCGAAAAAGTGTCTTCATACTTAAAAAAAAAAAATATTATAATATTAATTTCTACTAAATTTATTCAAATTTTAGAGGCTTATAAAATAAAGTTGTAACTTACCATTTTCAAAATATTTTGTAATAAGATTAAGTAGTATATGATTAAACTTTGATAAAATTTTCAAAGCAATAAAACAAAAATTTCCGGAAATATTAAAAATTTTTGGAAAAAAGTTAAAAGTTCAATACTTAGTCATAAATTCTACCAATCGTTTCAAAATTTTTATGTATAATTTAGGACACTTATGTTGACACTCAAAACAAGTTTCAAGTCCCTAAAATCAAAACTCAATTAGTTATCATGAAATTAAAAAATTTAAAATAACAGAAACCGTAATTTTGCCGATTTTCCACAATTTTCTTTGAGTTTTTCGCCTCCCAAGGAAAAACTTTTGAGAAATTCGAAAAATGAACTAAATAAAGTATTAACTAGACACGATTTGCATACCTTACTTGTAGTAATCGAGCCATTATTTCTACCTGAAAAAGTGTCTTCATGCATATAAAAAAAAAACTTTGTAAAACCAATACACTCTTCGCTTTGCTCAGAATCTAAAAACGGCAGTTATTCCAATGTTATAACCATAATTTTTGTGGTACCTAATATTTTACCTACATATTTTTTCGATCACCCTGTATAAAAATATAGTATATAAAGAGATGCCTTAATGAATTTAATAACAAAGATAGTGTTAATTGACGGTGGAGTAAAGTACAGCTTGTTTAAGCGAAGTATATACACGGTATAGGTATATGGCAAACATGAAGAAAAAAAATTATTTTTCCAAAATGGCGTCTCTGTCGCCGTGAAAATTACCGTGATTAATTCGTTTAAAATGAGCTCAGACGCGAGCTATCGAGTATATAACGTAGATGGCGAGCGACAGAGAGACTCGAGGGGCGGGCTGCATGCAGAGAGAGCAGAGAGAGGGTATGAGCGCCATTAATTAACAATTTCCATCTCACAAACTTTTGCTAGTGTAAATCCGCTTGGGTACCAAAGTACACGGTTTCCGTAGTAACCGATTAACCAAATTAAAATATTACCGAAACAACATTTTGTGTTTTAAAACATTTTAAACGCTGCTTAACATAAAAGGAACACGGTATATAAGAGTATACTTTACTTGATTAATTATAAAATAAACAAAATAAATAACACAAAGAGGTTTAATTTAATGAGTTATCTACTACTTACAGCCATTTATTTATAATAAGCGTATATTATAATGATATGAGTGGGTTAATAATATCACTTAATAGTATCATTTACTTTTATATAATAAACTTAAGCTTAGCTGATGTCATTAATTAGTTTTAGCTCTATGTATTTTCTTTCACATAATAATATCAACTGATATAATATGTGTTATACATTTTTATATTTTTATAATTTATATTGTAACAGCGTGCATTATGTATAGGTATATATTGACCTTACAGAACTGCTTAAATTAATATAAAATTATAAGTGATTAAAGCTATTAGATGGATAAAACATTATTTATGTTATTTTGTATGTTCGATGTTTGTTAAAAAAGTTTTAGCATTTAAATTTAATGGAACACATAAATTAAATTACCTATAGATACCTACATATTATTGGAACTTGGAAAATATCTTCTTCAAAGTACTTCCCTAACTGCTAACTAAACTAAACTTATTTTTGAAATGTTCATTAATATTTTGACAAGCTACTTTATTTTTGTGTTTTGCTCAAATTATATCAACACTGGAATATTGTTTTGGTCTAATGTCAGAAGTTTTAGAACAAATTTGGCAGAAATGGTTCTTATTTATAAAACGTTTTTCGTTAAACTCTCATAAAAAAAACATTATTTTTGATTTTGCACATTTTATTAATTCACTAGATATGGGAATCTTCTGTTCCAATAACATTCGAAAATATTTAATAGATTAAATGGATGTAGATCAAAAACAATATTTTTATCGATTTACTTTAATACACTTTATAATACTATGTCATCGTTCATTAAATTCTACAGAATTTAAAATCCCATGCTAATAACATGCGCGACCAGTACAAAACCGAAATAATCAGATGTCAACTTGACGTTTTGCCCATCGCGAAAATATTTAAATATTGTAGTTTCATATTTTTTATGCTATATTATTATTTTATCTATTATAGTTTTTGAATAGACCTCATATAATATATTTAATAGGTATGACGGGTGACGTGTGATAGACGTTAAAAATTGCACGGAAACGTAAATCGTAACGCGTTGACGGGTATAATATAGTATTACATGCGACCAAAATATATATTATTTTCTAAGAGATTGAATGATGGTATAACTACTACGGTATATTACGGTACAGAATATATTGGCCAAAGTCCCAAACCGATCAACCTGACGATTGATTTAACGTTTTCATCGGTAATGCTCCGCATGTGAACAGGACACGTTTTATTATTATGGTATAAATACAACTTAGTATATTACAATTTAAGTATACTTATACACATGCACCATGTACGTAAATTATTATATACTACACGCATATGTTTTGCCCACTGCAACTTAATATAGAGTAAAATAATCGTCAAAAATAACGATTAAATAATGTGGTGCTCGTTAATAATAATAAAATAACATATAACTAAACGGCGAAGGTAAACAGCTACGTTATAATATTATAGCTAATATTATTAGCGACGACTGTGTAACCATTAACCAGAGTCGGGTTACCTATATTCAGTGCTCAAAGTGGCAAAAAAAAAAAGGTGAGGGACTTTTCATTTTTGAAGAAAGAATGTCTCTTCAATCCCTTTTTATCCTATTATGACGTAAGGACCACCACTCAATTAGTAGGGTAGTAATTTCTAAAAAAATTAGTTATGATACTAATGCAGTCCCCCTGCGTTTCCTCCTAATTTAAGCACTGCCCATATTATGTTAATATGTAATACATTAAATACTAGTTGATTAAAAAAACAGTACGTTACTTAATGTCAGTTAAATTGCATAGAAACATAATTTTCACAAGTATTTCTTATAATCATCCTGTATATTATACAGGATTATATCATGTTATAAATACCTAATAAATTATTTTCACACATAGAATGAAAAGCAAAAATTGAACTAGTAGTGCGACGATGAATTTCGAGGGACACTTACGCGATAATATGCTTTCTTTGCTATTATGTCGTTTGTTATAACAAATTGTTTAATAACAAGCACAAATGTATAAATAGGTAGGTTATATGCAGTCGAGATCTCTTAAATCATTTTTGATTAGTAATTAATCACATATAGTTATATAATAATTATATTAAACAATTTTCGCTGATGTATCAAGTACAACTATAGTACGAGTAAATAATCATTGAACCTGTAATGTATCCTTTATTGTATCCTAATCCAAAAATTAGCCATCACAACAATAACAGAGGTTTTATAAAGTATAATAATTGTCCATCATCTCTACCTTTTTTTACCCTTTTTGTAACACAATTTCTTTATATTCTGTACAATAAATTGTACATGAAATCTTTAAAATCGAAGTCATTTTTAAATTCCAATAAAATTGGAATTTCAACTATTGGATAATTATAGTTATTTTTTTATATTCAAATATTTCTATACTGATGATTGAAATAAACTGTAATTAAAATAAAATTATACTTATAGTATTTGTTTACATGATTATATTTTATATTTGTGGATTTTCTATGTTTTAATTTACAAAAAACTTATATTCAATTTCCTAATAACGGGTTTTTCAATAAAGAAACTTCTCGAAACCCATTTTTTAATAATTAATTATTAGAGTACATTAAGTTCTGTTATATCATTTATCAATGGTAATAATGATATATTGTACATAGTAATCATATTAGTATATAGAAATATTTTATTCCAATTCATTTTAATATTCTTTATGTAAATCGTATTATTAATACCAATTATCTAAGTATAAAGTATTGAATTTAATAAAAATACAACATCTCAAATGGAATCATATTAAACTATTATGTTATGAATCTACGAGTAAAAAAAAAAAAAAAAAAATAGTTATTTAAAAATAGTAATTTAAAAATATTAGAAATACTATTTATTATATGTCTACTCTGTATTCTATTATTTATAAATGTGCACATTTGAGTTTTGCATTTTCCACATGATTGTAGCACTATAATAATTGATATACACATCATTTAAATACGTGCTATTTGTGTCAATACTCGGTAAATGTATACCTGTCAAACATATTATATTTTGATTTTTTATAATAATTTTTAATTCAAATCTGTAGTAGTACAAATAACTACGTATATCTTTTTAATTTATATTAAAATATACCGTAATAATAATTATTGAGTAACATTTTATGTAAAACGAATTAAAAGCTTACAAATCCCCTATACTGAAAATTGATTGTATATATGATGATATTATATAATATACAGTGTGATGATAATGTTTTTCAGAGATGAACTTGTTTTAACAAATTAAATATAGATAAAACATTGTAAAATGAAAATTTTATAGTTTAAACCATTTTGGAAATTTAATATTTTGACTTTTTTTTGATTTTACAATATTACAAAATCAAATAGGAACCTCTATTGTAATTTAATATTATGATCATCTTGTATATGTGGTTAGTGTTATTGCCCTAATTGTAAACATTACCAAGTTTTTTTTTACCAGTTGGTGGTAAAGTGGGCGTATAATAATCAACGGGCACGATATGTATAGTATTTATGGTACCTACGCCTCTTTCCGACTAAAATCTGATCAATCATCTATAAAACCACGGATCCATTTAGTTTCCTTCTCTTTGATCGCATATGGAATGTGACTTTGAATAAAATAAACACGGATTAAAAAAACAACTTTTTTTACACATTTGCAACTAATGAAAATACGCCTATAAATTCATAT
Source organism: Eriosoma lanigerum (assembly GCA_013282895.1). Taxonomy (NCBI): domain Eukaryota; kingdom Metazoa; phylum Arthropoda; class Insecta; order Hemiptera; family Aphididae; genus Eriosoma; species Eriosoma lanigerum. The sequence goes on from CM023359.1 coordinate 48,716,347, forward strand.
TATAATAACAATAGAATAGAATATTAGATTTATATGTTAAATATAAATCTAAAAAAAATTGTTAGATACACGAAATGTTATTAATTTCGTTGTTATTTTTTTAAAAAACTCTTTGTGGGATGGATAATTTGTAAATTATTTTTAAGATTAAGTCATAATAATTTAATCTATAAATATTCTTAAACAATATGTTAATATATCATTATTATAAACAAAAAGTAGTGATAGAAGTTTAATATTTAAAATAATTTGTAACGAATTGTAAAAATATATCAATAAAATATTTAAGTGCGCGTCTTTACAGATTACTTTAATTTAATAATTAACTAATTATACTTTTAACTTGGTATTTTATTTAATATAACATTAATAATTATGGGTTGACGTGTTCTATTAGAATTCAAATTATACACTTATGCTTAGTGTATAAACATTTCAAAGTTATATTTATTTTAAAACTTCATTCTTATCGTGTTCCGTTGTTAATAAATAAAATATTTTTGAAACCTGTACTTATACCAGTTACCAGTACGGTAATGTTGAATATTTTAGGATTATCCTGGGAATAAAACATCACATCATGAAGTGCTCCTGTAAAATGTCTTAACCATAACATCTAAGAATCTAACTTACTAAATCGCTGAACTGAGAGTGCCAATTCTCATCACATAAACACACACTCAAAAGTTTTTAAGGCTCATATAGGCTCATATAGATACCAATAGCGTAATAATAGTAATGATAAAAGACACGGGAGAATAAATAAATGGTAATGTTTACAAGGACAAAAATGAGAAAAACATTTATTGTTAAAAAATAAATTCTTTAAATTATATCATTCAAATCGTTGTTGATAACAATTTAGGCAATTTATGGCAAACATAATTTTTATATATAGAAATGTAGAGAAAGTTAATGATATTTTTTAATTCAGTTGTATTAAGTTACTATTAAAAATAATATGAACAATTTTAGTGTTTATTAAATTTTATACTAACACAATACAAATTTATTCTAAATTAACATTTGTGAGAAATCATTAATGGAGAATATCAAAAATAAAATAAAAATACATAATTATAAAGTTTCAATATCGAATTGGTATTAAAATGTATCATATAAATTAACAACCATAATATTTAGTCAAAATCAACTAATTAAAATACATTAAGTAAAAGTTTAATTCAATTTAATTCAATTCTTTTAACTCTTTTATGTCCAATATTGGTCACATAATATAAGAATAGTGTTTTGTTTTTTGTCATTACTTAAAATGTATACCTATATCATATTATAAAATGTATACTTAAAACATTTTAAAAATTATAACTTTATTTTATTTTTTTAATATAATGTTAGGTATTAATGTTTAAATACATTTTTTATTCATATAAAACAAATCAAATTAAATGCATTATATCAAATTAAATACTTCCGGATTTATCAATACGTTTTATTTTCAACTTTCTTTAACAAGAATAAATGATTTATACGAAGTTTATAAGATATTGAAAATACATCCGTCACAATTCTTAACTATTTATCTTATCGCACATATTAAATACGTGACTTGTTTAAAGTTTTTCGTTCTAAATTAATATGACAATAACTTTGGTTTAAACAATGAATCAAATTTTTATTTATTACATATATATTAATGTATATTATTATTTTCAACTCATAAACTTTAAAATTTTATAATGTTATAATTAATCTATAATACTTGGTTACAAGATGATTACATTTCGAAACATAACTACTTTATTTTTTCTAATTAAATTGTAGGTATCTAATAGGTATTATAGATTATTTATTAAATTAGTATCGTCAAAAATGAAATTATTTGCACTTGAATTAGAGAATACAAAAAGTATTGATATTTTCATATTGGACCAACTTCAGTGATTTGTACATATTTCTCACGTTAAAATATTTTTTTCCTTGCTGTGGTCGTTGAGGATTAAAAATCACAGCATTTAAGGATACGTATATTTATACAGACATACAGTTTAACGTATTTCCATACTATAATATATTACAATATTTGTCTATAGACAATCAATTTATATAGTAAAAAGTAAAAATAGTTCCTTCCTTTCTAATATTTCCTAAACACTATTTAGAAAAATAATTTAGTTTACATTTGAAATAGATCTTGTTTGTGATATTTACAAAGCAACATTATATTAACACTAAAAAATATTCCTGATGCTACATTAAGATCAAAGAAGTTTTTCAAATTGTTGTTGTTGCCTACCATAATTACAACAGTCATAGTAATATATTACAAATTTCAGAAATAAAATTACAGTAACACTAACTTAACTTTATTAAACATCGCCAAAGTTATATAGTTTTATTATATTGTGCTATCAACGGGTTTCGCGTTGATAACATCATTAACGTTTTATGTGTATTTAGAGACGTAGGTATATAATTATATACCCTCTCAGCGTTCAGTTATTTAAACAGCTCATCATCTTTACCTGCGAGCTTTGTTTTTATTATTTTATTGTACGAGACGATTTTGTTTTTTATTGTTATCTGTTTTTTAGTACGCGATTTTGTTTTGTATTTTGTCTTTTGTCATGTTTTTTGTCCCGTCCCAACTAGTTGGAAATGCTTTGGAAATCTCGCAGCAGAATTACCACTAAAGGGGCGTCAATATAAAACGTTGAAAAGACAATAACGAAACTTTCGGTGTCGTTTTTTCTCCTCTTCTTTTTCTTCTTCTTCTTCCATTTTTGTCCATTGCGTTCAGTTAATAATGTCCCCAGGGATAGATTCAGTTAACGCGGACCCTAAATGTAACGCTGCGGATACCGTGTGCGCGAAAAACCCATTAGATGCATACGCTATCGGCTATAATACGACACTCGTCACGTCACTCGACACCTAATAAACTGATGACAAAAATTTGATATTTTATTCTGGTCGAGCGGGATGAATCGAATATAATAAAAAATAACAATAATAAATAAATAAATAAAAATATTAATAGGCCCGTAAATAAACCATCGCTACGATTCATCTAACTCATCTAACTCACCGACAGGGCTCAATTAGTATTCGATTTTAATGGCATTGTGTATGTAGTTATAATATATTATATTATACGTACTATTATGAATTTGTCAGTTGAGCCGAAGGAAAAAAAATCGTTTCTCTTATAACATAAAAGTACAACCTTTAAAAAATCCAAATCGACACAGTAAAAGAAAATAATAAAGTGGCCAAATGCTATTTTATTTATTCTTTTATTGAGTGCTTTTTCTCTTTTACCCTTCGGGGTATCTTCTAAATATTTAAAACAAAAGAAACTGCTTCCTTTTTTTATTTTTTCGTTCTTTTGCCACTATTCTCATTCTTAGACTTTTTCCGTACCATAAGGTTAAAAAAAGCTGTTCCGAGCAGCGCACAGTCATAATGCGACAATCCCCACATAAACACCACCCTCCGGGGACTTTTATTTTATACTTTAAGTTTTTTAGAGGTTTTTACATTATAATACGAGCTAAGAAACGACACACCGACCAAATAGCAAAGTTCTCAGATTAAACTTTCATTCTACTCTTGTTCACACCCCTTAAGATTACTATACATAAGCAGACATTGTTTCTCTTTTGTTCTCAACATTCGTAATAGAACAAATTGTATTTTTTATCATATATACCTATACAAACTCTGCGGTTAATGAACACCTAGTACTTTTGCTAAAATCATTATTTATTTTTCTAAAAAATGACCAATTATTCCCATTTTAAAAAGTAAAATGTACTTTTTAAAGTTTAATTAAGTTTGTTTAAATCTTATAGTTTTTTAACGTTGACTAATGAGAGTTAAAAATTTGAATCTTATAACATTTCTCAAAATAATCTTATCATCTTTATAGTTTATTTTTTCTCCGTCACCAAAAACGTATTAAATTATTATATTTTATTAGTTGAGTGTTTTATTATTTAGGAACTAATTTAATAATCATGTTTTGTGCATTATTTCATTTGTGCGTTGGAAAATGTATTTTGTTCAACATTTTTTATCAATTAATTATTATGATATAAAGAACTTTTTAACGACTGCAGATATAATTACAAACATTCATAGTAATAGGTACATTTTTTATATTTTATTTCTTAACATACTGTTAGTACCTATTAGAAAAATTTTATAATTTTTTTCTGTGCGCCTTATTTTATATTTATATAGCGTTATTTCACCATTATTATATAAATATATACAAGTACAAATCTAATCAAGAAGTAATCCTAATCGATTTCAAATATACTATATATACCTTTTTTTTAATACAAGTTTTCATTAAACTTTTAGATGTTGGTAAACATTTCAACTAATCGTTAAAAAATTTGCTGAGCATTATAATGATTAGTGTTTTAATCAATAAAGATTAAAAAATTTTAATTTTTTTTTTGCCAATAAATTAGATTTTCAGTATATGTTGTTACCTAAAATATTTATTGGGTATATATTTTGTAATAGTATTTCAATAATTACTTATTAAAATAATAATTGTATTCATTTATTAATATTATAGGTTTCAAACAAATGAACAAAACCTTTTTTTTTACATTATTTAAACGTTCTAGTTGTTCAATTTTTTTGTTTTGTTTTTTTTTTTTTTATGGTAAATTTAATAGATTCACCGCTACCGCGGTCGTAAGTCAGCGCCTTAAATTAAATAATTATTATAATATTTTGTGGTTGCTTTATATGTACCGCGGTATAATATATTATAACGTAATGTAACCGCGGTACGGGGGCACGTGGCGGTGGTCGGCCGATCAAAAAACGATTTAATTATTTATCTGGACGGGTGCACACGCGCACCACATGTCCCGCGGGCCGGTCTCGCGCGCGTTTTGTCGGCATCGAACACCGCCGCAATACAAATAATACGCGCGCGCAGATTCGATAAAATACGAATTAAATATAATCAAAAACGTTTTTTCTTTCTTTTTTTTTTCTAACCCGCCCCAACAGTTGGATGTATATGTGTGTGTGTGTGTGTGTGTGTGTGTGTGTGTGTGTGTGTGTGTGCATTGTATATATAACAAAGTAATGAGAAAATCATATTTTTTACACACACACACACACGCGCGTTTATTATTATTGATACGACCGCCAGATCGATTTGACCGCTTGACGGATCATGTTGTTCCGTGAATTATTTATAATAATATAATTATGTACCTTTATATGAAATCATATTATATAAAACGGTATAATGCAATATCATATGTTATAATAAAATATTAAATTATATATATATATATATTTAGGAGATTGTGATTTAAAGTCTCTTCAGTCTTTAACGCGCACGCGCATACATACACACACGCACACACACGGTTCGCTAACCGACTATACCGCGACCGGTATATTATTATACCCGTCCGTTCTTTATCGCTAACCGTATCTTCGGTAGTTATAATATATATATATATATATATATATAATACGTATAATATATTATTACCACGGCGAAAGATCGATCGCAAATATTAACCCAGCGATATATATTATAAAATTATAAAATAATATTTACGCATAATTTGCAGCTATATACGATATACAGAGGCGTTTATTTCGAAAATCATCTGACGTTTTTGCAATATTCAAAATTCATACCGTTAATTTTCGACTGTTATATTATAATTAATCTTTTTCAAAATAAACGACATATTTATTCCCAGAGGACAAAAATGAAATTCACGCGTTTATTACGTTCACATTGTTTTAAACCTAATTCGTCCACGTTACAAAGACATTTTTTATAGTTCATATCATGCACTATTATAATATTATATAGACCGAACAAACAAATGCATTGTGTGTGATCACAATAACCGATACACTCTACTGATGTTTAAACATTTTGTATATCATCGATGTGCACGTCGAAACAATTAATTTTACGCAGTCGGTTCCATATGCACGTTATTGTTTTATTCGTAATTATGTATTTATTTATGTTCTTTAATCCCGTTATATACTCGTAGTAATAAAAATAGATTTAACCAACGATTTGTTTGTGTGTATAATTTTCAAAACTATAAATCATGTCCTTGCGCTCATTCGCAAGACTCTACAGGATGATCAGAATATTGTGCGTCAAAAATAAATCGTATGTAATCCCCACTAGTTTTGTAACGTAAAATTCTTAACACTCTGTATATTGTGTAATCGTAATTTGTGCGTGCTTGTCCTGGCGAGTTATGCGCACGGTCACATAGGAAAACAATCGTGGGCAAAGGACCAGACAGCTAGTGGATGGATTAGGTACCTAGAGGTTCGTTTGGGTTTTCGGTGAAGTTTTCTATGATTAAATTACATCCAATTAATATAAAATACGTTTAATTAATTTGATAACTTTAGGTTTTGTTACAAAAACTTTAGTTTACAACAAAAGTGTAAAGTAATTTTCAAATCATACAATAAATCTGATTTTAACTTACTATTTTAAGTTTCTACTGGTTAAAATTGTACTTAACGAAAAATGAGAAAATTCTATAAAATACATTTTTAAAAACTAATCAATATTAATTTAGCTGATAAATTCAACGATGATAGAGTAAATTGAGTATTAAACTCACGATTTTAGTTCCGATTTCAAACGTTTTGTTTCTAAATTACAATCGAAACGCTCATTTTACTTATGTATATAAAATATTATAGTCGCTATGGATAGTATAAGGTCATAGAACATATTATGTAATTAATATAAAATATATGTTATAAAAAATGTATTTTCGTTTTAATAAATAATTATTATGCATCACATTCCTTTTATAAGCTGTATTAAAGGAGAGTGACTGAAATATGTATTTTATGAGATATTCAATTAAACGTTATCTAACTCAACGTAAAACTACTGTACACTTAGATTAAACAAAATTTCATTCTAGCTTTAATATAATCCGTGGAGCAATTATTATTGTTATTCAGCTGTTTAAGTGACAAACTCCCTAGTGTTTTGGATGTGTGCAATTTAGGGTGATAATCAGATATAAGCTTGGGTACCATAATGGAAAATTGGATTATCATCAACTGTGATAGAAAATTATAGCTAGTCCAGATTATAACGTTTCCACTAGATGACTCTAATATTTTGTTTTAAGTCTACGTATTTTGTTTATAAAAATAAAAATATAATTTGTTCATAATTAATTGATTTATAAATTTAAATATTCCACATTAATTATTATCTGAAAACAAGAATTAAATTAATTCACAGCCAATTCAATAACACTAGAAAATTTTTAATTAAAAAAAATCAATGTTATGTTTTATAATTCTATAAGTATTTTAACAAATTACTATTTTTTTTATATTTTAGTGCCGTTACTTCGTATTATACGCAGTATAATATTTAAATAAATTTTTTCATCACAATATTTAATAAAAATAAATAAAGGAAATACTCAAGTAAAGTATTATGGTTCAATTAAAATTTATAATGTCAATAACTTCCTATTTTTACGCGATTTGATAGGACCAAATAATAATATTTATACAAAATTCAAATTAAATATACATTACTCGATAAGCAAATATATAATATACATTACTGTTGTTATTTATTATTGATTTCGTATACAAAATATTCATACTTTATTATTCATAATATTTACATATTATATTATAATTATTTTAAATATTTTCTATCGGAATATGTTTTGAAATGATAAATATGAGACAGAAATTTTCTCTTTCTCTCAGCAAAATATTATTCTTTAGTGCTATTTCATTCTACAACAAAGTAATATAAAATACTATGCAGGAACAATAATTATTGAGAATTTTTATTATTTTATATTTTATTAATCTGATAAATAAAATAAAATAGCATAATTCCCTATGAATATTAAAAAAAAATTAGTAACATGCGTGTTTTATGCCATTGGTTGTTTAATTCAATATAATGTAATATTATTGTAGAAATTAAATACTGCAGCTTAGTGTAATTTTTTTTATAATTTCTTTTAATATTTTAAATGCCTATCTGTATTATTTTATTAAATATTCTTTAATAAATGTTCTAGTTATCCAAAAACCATCTTCGACCTATTAACATGTTAACGTGCCATCCAAGTACAGATATGCTATCTGTATCGTTAAAAGTAAAAAAAAAAAGATAAAAAACGGCTGTTCAATATTAACAAATAACAATCTTTAATGCATAACATTCTCCTAGGATAATATATTTATATCAAAGAAACGATTGTAATTATTTTAATAAATCTTAATTCAATTTAAAAATTCCGGTCATTATAATAATATATAAAACATTTTTATTTTTTGTACTATTTATAATATTATGTTATTAATAATAATTAATAAATATTATGATGACATTTATAACTGTACGTATAACGGTTTCCGCGACGTTTGCCGAATACGACTTGAAAGATATGTGCCAATTGTCCGTAAAATGTAGGCAATTACAATATAAATGTTTCGTATAATTTTCATTCGTTTTTTTACGTAAGGTACGTTGTTTGCCAAGTCTTACAGTGCGTCGTCGCCATGAACCCATCAAGACAGAATAATATTTATATACACGAACTGTTTAAAGACTATTATGGAACATTACGTTTTTCTCATTCGTAATAAACATCAGCATGTTGATTTCGATATCTGTTAAAAATTAACTAATAGGTTTATTTTACTATTGCGGTTTAAGGAAGATTAGCGATAATAAATGATAAAAAAAAAGTGTAATTACTTATCATCGAGTACTAACAATTAAAATGATTTCTTGTAATTTTAACTTAAAATTTTAACTATTGTCCAATATTTAAAGGAATACGATTTATTGGGGCTGAATATACGCACTTAAAGTGGTGCAAATGAACCACCTAAAATGATGAATGGATGGTTTTCAGTTGATAAAAATGAAAAATAATATATTATTTAATAATAAATATTATTAAAATAAAAATAATCTTAATAATTTGACGAATTTTAAAGGCTTTGACGCTTATAAATTGTGAGGTGTGTGCGGATATAATGTTTGTTGAACTACACCACCTGTTTTGAATTTTTACTAAACTCGGATATACGAATTATCTAAAAGTTATAATAACAATATTTTTTTATTCTTTATGTTAGTAATAGTGGGTACATCTATATAGTTAATTATACCTATACAATTACTTTTAACATGCTCTTAACAAATAGATCATTGATATGAAAAACAATTTAAGTAAATTTATTTTAACGGTAAGTTAAATCATATTTGTGATAAATTCTAGTTTTGTAAAATAATCCGATAGAGATATTAATATTCTCTAATCGGAACGAGAATATAAAATTAGAATGTCTTTTTTCAATATAGTCTTAAACGCAGGTTAGTATGCAGGATAATATTAGGTTGAATTTCTAATTTGATTATATAATTTTAAGTTTGCAAACTAAAAGATGACGTTTAATTATTTACAATTTAGATGGTTATACATGTTTTGTTTTATTTAGCTTCATTGATAGATAGGTATGCGCGATTACCCGATAATATCGAAAAAACCTAACCTTAATTAAAAACAATAATTTTTTTTTTTAAGTTTCGAGCAGTGCTGAAATTTTCTTTTTACAAACTCTGGTCACGGGGGAGGAGAGACCGTATCTTCCTCATCCCTCATGGATACGACACTGCAGCAGCCTAAACGTAACTATAATAATAATATTAATTGTTAATAATTATACATATTATTATGTTTGTGTATGCGTTTTTTTCCCAAGTCGTCTGTGTTCGTCACATATGTTTTCCGACAGTCTCGCCGACTACCAACCGCAACGGTGGACCGTGTGTGTCCAAAAGCCAAACAATCTTAATTAGTTGTAAAGATTTAACAGTCCGTGTTGTTGCGACGGCGGCGGCGTTCCGGACCGCTGTCAAAGCATAATATTTGGTCGTTAATATAATTTGTATGATATCCGTATATAGGTAATTAGTGCCTTCGGTATAATTATTACGAGATAGAGAGAGATCATTAACGAACAGCATTTTTTTTTTCTGTTTGCGTTTCGGGAACGCCCGCTCGTCCGGGTCCGCGATAATAAAAGCCGACAAAGGGATCTCGGAAAACGTCGACCACCTTCTCTTCTCAAACTTATCCATCTGTTTGTTTTGTTATTATTTTTTAAGAAAACTTTAAATTCGATTCGGACGAAACTCATTCATATTATAGAAGTGTTTATGTAGCGAGTGTACCATATATATACATTATTATTATCATATATAATTTTGTATAGTAATAGGAGAGCGTATAATGATCTTATTTAATGGGGATGTCAAGTATAAAAGATATTTAAAACTTTTTTTTATAAAAATATTGTCGAAATATATTTGTTTATTTATCATAATATGTTTTCGACTAAAATCAATCTATTTTTTTAACGCTATATTCTGATCACTCTGTATATGTATAACGTATACGCATTATATTATTACAATTACCGAGTTTATTGTGTATGATATTTAATTTTAATTTTAGAAAAACGAGTGGCATTTTTTTGATTTAAAATCCATCGTTACGATTTATATTTTTTATGCTACGACGAACACGATGCACGCGTATATTGTATACGTCGGAATTAAATGTCGACGTCGCCGTTGCGAGAAAATCATGTGAAAACCATGTCCGAGTCCCGGTGCGTGATCCGCAGGGAAGGACATCCGAAATCCATTAGTGTAACGTGACAAGGCTGGATAAAAATCGCCCGGAGGCGAACACGCCGGACCGACTCGCAGGCCAATGGCAGGGCGGCTAATTGCGTGCCTCCGCGCAGACCTCCGGGCGCTTCTCACCACAACAGTGGCGGACTCGTCTGACTCGAAAACCAATTCGCCCACCGTCTCGGGTTCGTTCCGTTGCAGCTAAACTGCGAAGTACTCACATTAAGATAAAACATTTATGTACGCGAGTATGATATCCAACAAAAGAAAATAATACGCAGGAAAAGAAAAGTTATTAACAAATTTCGGGGAAATTATATTCACAATAAACGTATCGCTTTACAAAAGTAATTCGAATCCATCAGGGTGTCCCGGATCTATATTTACTAATAATAATTTTTGGCAAATAAGATTTCTATGAAAAATGAAGATTTTTAAATGCCGTTTTTTTTTAAAAAAAAAATTATCTTATATAAGCAATTTGAGTTATTATTATATAGATATAATTATCTATTATCTTTTTTTTTAAACTAAGTAAAAAAAATTAAAAATTATAATAACTTTTTATTTTATTAGTTAACTATGTGAAATTTGAAGATATATTCAGTTTAAAGATTATATTTTTATGAACATTTTGATGGGTTAAATTTTTAATTTAATTAAGTTGATGATTTTTAGGAGTTTTTCTCATTTATTGGAAAAATCATATTTCTAACGTAATTTTTTCTAATCATTTGATTTAGTGCGGGAGTGTACAATTTATATTATTAAAATTCAATAGTATAATGAGTTAATATTATGAACAACCAATATTGAAATGATATTAAGTATTGAAATCTTAAAAATAGTATTTGCAAATGTTATTTCTCCATTAAATGAAATAAATCCGTAAAATTCGTAAAATCCGACATTAAATTAAAGGTTATATAGGACATCAAAATTCTTCAAATTTGACATGAAATAAAGTACGTGAAGAATGTTTTAGGATTAAACCAATAAACTTTTATTTTCTATGGATATTTTATTATTTGCATTTTTCATCAACCACGTGACTATATAATCTAAAATTTAAACATTATAAGATTTTAACAAAATGTATTTAATATTGTGAACAATATAGTAAATCATAAAATAAATTCATATTAAAATTTAGCGTATCTATAAAATTGATAAAGAATGTGTGGGGTAAAGGGTAAGGAAACCGCATCACCTTTATAGGAACGACAGGATTATGGTTGATCGTCAAACAAACGTTGTCATATTAAAAAGCGCTTTATACCGCAAAATCGCGTTATCGCGCGCGCAAGGGACCAAGATATATATATATATATAATTGTATAGATGTTGAACGAAAACGATTTTCTCGTATATATGAATATACGGGGTGATTAGAATTTCACATGTTACCAATACATTATCAATGTTATTTCCATTATTTCTGTAACACAGTATACTGATCGCACATCCTGTATATATTATTCAATAAAGGAATGGAGAAAAGCATTGATAAGTATACATATATATATATTACTGTTGTACAGGGACGTTACATGGATGTTTCTAAAAGATGTACGACAAATTAATAGTTAACTTATGAATTATACGGATGTTTCAGACACACTCTGTATATTATTATTATTGTTATTGTTATATATAAAAGGGGACACGTCGTTCAGCTCAAAGTTTAGAACAATCAATTTGTAGTTTGCCATATAATACGAACAAGTCCCGTCGCGGCGAGCAGGGATATATATATATATTTATTTATATGCGTGCGTACAAGAGCGTGAGTCGAAGATGAGTGAAACTTCGACTTGGGAGGGGTGGTTGTTGAAGGGGAGGTTGGCGGGAGACGGATGGATCAAGCATTATTATGGAATTAGCGACCCTCTCTTGATGTGTATAGCTGTCGTGTCTTCGGTTTAACGCTGCGAACTACCCTTCGACAAAGATATCCTAATACTTATATACGTCATACATGTATATATTCGGATTTATATATGTTTGTAACATCTGCGCCAGCTGCTAACCCTCTGCGGCGATATATTATATTTAATTTTTATCATACTTATTTAATTCTAAGATTAAAAATATAAAAATAAAACGATAAAAAACAATATCAATTGATATTGTATTATTATTATTATATATAATTCGGCTTAGTATTAACAACAGCGTTATCTAATTCCATCGGCAGCAGTAGAGTGAAGGTCCTTTAGCTGATAATCGCGTCAGAAGTAGTTTTAACTTTTAAGCTAATGTAAATTGTTTACATTTTAAAATCATGAAGTATATTTTTTATCCATTATATATCATGATATCAAATACAATAAATTTAATGTGAGTTTATAAATTTAATTTTTAATGCAATTGTTTTCATATTTTTGTACACTCAGTGCGCACGATTTTATATAGTTAAATGCATGAGCGTCACTATAAAGATTAAATAACATCATGTCTAAACGATATTATAATAACGCGATGTACAATTTGTTAATATTTCATTGTTATTTGCTTATGAAAAAAGCGATAAATAAAATTTCAATATAGATTGAACCGGGTATACAATATAATAATATTGCAGTGTAGGTACCTACATTAAAAAAATGTAAAAACCTAATCGTAGTTATATTATATTGGCTTATGGAGCATTGAAATATATGTATTATATAGAAATGTAAATAATATAATACAAATAAAATAACGATATGTAGATAAATAAATAAATACAACATTTACAACTTCATTTTATAATAAAATAATATTATACATTTATAAACTTATATTGGTACCCATTATTTATTTATTTATTTTACATTTATTACAGGCAAGCCCAAGGTACAGATAAAATTAAATTAACATTTCTTAATAAAAAAATAAAAAAAAAACTAAACTTAATAAACTAAACTTAAATTTAATAAAAACATAAAACAAATAATAACAGATAATAGTATTAATAATTAAACTGGATAGATATTGGCTAAACGCATCATGCGATGTATAGGTTGGTTTCGTCCATAATTTGTGTTATGGAAAGGGATATAGAAAGTAGCTGATGTGCGAGAGAGAACATTAGGAATTCTAAAGTTAATTTCGGATAGTAATTCAGGAGCATCAATGGAATTATTTATGAGATTATGAAGAAAACTGAGGTTGGCATTAATTCTACGGTCGGCTAGACTATTCAGCCTTAAATATTGTAGGATAGGAAGATAATCGTGGGGCGGATGATCAATCTTAAGGATGTAGGCGGCAAAATTTAAAAATTTGCGCTGTACTCTTTCTAATTGAGAAGAGTTAGCAGCAGTGTGAGGATCCCATACGACTGACCCGAACTCCAGAATAGGCCTAACAAGAGAACAAAAGAGTGATTTTAATGTATATGAAAGCTTAAAATTAGAAGATATGCGTTTAATGAAACCAAGTGTTTTGAGCGCTTTACAGCAGATATACTCGATATGGGGATGAAAGTCTAGATTTGAGGTAAAAATAATTCCCAGGTCTTTCATGAGTGATACTCGTACAAGAGGGGTTCCACTAATAGAGTAAGTATAGGAGAGGGGATTTCTACGTCGAGTAAAAGACATAGATTGACATTTACTTATATTTAAAGATAATCCTATACTATTTAGCCAACTAATCAAATTCTTGAGATCATTTTGAAGAAAGAGACAGTCCGTCTCAGAATCAACTTTTATAAAAAGTTTGATATCGTCAGCAAAGGCCAAAAAGCGACAATGTTGAAAAGCATTACTAACTCCATTTATGAACAATGCGAAAAGTAAAGGAGATATGTGGCCTCCTTGAGGAACACCAGATGTGTTTTGTGTAATTTCTGATCTACAATCCAGAATTTTTATATATTGCATCCTTGAAGAAAGGTAAGATTTGAACCAGGACAGAAGGGGCTCACCGAAACCTGATTTATAGAGAATGTTGATGAGAATTGAATGATCAACTTCATCAAATGCCTTGGAAATATCTGTGAAAATAACATCTACTTGAGAATTATTTTCAATAGCATTAAGAATATAATTATTGAAAACAATGCTATTACAAATAGAAGATCGGTTTGGTCGAAAACCATATTGCTCATTTATAAGGATAGAATTGACAGCAGGCTGTATACTACGTACAACAAGGAGCTCAAAGAGTTTAGCCAGATGGCTTAAAATGGAGATAGGCCTATAATTTCGAATGTTGTCCTCGTCACCACCTTTATGAATTGGAGTGACCGATGATAATTTCCATATGTCAGGGAAAACTCCCTCATCTAGAGATTGTCGAAAAATGAGCCAGATGGGAAAGGTAATAAAAGATTTAATTTTAGCAAGGAAAATTCCAGGTAGACCATCAGGCCCAGCATTTGAGGAGGTTGCCAATTTATCTAGCTCAATCTCAATATCTGACATAGTGATAGATACATTGCTTGGGAGGGAGAAATTGAGAAACGGGCTATCAGAAATGGGAGTAGAGGAGGGTGGCTTATAAACGGAAGAAAAATAAGTAGAAAACAAATTGGAGATTTGTTTTTTATCTGAGCAACGATTATCATCGAGGTGGAGGGAGTTTGGAATGGTTGAACTAGTGCGGTTTTTATTCACAAATTTCCAGAAACTTTTGGGATTATTTATTAGCTGAGATTCAGTGTGGTGAAGATAGTTGTTATAGCATTTTTTTGATTCCTGTTTAAAGCGGGCACGTAAAAGAGAGAAAGAGAGATAGTCCTGCTGATCTTGAGTAGATTTGAACTTCGCGTGTACTTTATTCTTAGCGAAAACCAAAGATTTAAGGTTTTTAGAATACCAAATAGGAAAGTTAGATTGAATATACGAGACCCTAGGAACAAATTGGAGGATGGAGGAATGAATAGCATCATAGAGACAATAAGTAGCAGAGTTTATATCCAAACTCATAAGTGTATCATACCAATTAAAAGAAGACAGAAATGATAGAATATTGGAATAGTTAGCCTTACGAAAGTCTAAAAAAGAGTGTGAATTATTGATAAGAGGAAGTGAATGTGAGCGGATAGATGTGATTACTAGAGCGGGATGATGCTCATCGCAGGGAACAAGAGTGTCAAGACTTTTATCAACGGAGAATGTGTTTTTATTTGAAAAAATTAAGTCAAGAGTGGAATTATTAGAGTTAAAAGTGAAATTTAATTGATAGAAATTGTTCGATGCAAAAGTTTCAGGTACACAGAGGTTAGTAGAGGTAGAGTGGGAGGAGTAAAGAAGACCATCAGCATCATTGGACCAGGAAAGCTCTGGTAGATTGTAGTCACCGGTACAAATAAAAGTAGAGTTAGGATTGGTAAGAATCAGGGATTCGAGTGTTTGCATTTGTGATTCATAGGTTGAGTAGGGACTACATGGAGGTATGTATACGCTGGAGATTATGTAACGCGCATTCCGGATGTAAAGACAGATAAATAGATGTTCATTGAGCGTATTAGGGACGATTAGTTGGTGGGACTTAATATCTTTGCGAATTGCAATGAGGACACCTCCTCCTCTCTTAGAGTTACTAGTTAAAGTGGATCGGTCACACCTATATACAACATAATTATTAAAACCTAACTCACTAGAAGAAATATGGCTATGAAACCATGTTTCAGTTAAAGATATAAAGATAAAATTAGAATTAAAAGCAGACACATTACAAATAACATTTTTAAGTTTTGTTCTTAAACCTCTACAGTTTTGATAGTAGCCGAGCAAAATGATGTTAGTAGAGGGTGGTTGCTTTATACGGGGTTGATTTATCTGCGGCTTAGATTATGTCATGTTATATAAAATTAAAATGTCTAACAAATTTTAAATTCAAATTTTCTTATAAAGTTATGTATTTTAGTATTTACATAATAATATTGTTAAAAACAAACAGTTATATATTCAACAAAACTTAGGTACACCATTATTAAATTATTATATTTTATAAACAGAGTTGACAATGAAGTTAACACGTAAAATGAATAATAATATTATTCAAAAGACTTTGAAAAATGTAACGTTTATAAGGTTGACGAAATTATATTTCGTTATATTATTTTCAATATAACTTTAAAATATTAAGTTAGATTTTTTTAAATTTATGTCCCTGAGGTGAAAACGTCAATCATAAATAAAATAAAACATTTAATTTTATTAAGACGACATTATACCCGCATGTTCTGTCTTCGTCTATTTAACGGGGAATATAGCAATATCACAGCAATGCAAAACATCAACTCTGGTGTTTAGGTTGAACTTGAGGTATGGTTTCCAAGACGCGACTAGCCGCCGCGTCGATTGATTTTAACGACTGAGCTGGGTTCCTAGGCGCGACTGGCCTTCCAAAAAATTATACATTGATACGTTTATAATGTGTAAACACTAAATAGTTTGATTTAGAACGTCGGGACGTTTACAAGTCATTGCCCAATTTTACATTTTAAATAATAATAATATTATTTTAAATTTATAAGATAAGGAAGAAAAACATAATATTATAATTCATAATTTTAGAAATGTTGTTAAAATGTAAATGGTTCGTATAAAAATTGATTGAACCAATAGATTATCTTATTACTTTATACGGTATGTCGTTTGTAGAATTGTATCTAATTATCGTGTAGTAAAAAAAATATCAATTCGTCCAGTTTTTACCTAGTCTAGAAATTGTAATATTGTAGATAGAAAAATGTATCTAGTAATATAAATATATAATAATATGCAAGAAATTAATTAATTCAGATATTTTGACTCCTTCAGTCAAATTCAATTTGAATTTGATAATTTACAATAACATAATGACAAGTCGTGTCGCGATTGTCGCGATACACTGCTCTCAAAGCGGTGCAAGTTTCAGCCGTGGCGACTAATGTTGAGTCGCAAAGCCACAGCCGCGTAAAGGCGGAAATTTGATTAAAATTTTGGAAGGACTAAAAATTATTAACGCAATAACCTATTAGTAATAAAGAAACTAATTTTGGGCGAGTTTTGATGAATTTTGAGAGGAATAAGACTCCCAACCACCTTCCGATCACCGCTAATGCAGCCGCATCTAGGAAACCGTACCTTAAACCTTGGAGTATAACATATATTAAAAAATTTATAGATAAGCATACTTTGGAGGGAATGTCATATCCGTTTTGTAAATTATTATTTGGCAAAGAAGTTATAATGTATTTAAGTTTATAATTTTTAAACACGTTGTAATTTCTTTGCGAGACTTTATTTTACAAAACGGACATAACATTCCGTCCAAAATATTTTTCTATAAAAATTTGCTAATGGATGTTTTTACTTCAATCTACACTTCACAATTTTTTGGACTATTTTGCATTACTCAGATTTTGCTATATTCTCCGTTAGATAAACAGAGTGAGCATTATTGAAAAATATGCGGGTATAATGCCATATTAAATTTTATCAATATGATATAGCATAGAGCCATCTAACGGTAAAATATAATGTTTATTAAAATACTGCTAGATGGCGCTCCATGAACATTAAACTATATTACTGTTATTACCTACTTCGTGAAAGTATTTTGACTTTATAATATCAAACCGAAATTTAAGAATGGAAAAGACAGACTTAATAAATAATACAATTTGCAGCAAAGTATATTAAAGTTAATTTTTGGTTATTATTTTAATATGATGATAATAAGAATAAAACTTACACAAAAATTTAATATTGAAATAAAATGTTATTAAACTAGTAATAAATATCAAATCATCGGAGTAAAATTATTGTACAAATTAGAACTTGTGTATATTATGATGAATAGTAATTTAATACTTGGTCTAACCAAAGTAATTTAATTATGTATCACAGTAGTTATTGATTAAACTTTTAACTCTCCCTGCATCCCATTAATTATTTTACATTCCACGTTAATTTTTTAAACTAGATAGCGCATACGTTATTATATCATACACAAGATGAGCAAGGGTTATGATACTATATTAATCCGTGATCGTGAGTAATGAATTGAGTAGTTCAAGAATAAAACACAAGATATCGTTAGTTATTTAAATGAAATTAAAATACCAAGTTACTATAAAGCAGGGCTGACATAATAAATACATAATAAATAATAACTTTATAGGTAATTAATTTTTTAAATTAATTAAATTAATTTTCGTTGTTTAAATTTTTTTGTTTATCTAAAATAAGTTTATTCAAATAAAATAATCTGTTAAACGCTCTTGTTCGTATTATAAATTCAAAGACCTCATCGAGTATATTAATTTAATTTTTGTATAGTTATTTTACTATTTCTGAAAGTTAGAATTCATCCATTAATATATTATACATTATATCAGATTCTTTAATGATATTTTCAGAGCTATGATTCTAAATACCATTTTAATGTGCTATATTAAAGCATATCTTTGTTTATATTTATTGAATCCAGTTACAATGTGAACTTTAGATTAAAAAAATTACACAAAATGAATACACGTGAAAAATAAAACAAAATTTCAATTCACATCGTAAAACTAGTGATAGCAAGTCACAATAATATTAATGATGATAAAAGTAGACACGTGATGTAATACGTGAACTCAAATCAAATCCCGTTTTTTTCGATTATACCTTTATTTGTTAATATTATGGTGAATATTTGAAAAATATTTGTGAAAAATAATATTTTTCATTAGTAATAGGTATGGAAATAGACTACCATTCTTATAGTACGTCAATGACGAAGGAGGGGGATATCGAATTTATCACGTTAGATCCAATATTTCATTACTGAGGTACTGAATTGCTTAGAAGTTCCTTTGCTCTTTCTTCCAGCAAGCCATCAAAACTGTCAAATGATATGTAATTGAAGTTGGAAGAATTACTGTTCGCAAATTGTTCAATTCAAATATGTTTGCCACTATGCAATTATAAAGATTTCAAATGTTTTTGCCAATCCTATCAACTCTAAACTCTTTTCTAGCAATACATACATCAAGTGCTGAAATTATTCCACAAGACCCAAGTATCTGTAATACATAATATAATCATTTTTATATTTTTTTAATAAGTTTATAATAATAACTAATTATTAATCCGTATTTTTCCATCATTCTTTTAACTACAAATTATTATTAATATTATTATTATTATTTATTTCATTGGCCAAATGCAAAGGTTAGTGAAAGAAAAAAGTGCTATTTTTGTGCGAAGCATGAAACCTACCGAAAGTGATGCAAGAACAAACAAGCATACTAATTATTGAAAAATATGCAATTCTTAGTGTCATAAAGCGGCTTGTTGGCACTTTTTGCTGAGAAAAAATTTGGGGTTGATGAATGGGTCAGCCATCAGGACTTAGTAGTGTTCTGTGGTAGTCATAGATAATATAGAATCTATATTATTCTATATTAGTAGGTATATCGTGTTATCGAACATTATACGTATAAATGTAGGTAGTATAATATAAACAGCATTCTTATTTTAAGTTTATAATAATGAATATTTTCCATTTTTTTCAAAATATACTCATTTGTGTGCTGGCATTTGAGACTTATTAGGTTCTGCATCATGTATATGTTTATCATATATAATCTTATAAAAACACTGTTTGTGTAAAAAAAAAAAAAAAAAAAAAAATAAGGGTGGGGGTAGGTGGCTGATCTTATTTACTTTGCCCCGGTAAGATGTAAATGGTCAAACCGCCTCTAGTATCATATATAAGTGTAAGATGTGACTTTATAAAATCTTCTTAATCTGCCAGAACATGAAGAAGGTGATCAATCTGAAGAAAATGAGTATACCATTGTACAATATTCAGAATCATTCGTCATTTCAACAACCATCACTCTTATCTCCACCATTCCCAAATACATCATAACGGCTTACAGCATTATACTTTTTTTCATCTTTAGTTAAGCTTAGTATGTTAACTTAGTATGTTATTACAGATAAAAATAAATTAGGTATTTACACTATAACCATAGTTACAGTCATACATAGTTTTCGTCCATATTCTTTAACTTTTCATTACGTAATCTATATTTTTAGTATTTTATAATTATGTTCAATAGTTAATACAAATACTAATCCGCTCTCTTTTAATAGGTACCTAACCTATTATTTAACCTAAAAAACCTTATGCATTTATGTATTTACTAAATATTTAAACTTTGAAGAAAACGAATTGGTATATTATAGTGTTTGAAAATATTAATAATATGGCGAATTTTGAACGAGATTACCAAAGTAAATTAACACAAATAGTGATAAATACCAAAAATAAATTGAATAAAAAATATGATCAAATAAATAAAAAGCTTGCACAAGGTACCTATTTAAAATTTATTAAAAATTCTTTATAAAATATAATACCATTATATAATTAATTTTTATAAGAACAACGAAAGATAAATTTACAGCGTAAAGATTCTTATGAACAATTTAATAGGCTATATAAAAGCATAGCCTATACAAATGAATTTAGCGAACATCCCGAATGTTTAAATAAAAATAAAAGTGGAAAATTATTGCCATCAAGTATTGTTACGAAAAATAACAATAAAATAAGTAAGTTTAAAACTTATAATTCCGGATACGTACAGTTAGGTATAACAAATTAATATCTATATAAAAATAATTTCATTAATCAGATACGGTAACGAAAACAATAGAAAAAAAATACCAATTTTCAAAATATTTTTCTAATGTACCAAATAATAAAGATGACCAAAATAAAGAATTTTCAACTTCTTATTATGATAAAATTAAAATGATTCAAAATGGATTCAAAAGTATGGTTAATAATTAATTAATTTTTAATTATAGTAAAGTATTGGTTTTGTAATTATAGATGTTGAATTTAAATCGGCAAATGTGGAACTTTTAAAAAAAGTAAATGAAAAATGTGATCAGAAGTTTTATGAGAATTTCATTAATTCAACGTCATTAAACATCACTAAATCATTAAGAGAACACTTTAAAAGTAAATTAAAAATCTATGTTACGTATTTTCAATTCTGAGCTATGCTAGGAAAGATTAAATATATTTTTCAATATATTTAATAATGTATGCTAATTTATGTTTTTTTTTATGTATATAGGTTGACCCTTTTTCAGATTTCAATTAGAATATTTAATCTAATTGGTAGGTACTTTATTTAACTTATTTCGCCACAATTTTCTTAAGCGTAAGAAAAAACTACCCAAAAATTACGAACAAACAGTAAAAATCACGGTAACTAATATTTAACGAAATTTATTTTTATTATTTTGTAATAATAATTTTGTCACAGAGACTTGAAATTGATATTAAATATTAAATTCGCTAAGCTCAATATTTGACATAAATGTTATAAAAATCTTTTCTTATACACAAAAATATCTTGAAAATCGTTTTACAACTTTTATCTTTACGAATTTGAGGTTTAAATTTTCATTTTTATTTATGTGGTTCATTATTTTGTATTAATTATTTTAGAATACAGACTTCTATAATACTTATAAGTAGGTAACTAACATATAATACAATAATTGTAGCCATTATTATATAGAATTAGCAATATATAAATATTACTCAGCTTCATCAGAACTACAAATATTAAAAAATACAATTTATTAGATTAGATTTATATTAGGTACCTATATTAATTGTATAAAATCATTAACCAATAATAATTAGTATACGAACGAGCAGACGATCAGAATCGTTTTTTCGAATGCAAAGATTTATAATAATTGCGTTCAAATCTTAATTTACTTTAATACATTACAAATAATACAATATCCTTCCATCGCTATAGGCGCTAGCTAATCTCTCAAAAAACCGACGAGACAAATGAGTAACGTCAAAAATTTAGTGACTGCCTGGCTTTTAAATCGTATATATTATATTGTACTTACAACATGTGATTTGTATTAATTTTATGTATAAATTTACAGAAATGTCCCAAAAATTAGAGAAAAAAACTCTTCCAATAAAACTGGTAATCAAAATAGAACCAAGTGTCAATGAAAAAGAAATTATAAATGAAAACAGAATAAAATACGTTGATAAAAAGGATTCTGATTTAGTAAATCATGTAAAATTAATTCAAAGAATACTACGAGGACGAACTTATCAAACTATGGTAATAAAAAATAATTATTACCAATTTAACTCCGATCAAAATACGTGACGATGAAATTAATCAAATATTCTTTATAGAATAATTAATATTATCTTTATATTTATTTATTCTTTCGTGTTGTTATAGTTAATTGAGGCTAAAAAAAGATATAAATTGTTTTTAGAACAAGCAATGATGGCACCAGTAACAAAACCGGCACCCATCATTAAGGTACACATATAACATACACTAAAAAACATACACATACAAATAATGTAACTAATAATATTATATACTAAAATCTTATTTATTTACAGAATAAAAGTCCAGAGTTAGAAATAATAGAGCTATCATTCAGGAAATATATTAGTAGATTTTTCGACACGATTTCTATGGAATCGATTATGCAATATAATAATAATATAAACAACGCGTTTAATGAACGAGCAGAATTCATTAGAATTATGACGGAAGCAGTAGAGAGTAATAAAAGGGAATTTGAAGAAAGAACACGTGTTGAAAATGATGAATTACTTAAACATGTGACTATAATAATATACTTACCTACCTATATTAATCATACAAGACTTTTAAATTTATTTATTAATATTATTCTTATTTATTTAATTAATTATCTTTTAATTGGTTCGTTTTAAAGTACTTATGAATTTATGATGCCTACATCAATAATATTTATAGAAACACTATTTTTATACGAAATGTAGCTGTAATCAGTGGTGCAAATAGTAAATTATGTTATAGGGGCTCAAGTATTTATGTTTCTAAATATTTAGATAGTTAAATTTTTTGATCACTCTACGTTTCCATATCTGATATTTTTCTAGAAGAGGCTTCAACACATTTTAGGGAGGATAAGCTCAATACAAACCCCAGCTATTTGCGCCATTGGTTGTAATGAAAATAATTATTAATATTATTGTCTTATTATACAAATATCAATATTAGGTAATAAACTTTCAACAAGAGCTTAGTAAATATGCTGCTGATATAATCACAGAGGAAGCGATAAAACAGTGTGCTAAGAAAGAAGGCACGCAATTAATAGAACAGATTAATGAAAAAAGGTTGAATGAAAAATCCTCAGATGATGAATACTCAGATAATGAAGAACCATACACCCACAAGTATGTTGTACGATTTTTATTCTTTATTCGATTAATCTATATTCATTTATTATTATAAATTTGTGCATTTTCAAAATAGTATTACAAACATGCAAGCAGAATTAGTATACAATTATATAATCCCTGAAGTGGTCAAAATAATTCATAAAAATGAAAACGTAGAATATTAAACGCAAAATATTATGAAGCTAGTGAATGAAGCATCTAATCATTTTAGGAATGTCAAGTATTCTTTGAAAGTGTTTTATATATTTCATTGACATGTTGATTTTCCACTACGATGGATGAGACATTTTTATACATTTAGAAATAATATATATTATATATTTAAAAAGTGTGATTAAGTTTTAAAAGTATATGTTTTAAGTTTTTATTATAAAATATATAAAGTATAAACAATAGAAAACTCTCAAATATTTAAAAAAAATGTATTCCTGGGTGTTTAAAATGTTTAAATATAGTTATTATAAAGGAAAAGATATTTAATCAGTTATATAATATAATAAATAAAGGATTACTCTCATTCGACACGATAAAGCTTTAGGATATAATTAATTTTAAAATTTTGATAAGAATGTGTTTATTTTTCTAATTTGTACACAATATCTATAATTGTATAGTTTCGTTTAATGGCATAAATTATTAAACCAACATTTTTATAGACGGACTCTGAACTATTAATAAAGCAGGTCCGATCAATATCTAGAAAAGATAAAATATTTAATATTCTAATTATAAAGTAAGTAAATCTATGATACTATTTACAGTAAATATTTATACAAATAATAATAATAATAATATAATAGTTAAAAAAAAAATGTATAAAATTTAACGATTTTTATTTATGGAGTATACATTATATTTAATATTTTCATTATTCTCTAGCACCTAAACAATATACCTATAGTAATCGTTTGAATACAAGTACTTACACGCAAACCCAATTTACAAGTCTTCTAATGGGTGATTCGAGAACATTGAAATAGGTTGGGTCGTGTTATTCTAATATTATAAAGAACTTAGGACACGCACTTTTATATACCTAAATATATGAAAATAAAGCTACTCGTAGTTCATACTTTTGTATAATATATATATAAAAAAAAAAATAGCATGATTTCGTGGGGGTCGTCTTTGTCGTTGGTCCCCAGGGAAATATGCGACGGTATATACGTAATATTCATCCACCCAACCACTGCAGGGATAAAAGCGTCGTCTGGTGTAAGCGATTTTCTCGCAAAATTATTTTCTCGACGTGATGACAAATAATATTATATATAGGTATATATTATATTACGTAAACATTTTGCTATGACATAGATGCTATCGTTTTCTGCAATATTAAGTAATATAATATAGAATAAAATGACTCATTATTCGAAAAAAAAAAAATTAAAAATTATTTTATGCGTCACATAATAATGTAGAAATTATAATATTTTATGTTTGTAAAATGAAAATTATAAAAACATTATAATATCCAATAGCATTATAAAACTATAATATAAATATATATATTTATAGGTACAAAGCTAGAACATTTAAAATGAAAAAGTGGATATGCTAGAGACATAAGCCTCCTATAATGACAAGGAGTGATAAATTGCAATTATTCATTTCTACCCTTTTCTTTGAAGTATATATTATTAATTAAATTCCATTCGTTTGGAAATATTGTAAAAACCTAGTCACGTTTAGTCAACATAAGAACTCTTTTGGATGGTAATTAAAAAATAGGAATGCCTTTTGTATGTTCCTTCTTTGTCTCTTCAGTCCTTGGAGAAATTAATGGTTTATTATACAATTAAGATTTGAATGCAATAATATTGCATTAGAAAATACGATTCTAAGCGAAAATCATTATATCATAATATATATTATACTGATAGATCGTTTCATAGGTTTACAAAAACTTAAAGTACCTACGTTCAAAATTGCATTAGTTATCATGAAAAACCTAAAATAAATTTCATCAAAATTACGATTTCCGAATATATTGACGTTTTTCCGTCATATTTTGGTAGTTTTTCTTCTCCCAAGGAAAAAAATGTTGAAAAATTCGAAAAATGAGCTAAATACAGTACCAACTAGATGCAATTTCCTATCTAAAGCATACCCTATTTATGGTAATCGGACCATTATTTCTACCCGAAAAATTGTCTGTTTTATAAATATTTTGGAAATAGATTAAGTAGTATTTGAGTAAGATTCTATAAAATTTTCAAACCGTTTATTGCATATTAAACAATTTTTGAAAAAATTCATAAATCTATATTTAGTCAGAAAATCAACCAATCATTTCCAAATTTTTTTCTAATGTAGAACACCTACGTTCTAAATTGATACTCAAAAAAAGTTTCAAGTCCTTATGATCAAAACCTAATTAGTTATCATGAAATACAAATATTTAAAATAACGAAACCGTAATAATTTTACTGATTTTCGGGAATTTTAACTTTAAAAGCTTTAAAAAAAATTGTTAGTCACGATTTTCAAAATATTTTGTAAAAAAATTAAGTAATATATGATTAGACTTTAATAAAACTTTCAAAGTGATAACCCAAAAATTGCAGGAAATATTAAACATTTTTGGGAAAAAGTTCAAAGCTAATACTAAAAAATCAACCAATGGGTTCCAAAATTTTACCATACTTTATATTATCTATATCAATAATCAAAAAAAGTTTCAAGTCCCTACGATCAAAACCTAATTATTTATCTTGAAACCGAGATAAAATTACTTATTGTAGTAAAAATTATATGAATTTAATTCAACATACGCAAATAAAAAATTGAAGCGTCTATAAAAAGAGGGTGGGGAATTATAGTTCTTATGAACCCCATATTTTTGAATGTCCTGGCCCCAAAAAATCTAACAATAGCACTGAATATGTATATACTGTATTTATATAGATTTAAATTATTTCATTAAATTTCACGTAATTCATTAAATTATATCATTTGTACTTTGTAGGTATATACACGAATGTGCCTATATCTTCTTTAATTTAATACTTTAATATTCATACTAGTTTCATTTGATAACGCGAATTGAAAATCAAATGAAATATTGTGATGGAATGGCTCGAAAATCGTTTTTAGAATGTAAATAAAATGTAAACTTAGTAAACAAAATTTATAAAGGAAAATAGTTATATTGACTTCAAGTTTCAAAGCAAATGAAATGAAGAGATGCATACATAATAAATGGAAAATAGTATATAATATCATAATGTAGTTTCGTATCAACAATAATACTATAAATTATACTATATTATAGTATAATACTAATATAAAGTTTCTGTAACATGGTAAACGAAGGATAAACATACGATGGATAAAGTTTTACCATTTCAAAAATGATGTCTGAATACTTAGCTGACGATGGAGCAAAATTCTTTAAATATTATCATTAATAATACACGTAGGGTGGAACTCGTAGATAGGTATATATACCTACTATTAGTATTATTATAGACGAACCTTAAGGAATATTAAAGCTACAAACATATTTTAGATTCTGAGCGGAGCGAGAAATGTATTGTTTCTACAAAATTTTTTTTTTTCATTTTTCGAATTTCTTAAAAGTTTTTCCCTAGGAGAAAAAAACTACCAAAAAATGGTAAAAATTGGCAAAATTATACGATTTCCGTAATTTTTTATTTTTTATTTCGTGATAACTAATTTACTTTTGATCGTAAGAACTTGAAATTTTTTTTGAGTACTAACATTATAGTAATATTCAAGTGTGGTAAAATTTTGGAACAGATTATAGTTGATTATTTGGCCTAATATAGATTTATGAACTTTTTTACAAAAAAAATTAATATTACCTACAATTTTGAGTTTATCAAGAAAAATTTACAGAAGCCTAATAATATACAACTTAATCTTTTTACAAAATATTTTGAAAATCGTGACTTACAATTTTTATCATAAAATAATAACTCCTTGAATATTGATTGTAGAGATTTAAAATTTATTTTGCATATTTACATATGTAATTTATATTCGTGGTAAATTTTGAAATGGATTATCAGTATAATACATTGCAATGTATTATGATTCGCTCAGAATAGTATTTTCTAATGCAATATCATTGCATTCAAATCGTAATAACTATAGAAAACCACTAATTTCTTCGAGGACCGAAGGAACGAATGAGAAACGTCCACAATCGGCCATCCTACTTTTTGTTGTAATTATTATGAATATTTTTAAATTTTATCCGGAGAAATATTATTACCTGTATAAACTTTTTATTAATAATTCAGAGTTTATAATATTGTTACAAACCCAGTTCCTATACTTAACCACCATACTTACATCATATTATGTTATATTGTATATACTAAATTGTTTATAAACTTTTTACGAAACATCCGTCGTATGATGTTTATTTAAAAATCACAATAGGCATTTGCAATTACTATCGTAATTTTTATGAACTATTAACACAGATATAATGCTTAGTTGCAAATATATATAGCACCATATTTTGGATTTATAATTATAACAAAATGAAGAAATAATAACAATCAATAAATAGGCACGACCAAAAGGGGTCAACAGGAAACCCAAAATCATATATAAGCAAGTACGAAATTAGGACAAGATAGACGACTGGAAGCGACGTACTAAACACCACCACAGATGACTACATAAGAACGAGTCGTAATACGTCAGATATTTGTGCTTTATTATAAATTTTGTTTCTCCGAGTAAATTAAAATTGAATAAATTAGTATATTGTTAAAATCGTTGAGTTAACTTTATTCATTCTAATACGGATCAAGTTGATCAGGGTTGGCACGCAACATAATATATTATATTATATTATACCATAATATTATCTAAGTATAACCTACACAAAAATTATTGTTTATTATCATTTTATCAATAATTCTATTAACTCTTTTATCTATTCAATTCAATATTGTATATCTTACTATAATATAAAACTGTACTCTTTGCCCCTTTGGAATGTTAAAATCTACCTAAATAAAAAAATAAAAACATTAAAAATAAAAAATAGAAACCCTTTTAACCGGTCGAATATCATATACCATGCACATAATGACGATGATAATAATTACAATGGAGACAAACCGAATATGTGTGTGTGTGTGTTTTGATGAAAAGAAATTGTAGCTGTGACGACGCACGGTCGAAATCGGACACTACATAAAACGACGCGTTCATAGGCCTTTTGGCTGATGGTGGTCTATATGCGACGGGGATCATCCTTTTAGGCGACCGCCCCGTCGTCGTAAAACCGAGTCCGAAGGCTTATATCGATCTATTAAAAGCTATAATCAAAACTCTACCCCCGGTGTGTCTCTTTTATCTCTTTTATATTCAATATAATGTATAGTTCTACGCGGTTATAAATCGGAAAATATAGCGCACAATCTTAAAACCATGGTCTCCACCGTCGGCGACGACGACAACCGAAGACTTTGTGTTGTATTCGGTTACACACACGCGCGCGCGCGACCGAGGGTCGACGTCAAATTAATGCCTCTCTGCGCCTTTGTGACCGCATCAAAGTCTATCCCGTTTAATATTATATTTCTCTATCGCTCCGCATACAATATGACGTATACTATATTATAAAAAAATATATCCCACCGCGGTTATCCTTCCCCTCCTTTTGTTCTGCAGCACACCCTCTCACGGGTACGTGCCGAACACAGGCTCAAGGCATCTGAGCCACGACGGTCTTGATTAATTCTCTATTTTATATTAAATATATCTGTTTAATTTATACACATGACCGCGAACACACGTGGCAATTTAAAAAACAATAATAATTTGTAATTACACAGTAATTTTCAATCGTGATAACGCGCATATTATACGATATTTTGATATTGTCTGTGTATAAAAATTGATGTAGTTACGGTTAAAACTGTCGAGTAATTACAATAATTATTATATGATAAATACTGTGCTCATTGTCAATCTGTCATGAAATTGAAATTTTGAATTAGTTTATCAAAACCGTTTTGTGAGTTCAATATGAAAAAAATCGTAAAGTCGAAAAATTATAATTATTCTATTTTTTTATTGTAACATAATCATGCATACTTTCTTTCGGTGAAATTTTTATAATACCTATTATATTTCATTGATTTTCATAGACATTAATCATATATTTATTTGAGATTAAGGACTACCTACAAAATATTCGTTTGCTACCTAATCGATTATCAATGCATAAATTTTAAAAACTCAATTTTAATATAACAATATTATATATATTTAAAGAATATATATCATTTTTTAAAGACTTCCTATGGAAAAGATAATTGTATAGCTATTCCAATAGTTATATATTTAATTAATAATTAATAATTATGTGTGCAATTATTATGGAACTGCAAGAATTTCGTAAATTGCCTATATATGACATAATTATAATCATTTCAGGTTTACTAACAAAATATCTCGTCGGAAGCAACTCAATATCCTATGTATAATAAATGCATAACGCGTTATTATTTCACCTAATACATTTCTGAAATGTTCGTCTAACTTGGTATAATATAATATGAGAAATTTTTACAAATGCCCTTATGTTATCCTCGGGATCTACAGTGACGCCTACAGAATTTTTGTAAGCCAGTGTAGTCTATAATAATAGATAATAACAATTACAATAATAATAATAATAATAATAGAATAGTGTAATAATACACTCACTTTTTCCCAGAATTTATAAATTTCACCTACCACAATCAAACATATGTATGAAAAAGTATTGTAAACATATCCCACCCCTTATTAGGTACCAGTACAGTTGCATTACTTGATAACCCATGTGGGTATCACTGCTCGGAGTAGTCAATTAATTATCGCTACGGTTAATAATTTTGTATCAAACAAACTCAAAACAGTAAATGACAACTTTCTATATTATTGTAAGAGATATCTGCTATAGACACAAACATCCAAAAATATATAGTCCGTCTTCGCATCAAATCTCATCTCCCCGATGAAGACGAATTTTCCACTCTTTCTCGACGTCTGTTTTCTAAACAATATTATTTGAATTCCGACACGGGCTGGAATATGTTTAATTTCGTACATAATAATATAATATATTATTATGAGGTATTTTTATGAAGTTCGCCAGAATTGACGCACTCGGTTGAAACACATAATAAAACTTAAATAATATTATAACCCAATGAAATATTTAAGTATCCGATATAGAAGCGTTTGTGAGATATATTCGAAAAAATGTACCGACGAAATACTGCGACGGCGAGTAACAATATAATATTAAACGGTTTTTCAGTAGAAAACAGCGAATTATATTACTATAATAATATATTTTATAATATTCGGTTCATAAGAGGTATTATTCACCTACAAAAGTACAAACCAGTAACAATAATACAAGCGTTGTTCACGATGACGGGCGCCGCCGTTTGATTGACACGCGGACGACCGGGGTTATACCTTATACCAGGTACCTATATAGGGGTTTATTATGAGTAGCTATTGGTATACACATACAATCCGTTCTACGAAAGCGGGTTTTCGGACCTTGTTTGTGCCTTATAAGTACATAATACTCATCGTACACACACACACACACGCACGTATATTATTATAGGTATTTATAATACAGATATAGGGGCATATATATTATATACAAGGTATGTTTTGTTGTGCGGGTCGTGCGCTCGTTGGACCGTGTGCCAAGTGTCGTTTTCGTTTGACAGTTTTATCGGCCAAGGCGCCATATCAATAGGCAACAACGAAAGCCCGGTAGTCTTCTATAAAACGCTCAGTGTCCACTGGGCCGATGGAATAATAAAAACCCGTCCTATCGTTTCATCATCAATACACGTATACACGATTATAATATACCTTATTATGTTCTGTGTCTCCGTCTACTGCTATTGGAAATATGTTTTTATTTTTATTATTATTATTATTTTTTTTTTTGAAAAAATACGCAGAACCACAGAAATCATGCGGGTAGAAAGAATCCATTAGGCCAGAGCTAATCTGGTATAATAATATACCTAGGTAGATACCTATTATCAATTATCATTGTGTTTTGTACTCGAAGCGTATATCACTTTAAAAATAACAACCGCAGACACCGGCGACGGCGTTGTCCGAAACGAAGAGCTGAGTTCCCTCGGGTAATTTAATATAATGAAATATATGTGCTTGTCGTTTAGCAACAAGTAGATTTAAACCATTTTTATAGCTGATGACAAGTTTCGTGTGCTCCGTAAAAAAATAATAATAATTTAAATGTTGATTTTCTGCAACGATAATAAATGAATTCTGTCATTGTTGAAGATAAAATGTACAAAAATAAAAATGAAAAACCTTAAACCCACTAAAACATATTTCTGTACACTCTTGTAAATTATAATAATTAAAATAGGACGCATATGAAATTATAAAATAAGGGCGGACATGGAGTAAGAAGAAAACCGCCATCGTTTTTATCAATCGCTAATATTTTTCTCTAAAAATGAAATCTACATATTATATAGAATATATTGTACAAATGCCATTGTAATTTTCATTAAAAAAAACAATGTAACTCCGAGATGAGATTAAAAAAAATAATAATTTTTTAGAAAATATTACGCCCTTGATTCCTGATCCATTGTCATTGTAATGTTCGTCACATCGATCAAAGAAGTGGGTATTATATAATAAGTGCGACGATCCCTTTAAGCGCTTTCTATATACAAAGCTCGCTTCACTCTTCAACGGTTATCCTGCCGGTCGTCCCTGGCGCGTTTTCGAGTCCTGCTCCTAATGGAACGTGTTTACGGCCCGTTATCCGGGACCCGCGCGCGGTAATGAGTCCCTTGCGACCAGCCACCAGTCGGGGACTTACCGCATGCGCCAGATTTCCCAAACGGAAATGGGGGAAAACTTTATTTGTATTATCACTATTATTGCCATTATTGCCATTATCGTATAACACGCGGTAAAAATATAATACGGGTGCGCGATCGACCATGGCGAAAGCCGATAGCGAAATCTGTTTACAATACATAACGGGAGCGCGCGCGAATGTTGTAGCACAAAATATAATATATACCATAATAGACGGTTAACAGTGCGAAACGGTTAGTGGTTACTGGTTAGTATATTATGGTTACTGTATTATTAATCTATATATTCATCTGGCGCAACTATAATAATAAGATAATATACTGGATCAGAGATTCTCCAGGTATTTCCAACTAGGAAAAATTATATCGTCGGAAAGTTGAAAATATTCCATCAGGAAAAGTTAATCACCGTGAAAAAAAAATATGCTCTCGACGTACATAAAAACATAATATCTTATCGTACAATTATTAAATATACGCGAATTTATAATTTAGATGAGTAACGTATAGAACTATTATGATATAATAATTTTTTGGCAAGTAAAAATGTATTCGTTTAAAAGTATAGACATTATTACAACAATATATATTATTATGCAGCGGTAGAAGTGGTTGAAAATAATAGTGGATATGAATTACTATTAGAAACTATTCAGTAGTTAGCCAATGAACAAAATATACGTTCTTTATAAATTATTTCATTCTCTTGTATTCACCACTTATGTATATTTTAAATAACTATTGACGTATTGAATTTAAATATTTGAACGTTCCAAATTAGTAACAAAAATTAAGAGAGCTAGAAAAGACGCATGCGAACTTATACTTAAAAACACATTCTCTATAAATTAATTGTAATTTAAATTAGTCATTTCGTCTACGATAATCATTTTTATCTGGACAATTATATCAATAATAAACAAAAAAATATATTTAGCAGTAGTTATATGGTATATAAAGGAAAAAGTAAAATAAAATATATTTATATATAGGTACAATAAAAATGTTATGTTAATTTAGTATTGCTTCTGAATTATTTTGCCCTTAAAATGTTTTATTTTCGATTTATTAAGAATAATAATATTTAAACTCATCTATTTACATAATTTCGTTTTAAAATTTATTTCTCATATTATTTTATAGCGTTGAACAAGACAATGTGAAATCACGAAGTTTTTAAACAGCTGCATTATTATTTATAGTGATTTATACCAGAAAAATATTCAATATTATGACAATACATGGTTTATTATTACTTACATAATTTCATCCAAATCGTGTAACAAATTGTTTTTTAAAATATTCATTCATTTTTTATTACCTACATTTTATATAAAAACAAAATCCACTATTATTGCATTATAATTATGTAAATTTGATTTTTAAACAACATTTTAATAATATGTATACTATCATAATATACTATTTTTTTTATGCTATTTGTACTTATAATATAATAGTAACGTCAAGTAATATTTTTAACGAAAATATTTTTTCAAAAAATATGCATTGAAACGTATTTATAAAAATAATTAGGAATATACTAGTACCTATACTAGTATAACAAAAAAAAATATATAAAGTGTGTTTAATTCATTTATTATTATTATTATTATTATTATTATTTTTTTGTTAACCTATTCACTTAAAGTACGTAAATGAAAGTTTGTTGAAAACCACCGAAGAAAAGTTTCGTTTAAAATTACTTTATGATACTGTTCTGATTCTTTTTTTCCTTACCACTTAGAATTCACCCCTACGTACAATTTCCTTTTTCTTTATGTTTGGGCTTTTGACACAAAGTATTATCTTACATTTTCGCGTACAAATGGCTAATAATATTGCTATGATGCGTTCCCCTGAGAATACACAAACGTAGAATCTATTAATATGATGTCGCCGACGAAATATTTACACTTTTATCTTTTGTACCTACTATTTGTATGCCTTTCTGGAATAAAATATTGTAAAGGCATAACATTTTACGCAAAAAGTACGGCCTACAGAATAATTTAATTGAAAACTATACTTAGTTTACGCGTATATTTTTCAATTTAATATTACGTCATCAGGAGAGTTTTGAACCGTATAATATTATTAATAAAAATAATCATATACTGTCATAGATTATAATATGATATACGATGCATTGGCATAAGAAGTTGTTAGGTACCAAATGCGTTTGATAATAATAATAATAATTTACCGAATTTACTGCGATAAATTATTAAACCATATAGCAATGTTAAACAATTTTTTTAAACGACTGTTATTGCGTATTAAGTTAAATCTATAAGTATTAAAATTTGTATTATCTTAAAAATAATAAAATAAAATACTAATAAAGTATAATGATGTATAGCGCCGAGTTTTTTAAAAACTAATTTAGTTAAAAAAATATATTTTCGTCTTTTAATTTTTATCGTATTTTTTAAATACCACCATTACATATACATTGACAAATTTAATATTATCAATAAATATAATATATATATATATATATATAACTGCAGTTATTGTACAAAAGTTAATACATAAAATGATTAGTACGTTAATTAAAATTAACTTAAATTTAACTTTTTTTTTCATTTTGTTATTTTGCTCATCTTATTATTATAATTGAAAAACTTAAATCTTGATTATATACTTGGCATATGGTTTATATTATATTGTAGATCTCCTCAAAACAAAATATTTTTATCACTCGGTCGTGACTCCGCGAAAGTAATGATGGGAAATTCGGGATAGAGGTAAAAACATTTCCAATTATATATATATATATATAATAATATTATATATACTTTCCGATTGTGTTACCGAAAAGTTGTCGGGAGTATACATGATAATAATAATAATAATAATAATAATAATAGTAATAACACGTCCGGGTGCAGGTGATGGCAGAAGCAATTTTTCGGGTCGCTGAACCGCGAAACGGCATTGTATATATTTTAGCAAAGTGTGACTGCTGCTGCTGCGGCGGCGGCGGAAAACAAACGAGGCGACACGAACAGTAATCAGCGGCGCCGCGGACGGTTCTCCAGGGACAATTAGCTATTCGCAGCTCGTACACAAACACACATTATATACGAGAGTTTCCCCCTTTTTTTTTTCCTTTCCTGCCCATCCGACGTACATTATTATAGTATTAGATATATTATTTTATTCGTCCTCGAAAACGGTCGTATTGTCATTCGAATGCAGTAGCAATAAACGCGCGAGCCAGATAGAATCCATTCGATTTGAAAAATAATGACATTTTTTCACCGCGTTCGCATTCAATTCCGTGACGACGGCAAAACGAATATATACATATAGGTATTATAGTAATCATAAAGTTTTGCCGGCTTTTGCCCACCACCGCGTGTACGCCTCTGCGGGGCGAAAACACGCGCGCAGACTTATAATAATATGACGTTTTCCTTTCTTTTCTTATATGCTTCATTCGAGTTATTTCAACAGTTTTTGTTTCCAAGAGGGCGTAGTGGTGTTCAGTAATATGCGAATATATTATACTCATTTTCGAACATCTCTATTACGCATACGTGAGGATAGAAGATGATGACATTTTGTCATCCTCGAAAACAACATAAATTATCAACATTTTGCAATATAAAGTGTCTCGTATATCAACTTCGTTGTGATGATCTATTTGGAATATTACTAGCTGTAGCGTCGTAATATATATTTTGAACAACATTGAAACGTATGTCGTAAACATCTTAATCAAGATATTACAATAGAAAAAAAAAATTAAGGTTCACATTTGGTTGTTAAATACAATTGATTCTCAAAAACGCATATAAAAAGGTCGTTAAAAAAATAATATCTTCAAACAATTTAGTCTAAAATATATTGGTTTTTAATTTATTCGCATATTATGCAATCATTTCAAAAATACTAAAACGCGATAATATATGTACCTATGTAATTTTGATCATTTTAAAAGTCCAAAATATTTATTACAGTCGTATGCACGTTCCCCTGTACTCTTTCCCTGGATTCGTCACTAAATTTACTTATACGAATATATTATTATTCAATACAGCTATTTTACAGTATAGTGTCAAACTATATTAACATAAGATACACATTTAAATCGACAAAATATTTTTGCACAACATATTATTATAAAACGAAGACCAAGAGAATAATAATAATTAAAATTAAATTATTTTTATTATCAGTTATCATTGTGCAAAACCTAAGGTCATACTTTTTATAATATGTACCATCTACTACATCTAGCACAGTCCATAATATGCATAGTTTTAATGTACTTTGTGACTTTTTTAAATGTATTGTTTGATCGTTAAAACAAACAAAAAATATATTATATTGACATACATTATCAAAATGTCACGATAGTAGTTACGAGCTTACGACTAATAACAGTAATTTTTTGGTATACTCTGTCAATCTAATCCAAAGTTTATTATAAAAATTATTTAAAAAAACGCATTACACATTGTTGATCGTTTGTGTTAAATTTAAACTTTAGAGTTAAAAACGCTTAACTAAATATACAGCGAGAGGAACGGTTTCAGATATATATATATATTGATATCATATATATTTTTTTATTATTACACAATTAACATATTTTGGAAAAGTTTATATCTAATAACAATATTACCGTTGCCAATCGTTAAATAACAATAATAATGAGGCCGGTCGCGATCCCATAATTTATTTTCGTCTCCTATTGACTGCGACATCCAGATGAAATATTCTTCAGTTCCAGAATAAGGATAATCGATCGATTTCCTGTTTTCATTTAATGAATGTGAGAATATCATTTTATTCTCTTCTAATTCTTGTTGTCTTAAATTTAAAATTAATTAATTATTATTTAATGAGCACATGCAACAACTACTATCAGAGAAGTTGAATGTAATAGAAGTCAATCCTTAATCAAAAATCGACATACAACTAAAATTGTCGACTAATCAAGCATTGCACAGTCCATTTTTTTTTATTAATGTGGAGACAAAATATTTTAGATTATTTTGTATTTTTTAATATAGATAATTAATATATGAATAAAATAATCAATGTAAATAATCATCTATAGGAGGAAGGAAATGTATCTGTTTTCTCACTTAATAAATTAAATAAATTATGATTTTAAAATCATAATTATAAGATAAACCAATATAATAAACAAATATATATATATTATTTGTTATAGGTATAATATTTTGTATACTTTTTAATTTAAATTTAAACGACAGTAATAATACTAATTATTATCGCCTTATCCGTTCTCCAAGAAAACTACCCGATGGTCGATTACCAATAGTCCAATATTGTCTTATTATTATCCAATTAAAAAATAAAAAAATTATTATCCATTATCGCCGGTATTAATAACGTTTATAAGTATAACCCAGTAAAAAAAAACATAATGATAATAAAAAAAAATAATAATAATGACGAAATTTATTTGGTCTATTTACAATGTGTGTTACACCATATGTTTAATAAAAGTTGTTTATATATTATAATTATAAGATTTCTCCAGAAACGATAGAAACTAATTTATTTACTTCTTAATAATAATATTTAATATTATTTAATATTAATCATTAATGTTAATAATTTTGTTTTCTATCAATTTACATTTATCAAAGTTATTTAATTGTTAATAATTATTGAACATAATATTAAGTATATATAATTTAGGATTTAGTTTAAGCAAAATGAAAATTAATGGGAAAAAAACTTGCGAGTATTACTATGAGGTACAGAAAAAACGGAAATTTATTAGGTATGTAAATTGTAAATGATCAAATGAAATAATAACAATAATCTAAAAAAAAAAATCACCATTCAATCATATAATATTAATCAAAATAAAGTTTATCTCAAAAAAGATGATTAATATTACTTAAAAACTTTCAAACAAATGTAATGTATTATGCTGATCATTTTTAAAAGTTATAAAACAATCGTAAATGTAAAATTGTTTACCTAATATAGTAAGTATTTCATTAATGGACAATTTGATTCACTCAATAATATTATTATTAATGCCTTTGCTAAATATTTCCTCAGAGTTGATGAAAACTACAATAATATCAACTTATCAATTATAATCAATATTATAAACCACCAAAAGTATTAATGTATACCTAATGAATACCTAATGTATTCTTACATTTTTTATCAATACATTGTATTGAGATATTTCAATATATTATATTCGTTTATAAGAGGGAGGAAATTCACCTGTTTTCCAACTTAAAAAGTTCTAAAATCAAAATTATTACCTAGGTAAACCAATATAATAAGGTACCAATTTCGGTTGATAAATTAATATGATTTATATAACGAAATTATATTATTTTATATATTATATTTCATATAGGTACTTTTTAATTTTAGTTTAAATTACAAAAATAATGTAAAATTTAATTTTTATTTCATTTTATTTTTCTTATAATTATTCAATAATATTAATAATATTACTTATTATAAAAAAAACTATACTCGACGGGCAATTACCAAAAGTACAATATCGGGCGATATTAATATCGTTTATAGTATATTGGACAGTAGAAAAATACATATTAAATTTTACAGTTCACGCGCTACTTATTTACGCGCAACTATAGGTAACAATGACGAAAAAGCAATTTACACAGTGTGTTATATATGTGTTTATATACCTATTTATGGTTTCTTCAGAAACAGCAAAAACTTATTTATTTCAATATTAAGGAATTTTAATTAATGTATCTGTTAAAATAATTATTCGTTCTGCTTTCTGTCAATCGAGAATTATTATTATTATATTTATAATTTCGCGTAAAAAAAAAAAATAAAAATCAATGACAAGAAAACCTGTGAGGCATAGAAACAATTTAGGAAACATATTAGGTATATGTTAACCGGTCATACGATAAATATTTTATTGATATATTTACAGCACTTAGTTCTTGAAATCATAGATTTAGTTCTGATTTAATATCAATCGTATTTTTAGATTCTAATTCTGAGCGAAGCAAGGAATGTATTGGTTATACAAACATAGGCGCAATTTCAAGTTTTATTTTGGGGGGGCTGGAAAAATTCATAATAAACAGGCCTTAACACTACTTAAACAAAATTCTTAAATAAATATATATATTATTAATGTGTATACAACTATTTTCAACAAACAATAAAAACACACTTATTTAATAAAAAAATTAATAAATATAATATATTTCTTTTATTTGTACCAAATTTATAATTGCAATTTACGGTCACTTTTAACATATTCTTTTAAAATTTTTTCTGAATTTATTTTATTAGATATGCTTCTTTCAATATGAATTATTGATAACTCAGTGAATCTTTTTTGTGCCATTGAATTACGCAGCCAATTTTTTATTCTGCGCATCGTAGAAAATGATCTCTCACAATTAGCAGAACTTACTGGTATTGTGAGCGCTAATTTAATAAGTTTAAATAAATGTGGATAAACCTCACGGTTAACAACTTCTTTTAGATCATCTAGATTAATTTCATTCTCCTGGTTTAGTCTTAATAGACAATTTTTTGCCACCTTCATTTCGCATTTCATATATTAGATAGTATATTATAGTATTATTATATACTAATATATAACTACAGGAGTAGATGATCAATTTAAAAAATTATTTTTATTATATTTGAATTCTTTACGCATTTATTGATTTGTATTTATGCTCAATTTTTGGGGGGGCTATGATTAAATTAGGGGGGCTAAGCCCCCTCTAGCCCCCCTTTATTTTCACCTATGTATACAAATAAATTATATTTTTGGGTAGAAATAATTGTAGGGTATGCTTTTGGTAGCAAATTACATCTACTTGATTTATTTAGCTTATTTTTCAAATTTCTCAATAGTTTTTTCTTTGGTTAAGAAAAACTATTAAAAACTGCGCATTTCACGGATATTGTAATTTTGATGAATTTAATTTTAAATATTTTATGATAACTAATGCAATTTTGAATATTAGTACTTGAAATTTATTTTGATTATTATCATAGGTAGTCTACATCTGTGCTAAAGTTGTTAAAGAAAAAGGCGCATTAAAAATAAAATATTTAACTATAAAATATATGGCCGGAATTTCGTTTCTTATTTATAGAAAGCAGCAGTATTAGTATATAGTATATAATATACTTATATAAGTTTTACTTTTTAATCAAAATTAATATTTTTCAACAAAAATTAATTAATTTCGTGAATTTCTAAAACCTTAATTAAAATGTACGTTAATGAAAAAAACGTTTGTATTTTTTATAATATTCAGGAGAGTGGTAAATGATAAACGAAATAAAAATTATTATAACAAGAACTATGATAGTCAACTAAGAAATTTATTCATAAGATATCAACCGTATGAAATGTACGATATTGTGGAAAATATGGAAGTAACGATTCAACGGAGGAAGAGAGATTACCAATGCGAAGAACCAATGTTCATTAGTTCATCTGATGTATTGCTTATAAATAATGACAATACATCAGATGAATTGATGGATATACAATACACGTCAGAAGAGTTAATGGATAATGGCAATTTGAATACATCAGAGGAAAAAATGGAGGTAGATTTTACATTCACAGAACAGATGGATGTAGACTATAATGGCGAAGACAAAATGAATGAACAGGAAACATACCAAAAAACGGAGGCGACAACAATTATTACAACAGAACACTTAAAACCGAAAGACGCAATAATAGATGATATTATTTCATCGAAATTGCGTAAATTACAAACGAGTTCATTAGATTTAGTAGCATTATCCATAGAATCGTTAAATCTATATAAACTTAATATGGAAAAAGAGGAGGAGTCGTCATCGGAAGACGATTCCGAATCTTCGTCGGATGACGAACTAGTGGAAGTAAGTAAAAGTGATGATTGTGGGATCTTAAAGGAGCTTCTAGAATCTTTAAAATTATTCCAAACATCACAAATTTATTAACAATTGATATAAATTTATTATACAACTATTGTTTTGCTCAATTTTCCCTCCAAAAATTTAACTATGTT
Source organism: Eriosoma lanigerum (assembly GCA_013282895.1). Lineage (NCBI taxonomy): Eukaryota > Metazoa > Arthropoda > Insecta > Hemiptera > Aphididae > Eriosoma > Eriosoma lanigerum. The sequence goes on from CM023359.1 coordinate 48,758,169, forward strand.
TCGGTCAAACCATACAGTCTCCAAAAACGTAAAATTAAACACGACCTTTCTATTTTTTTGATATTTTCTTTCCAGGTGTACTATAGTACTATGGTATACCAAATATCATATTAAAGTGAGATTATCCATATCAAGTATAACAATAATATCACATTTCTTTATAATTCAAACATATTTTTTTTTAATTCTTAACAAATTAGGTATTAGATTATGTTGGTATTTCATCTAAATTCTATGAATATACAATTACCTCATAGATAATATTATCTCAGATGCACTTTTTGATGTTTTTTTACAACATTATATTAGGCTAACTTAGAGTTCGGAATCTAATTTAAAAGAACCTGTTTTTATGTTAAAACTTATGTACCTTGGTTCCATAAATTTCACTTCTTTAGTATTAAAAAATACTTTTAAACTGGACACTTTATTTTAATCATTTGATTAGAAGTAAAACTTTAACATTATATTACTTACCGAAATAATATAAAGGTTACGTTTAACACTTGGTTACAAAAATATAGATAACAAAATTATGGAGATATTAAAAACATTTATTATGTGCAATTCCCACTGATTTTGAAACACGAAATTTTAATAACTTTGTATATTATTATTTATTATTTCCACATAATAATTATATTATAATATCTAACATTAGTAATAATAACATAACGTTATTAGAGGTAGATAACAATGAATTTTTATTTACACAGGTTTTGAGCACCGTAATTAAATATACAGAGTTGGATCTCGAATAAAATGATGTAAGTACTGATAATTATAAACCTAATACATTGTGAAAAGTGTATAATAAATCGATTTTGTTTTCACCATTATACAGCAGGTAATAGAGTAGAGTAAAATAATAACAGTCACGTTGATGTAATTTCTAGAATATATTATTATATTATATCGAGCTATATTAAAAAAACGTTAGATAGGTTTTTCTATTTAAAAAAAATGTTATTTTAAGAATTATTAAATATTGTATACAAATCGTAAGCTGCATAATTGATTAACAATATTCTATAATTTATAAAACATTTTAAATTGATAAATTTGTGTATAACATAATTTATAATTATGGGATAAATTACTTATAACACTAGAAATACGTTTTACACAGTGTAAGATTAAGTTTGTAACTTTTATAATGGATTACGAAAGGATCTAAAATCATCTTGCTTTAGATCCCTTAATATTAAAATTCGGCCCTGTTCCCTGATTAGACTATTGAAACAACGTTAGGTAAACATTATAATTTGTAAGTGTTATTACACTTAACTATAATTCTGGGAAAGTTAATGATATTTTACCTTTCATCGAAATTAATTTAATTAAAGGAATTTAAAATTAATAATTAATACATTTTTTTACTAACTTATTAGCTCTAGTTAAATTTGTTTTTAAATAAACTCAAAATTTTAAATTAACATATTATGTGAAAATTTTTTGACAGGAGGTATGAGAATAAATGACAAAAAGTATATTATAAAATAATAATACAATTTTTAATCATTTTTAATTTAAGTAGTTTTTGATTTAAAGTATAAATTGAATTTTATTGTCGAAAATAATATTTAAATGTATTAAACTAATTGCAATTTAATTAAAAGTAAATCGTTGTCTACCCACCGAGCAAAAATAAAACCCATTTGAAAAATGTCAACGGCTTAATTTTATTAGTTTATAATATAATAATTATGTATACAATTAATATATCATTCTCGGAGCTAAACATGTCGGTAAAAATATCACGACAAATTATTTATATCGAATATATTTTAGAACATTGGTTTATTTATTTTTTGGTTTTAATCATTATTAATTCACTTTTCTGTTACGCTTGTTTTAATATTAATTTTTTAAATTTTATTATTTTTTAGATTAACTAAACAACAAGATCGCAACTCTTTCACGTGATTTACGCCATCTCTGTTGATCATATATTATATTAATAGTCTAGTTGATTTGTCGTTCATAAAAATTATTGTTATGTTATCAGAATTATAATCTGTATAAATTAAACTTGTAAATTCAATATTATATTAAATAATTTAATATAATTAAAAATTTCATTAAAACGTATACTTACAAAATACAAACTAATTATTGTTGACCGACGATTTTCTGATATCTTACATATCTTGATACATTATACACGCGAATGTGTGTAACAACTTCTAAGAAAATATACTTTTGTCATTTTATACTGTATTATCTTCTGAATGGGAAAAGGAGGAGAGGCGTTAAAAGCATATAGAATATGGTAGAAGGTAATTTTAACTATGAATAGAAAAACGACGACAATGCTTGGAGTCTCCAGGACAAAGCAACAGTGAGACCAACTGTGGTGTGGTCGAGTTATTGCGGTGGACCCGAGCCCGCTTAACCATCCGTCTAAGGCCATCTGTTGCATTTAAAACCCATTATTATATATAGATTTTAATAGAGATAGACGGTAAAAAAATACAAATCTGCGGAGACATTGAATAGAACTACGCATTTTAAAATTTAATGTTATAATATTGTTCCTTTTTATTACCTATTTAAATAAACGAAATCTGCCCAAAGCACTTAGTGTATTATATTCTAGATGATAAATTAATAATACGTTTACTTACGATATAATATATCTCCACATATTTTTACATAATCTTTTATTTATTATTAGAAATGATGATGTTTTGAATTTTAATAAAATATTATTTCAAAATATATTATAATTTATAATAGTATTGGTAGTGAAGTTAGAAACTCTATCTTATCCGATTTTCACTACAGCAACATCATTAAATGAAAATAACATCAAATATTGGTTTTAGAATTTTCAAATTATAAATAATACCAATAGACTTGCAAATGCACATTTTATTAAAATAAAATTAATCTCAAAATAAAAATGAAAATATCATGTTTTTTAACCCACATGTTACAATATTCAATGACCAACAATACCTATTATTTTATTGTTCTTTAAATAATTTAAACTTTAACAATACTCAATAGAGGGTATTGAGGCTACAAATAATAACAGAAAAAACAGTTTCTATTGTTAAATTATTTAAGAATTATTGTATAAATACAATAACTAAATTATGTATTGATAAAGAAATCTTAAAAGTAGAATACGTCAAATATTGTATGGTTTTCAAATGTCAAAAACTGTGTGTTTATAAAAGCTACTTTATTAGCTATATTATATAAACTATAATAAAATAAATTAGGCTGAAAATGTAAAAAAAAAAAAAACAGTAAGGTCGATTTTGGACCTTGATTATAATTAAGATTTGAATGCAATGATATATTCTACTGTACAAGTCCTTACATTAATAATTACACTAGTTATCATTAAAATTTAAAATCAATTACGTCAAAATTACGATTTCCATGAATTTTTGCCACTTTACAGTTAATATTTTGGTATTTTTCTTTTCCCAGAGAAAAACTTGAAAAATGAGCTAAATAAAGTACCAACAAAATGCAATTTTCTACCGCAAGCATGTATCCTACTTGTGATAATCGAACCATTATATCTCCCCGAAATAATGTCTTCAGACAAAAAAAAAAAAACATCATTATATAACCAATGCATCAGCTTCGCTCAAAATCTAAAATGCATAAAAATTATGCATGTGCTATAAGTATTGAAAATCATTTTAGAATTATTATCAATTAATTTACTAAATATTGACATTAGAGGCTACATAAATTTAGCCACACCTATTGGAAATACATAATTTACAGCTTTATTTGTAATTTGCGAATTCTAAAAATTAATTTATAATTAATTTCTTAACTATTTCTATTGGTTAGATGAAAATCGTGTAAGGCAGGGGCTAACTTCACTATATAAGTACTATAATATAATAGTAGGTATAAAAACTGCACTTTCTACTTTTAATGATTATTATTTTAAATTATACATATAATTTTAACTAAATTCTGTAATAATAATAGTATTATTATTAATAATAGATAAGTATAAGACACAAATAAATTAGTCAAAAGAATAATATTGCTGTGGTGTATACAAAGGGGCTATGAAAAATGAAGCCTTTCTTTAGCTCTAACTTTTTTTGTAGAGATGCAAACGATTTTTTTTTTCAAACATAACTGACGTTATTGAAAACTAAGACAACTATTTATCTGATTTTGAAAAATTTTAAAATTTTTTCTGACATGGCAACTCTAGTTGGTGAAGAAATAAAAATAACTCGTTTATGCAATCGTTTAACTACACGACAGAATATTCAAATTATTAGTCCCATAAACAAGATTTAATGAAAAATTTAGCGAAGCAATGCTATTAAAATAAGGTTTAATACTAATATATATATATATATATTAATACCTATATATATATATATAGGTATAGATAAAAATGACTAATTAAATATAGTTAAAGCAACTTTTCTAAATTTATATAGTTTTAAAACTGTTGCAGGTATGCAGGTATATTGTATACAAATTTAGTGATATTGTTTTTGTAGGTATTATGCATTTTATTTACAAATTTAATTTAACGTTGTGTAGTTTATTTAGTTTAAGGACTATTTGGTAATATCGACTTATTAATTATTGTATTAACCCTAGTAATGTTTACAACCCTCGTAAACAATAGTCACACATAATAAATTAATACATTTTATTATAGCAAATAATATATTATTGTATGATTGTGTTATACGTATATAACCATAGGTTTTATAATAATTAATATTGCATTAAAATTATTAATTGATACAAAAATGAATCAACCCAATTAAGTTATTTGTTTTTGTATTTTATTACACATTTATTACAGATTAGTGACAAAGTTTTCATTGTATTGCTAAAGATTTAGATTGATATGCACAATATTGGCAATATACTTAAGCTAACAATTTTACGATTTAGTTTAATAAAAATATAATAGTTTTGAGTATGTTTTAAGGTTTCGTTGTAATAGCTATTGCGCATAATATGTTGATTAAGGCTTCTGAATCGGGGATCCATGAATACAAATAATTAAATGAAATAATAAATTAACAATATTATTATGTCGTACATGTTATATTACTTTAAGCTGGTTTAAACCATATTAAAATAACTTATTATATTTCACAAGTTGCTTACGTAGAAGAAGCTTTATAATATAGAACTGTTACCATTTAGCTGATTTAATCATTATTGCGATTGTTAAATGATCGATGTTAATTAAAAAACAATACTACCTCATAAAGTGAAACATATACGAAGTGTCGTAGATCTATTTACTAAATATAATATCTCCGCGAAAAATTAAAATTTTTGAATGTAGTTTTTTCAAATTATTATTTAGGCAACGGACTATAATATAACTAATATTACTTGTTAAAAAAGACAATTCTATAAAAATATTAAAAAAAAATCTCTTTATTTTGTAAGTTATGTAAAATTTGAAGATAGCCATTTTAAAGAGTATATCTATATGAGAATTTTGACATCTTAATTTAATCAAGATTTCATTTTTAGGAATTTTTTATATTTATTGAAAAAATCATATTACTGACGTCATTATAATAGCATATATATTTCGTATACTCTGTGATTATATTGTGGAATATAAAATTAAAATTATCAATATTATGATAATTGATACAATTTGTAGATTGATGATAATTTTTAGACAAATATTGATAACTGAGAAACTCTACGAAAGACTATAATAACTGTTTGTATTTTAAACCGTGGTAAGCAGTGAAAGCGTTAATGATAATATTGCTAAAACAAATTTTATGTGATATTAAAATATTAAATTATTAAAAGTAATGACGCCAGAAATATGATTTTTGCAATAAATGTAAACAATTCCTAAAAATCGAAATCTTGATTAAATTAAGAGATCGACACGTCAAAATTCTTATATAAATACACTCTTTAAAATAGCTATTTTCAAATTTTACATAACTTCAAAAATAAAGAGTTTATTTTTTTATTTTTTTATGAGGCTTCTTTTTTAAAATTAGTACTAGAAGTAATATTATAGTTCATCGCCTAAATAATAATTTGAAAAAAATTTCATTCAAAAATTTTTATTTTTCGCAGAGATATTCCAATTAATAAATAGATCTGGGACACTATAATATATATACATTTCTAAATATTTTTTTAAACCAATTTAATGTTTGTTTGTTAAAATAACAAAAAATATCATAGTTCTATAACTATATAAAATAAAATAATTTAACGTTAGGTTAGGTTATTACCTATAACATTATTTGAAGAAAAAAAATTGTACAAACAAAATTGTAATTGAAAAAAAAAATTCCTTATTAATATTAAAATTCACATTACTATATCTAGTATATGTTATTATAGGAAATTTATTGACAAATTTTTCTAGATACACTTTGAATTAAAAATAGTTAAGCATTTACTTGCTATGTTATGATAATATCAAACGAATTTGGACAGTGGCATCATTTGAGGGGGCAACTCATACATTTACCGTAATCTATAATTAGCCAAATCCTAAGTCGGCAGATTTCAAAAATAACAACCCCTTAATTGATTACCGCTTACAATAAAATAAAATACCCACCAAAAAAAATTACCCTTCCCACTCTTGTTCTTAAAAATAGTCGGCAAATTTATGGGTCTGCCCTAGTCTAGTTAAAACTGCAATGATGCCACTGAATTTGGGGCTTTAATAAAATAATATGACATTATATTTGTTATAAAAAGAATCTCATACGGGAGTACACAATTTTATAATCTCAAATTATTTGTATTTTGTAGGGTTATATTCTATGTAGGTATACAATATATAGGTATAAGTACAATCGTAATTTGTTATCTCTTTGTCAGTAATTCAGTATTATATAGTGGCTTGACAACTAGAACCTGGGTGTGGATTGACGCCGGTTGTCTCATTATAATTTAGTAGTTATAATATTATTATAAGTATTATTAACCCATCACTCTTTAATTCCATCCTAGGAAAACATACAATATATCATTTTTAAGAACGAATAAAGAAATTCGTAAAAAAGAAAATTGAGTACATATTAAACGATATATCTAAAATTAATTTTTTTGTAATTTTTATACAATATACGTTGATGTTTTATAAATTTACAATTAATAGGTTTATAGGTATATGTACCTATAAACAAAAAAAATAAAAGATATAGATTACAATACGTTTTTTAAATGTTATCGGTAGGTACACTTAATAACGGTATATTTATTTTGACGAAATTTAATATGAATAATATTATGATGCACATCTAGTGCTATTTTTATACCTAGAACCCAATGCGTATTTCGAAAGTTTTCTTACATTTATACATAATGTCATTTTGATAACTGGTGTCTCTGTGTGACATGTAATCCGCGTACAACATAAGATCAGCGTCGAATCTAATAATTATAAATTGACGGAAATATTGTGACAGACTACTTAAACTATTATTACTCTCGAATGTGTTGTGTGTCTATATATGTGTAATATAAATATTACAATTTTTTTATTTAACAAATTTGTTTTTTTATAATATAGGTACGTTTTAAAGAACTGTCAAGTTCATTACATGAAGGTTCCGCCGTTTATAAATGTAATATGTATAAGATACTCTATAAGTGTAATATCTACGCGCGCGCGTGTGTGATGTGCACATCAGGATATTCTTAAACGCGATCATCGCGCGGTGTCGGCCATATTTGTTCGGTAACCAATAGCGGTATAAGGTCCTCGGCGGGATCGGCGTTTTATATTGCTCTCGACAACTGACCCGAATTATCGTCTGGCCGCGGATACGGTTCGGTCGGTGGCAGACTACATATATTAGGTATAAGGTTTGTATAATATAGTTTCCGGCGTAATTGCTTTCTCCTGCAACCGCGATCGTCCGGATATACCACCATACCGTAATGTACGACGAGAGATTTCTACGCGAAAAAACTATTTATAATACATATAGCGTATATAGTTAACCGGCCACTAAACTCATTATACAGGATGTTTAGAAATTCATGTTACAAAAATTAAAGAAACTGCGTATCTCCATTATTTATTTGTAACACTAATTTCTGATCACCCTGTATAATCTATATTATGCGCACTATATATAGAATGTACCCACGAAATTGACTTTGTTTGTGACGGTATATTATGTGCGGTACCAAACGAAAATCGCAGAATCCCATTTATTGTGTACATACGCATTATTGAACGATGAGAATATCTATAAAGAAAATTAAAAATCCACGAGATTTCACTCGATTGCAATCCAGCCGATTTCTTGCGAAAAGTTTTAGTTTGTAACTTATTTTCATATTTATATACTTTAGTTGAACGAACACATCAGTGGACTGGTCCACCATTATCTGCCGAAATGTTGTTTTAATTAATATTTTTCCGGAGAAACATGGAATATTTTGTTTTTTATATTATATACAAATTTTAATCTGAATAATAATTTTGTATTAACATTATAATAAAATATATACATGAATATTCAGAATTACATTTTTTTTTTCTGAAATAAAATGTAATTTATAATTTAATCGATATTGATAATATACCTACTTATTAATATTATTATAAAATTTTGAACGATATAATATTATTATAATAATTAATTGATATTACCTACTCAACTTAAATGTTTGGAAAATGGTACTAAAACATAATTACTTAGAACCGATAACACATTTATAATATTTATAATTTTATTTAATTATCCTACTTAATTTTTAGTATGCATAAAAATTACAAAACAAGTATAAAATAATATTTTATTGTTTTATAGAATTTTTAACCAACTGCCGTTGGATTGATATTTTTTATCAACTAATATGATCAGAACAATATTATATTATTATATAGTAGGTATAATAACAGTCATCAAGTGCGCATCGTTAAATAATATTTGACTTATTTCCATTTATAATAATACCTATATAGCTGTTAATAATAACAATAAATAACTATACGTTTGGCACTTATACATATATTATATATAATGTCCAGGCGTATTTTTTTGTTTTACTAATAGGTACGCAGGTGAAACATTATATAATATTATTAATGGTCGAATAAATCGTCCAACTAATTTGTTGACATAAAAATAAAAACCGAAAACAAAACAAAAAAAAATCAAAAAACGGTCGGCAAAAACTATGTATCGCGGTAATATCCGCAGGGGCTTTTTGGTCTACTCGTTAGCCGTTTGTGGTATTGTTATTGTTATTGTTATTATTATTATTATTATTGGCGATAGTATATATATATATTATTATATTTATACTATTGCGCTCTTGGGGTGAAAACGCGAGCGTGCGCGCGCTGGTAAACTGAAGAGCCTCTTAAACACAATTATAATGTACATAACGCGTGCCATTCGTTTTGTAACATTCAATAATAATAATAACAAAAAAAAAAAACATATTTTCCACTTATCAGACCTCGGTATATATTATAATACTCTTTGCTCGTTTATCACCGAGTAGGGGGTGTCGGTATCGTTGGCAAATTGGATTAAACTCTTGAATGTTCTATACGCGCACACCATCATCATCATCATAATAATATAATATATGAAATTACGAACAACATTTCTTTCACCCGTTACACTATATATATATATAGTATTCGTTATTATATTAGTCAAAAGGTTAGGTACTTTGTTACGGATCGAAAGGCTTCAAACCCCCGCGGCTAAATGATTCTCACGCTTGTGCGTACGCTGATTTTATTTTTCCGCGGTAGTTTTCGAGTACCTGTAGGTACTAAAACGTTCCGCGATGCGAAAAAATATACCATATTTGCCGACAGGATATTAGGTATATATAATGCGGTTCGTTTTGGTTACGAAATGAAAAAAAAAGAAATTCAAAAAAACTCTATACGCGGAACCGACGCGAGCATATATATTAGGTATAAGTTTTTCATTTTAATATAATATATTATTATTCCATACATCGCATTACGATAAATGGAATGTTGGCCAAACCACTGTAGGGATTCGATAGAGCTATTTCTTCGTTGTATTCAACAGTATATAATAATATATGTGTAAGATATCGAAAGGATCAAATTGTATGAGCCGTACGAAATGATTTTGCAGTGGATGCGAAAGTGAGATATTACCGTTCTGCACACACAAAATATATCTATTATTATTATACTCAAATGATAGCTGTAAAGTATAATATATTACATAATATTATAATTTATTGTACGGTTGTATTTTATCGGCATGTCATTGCGTTTCGATAAATCTCGAATTTAATATATTGTTTTCCATCAATATGATAATAATATGAATCCATGCGTGTGATCGATTTGTAATATTATAATTTAAAATAAATATTTTTCAATTTAGGTTTCTATACAAATAAGGTACCTATCTATAATATTCTGGCGAATATGTGTACATTTAGGTTCAATTTGGATTACTTTGCTTTGCAAGTGTTAATATAAATATTGATTTTCGATATTCTTCCGTTCCTATAGTCACCTATTTATTTGCTTTATTTTTGAATACAATTAAATTATTAGATCATAATATATATATTATGGTTTTCGAAGAGAATTGTATTATTTTGGAAAAAATTAATCGAAAAATATAATTTAAAATATGACATTTCATACCACTTACATTTTACATTTTAATTCATGCATTGGATTGAATTTTCGTGTTTATGCACTATAGTTTCTGCGACAATTTGACTTAGTATTAAAAAAAACAAGGTTTATTACATTAATATTAATTTACACTATCATGAATTTAATAAAACGAATATGAGTTTAAAAAGTACGAATTTATTATTTTAATAACAGCAACATCAAAAGTATAATTTAAATTATAATTACTACTCGTATTTCAACAACAGCACACTATTTTAGACTGGGTATTAATTTGTGCAATAACCAACCATTTTCTGTATTATTCAATATGAAAATATATAAAACTGAATAAAAGTTATGGGTTGTGTACATATTTAAAAACATTTTCATATTAAACAGAGTAATTATAAAAATAAAATAAAATATAGTTACTTTGTTTTTATTACTGGACAATTGAACACATTTCATAAAATCTTATGAAATTGAGTGCATTTATTTCAACTAATAATATTAGTTAGGTACCTACACATTTACACTGAAATATTTTCTACGTGGAGATATAATATAATAAAGACGCAAGTTAATTATTTCAAGTATAACTTATACCTACTGGTTATATATTAATTCTATAGAGATTAGAGATATGGTATTGACAAAGTAAATCAAAATGCATTTGCTGGTAGGTAATTTACAGTGGTAATCAAAGTATTATACTAATTTAGCGTATCATCCATTAGTAAATGCACAGTTGTAATTGTAACGTTACAATAATGTATAACACACCATCGAAATCGTAAATATAATAATATTATTATACCACAATCCCATGTCCATATAACCCTATCATATAATGCTAATAATAATATTAAGTTATGTGCGAATTTATGCTATATAAAACACAACTTTCAAGTTCCCATTCCATGACCGATTTATCGACGACTAATTTATTATATTTTTATTCTTTCGTCGTTTTCACTGCAATTAATTTAAAATTTATATTATTAGATATATGTCTTTGTAGTCGTGTCGTAGTTTCATCATTCTTTCAGTATTGGTTTTTTTTTATTCGAACGGATGTATCCTTCTACTATAACCGAAAGTACTAGTGACATCAACTAAATAACGTTAAGTTATCAATATTTGTAATCTGTACCCATTGTCATAATAACCTATCCTACAAACTGCATACATAATAATTATTAATTATAATATAATACCTATATATGTTTAAATTATGTTTCCTGCGAAAAAAAATATATCCACGACGTACTCATAATAAGGCCGTAGCCAGCACACAATTTTAGGTGGATTTTGATTATAAATATTTAATTTGACTAAAAAAAAGGTACGTAAAAAAACTAAATAACAAGTTTTTTTTTAATTTTGTGGGTGGGAGGTTTGATTCTAAACCCCCTATGAATTTTTATATGTATATTTAGGTGCTTAAAAATATCACTATATCAGTAACAAAATTAGTATTAAAATGAATATTAGATAAATGTACTTAAAAATGATAATAAAATTAATCGGAGTTAAAGACCTCGAACATAAACACCTACTTACAGCTAATTCAAGTTTTTATTTAATGAAAATTGTATTTTATACACACTAAATACTCTTATATTATTATATATTCTTATAATTCTAATTTAACTCTATCGCGTTTTGTATGCGATATCGCAATTACCAGAATCGCGTAGAAGAACACAACATTTAAATGTTAAATCATTAAAATATTTTATATAGGTATAGTATAATATAATAATATATGACTATACTATACGAGTATTAAAAAAATATCTGAATTATATTATAATTTCACAAAATATAATGATAATCAGAAAATTTTCGGTTTTTGAGCATTAAAATATTACCAAAGTGTTTTATTTAAAGGTATATCATCGATTTCTTAATGGTCTACTACGTAGTCAAAAAATAATTTCGATCAGCTGTAATTTGGCAGCTTTTTCAATACATCAGCCTATTCCTTGTACCTAATTTAAACTTCTTTACCTAATTAACTTTTGATACCCTGACTATCCTCTTACTGCTCGGTTTCTTGTTATGTTTTTCTCTAAAAATGCCATAGAATGAACCAGATTTGAGTAATGCGTCAAAAAATTATTTTGAATATTTTCAAAAAGAGGCGTTTTAGAAATACTTTCAATAATTCTGAGAGAAGTGTGTGTCGATTCCCAAGGGTTTTAATACATAAAGGAATTAAGATTTTCAGAACCTTAGTGAGTTTTTGTACTTTCTTTTAATAAAAAGTTTGATACTATTTGAATGCATATAGTGTAGTAGCGGCGACCGAGCTGATATTCAACTGATCTATTATTATTATGATCATCAATCATCGACGAAAATAATACATAATATATTATATTGTATATATTGCAATATTAAGCGTATAGAAAGAACATAATATTATATTATTACGAGGGCTAAACATCCGTAATGATTGTGTATGTGGAAAAAAATAGGCATTACTTAATTTCGATTCTATATATTATATTAAATGAAACACGCGTCCAGACGAGGAAACCCTCTCTTGGGTCCGGGCGCGCACACAATGAACACACACAACCCAAGGGTCACTTCAGGAGGAGTTTTTTTTTCCGCTGCCCCTCGATACCTATTGTTTCGCAGGTTGGTCGTCGTCGTCGATCATTACAAAAGGCCACCCCGGGAGTCTCTCTCTCACTATATACATATATATATATATATTCATTTATGTACAGGGTGATCAGAATTTCGTGTTACAAAAATAATGATAATAATACGATGAAAACTTACATAATTCCCACCATTTTTGTAACACGAAATTTCGATCATTCTGTATATATATTTAATAATAATATACTCGTAACTAACTATAATACACACTTTGTATCCTATATCCATAACAACAACAATTATTATTATTATATACGCGCATTATAAAGTCCAGTCGAGCGTGTTTTTTTTTCCACTTCCCCGACACACAGTGTAGAGAAAGAGGGTAATTCGCCTTTTACATACTTTGATTTTTTTAAAAACATTTTTTGTATGCCGGCCACCCGTTAACCGAAAATCATGCGAATAAATGTATTTTTTTTTTATATACTCCCTCCCGTGATCCGATTATAGAAACTACATAGTTTTTTTTTCTGCTACTTACACGCTCGTATAGGTCGACGAGCATCGGCGTGCACGATCATCATTATCAATTATTCAGGTATTATAATAATATAACAATACTGCGCAGCGCCCCGCGGTGAATTTGTCGCGATTCGGCGGATTTATGACGGATTATCTCATCGTTTTTATTTTTGATGTTTCAATGGGCTTTCGCGTGTATAAATAATAACGATAATCGCGTAAATAATGTGATAATGTTCGTTGTGCTGCGGTGCGTGTGAAGAAGATCGTCGCGCGAACGGTGAATAATGTACTTATGCATATCGCGTGGCGGGCGGTAGCAACGACAATAATAATTAACAAAAAATAACAACGGAAAACATATAATATGAGTATGTACGTAACTATAGTACAAACTATACAAACCCGTTTATGACGATTGTCTACTATCTATTATCTGTATGATAATAATGATAAAGAAAAGATTATAATAAATTAGGATAAGAGCCGCAGCGCGCATATAATAATAGGTATACCGAGATGTCGTTCACGCACGTAAACGCGTCGCATTATTCGCGTATTACGATTAGAATAACACTAATTACGGTATTTTCATTAATAACATATTATATACACATCGTATAAACGGTATATATTGTAGTTATTATGTATTCGTTCGTTTATTAGTATAGTTATATTATATACTTGTCATAGGCGTGTTTAGACTTTAACGGTTTGGGAGGTAGATATCAAAATTAATCTTTAAATTAAAAAAAAAAAAAAAACGAACTGTGCTCATCCCGTAATCACTAATTGTTATTATTTATCATGGTGATGTAATTTCACCGGAGGAGAAAATGCCCCCTCCCCCCCCCCGTAAACACGTCATTGATACTCGTTAATTTTGAATAGGTAATGATTTTTTTTTCATATTTAATAATGTAAAAAAAAAGTATACTGTTATACATTGATGGATCAAATCGTGTTTTCATTTGACACTATATAAACAATTCGGGTAGGTAGTTATATAATAATATTATGACATATAACGCGTAGGTACAACACTTTCGAACGGTATGAGTGGCAGATGGTGCGATGGCGATATTTCGATCCGCGCCTATAATAATAATAATAATAATATAATATGAATACTCCGATTCGAATTTCCAATATTTGTCGGAAAGTCACGCCGAATGAGTTACATACAGCTGATCGGCCATTATAATATCATGTATAATATATATATATATTTATTTATTGTGTTGGACGTATTCGCAAGAGTATAATACGCGTTTTTGATGCGAACCGCCGACGTAAATGTCTATATACGTATACACATTATCATAATAACAATAATAATAATATGCGGTATTTAGGTATAAACCATGCGGAGATTATACGCCGACCAAAACATTTTCACGTGTTTCTAGTGAAGTTTATTGAATAAAAACGTATACAATGATGCTGCTCACACGCTGTGCGAGATTTCGAATAGGGATTTTCCTTTGCTCCGAACACACTCGCCGCCGCCGCATTTCCAAAACAATCGCATTACTTTACAGGAGCGGCTTTTGACCGGCTTAAGGTGTTTGCGGACATTTGTCACACGGCACATCCAATATTAATATATTCATAGTGTATTCGTGATCAAAAAGAGGGAAAAAAAGGTAAACCGATTACTTTTGTGTAAGTGCATTTCGCTATATACAATAATGGCCTTATAATATATACTCGACCTACACGTTTATATCAAACATATATTATCCCGGATCAAGTATGTATTATTGTCGTTGTAGTGTGTCCAGACCGCGTTGAGCAAGAATAAAATATTATATATCGCCCACCGTCGTACAATTTTCATATTTAATATTAATGGTCTGGCGTGTTGTAGTTTGCAAGAAAAAAAAAATAATAATAATAATATATTATGACGTATTGCATTGTGTTTGCTTTTTATAAGAAATAAGTCCATATTATGTTTAGATTAAGTAACTTTCAATGGCATAAACGGAATGGAGTCATTTGGATTTGTTGACGGATTCTGCAGTGATGCGAGTTTCCGGTCTTAAGAACGAGTGGATATCATATTAAAAATAGAAATAATGATAATCATCATATATAGTTTACTATATTTTTTTACATGCTTTGTCATATTAATTTATGAATATAATAAAAAAAAGTATCTAATTATTACTTATATAATAATATATATTATTTACTTGTGTTTATGTTGTGAAATAAACGATTTGGAATCTGTAATGTAAATTTAATAAATGCGGAGGAGACTCGAATCTCCTCTAATCTAAAATAGAGGATGTGTATTGTTTATTTTTCACTTGTTCTTATAACCATTATTTTATTCATGTATAAATTTGGTTACTATATTAACTTGTTTTTTTTTTTTTTTTTTTATAAATAAATGACGTGAGGAAGTCTATACAAAAGCAGTTTACCACTTTTTTCATGATATATTTATATATATATATATATGATATATATATATCATGAATAATAATAATAACAATAAGAAGGATAGATAACTTAAGCGGTAGCTGGATTATATCTATAGGATATATGTGTAAATAATAACCTCGTTAGCACCCGCTTTTTGAGTATAAACTACAGATAAAATTAATGTTTCCTAGTTTATAATTATTTTAGTACCTATTACCAAAACTATTAATAATAGTAATATCGATACCATTATAAATTAGATATTTGTAAATTATTATTCAAATAAACCTATTTTTTTAAATAATTAAATATTACATAATATGAAATATAACATATACCTAATTGAAAATATTTATAATAAAAATGACTATATGTATAGTGTACCTAATTAAAATTCCTAAATAGAAAAATACAATTTTTTTTGAAAAATGTAATTGTTGGCACGCATTTTTTACTTGCAGTTTCGAGAATTATAAATTTATTAATCTTGCTTACAATGAAAATTAATATTATGTTCGTTTATAGAACTCCAACAAAATATTATTGATATCATTGATTTATATTGTGTATAATAATATCATTCGTTAATTTTTAAATAAAATCATGTAAATATGAGTAACCAAATATGGAAAAAAATATACGGATATTTAAAAAACAACAAAAAACAATTAACCCTTGTTATTTATTTTATTCTACAAACACTCTATATTATATTTTAAGCTAATAGTATCTTTATAATTATCGTAGAAATGATTTCACGTAACCTGATGTCATTTTCAATGCACAGTGAGTTTTTTTTTTTAATTTAAGATTAATCATGTATTCTTAATGACAATTTTGTATTATTTCATATACCTAGGTATGTATGTATATTTGATACCAAACTTGCCGGACAATAATTATTATTACCGAATCGATTACTATATAAAACGTCAACTGCCGTCGATAAAAATAAAACCAAACTGTCAAATTGCATTTATACGCTGACTGAATAACAACTACGTTATATACTTATACTTACAAGAAAAAATAAAATAATAAAACACAAGTTGTTATTTCATTTTAAACAGGTATATTGCGCACTCAGAAGACATTTTCCGGGATGGTTATCCCTTGTATTCGTACACATGATTGCCTAATTTGGAGTTAAAATTAATATAAAGAATTTTTTTAAAAATAAAAATGATGACTATAACATTTAATTGAATTTATATTGAACGATTTCTCGGTAAACAATATTATATTAGTTTATAACGTACAGTTACCTCTTTATCGTAATTATATCAAATATACGATATGAGTACTAAATAATTACGTATACGTATATTCGCATTTATAGTTGGTACTTATATATAGATATAAGAGCTATACAACCGTGAGTAAAGTTTAATATGAAAAACGTTTCGAGTTTATTATATTATATTTTATACGTATAAAACAAAACCGATGTTTCAAAAGTTTGGTATAACGATAAACATCAGTTAATTACGTTGTGTATTACGGTAATTGCGAAATTCTGGTGAAATTCAGGCTTCCAGCTTTTTGAACACGATGCATATCATCTATCCACGGTCGTATAAATTAGACTCGGGAAACATTGCCATTGAGCGGAGCCGAAAAGACTCCAAAGTGGATAAAGATGAAAAGCCGTGTTTTAAGATGTCCCTGTCCATGCCGACCGTCGCAAAACCCTTTTGAGGGGAGCGCTCAAATAATATCTATATAAGGTTCCGGAAACTTGTACGAGCTATTCTTAAACATCATATTATATATAATATAATACCGTACAGTTTTTCACCGCGGATTGTTTGGTACGATATGGCTGCGCGCGCGTTTCTTCTTCCGTACCGTACATGATATACGCGCCGGCGGCCCTCCGGTTCAATTAATTTTAATTAGCCCATTCAAAAATAGTATACGCTAAGAAACTGCCAACGAAAAGCATTTCTCTAGTTTTACGTTAATTAATTCACTGCATTTCATCCAACGCGGGTTCTACCCGCGCGTGCACCGCGCGATTTCTGCAGCCCGGACAAATTTTAATATATTTTCCGCGTTTAAAACGGATGATTACAACTACACATTCGTCTAGTAAATTCATTTTTGTATAACAGATCACGTTACGAATATAATATAGTTGCCGTCGGCTCCACGTGCGTGAAAATATATTTTTTTAGCGAAAAAAAATTAATAATAATAATAATAACAATGAACAACAAAAAATCACATGCAGTTAACAGTGTATAAGAGCAAAAAATAAAAATGTATGTATAAAATTTCTCGTATTTATATTGTTGTATTATCGTACATGCGTATTATACAATCGACCCTCCCCTGAGAAACGATTCGTATACGTAATCTGCGGGTGAATAGACGGCCGATGATTAGCTTTTTCTCGGTGGCCTATTCTGTTGTTGGATAGACTACCGGCGAATTGGCTGAGGGTCGGAAAGGTAATCGCCATACATTTATATCGTATATTATATAGGTATTTACGGTATAATACCACTACCACGGTATATATATAGTATATTATACTGTATCGTTGTACATATATATTATATGATGTTCGAGCTTACATGTATAGAAAATTCTGTGCCGATAAAAGACCAATTGTAGTTTTCCGCTGTACATAACCCGACAGATCCAATAATAATAATATGTTCCATCTCCCGTAATTCTCCAATCATCAAAATTGTAGAATACTTTAATTTTCTCCGGGGAAATATTCTACATTTATCTATACCTATCAAATTGTAAAATATACCGTTATAATTATAAAACTTTCAACGGAATACACAATAAATATATTAGTATAATACCATTAATATCTATATAGAGATATAGTAATACGAGTATATTGTAATTTGATTTTAATATTAAAAATGTAAAACAGCCGAGTAGTTAATTCCGAGAGTTCCTCCTTCTGGGTGTACGGAGGGGTTATAAGTGTTAAAATGTTATTGTGTTATATTATAATTAAAACTTAAATGCAATAATATTGCACTTACAAAAACAATTCCTAGTGAAATTCAGTTATAAATACAATATACCTGCTGATAATATTTATTTTTATTTATTTATTAAATAAATGTACAACAGAAAAATTAAAGTTCGTCAAAAATTTAGATTTCACGAATTTTATCATTTTCGGACATTTTTTGGTAGTTTTTCTTCTTTCAAAGAAAAACTTTTAAGAAATTTGAAAACCTAAATAACCTAACCTAAATTGGATGTACCAACTAGTAATTGTCTACTAAAAACATATCCTATTTGGAGTATTCGGATCAATATTTCTATACAAAAAATGTCTTCATTATAATTCAATGATTTGATATGATCATATGATTCAATACAATCGTACATTTTTGTAAAATCGCCAATACATAATTTCCTCGTTTCGCTTGCAGAATATACAATTTGTATACCATATCTCATATTCAAAAATATATTCTATGACAAAAATAGTATTATTTAATAATAAAATATATATAATAACGATAGTATAAATAATAATAATAATACAATATATTAATAATTAGTGTATAGACTTATCACAGTAATACATTTATACAACCGTTGCTACACAAAAATTGACAAATAAACAATGTTCATACAATTATATATTTTTTTTCGTTAGCAATTAAATCAATAACAATATTTTCAATACCACAAAAAACACATTATATTATTATATTATATTTTTATCTATGAATAACTTACTTATTTTGTATTTTTGTTATAAATATCATCACATCTGACGCCAAAGCCAACTCGTTATCTACGGCCGGGTCTCTTTGGTCATATGTCGTTTGTACGGAACGCCTGAATTTTATCGAGTCGAACACATTATTCTTCTTCTGCTTTGGAACTGTTGATTTTACACTTTACGAATCCGTGTCCGTCGAATACGTACAATAAATATACATATACCTTTACTTGTGGTAATCGATCCGCATTATTTCTACGTGAAAAAGTGTTTATATATTATATACATAAAAAAACCTATACACACTTCTCTTTACTCAGAATATAAAATACCTACTTTTTTCTAAAAGAATAATATATATGTTACCGTTAAAGTATGAAATACCAATAATTTATGAAATAACTAGTTATATTTTATGAAACTACTAAATTTCATAGCTAGAGTGTATTATTAATACTTTATCTTGGAATTTTATACATTATTTATTGTAGCCTCGTTAAAGTATTTACATTATTACTAGTAATCTATAAAATGTCAAAATCATTGCAGCAAAAAAAAATTCAACAATTCGTATAAAAGTATCTGACGTGGATAGAGATAGAGGAGACACACGCAGTATAATTGCAGTTATTCTTAAAGTAACTGAAGATGGAATTTATCAGCTTTGTAGTAATAATAAATAATAATAAAAATTGTTTTAGCTACTAACTAGATAATGATGTACTTTAACTAAAAAGTATTGAACAATATGTAATATTATTATTATTAACATAATAGAACGTCTAAATATTATAATAATAATAGTTATTTTCGGTAAGTGGTAAAATGTTTAATGTGTAATTCATATCATATTTGTATATTATATATTATTAAGTATAATAAAATTTGGTTGGCAAACCAATGTTTTTTTTTTTTTATTCTTTTTCCATATGTATAATACTCGTTTGTTGGCCGAGGGAAACTAACTGAGCTTTTTTCCAGAGATCAAAGTGCATTGACTTTACGGTATGCGGATACGTAACGCGTTTTCAATCCGAATTTCCGCCGCCAAAATGCGCGTAAAACTTTTAATAAAATATACATTTATACAAAGCACTAAGCATAAAAAAGGGAGAAAAAGAGAGATCTGATAGAAGTTTATTATTATAATGAAGGGTATTGCCTTTATATGGAGTATAAAAAAACCTATATGACTACACTAGCGTCTATCCAAGTGAAAAAAAACCTCGTGGTCAAAAGTTAAATACAAAAAACCCCATTTATTAAAAAAGTTATCTAACGGAATTTTATAAGGTTTCAAATTGATTACCTCGTTTAAGCTGTAAATGGATGTATTAATCGAAAAAAAAAGGTTTGCTTTGACTTTTCAGAAATGCTATATTGAATGTAATTAAGAATGTTAAATAGTTATTCCTGCAAATTAGCGATTAATAAAAGTATATTATCGTAGATATTTTTATACGTTCGCACGGTAATAATATGTTTTAAAATATATATATATTAAAATAATATATTGCTAATAACTCGAACATATTAATTAAATATTTTTAAAAATAAACGTTTTAAAATTAAAAATACATTTAAAACTAACTATCATCTATTTTTGAACTTAACATTAACTATACACTCCTATCTTTTTACTTGTTAGTATAGATGGCATTAACAATAAAAAATATAAATAAACTATTTATAATATGTATAATATACATTATTTGGATAATTATATAATGTATATTATAAGTCGTTAAAAAAATATTAACTTTTCGATATTTATTAGTTACGAGGTATAAGGTTATGTAATATTATTGTAATTTATTATGATAATAATAATTATGATGTGCGTTATCAGTCTGGAAATGTACACAATACAGTATATATTAGTAATATAAATATACCTATATAATATCAACACACGAGTGAATACGAATTCAGTACCTATACAATAATGATAATTGGTTCTTCTATTCAGGATATATTGTTACCGTAAGTGGCCGAACTGGATCGTTTCATGTTACGATTTTGCAAACATATATGTTTCAAACGAACGACATATTATATAGATGTAACTATGTATACTGCTCAGTATTATAATGAGGGTCGTGTATATATATATATATATTTCACGGTACGGCCTTTTGGGGATCACGAACAAAGCGGTTCGAGTAAATTATTAAAAAAGAAAATAATAATAAAAAATACGTAATTTAACCAAAACAGCTGCCCCACAACTCGACACTTGGCCCGTTCGATTTGCAGATATTAATATCCCCGGAGATGGGCGTTATCCACCGCGTAAGGTGTCGTAACCGACAATTATTATTATTATTATTATCGTGTTTGTTATATATTTTTAAAAAAACTAGCCACGCAGACGTTTTATTGTTATATCAATCACGTTTTTCACACGTTTCGGTCTCCCCGCGGAGCGCGTATTAAATTATGCTAAAATCAACCCGTTACCTCCGGGCAATGATATCCAAACAAGCGGCACCGCCTCCGGTATTTGTACTGTGTGAATATGTTATTTCGGTGTATTTCAAATGATAGATATTATAATATGAAAACGCCTCGTTGCGTCGGTATAATATAATATTATTTTTATATGTTAACCGCAATAGTGTTTGGGATTTTAGTGACAACAAGCTGTCACGCTTGTAACATTATTGTACCATATAAATTTGAAAAAATATTATTTTTATCGATTGGAATAACGTTCTAAACTTGGGGTATGTGAATAAAAAATTGATGACGCCGAAAGAAAGTAGAATTTTATTTATTTTAAACGTCTCTTGTAATGTATGAAATATTAAAAAATGTTATTATGAGGTAAAATTCTTCTTCTTATACGTTGATCTGAAATTAGCATGAAGTTCAAATATTTCTTGGTATGAAAGATAATTTGATTTAACTAAAAAATGATTTTGCACTTGAAGAAACATTTTAAAATAAATACCTCATAACTTTTGAATAGAAAGGAAGAATATTTTGAACTTTCTTACATTCTTTCTGAAGTTACTTTTCTGTTATTGTTCAAAAACATTGTATTGGCAGATAAAGCTTTTTGTCTTAGAC
Source organism: Eriosoma lanigerum (assembly GCA_013282895.1). Taxonomy (NCBI): domain Eukaryota; kingdom Metazoa; phylum Arthropoda; class Insecta; order Hemiptera; family Aphididae; genus Eriosoma; species Eriosoma lanigerum. The sequence continues at coordinate 48,781,124 of CM023359.1, forward strand.
GTACATAGAAAATAGATGTAGAAAATCGAGTTTTTGTGAGTACGGATTTGAGGCTTCATTTATATATATATATTTATTTATTTATTTATTCAATTGTATATAGTAACATATTTTAATGAAGTATGACTGATTAAAATAAATAAATATTTAAATAAATTTTGTATTATTAAACTTATTCTTTTATCATATTCTACATATTATGTGAAAATGGACTGTTTTAAATGACGGTATTGTGGGAGTACGTGAATAAAAAATGGTTGAGAAAAGTATCATATACTTATATGTAATATAATTGATTTTTCATTATTTATTTTAAAGTATATTCGTATATAATATGAATTCAAAAACTTCTGGTAATTCTCGAAGCTCGTATTGTATGCTTAAATTCATCATTAAAAAAATTAAACCAAACTAACTTAAACTTAATATCACATAATTATTATAAAACACTTCTCAAAATCAAATAATCATCATATTATAATATAAATGGTTTCCAACTGTCAACTGTGTTTAAAAAGACTACGACTGAATTAAAAGTAAAGCGTGTCACAAATGTTTCCAATATATCATATTATATTTTTCCTAGATACATCCACTATCTATATTATGGTTAACCTATTTCATAAATAAAAATACAATCGATATTCTATACTTAAATGTTATATATAAAAACAGAATGGGTGTAGGTTCAAATTTAATCAATATTACGCTTTTAGGAAACTCTCATTGAGCGTTTAAAAGGCGATGGTGTCGTGATTTATTGCAATAGGTAACTGTTTGTGAATTATCAAGTTAAAGTTTCATTTCCTACCTAATGGAAATATAATTTTTCAAGATAGTTTATGAGTATTTTCCCGATATAATTATTTTAATTGTGCACTTTCTTTTCTGTGTTGGTTTTATACATATATCCTCGACCTTTGCCTTATTTTTAATACGAATACAACCAGAAATTTTTATTGTGACTTTTTTAGGTATAATGCATTCAAAATTTCCCAAATAATGATTATTATGACTATCTAATACAGAAGGTAAAAACATTGAAAACGTAATATAATTATAAATTATATCTGACCACATTTTTCTAATGCGAAAATATTTTAATCGCCCTGTATGTACTGTAAATATTTACATCGCGCGTATATTATATATCTGGCTTATACTTAAAACGCATAGCCGACTGCGTCGTGATGAGTTACCGGAAAAAATGGTCCAAACAATAATATATATGGTATTATCGCCACTGTTGCGGGTCGGAGGTATAAAAAATCGGTTTATCTGGCCACCGGCAACCGTTGCGATCGCCCTAAATGGATCGAGTTTATGCGTTTCGACACCACAATGAATGTATAATAATAATAATAATAATATACAATGTTTATAGGATAATACAGGATAATATTATATTATATATTATACAGAATTGAGTACAAAACCGTGTGTGTGCTACAATGTTGTATTCGCGTAAAATTTGCGTTGTTTGCGCCTATTTCCGCGAACGTTATTCTTGTTCACGATACCGTGAATATCAGAATTGCGTCATTGTTGCTGTGTTCACTCCTAGACGGTTATTTAATTTCTTCTCTTTTTTTTCCTTCCCCCGGCGCCAAATCACTGTTGCACCAATGCACATGCCGTTTGTTTCTCGCCCGCGCGTTCCGTTAACCGTAAAATTAATTCCATTAAATAATAATAATAAAATAATAAAGAACAAACTATAACGACGAGACCACACGCATCGTTTCGTCAAAATCAGTAATTTTTTTTAGATAAATTTTCCAAAAAACAAACTGACATAAATCAATATTAGGAAATAATAATAATAAAAAAAATTAACAATTAAAGACATAAAGAAATTCTTCCTAGCTTTTTTTTTAAAAAAAAAAAACCTATTTATTATATTATATAATCGTAAAATTAATATATATTCGCAACGATTCAGAGAAATTTTCCTACTACGTCACTATAAAAATACATTATGGACATTTATACAGTATGATGAAAATTGTGAATTACTACAACAATTTTCTGGTATTAATATATTCATATTAATAAATAACGTAATTAATTTTCAATATTTAAAACTATTTGGAGGTTTAATATTTTTAAACACGTTATATTTTTTGTTGTTTCCTGGGGTCAATAATTTAAAAATAATATGAGAACATACAATTTTGATCACTCTGTAATCTGCTAAATACATCATTGCTGCAGACGACCTACTTACAAACATTTAACAATCTTATTATTATTATTATTATATTTTTAGAAGTATATATAATATTTTTTCCCAAGAAACGTATAACGCCGCATCGAGGAATATTTTAAGTGCTTAAGTGAGAAGTTAGCTGCGGCTTTTCGCGTTTTGGATCGAACTTTCTCCTTTGGCCCTTCGGGGACTCTACCCTCGTTTTAAACACATCGATTTTCCACCACCGGTCTATATTATATATTATATTTTTCTTCGTATCGCCATCTCTTCCCTCAGCTATATTATACATTTTATATTATATACCTCGACGACCGTCGTGGCGTATAGAACCGGATCTGAGTGCTAAATCGGAAGACCTTTTTATATATAATAATATACGCTCAGAGCTGACTGACCCACCGTCATCCAATTATTCGGACGAGGACGGGCGTGCGCCATAAGTGGATTTCGAGACGAGCTTTTAGACGACAACGTATACGTATAATGTAATGGTAATGGCGGACCCGTTTTACAAAAGAGAGTTTATTATTACTCGATGAGACCGACGCAAAGGCCCGAGTGTTTCAAATATATATTCAATTTACACATACGAATTCCAGCAAAAACCTTCATTACCACGTCACTCTACAACCTTTAATGGTATTGTTTTCGTCCCTTTTATTATATTATTATAGCACTATCATATACAAATACACTATCATACTGACGCATCCGTGACGAAATCGCGACATCAATACGTCGTAGACTTTCATTTTTCAGACTTTTCACATCAGTGACAGACTACTGTGTTTATTTATTATGCATAGTGACGTATAAGTGTTAAATTATAATATGTATGGCAATAATAATTACCTGCAATCACCCACCCTTCCACGATTGAACTAGATTTTTTTGAAATTAAATATTAATTAAAGTAATTATTTGCATTTAAAATAAACTAATAAATACTTAACCGTAAAAGAATAATGTAAAGTTATAGACTCTAAAGTATTTTGAAATCGGAACACAAATTGAATTAAACTTTAGTATAATACTAGCTAGCTCCAATCAGTGGTGAATTTGGTTCCTTTCTTAGAGGGTGGAGGTATTATGTTTTGATATAAATATACATAACCACCATATGTACACACACATATATATATACAGTAGATATTTATTTAGTTTTTAAAAGCTATTTGCATTAAAAATTTCCATCGATAATCAAAATCGAAAGTAAAAAAAATCTAGAAGCCAAGGCTCCTATGCCCCATCGCCACTTTCTCCAATGTTAATTATAATAATTATACATGGACAGAAGTCCTTCTTGAATAAATAATATGTAAATTTTTAATTATCTAAATTTGAAGTTATTAAAATGATTTTATAATAATTACTACGAGTAGACACTACGAGTTTATATATAATTATAAAACGTACCTATATTTAATAATTTGTTAGTTTAACTTTTAAGCTATAAATAACTTAATAATTATGAATTAATAAAAATATTTTCATATAAGGTATATATTATATGAAAATTGTTTTGATTATTTTCTGTTATTTTCTATAGATATAAAAGTTATATGCATAAATGCATATAATGCCTTTTTTTTCTTAATCATTCGTAGGTATATAACATATTTAGCGACTAATTAAAAATATATACAAATAATTTGTTTATTGAGGTCATATCGTAAGTATAATTAATGTAATAGGCGACTGCGTTTAGTCACTTTACTTCGTTTTTAAAATACTCGTGTCTTTTATAATTATAAAATGTTATATACCTATATATAATATGAAAATTGCTGGTGTAAATGAACGAGATGTAGGTGATCGAAGTGTAGGTGTAGGACTAAGGAACGACTAAAATCATTATAAAACAATATTCATTATACTATATATCAATTTTACATCGTATGATTTTTTGTTTGTGATTAATGCATAAAATGTACATATTATGTGACTTCAAATAAAAGTTTGAATAGGAATATATAATGTTTGATTTTAATTTTAATTAATTACAACACGTGGTATATACATTGCAATATGATTATTATTATTTGTGTAATAAACTGTTGTAGATCGTAAATAATGATATTATGTTATATTAAATTGTAGTTATGTGTTAAATTTAAACTTGTGGTGTTGCTTTTCTGCCATTATGCAGTTTGCTGTACATAGGGTGCATGTGTAGTAGTGTAGTACAATAAAACACAGTTTATTATGTTATATACCTAACTAATATATATAATTACATCTAGTTCATGATTTGAAGGGTGCGCAAGGTACAAAGTACCTAATCTTTTTTATAAATATTTCAGCTCAACCCTTCTAAATCAAAAAATCGAATTGTATTTAGTTATATTTAAGTATACACGGGGGCATAAATTGTAATTTATTTTTTGTTCCTGTTACTGAATTTTTTTCAATTTAAATAATGCAATGTTTTGGTTATTGGTTAGGTTGGGATAACTTAACCTAACTAATAATATATTTTTATCGTTATTGTGTATTTCTGCAATCGATAACATGTATTGCATATTATAAATTTATATGCCTAATATATAATACGTACAGTACAGTACATAGTGCTGTATCCACTTATAATATATTTTATTATATATAATTATGTATACAGAGTGATTAAAATATCGTTTTACAAAAATTATGGAAATGATATAATATACGTTTTCAAAAATAACAATTTTATTATTTTCGTAGCATGAAATTCTGATAACCCTTTACAATAAACCCGTATAAGTGATGCTAATATCATACACATTATTATATAATGTAATCTACGAAACCGCACGTTTTTATCTCGTTAATCAAAAGATAAAATACAATAGTATTATACTATTATAACTATAATATGTATTATAATATATCTTTACCCCGAAATTGTTTACTCTCGTTCACAACAACAATTGACGCCGGATCAATTATAGTTTCACGGTCGGGAAGCAGCGGTGTGCACGTCCATCAGCAGTGGCGGCAGACCGGTAAACGCGGTAGCAGTATATATATATAAAATGTAATGTTTACCGAACCGATCGGAGAACGAGTGAGTGAGAGAGACAGAGAGATACACGACCCTATAAAAATAATAATAACAAATAATAATGATAAATATATAGTATAAAATATATAACCACCGAGACCGTTTTCGTTTTCGTGATTGTTTCCCTAGCACACATTTATATAGGTACCTACTTCAGGCGTACGTTCTTGCGGATAGTATAGGCACCATGTCTTTTGTTCGACGTTCAAAATGTTTAACCTGAATGTAAAAAGTATATAGCTAACAAAAATAATAATAATATATCCCTATAGGTACTGTT
>CM023359.1:48786668-48830768 GCA_013282895.1 Eriosoma lanigerum
CCTATATAATAAAGGTGTATTGCTATAATATACAGGGCGATCGGAATTGTAAACCTATATTATGTGAGCTCTAACCGTTTTCGTAACACGATATTCCGATCGCCCTGTACAATCGTACGACGCTGCGTATTATTTGCAGCAAAATATTATATTGTGTATTGTATTATTGTAAGTACATTCGATCGTATTCTTTAGAGTTTTAAACTACATTATTATTATTATTATTATTGTGTTTCTTTTTCGTGCGATAAACACACACGCTCACTGCACCGAATACTAATCCGCCGCGTGCGTACATATACTACCTATATATATACGAGTATTATATTATAATATATTATATTGTGTCCTTTTCAAGTGGTTTGGAGAAAATCGGTTTTTTTTTTTATATTATATTATAGTCGGACAGCTCCGGACAAAGCGTGACGAAGGAATCGACGCCGCGGAAGGAGTGTCTATTCGACACCATCCATTCGGGGAAAATGACCGTCTTAAACGTCGGCGACCTTTTATCGCGTACAGCGTGATCGGAATATTATAATACGATAAAACGCTACGATATACGTTATCTCCATTGTTTTTGTCACACGATATCCTGTTCACCCTGTATAATATAATAGTGCATATTTAAGTACAACGCACTATACAATATCGTCGTCGAATCGCTGAGATACGAATCTGCCGCAGAGGTCGATTATTCTTTATATAATATCATTAATATCATAATATAGATATAGTATAACATGTTTGCCAGCATTTTTCCCACTCCGCAGATGCGGGTGTAAGCTATAGAAAAACAACGCATGCTTATGTTCTCAGAACTATCACTCTGGTTCGTCGTCAACCAAGCTATCCGAAATTATATAAAAATTCCAATCGTCAAATATTTCATCTCAATTATATTATACAATTCTAACAACCTTAAAAAAAAATACTCGCCATTAACTTTACAGTCTTTACACTCAGTTCAAATATCTTAATATAACGCACTACATTTAACTCCCTCAAGTATAATATAGGTACACAATAAAAATAATAAAAACAGACCTATTCAATTTAACTAAATAATCACTAGTCTAACCTAAACTAACTCATCTCCACTCAACCTCTTGTAACAATTTTATATAAATAGATCGGAAAGATTGTGTGTGGGAAGGTTTATAAATAATATAAATGGATTATAAATATTAAGTTTCTGAGGGAACTATCCGGGTATAATGGGATAGAAGGAATAAAATAGTTCTGTTCGAAGGGCTATGTTTTATGAAGTCACAAGGAGATGCTCACAATAACATTTATAAAGGTTTTACGATCAGTCAGAAGAAAGTTTTGTTGGTAGTATTTGCTATTTGGTATTGGGGAAAATTGATGATCTATAGAGAATTATATTTGGTGGATATATTGGTATAAAAGTCCAGTAAAATCGTATTAACCAATAATACTTATTTTTTGCAGTGCACACGTGAATGCGTAAAAATTTCAAACATCGATAGAAACATTTTAAATATTTATTTGATCGCGGACTTTATATACCTTTTATAGAATCTGTATATGATGAATATAATATTCTATAAATGTTAATATCGTATTTTAATCGATTGTACATGTATAGTGTATACTATATACAGTGCGCGAATAATAATATATATATTATATATTTTGTATTATAATATGCACATGCAGTTCACCGATGGAAACATTGTGATAAACTATAACCTGTGTTACTGCATTATTATCATTACATTATTGTACGACCCTTCTGCAGGGTGCGCGGGGATAACCATTAACCATATACTACCGCATAAACATTACCGGGTCCCGGGTTATCGTCGCATCGTCGTAATAATCATCGTGTGCGTAGTCGACGAGAAAAAGCTTTTAATAGCTTTGATTGAGTGCCACCCTGAATGCACCCTGCTCGTCCACCCCGAAATTGGTTTATTAATATACTGTATACCAGACGTATACACAATAAGCTGTTCGAATTTCCTAGGGATGTTTCGCAGCTACCCTGCAGCTCCTCGTCCGACTCTTACCCGTCGCCCACACGACATTATTGTTCCGCCCTATCGGCTAATATTAATTCTGATGCACGAATTCCGCCGGGGATAACCTGCTCATCCGCCGACGCCGAACATTAAGCCGGCAAAATTGATGTTTTGCGCGAGGGATGTTTTTGTTTTTAAATCATATTCCAATAAATGAAGAGGGTACATATAATACACTATTCACTCAATTGGAACAATATTTATAATATCTGGCCACGGAGAGTTTTTAAATATTTATGAAATTTTTTGACAAAGCAATTATAGGTAAAACATAATAATAATGTTCGCATAGATATTATAATATCAAAAGTCCAAAATACGACTGCACTGCTTGTATAGCGAGAAATGTTTAGATTGTAATGTAACTTCTTAATCTATATATAGATTATACTATATATTTATTAGGTATATACTATATTATATGTATACTATATAGTAATATTATCGTTACGTTTTGAATATACAAAATGTATATACGCCGATAATATCATTAATTTCAAATTTATATAATTTACAGTTATTTGTATATAAAAGTACAATAACAAATATAATACTATATATTATATTATATAAGGTAATTTTTATTACAAAAAGGTTATTTAAAGTGTGTGAAATATTTTAATAAATTACCTATATTAATATTATATCTACTATAATGACTGGTGTATTGTAAGGTATAGGTATCCTATATAGACGATATCTGTATGTATGTTATATGGGTGTACTGAATACTGATGTATTAGGCATAGTTTTACAGAATAATAATTGTTTTATTTTCTATCAGGAACTTTCAATCATCAATTCGTTTTTATATAGTATATTTTTTATTTTTCATAATATTTAACTGTTTAATTTTTTTGTACAAATGATGACTGTATATGAGATTATTATAAACATTGTGAAAAACAACTTGTACTTGTTATACCAATATTTACCTATATTTATTTATTTATTAATGCCTAATAAGGCAATGTTTCAAATACAGTTTGAGTTACAAATAATATAGTGATAATAACAGTGCAGTGATATTATTACATACAGTATAAAATTAATACAAATATTAGTTATTCATATAAAGTGATCAGGGGTAAACTTATTGAGTCGCCTTAGTATTCTGTGTAAGGGATAATTTTTAAAATATGAAGTGTGATAATGGGGAAGTTGGAAAATGAAATGATTTCTATAGTGTTGTGGGTGAGAAACCTGGAAGTTATTGTAGATAAGAGATCAGGTGAATTAATATAATAGAGTCGTTAAGAGGGGATTTTATAAAATAATTGTCGGCATCGATTCGGCGAGAAGCTAAAGATGGAAATTGAAAGTTGAAGAGAATTTAATAAATAAGATAATAAATAAAAAAAATCGTGTTGAGGATTATAAATTTTTAAGTGGAAAGCAGCATGGGATAAAAATTTGTTTTGGACTCGTTCCATTCGGATGAGCTTATCATGGACTAGGTGGGGATGCTAGACTACCTCTTCATATTCGAGTACAGATCAAACTTGCAGAAATATATATATAATCATTATCAATTTTTAATAGGTATAAATTATACATAAATGGGTATAATACTTAATTATTATACTACCTTATTATATATTACTAATTGAATAACATATATTTTGTCTGAATTGTAGAATTATGGTAGGCGGATGGGGTAACTTCAGTTTATTTTCTGATCATTAACATGTTGATCGCCAAAGGGTTTTCAACTATTTTACTTAAATTTCCTATGAGATCTAATTTTAAATCTCAGTCAATTGCTAAAAGTTGGTATACATATTAATGTAACTATATACCGCAGATTAACGAGATCTCACTGCAGGTCACAAATATTCATACTTCTATAACGGTAATATTCCAGGTGAATATGATAATAAAAAGATTAGTAATTAAAAGAAATCTGAAAATTTTTTGTTTAATTTTTTTTTTAGTAGACCTATGAAAAAACATTTGGCAGTGAGGACAAAGTATGATGAGATCTCATATAATGGTCTCATGGCGGTCAACATGTTAATGTGTGTCCATAAAATATTAAAATACTTATAAATATAGGTACATATATATATACACAATATACATATATATACATATATGTATATATACAATTGAATGTTGGTTGTATATAATAACGCTGTAGTAGATATTATATTTGATCCCTTAAAATTTTTAATTAATTTTTTTATAAAATTTGACATCATTAATTCATGATAATGTCTGTTTAATAATTAGTTATTAATGGAATCAATATATTAATAATAGCCACAAAAGAAATAGATATATATATATATCTAATTGCGGTTAGATTAATTCGTAATAATATCGAAGTCACCTATATTATGTATAGGTAATATTACTTTCTTTTAATTTAAAATGTATTTACTTATTTTTCATCGAAATGAAATATACTTCTTAAAATGTTTAAAATATCATATTACTATTTATTATATTTGGTGTTTAAAATAATTTATTTCTTTTATATTAAAAAATACCAGTAAAGGCATTTATATATAAATATTGTATAAATTATTATATTATAATATGGCGTCATATAAGACCCATAACAATAATTTACATACACGTGTATTATTCGAATGTGAGGAAACATATACCTATAGGTATATATTATAAAAAAAATAATAATTATATATCTATTATATACCTATTACCTACCTTTAAAATAAAATAAACAATGCCGTGGAAATAGCTGCAGGTATAATACAGTAATGTAAATATTTTGATGTTTTTAAGTATAAAAATAAGGTATAATATATGTACCTATATTTAGTAGATACTAAAAAACACTTTGAAAAATATTATTTATATTATCGAATGTACTTATGTATTTTTTTTTTTTTTAACAATGATATTTTCAAAAACACAGTCGTATTATGTCAACCTAATATAAATATATTATAATATTATTATTTAATTGGCTCGCATAACCTATAATAATGTTTAGATACTTATTACAATTATACTTTATATACGATATTGATTGGGAAAAATATAAAAATCGATCTTATAGACACAGACGCAGATACACAGTATCAGGTTCCTATACAGTGTCAATTATAGGCGGATGCGTTTAAGTGGAATTAAATTATCGTAGTCGATGTGTGTAGATAGATACAACACAATATTATAATATTATAGTCAACGATTATAAGTGCTCGACGGGTTTGTCGACGTCGGCCGAGCGTGACCCGATGTTAGCCGACGGTATTTATATGTATATATTATTGTAGTGTTCCGTGAAAGTATATATAATATTGTGTTATGTACGAACGAGTGCGCGCGAAATGGGTGGGACGGAATCGGTTTTTGGACCAACGGTGTGTGGGCGTGTCCGTCACATCGCGGGATGGGCGGAGCGTCGTTTACGCGGTGGTAGTGGCGGGGGGAGTTAAAATGTCCGCGGCAGCGTAAAAATCGGAACGCAGGGACCGCGCCGCAGCCGGCCGCGTTGCAAGGGCGGTGGCGGTAATACGGGCAATGGGACGATTGAGAGTCTGGAGGGGGATGAATAATAATAATAATAATAATAGAAAAAAAAAGAGAGAATAAAAAGAGAAGTAGGAATAATAATAATAATAATAATAATACGGCGGCCCGCTTAAGTGCTCCGACACCGCAAACTGTATCGTCGGTTTTTAGTGTATAACCGGCCGACCGCTCAGCGACGACAATCGCGCGCGTACCGTCGTCGTCGTCACACACGCACACAAACGCACGGCAGCATACGCGCACGCGTGCACGACGACAAGAAAATTAAACGTTACGATTTATCGCTCGTTCGATGTACACGCGTTATGTCGTCTCCGTTGTCGTTATAAATTTATAGTTTATAATAATATTATTGTATATCTAATATAAAATTTACTATTCGTAATTTACGTATTGAATTTTCATAAGTGCAGTGAAAATAATTTTTAGTGATTTTTTTAAAAATTTTTTTATATTTTTTTTTTATATAAATATATTCGCATATAATAATTTATTATATTGAAATATAAACAATATATTATACGCGATTCGATTTGTTCGTATTGAAGAAATTTATAATAATAATTATACAAACCATGTCCGAATCTCCACGCATCGATGTGATCGGTAACGACGACGACGACGACGTTTGCTGCAACGACCGCGGTCATTCGGCCACGGGTACGACGACAGCGGCGGCCGCTATGGCCGCGGGCAACGGTAACGGTCGCGAATCGCCGACCGTCAAATCGGCCGCACAGCCGTACACTTCGTTTTCCATTTCGAGCATACTCAGCAAGGACAAACCGCACGGTGGAAACGGCAAACCGCACGTTATCAAGAACGCGGCCGTGTCGCCGGCCACGGCAGCAGCGGCCGCGGCCGCAGCGGCTACGTTTGACGTGACCGCCCATCTGGCGGCAGCCGCTGACCACGCAATGTTGTCTAGGTGAGTTGTTTTATATATAATACATCATAAATATTACCTATATATAATATGAAATTTAAATATAAATAAAATATTACAGTTATATTGTCTTGGTTTATAATATAATAAAGGATATATATATATATATATATATAAAGTAATGTATATTTAATTTTGTTATTATTTCTAAATCAATAAGTTAAAACTTTTATAATTTACATTTTTAAGTATTTTAATGTGAACACTATATATAGGTACCTTATATTATTAAGTTTAAAAATAGGATAGTTCTTGTTTGAGTCTCGGAATGGAATATTTTCTATTTTAAATTTAATTAAATCGGACTTAAATAAATTATGTATTTATTTTTAATAAGAATAATGCTATAATAATACATTCAATAGATGAATTGAAACAATTAATTATAATAATTAAGTATAATAGTTACCTATATAATATACCGTATAACACATTAAAATAAGTAATTTCATAAACACAAATATAACACGTTATTTTTAACAGTTCTAGGTAATATCAGTATAATGTGTATATATTGTATATATAACTTTAGAAAATTATATATAAGTAAATTATTTTAAAAACAAAATAATTATATACCTAAGAATTTCAAATAATATTCTCTCAAAAAATTAATACAATCATCATATTATGTATATATAATACTACATCAATAATATTTCTTTGTTTTCTTGTGGTATTCAGATATTATATATATCTATATATATTATTAAGATTTAATAAATTAATGATTTAATTATTAGATAACCACTTTTGTTGTAAATATTTATATTTTAAGTACCTACAAACAATCAATCTTATATTATAATAATTATGGTGTATTAAATTTTATATAAAAAATGTACCTACTTTAGAGCTAGCGATATGTGAAATTTACTCACCGATATTTTGTAGGTTTTTACATGCATTTATTTTACGTATAACATAGTCGTTACAAGCGTTATATATATATTTAAATATTTTTAATTATATCCTATGATTTTATTTTATACGATTTTCTATGATTTATAATGATTTCATAAGATGTTCAATGATTTCTTATGATTTCCGGAGATTTATACACTGATTTCCAAGAGTAGTTTACCCACTTTTCGAAATCAATATAAATATAACACTATTATGAGCTATGACAATGATAATGTATTAAAATTAAAATTTATGTGTAAATTTATAAAAATTGATATATTTTGACTGTAATTACATACCGAAAATACCGCCGATATCGGTTATCTATAGTTATCGATACATCGGTATAATTATCGATATATCGCGGTATATTAAAATATTGATATTTTGAAATACCGTTAATTAAAAATACCGGCGACTCACCGGTATACCGAAAATACTGCCATCTCTAACTTAAACTATTGTATAATGTTTTAACAGTTTGTGTGGTATAACACAAAAAAAAATATTAAATATTAAATTATTATTTAGTTAACTGGAAAAAATTTTAAAGAAATATATTATATGTACTTCCTATCAAAATAAACCTTTTTATTATTAATTTTATTATAAAACTTAGATATCATATTTACAATATTATTATATAATCTATTTGTTAGGATATTATTATATTATTATAACCATTGTAGGTAGAGCATAATAAACTGCAACAATGCATATATGAGTACGTATGTCGTATTGTATAATAAAACATATTACATATTTGGTTATTCAATTTAAAAGTTATATTATTTGAGATTATTAAAACCAGTAGTTATATAGTATACAGACTGTGAGTTGATAACTTTATTTTATTAATTAAAATTTTAATAATTATGTTGGATTAAATATATAGGAATAATCCGAGGCCCGTATATATATATATGGTATAATAGGGACAGATAGAAATAAATCAGTTGTGAAGACAAATAATGGAAAGGATAATATTATGGACATCACAAATTATTTTTTTAATAAAAACATTTCAGTTGTGAGTGATTGACAACAAGAGAAGAGTGTAGTTAATAGGAAAGAGATTATGATCGAGTCAACCCAGTATTACACTATAATATGCCTTAATTCAGGATATAAGCGAGTTATTGGAAAAAATGAATATTTAAGTCATTCTAAACAGAATTTTTAGTAAGCAGGTTAGTTATCAAAAAATGCAATGTTATAAATAGTAAAACGAGATAATATATTTGTTGTTAAAAGCCTTATAATATAGTTAATCTGCAAATCCTACTTGTTTCCAATATATTTAATACATTATCGTGAATATTTTTATTTATTGTTTAGTATATACAATTATTATTGTTTATTATTTATATAACCTATAAAATCTAGCAATAACCTCGCATAAGTGACGTGCCAAAGAGAGATTTTTTGAGGCAATTGCCTCAGGGTAATTTTTGGATGGGTGGATTCAGTGATTTAATATAATTGTAGAATTATTTTTAGTAAAATAATTTAATAATATCAAATTAATATAATATATCAATAATTTACGGAAACAATATAAACTATTGTAATGATTCGATAATAGAAAATAATTAATATAAGGGTTAGGTATTACATAATATTTTTATATTTTAATGTTTAAAGTAACTGGTATTAAACATTTTTGTCCAAATAAAAGGTGAGTGGGTAGTAAAATTATGTAGTTTGACTCAGATCTGAAAAATGTTCTGTACGCCACTGCCTCGCATATATAATTACACCGAGGTAAATATAAGTTTTAGTGTGGTGTCTAATATTAAATTTTATATATTATTTTATTAAAAATATTATAGTCTCTAAAAAAGTAAAACTTATGTTAAAACAATTATTTTTCAAGCAGATTAGCCTATAATACCATATAATATGTATATAATGTATACCTATTATAAAATATAAAATAAACGTTTATTTTTATATGTGTGTTTTATATAAAAATATAAGCGACGTAGTCGGCGGATACACGATAAACCCTATATAATATTATTATGTGAATAATAATAAATTGTTGGTATTGAATCGGCGTATATTACTAGTACAAAACTATAAAAGATTAAAAATCTACTAAAACGTTTTCCTTTTGTGTCAAACGTTCCAATTGTTTAAATCAAGAATTGTTTTTGTTTTTAATATATATATATTATTTATGGGTATAAATTGCTCTCTTAACTCTTTTATTTTATTTGTTTATTATTATTTTAAAACGACCCTCTTAATTACACGAAAAACGCTGTTCGAGCACTCAATAGAATGACTATTCCATCACAAAAGACGATTGAAAACGAACCCCTTTTCTCCTTTCTGCAAAAAAAAAAGCGAGCTATTCCGCCTGTCTGCCCGATTGATATCCAGTTTCCTCCTGTATACTTGTTTTATATGTGCGTATATTAATTTTTTTAAACATTAGAGCCCCGATACCGTATGGCCGTAGAACCGATTTTGTTAATTATAAACGCATACAATCAACCGGCCACCACTTTAGCTGTTTTTGTTTGCTCAAAACGAGAGACGGGAACACCCAGTGTGCAGTTTAATAATAATATTTATACGCGTTATATATAAGAAATAACAATTTCAATTTATCGAATTGATTGAAATTTATAATAGTTTATAAATCCACAAAGAAGTAAATTTTTGATGATCGATATTGAAAAGTTTAATATAATGAGAATGAAGGTATTATTTATTTTATTTAATGGATACGGAAAATAATTAGTTTGAGTTTTTTTTTAAATTTATAATAGCATTAATATATTTCAAGTTGTACCTATTTATTATTTAAAAAACTCTGAGGTCCCAAAGTAAATTGCAATAAAAATCTAATGGTAAACAGCTTCATTTAACTATAATTATTTTGATTTTTTTACTTGAAAATATGGTATGGAAAAACTTAATTTGTGGTAACGGTAAATATGCCCTCTAATGCGTTTTCATTAAATATTTATAATTATTCGACATGTTAATTATAATAATAATAATATATATTATGTAATACCATAATATATTATATTTTTTTTAATATTGATACCAATGAAATGTTAATAATAGTATTATTAGTTTTATACGCCTTTGTATTAAAAAAAAATACGCTTATTATTATTATATCTTTGACATGTATATATATATATATATATATATACATATATATTATACCTTATATTAGGTTCTTATATGATTCTTTACAATTTAAAATTCATTCTAATTATTAATTCATCGATCAATCTATGTTATGTGAATGAAGAATGGTAGTGGAAGGGCGTATGAAATTGCGATGGTTCGTCAAAATCAGTTTAACAGTTTTCGTGTCGGTATTTGGTATTTGGGGTGAAAAAATAAAATAAATAAACTATAAACAAATAAAAGATAACCAAACCCTCATGGTTTGAAAATATTTATAATATTATTATAAACCCTATATAAGCTAAACATATTTATTTGGTTGGCGTGAGTGGAGGAGAGGGAAAATGCGTATTTCGAATGGACACCATCGGCGTGTAAGCAGAGGGGAAACGCGCAATCATAACTATCAATTACGGCTAATGCATTTGTCAGTAAAGTCGGACGCGCCCGATATAATTGGGCAAACGGTTGCGATGGCCGCCATTTGTGACGGCGATAAATTCCACCGCGATTTTGGCGGGGAAGGGGATGCGGCAAAGGGCTCGAATTGTCAATGGGGGGAAGGTGGTGGTGCATAGGGATAACAGCAGGAAGAACAGGGTGATGATGGCGCGTTTACTAGGAATTTGTCGATAAACCTCTCTCTCTTTTTGTCCTAATAAACCCTCCGTAGTACACTCATCCGTTTGCCACTCTGACACGAACTCCACCGTACCTACGCCACCACTATTATCTGTACATGTAAAAATAACAATAATATTATGATGGATGTATATGTTAGACTTTTTTTTATCATTATTTATATTATTATTAGACTTTTAAGTATCTTAAATTTGATGTACCAACATTTTACAACCTAGGTTATAATAGCTATATTATGGATATAGTCATGATTTTATAATTGATTGAACGCCAACAAATTATCAAAAATAAATACATAACATATTTTTAAACAGAGATTAAAAAAGACCTACGCGTATATTATTTGTTGAATGGAAACTTTAATTATTAATCATTTAACCAATATTATACACTATATAACTACCTAAAAATATTATTTTTACAGATTTTTTGGAAAAAAATGGAAATGTTATAAGTAAATCAGAGTAGTCAATTATATTTTATAAAAAAAATAGTAAGTAAGTTATAGGTTAATAGGTTATTTTAACGATTAGATTATAAATAAATTTGAAAAGTTGATAATTGCAGCAAAACGGGATTTACATATAATTTTATTGCCTTCCAATACAGTTATTGGTATAAATTAAAGAAGTATAACTATAATATAATATTTAATATTTTATGCATACTATATACATGTACATATATATATAATATACTATTAAACAATTATAGTTTATCTCTGTGAATAAAATTAAAGTTCTTGTAATCTACTCATCCATTAATAAAATCTTGAAATGGTAATTTAACGTTTAACCTGTACAATAATTATGGTTTTTTAATAGTTCATCAAATTAATTTTTTGAATTTTATATTGTTATAAAAAATTTTTAATGTTACAAAGTACTCAAAATGTGTATAATTAGCGTGACGTGTAATTAAATAGTACTTATATATATATATATATTATTATAAAGAGATAAAACATTTTAATATTAATTATAATTTTGAAAATAAATATATAGGTACACAAATGACAAATTTTTTTATATAATTATACGTAAATATACTATATATAAATATATATAATGTGCAGAAATTATTTTGGTCGTATATAAGTTGGAGTAGGTATATAAGTAATATATCTATAGTCTGTCACATTTAAGAAAGGTACAGTTTCGCGCATGTATTCTGACAGAAATATCGCAGACGAGTCGACAATTCGGTTCCGGCACCCGAACAATGCCGACATATCACGACTGTAATCGACTTTTTCAAAGTCTGTGTTGTCTCCGCCAATCTTAAATGCTATTTTTATATGTATAAACAGATCCGCATGCATACGCTACCGCTATCATTGACGACGGCAGTCTGCGTAACTAAATATTTCTGTAGTATGGAAGGGGAACTATATAAGGTGTGGTGTGGAGAAACGCTAAATCGACAAATTATCGTCCGACACCGTACCTTCCTTAAATGGGACAGATTATAGGCATATAATATATTATATAGTTAATGTAGCAGAGAGTTATAATGATATAATTAAAGTACAAAAATTACATTTACGGAATATAATATTTTAAGACAATTATTAGAAAAAATAAATATCTTATCGTGTTTATCTTCACGAATTTTCGAATATTCCTAAGTTAATTTATTTTAAATACTTAGGCCGTATCGGTTGAGTATTTTAGGCGTTCAAACCTCCCTTATCGGAAATTAAAATATTTTTAGAAAAAAGTACTCTGTTTTACATTTATTAATTGATTATTATAATAGTAAAAAATTGCAACTTCTAAGTAGAAAGGTCGATTGTGAATGTTCCTCCTTCGTCCCTCCGGTCCTCGGAGAAATTAGTGGTTTATTATAATTATTAAGATTTGAATGAAATGATAGTGCATTAGAAAGTACGATTCTGAGCGAATCTCAATATATTATAATGATAATCCATTCCAAATTTTACCACGAGTATAAATTACACATGGAAATATATAAAATAAATTTCAAATCCCTACGATCAATATTCAAGAAGTTATCATTTTATGGTAAAAATTGTCAGTTACAATTTTCAAATGATTTTGTAAAAATATTAAGTAGTATATAATTAGACTTTGATAAAATATTCAAACCGATAAACCAAAAATTGCAGGAAACGTTAAACATTTTTGGAAAAATGTTCAAAGTTTTATATTTAGCAAACAAATCAACCAATCCATTCCAAAATTATATCACACTTGTATATTACCTATGTTAGTACTCAAAATAATTTTCAAGTCCCTACGATCAAAATTCAATAAAATGAAAAATAAAAAATTACGGAAATCGAAATTTTGCCGATATTTTGCCATTTTTGGTAGTTTTTCTTCTCCTAGGAAAAAACTTTTAAGAAATTCGATAAATGAGCTTTATAAAATACCAACTAGACGAGATTTTCTATCAAAAGTATTTTCTACTTCTGGTAATCGGACGAGTATATCTACCCGAAAAAATGTTTTCATACATAAAAAAAACATCCTTGTAGAAACAATACGTTCCTCGCTCCGCTCAGAATCTAAAAGAAAAACCCAAACCATGAAAATTGAGTTTGGCTTCGACTTTGCGCGTCTACCTATATAGGTAATTTAATAATATAATAATACGTGTCTTGTAGTGGATTATATTAAATAATAATAATAATATACGGTTATGATAAGAGTTCTATTGCTAACAACCTGTATGCACATCGTCGTGTCTGCGGCCCAATGTAATGGACGAGGGTCCGTCGAGGGACATCAGAGTTCCGCCGGGATGAAAATATAGGCTCGTTATATAAGCATGATGTATAATACATTATTTATGTATATATATATATATATATATATATGATGTATACTTTGAGCCAATATATTTATATACGTGTATACGAACCGGCTAAGACGGTTTAAATGCTTTTAACAGTATGTGCACATATATATATATATATATATATATATACCAGATACCTGGTACTCGGTAAATATCTACTGTTTACGCGTCCGTCGTCGTCACCGCCGCGCCCCTTTCAGCGAGCAACGCGCGGAAGAGGAAAGTTTGTTACGCCCGCCGCCGGGCGCCATTATCGAACGATTAAATATTAATTTTAAACTAAACTTTATACACGGAGTCAAGACTGTTTAGTATCAAGTTTCAACTAACACTGCACATATACCTATATAACATTATGTAGGGTACTTTATAGACGAGAGGACCGACGGACCGCTCGTATAGTATTATACGTTACACATTTGCTAAAACTATTATAATATAGGTATATGGTTTATGGTATATGGTTTTGGAGCTGATGATGTGGTAAAACGTTTTTCTCGATAATTATAATAATGCGACTAAATGATTTTTATAATAATAAAAAAAACATCATTATGTACGTAAAATACAATTTAACAATTGTTTAAATGTCAAGGAACTATTCTTCAGCCTTTATTACCTCTACTACCTTATCTACTACGAGTCGAATTATTTTGCATAGTGCATACGCAATAATCGCGAGACCTCATATTGTACATTATACGTATTATGTTTTTTGGACGAGTGCAATGCTCGAATAGTATATTATGTGAAACCATTATAAAGGCTTAATTATCTTTAGATCTAACGTTTTAATAGCAATCTATCGTTTAAACAAAGCGTGCGATTTGTATATACCTATCATGGTTCGTAAATACCGAGTATAGATCATAAAATTATATTTTACCGTCGTTGATTATTCCGTTTTATTCTCCTCATTGCATGACATTGTAAGTTATTCGCGGTTACCACAACCCGTGTTACCGTGGTTTAGTATAATATGGTATAGAGCATAAAAAATATTTGCAACGTTATAGTTCAAAACTATACGGAAACACGTATGACGTATTTGCGTATTAAAAATATACTTGATGGATACATTTATAATGTCAAACATAAGTCAAGAATTATCGCCTTACCGGTAGTTCAGTTATTTTGTAAAACATTATTTTAATCCGTAAATTCAAAACTAATAATATGTAAACCTTAGACAAAAATACAGAATATAACTATTATCGACTTTAGTTAATAAAAAAATTGTTTGGGAATATAGTATACAATTGAAAAATTATGATTAACTTCATTACCTATTCAATATAACATAACATACAAAGTCTATACCTAATGAATACTTGTGAAAAAGCGTATTAAAACAATAAATAAATAAAATAATAATAAGTGTGTACCTGTATTTAGATATATTTAAAACGTATTTTTCTTTCACTGAGAATAAATCATACTCTTTTTATTTGAGTACTTGTTGATTATAATTAATTTAAATAAAATAATAGATACTATTTACTACTGTAGCAAAGTTGGACATACAATTTTATAAGTATATTTTTATAAATATATATGACACAAGTTTACTCGTCGGCTAAATTGTTTAATATTCGGTTAGGTAAATTTATTAAATAATACACGAGAAAAGGATTATTATATACTAACCAAACCTATATATACCTAGTAGGATTAAATATTGTAATAAAATATAAAGGTTTGGTATGCCATAATTGGCTGGAATAAAGTAGTAGTTTAACTTAAATACAAATATAGATTATTATGTTATAAGTTTAATATTTTATAGTTTTATACGCAATTTGCGCTGTAGATTTTACAACTTACAATAATCATTCACGGCATTTAATTGATTTTTCATTAAAATTGGGTGACTTATTATTTGTACATTCGGGTATACTCCGCCAACTATAATTATTTAAATTCAATTGACTCATTGTTTCTGAGATAAAATATATGTTTTTCTATATTGTATATTGTACACCTATATTGAATATTTAAAATTAAAATTGTAAATGATATTATTTATTATTACCTATTGTAAATATTAATATTTTTCTAATCCGTATTTATGTTTTATATTTTATAGATTAGGTCTGATGAGCCATTTCGGAGCACTGGCAGCCGCCGCGTCTGGCCGAAGCCCGTTCATGCTGTATCCTGGCGTAGGAATCGCTGGTACCACAGCAAACGCATTGGAAAAACATTGGTATTCCGCATGGTCACAGCCATTATCATCCGCCATAAGTCCGACCGGTAAGCATTGACATACTAGTACATTATTTATGAAAAAATACTCAGCTATAGAATCTATATACGGCCATAATATACAATCGTAGATATTAATTTTTAATTTTTCAAACATTTTCAAGTACTTATTTACCTACTCGTGGCCTCATATTTTAGATGTTTTTCCATTGAAAGATATGGTTATATAATTGGGCACATTGTCTTAACTTAGCCTGTCATAGATACAACGATACATTATTATTTGAGTAACTCAAGAAATATATTTTTTTATTTCCTGAGAAAATTACTATACAAATTATAATATGTAAACATTATATTTTATTATGTTACCCGGTGGTTGGTATATGTTATCATATGTAAGACTGCGGTATATAAGTGCATAGATGTTGTTTCGTGTCATATTTCCACGCACCCCCTTATCATCCTTAAATAGAGGTTGAGCAGTCTCAGGACTACGGGTCCCATTATCACCCCAATTTTGGGGCGGTGTTTAAGTATGTGCGATAAAATACGCATTCGTTGTAAAACGAGACGGACGTTCGTGCTAATTATGAATTACAGACACTGAGTAACAACATCAGTTAAGGATGCTGCCACTATCCTAACGAGGTCGTAAAATGGTGAAACACGATCTTTTACCAATACAACGATATAATTATTAGTTATATGGTACAAATATTTTTATTTTAATATTATATCGTTCGAACACCAAAGACACTATTATAATGAAACGAATATTGATAAAAAATCACCAAGATAATCCCAAGAAAATTGTCTTGAAAATATATGTGTAAATTATAAAATTGTTTTGCTTATGTATAACAATTTAAAACGATTTTATATTACTATTTGAATGTTTTTTGCTTAATTAAAAAATAAAATGTACTTAATTAAAAATACATTTTGAAAATTGAAGTATATTATCCTAACCGTGTTTACCTCACCGTCCTTATCTCCATTGCCTATTACCCATTTTATATTTTTTAAATTTTACTATGTAAAATTACTCGTAGGTATATAAGCGGAAAGTAACATAATTTCTTTTATTTAGTACAACTTTTTGTAGTTTACCTAAATTCAAAATAGAATCATTTAACAGAGCCATATTATATAATAATGATTCAGTTATTTCTAATAAAATAAAGTTTTCGAAAAATTCAAAAAATTCTTATCTATGCATTTATATGGAGTTTTTTTAAAACTTTATAACCGTAGTATAATGTTGCGAATAATACATTAAATAATAATTTATCACATTACTTAGCTAATTGTCGCGTATGTAATTTTAATATGCGCGAATTTTAGAAATATTAGTGTATACATACCTATATAAGAGCTAACGTTACGAAAACGAGACCGAAATTCGATAACTCGATAGCAACCAGGTTAACACACCTTTGGTAATAATTTCTGTCGAAGCGTTATCCATCATTTATACGGATATGAACTACAACGAACGCGTTCGGAGTAATAGAATACCATTTGGGTCGATCCGGCACGCGACGTCAGTTATTTGCCATTACGTGCACACGCACACCGGGTAGCGGCGACAGCGTCAAGTGCGTTCCTCCATCTATTAATAATAATTAATATTATATACTTATTTATACACGAAACTATAATATTATGATAATTTATTGATAAATGACAAAATCCAATTTGAACGGTACAAACCAATAATACCATATCGTGTAGTGTCATGTGCGGTATTAAAATGTTGAGTGTTCTTCGACACCAGTGGCATAATTAGGAATTTAATATTTTGGGTGGGATAAAGAAATTCTTTTACAAACAACAAATATCTATTATATTCTCAAATATTTAACCTATACAAATACCAATATACTAATTTATGTATAAGAAAACAAGCTTTGAGAAGATCTATCCCCCTGACCACCTTTTTAATAACGCCACTGTTACACACGTTTCATTATGTATTTCCCAACATTGAATTTTCAATATCTTTGGAATTAACAGCATTGTAATGAATGCATTAAATAACTTAATAAAATTGTATATTGATCGGAATTTTATAGTTCTTACTTAATAAGTATAGAGCTCCTGAGCTCGGTGAAATAATTAATTGATTACTGTAAAAAATCAACAAAATTGCACAAAACAATTATTTTTATGTAAAAAGATGCAAAATTTTATATTGATTTAAATTTTTATGAATTATTACTATAGACAAATTATTAATTAGTGGTTATAGTTTATAAAATGTAATTGTATTAGCTGATTTAGTGGTTTAATTAAAATAACTGGGAACTATTAAATTTTGCAAATGGTAACTTGAATATTTTCTTTAATGTTTTCTTAGATTTTCAGTAACTTAAAAATTAAATTATAATAGCTACGTATAATTATTAATTTAACTTTATTTAAAGAAATTAATAATTTGCACATCTTAAAAACGATTGGAATACAATTAGAATAAAATTATCAATGATACCTATATATAAACAGCTACCACATTTTAAAATGGCATTTCATAATTCAAATATCATAATTCATAAATATCAGTAAAATTGACGCACAAATTAACAAAATAGATACCAAAAATTGTATTATCATAACCAAAGTATTGCACTAAGAAAACTCATAAATAAGTTTATTTATAAAAATGGATTTGTAGCCTATATATAATCGTAATTATATATTATAATTATTATTATATTCTTATTACTTTGACATCTGTATACTATTTAATTTATGTAATATTTACGACGGCCTGAGTGCGTTTATTCTTTATTTTCCCCCCACGTATCACTCACGAAACATTTATTTATACCGATTATATTCAATAAATTCTGTGTCGTCCATGATTTATAACTCCACCTCGGAGGCACTAGGCTTAATCGGCACGCACCGTAATCGTCCGTGTACAGAGTGGTTAGAACTATTAAATTTTACTGTATTTATCAGTGCTGTCGATGTTATTCCCGAAATCAATATTCTGTTCGCTCTGTATACACACACATATATATATATATAATAATATATACATATCAATTTATTATTATATACTATTAATAATTTATGTACTGCGACGAAAGGCTTCGGGCGCTTATATTTGTTTTGCATGTGATGGCTTTCTATAAGGTTTCGATTTAAACTGCCACGTCGCCGCCGGTATGGCTTCACGTTTTAGATCGTCCCCGCGCGCTCGTCAACGATATTAAATAATATTAATAATAATAATACGTATACCTACCTGACAAACGAGTCAGCAGCTTAAAATATCATGTATATGTACATAATATTGTTAAGTACATATCATAGTGATGACGGAGAGTATAAGCACGATTGAAGGGACCTATGTATATATAATATTGTATATAATTCGATTCTATTGTTTCGACATGACGTGACACAATACCCCATCTATTACCACGATATAATAACTCTGCATAAAATAATATCGTATATGTATAACCGTTTCATTAGAATAATCGGCTTGTATCGGTGACAATCGATATTTAAACGACCGTAATAGGTTCTCTCTGACCACTCTTTACCCCGCGTGCATCGCATAACGTGTTCATTTATATAATATAATATATATATATATTTGCATTATTATGGTGCTCACTGCTCATATATTCTACTCGAATTTGAACGAAATGAATATAATAACAATTTTAGTTTTAGACATTTTCGAGTTATGTAAATTATTTATATTATATTAGTTCTACTGTAGTAATTGAATTCTTATTGTACAATTTTTTGTTTCGGATTACCTTCGTATGTCTATACAATATTTATGTGTGTATTATATGTTTACGTTTACGTTTAATTCATTAGCTAACCTAGGATGTTTAAAAATTCACTTAAAAGGTTTCTTCATATTTAATGACTTGTGAACGAGGGATTCGTTAAACAATTTCGAAGGTAAGGTTTAGGTAACTTAAAAGTTCAAATTACTTACTACACAATACTATCATTATTAAAAAAAGTAAGAAAATACCACGTGATGTAAACAAAAATAAGTGTAATCCTCTTGGGAACACAAAATAAGGCATTAATAAACATTAAAGTCGAAAAAACCATTTAAGCTAAAACAATAATGTATCGTTTAATTCTTCTTTTTGAATCTGATTTTTTGTTTATCGAGTTTGTGATATAATATAATCGAGTAGCGAGTAGTGATATCTACTTTTCTCTGGTCAAATTGTCCTAGTCCAAAAGTTCGAAGGGAATCTGAATTTTAAAATTTTGAGCCGTCGGTTATTGTTCACCACTCACAAGTTTTGAACTATTTAATATAAAACAAATGTACGAGTCTTATTCTTATACTGAATTCGTATCAGACTCAACTGTATAATAATATTAACTTTATTGTGATCAACTATTTAACAAATCGTTATTTTTTTTTCTGTTTTCAGGCGGATCAAGTTCAGCGAACGAAGAAAATAGCCGTCAAAGTACGCCACACAGTGTTGGTGTCAATACGGGTGGCACGTCCTCACTGGCCGGCCACAGTCCGGACGGATGGTCGACAGGAGAGGACAACGGCGGAACAGGAGGTGGTGGGGGCCCAGGATCGCCCAACAACATACATCACCAACGTAGGTTCATGGGAAACTGTGGTGGAGTCGGCGGCCACGGTGGTGTCCGTTACATGGATCAGTCGGTGAACGCGGTCGCGTCGATGGACGACGACGACGACATGGCGGATGATGGACCTGATGACGACGACTGCGGTGGCGGCAAAAAGGATCACAACGGTGGATGTGGAAACGGCAGTGGCGGCGTGGGCGGCAAACGGAAGAAAAAGACCCGGACGGTGTTCTCGCGGAGTCAGGTGTTCCAACTGGAATCGACGTTCGACATTAAACGGTACTTGTCCAGTTCGGAACGGGCCGGACTGGCCGCGTCACTGCACCTGACTGAGACCCAGGTAAAAATATGGTTCCAAAACAGGCGGAACAAGTGGAAACGTCAGGTGGCGGCCGAGATCGAAGCTGCCAACATGGCGCACGCGGCGCAGCGTCTGGTTCGCGTGCCTATCCTGTACCACGAGTCCAGCCAACAGTCGGCCGGCCACCATCACCACCACGGCGGTATAGCCACCTCGGTGGCCACAGTCAGTGGTGGCGGTACGCCGACGCCACCTCACACGTCCGCATCGACACAGGTGTCTGCATACCCGTCGTCGCAACAGCAGCAGCCACCGCCACCGCCGACGCTATTTTATCATCACCAACCGCCGCATCATCTAGCCGCCAGTACGTCCACCATTACGCACACCATGTCCACTAGCCCAGTGGTGTCCAGGGCTCCACTTCCCGGACTCGTCTAACGCACGACCACCCTCGTTAGTCATATATCCCTTTATGATGAGCATCATCTCTATCTTTATCTGATATCAATTATCCTCAAGGAGGGTATTATCATTTCTTGATTATTTTCAATCTCAAACTCCATAGACCCATTCATCCGCCATATTTTTCGTACATTTTTCTATAAACTATTAGTTATTAAAACAAATATTATAATATTTTAATTATATTCATTCATTAGAGAAGTCCAACACAATATTGTGACCGACACGAAATTAGTATAAACATATTATATAGCTTGTCTCGATGTAATCTTTCTTATAATATTATTATAACTAACTATTATTAACTGATCTATTTTTTTTTTTTTTTAATATTATTATTTCATTTTTTTGCTGTTCGATTATTATTGTAATTACGTCTGGTGTGTAAAATATTGTCGTTTACGTGAATATAAGTAAATACAAATATTATTAAAATGTGCCGAAAAAGAAAAATTAAACAATTTTAAAAAATCGCCGGATATAACTATAATATAATAATATTATGTAGGCAATCGGAAACCGTTGGAAACGTACATTATAATAAATAATTGTACATATTATAAACGCAGTTTTAAAAAGCATTGTAGGATAGTGATATTTTATTAATTATATATATAAATAATATTATACAATTTAACTTACCACATGTAGATATTATGTAAGAATTAAAAAATACATTATTGAATTCATTATATATAGGTACACTATATTATTATGCAATATGGAATTTGGACATCGTGTTTTGTATTTTGGCATCATTTTATTTTTCCAGTTACCATATTAGTACCTATATTCTATTATTATTACTATTGCTATTATTATTATTATTATTATTATTATTATTACTACTATTATTATTATTATTATTATTATTATTATTATTAATATTATTATTATTATTATTATTGTATAGTTTGACTGTTATAGTTTTTATTTTATCGGATTTTGTACTGTTAATTTTTTTATTCGCATATGATTTAATACATTATTAAGATTTAGATGATACTATTTTTTATCTATTTTAAATTAAAAACCATAAAGAACACTGCCAAATTCCTAACAAAAACGTGTAATTTTGCTGTGTATAGTGTATATAACATTGATTTGTATATAGTAACGCGATGTTCAGCGAATAAATTATTTTACTTAAACGCTATATATACGTGAAGTTGTCATATATTTCTAACATTTCCTATATAATATCTTTGCAAGCGCTACGTAATCCACCGTAGTCGATTATTTTTCTAGTTCATTGACTTTAAAAAAAAACAATATTCGTGTAATTAATATATATAAATATTATATCAAATACGTATTCGATAATAATATAATTATTGCAGTATAACACTCGAATTATCAACAACATTTATAATTTGTAGCTGCCATATTATTGACTATAATATATATATATATCAAATCGAAATCAGCTGTATTACAATTATTAAAATTAATACGTTATATGCAAGTAATATAAGTAAGTAGGTATTATCTTGATTAATTTAAACTTTTAGAATTAAAGAAGTCGTGGAAATGACGAGAGAGAAAAAAATGTACCTAACACACATTTTAAAAACGCCCTAAAAATATAAAATTCAGTCTTGTTACGAGTTTTTATGCGCACGCTGGTACGTATAAACTCGCTATGTTTAATGGTCAGACCGTATCTAAACCGACAAAAGCGTTTGGACGAGCATTATATTATTATAATAATATACATAGGTAAATAATATTATTTTCCGTTGCAGTTTTGGAAAAAAAAATAAAAAATAAATAATCACAAATAAAACTTAATATGTAGTACGTTAAAAAAATACGAAAGTGGTTATTTTTTTTCTTTGGTTCTTTACGAGAGCACACAGAGTGAGAGAGAGAGATAGAGAAGAAAAATAACAGTCGTGTGTGTGTATACACGTTATTATTATTTTTACTAATCGCATTGTAAATGGTAATTCGTGCGCGAGCGAAAATACGAAGAGAGGAAGGATTGCGTTGAAGTTTGCCGGTCGGGTGTCACGTTTCGACGGGGCTTCCGATGCTCGCGTTCACGGTACAACAGGCAAATTGAACGTCCTCGTCGCGTGAATTATTATAATGTTGTAAAATGTTATTTCTACGCGTGTGTGTGAGAGAGTTTCTCTATTTCATACGCAGTTCGCATACGTTGGGAATAGATAACGAACGATTAAAAAACATAATAAGAACCAATAATATTATATACTCGCACATTTGGATAACACTACAATTGTAATATTTTTGTAAAAAAAAGAAATATTTTAAAAAGATAAGATCATTAACGGTAACCTAACGACGGTATAAATGATAAATGTCAAAACTTTATTGAAAAACAAGTTTTTATTACGTAAAAACGTAAAATAACAAATATAATATTGTTTTTTTTAACAACAGTAGGTAAAACAAAACAGGGAAGAACTTTCTTTACATTTCGTTAATTGTTATTACAGTATAAAATATAAAATTTTATAACAAACAAGGAACTTGTATTTATAATACTATATCTGTTTCCATTATTTGTTTAACAGTTTTTTTTCTTTCAAAACGATTGTTAGTTGTTGTCACGTTACTTTTTAAACGATTGAGCTTCTCTAAAATACTACTCGATACATTATACTTTGAAATGAAATTCTGTAAATAATTTATATGAATCGATATAGATTGACAACTACTTAAAATGTTATATAAAATTATTTAAATATAATTGATTTGTATCGTATTTTTGAAAGTCTTTTCTGATTATCAACAATTACTAACATTATTTATGCAGACATACATTATATTATAAATAATACTACCTACAGTAAATATAATATACTACGTATACCGACATCTTTATTGTGGCTATACACAGGTCGATTAAGATATTATGTTTTAAAAATAAAAATTCTAATAATTGAATAGTATAATTATCTATATAACTTATATTACAATATCGTCGGCGGAAAACTAATAACAAATATGCATATTGTATATTATACTCAGCTAAAAATTATTCTCTGAAAGTAGGTATTTTTATTTGCAGCACAAAATATTAATATAATGAAGTACTGTTTGTATTATTTAAGACGAAATTAAATTAAAATAATAATAATATGCCGCCAATTATCCGGGCGTGTTTATGCACTGGTCACTTATCGTACCAGGAATCTATCCCTCGATTTGTTACTAGAAAACCATGAAGGGTAATTAGGACACGTTTTATAATAATATAATGTAGGTAAATACTAAATAGCCTATAGTTATTTTAAATTTTAAAGCCGAGGGCAGTCAGTTAAATATTATTACTATAACGTAGGTATACAATAATAATACCTGTTTTGGCGATTTTATACAAAACGTAATAATTGTATAAATTATAAACGAAGAAAAAAAAAATTAAATTTCTTAATTGTAAAAAAGACCAAAGGTTAAGTGCATCAATATAACATCAACTATATAATTAATTACTTTTGAAAGTAAATTGTATTTACATTAAGCAGGTAATTTAAAGATGTTTGGTTTTAATTTTACTTTTTCCAGATAATTTTCGTCTTTCGTAATAATCGAATTAATTATACAAATTATTATATACAATTTAATTGGTGAAAAGTGTTTAGGCATTTAACTTAGGTGTTATTAAAGTTTAATTCTTAATCACGTTTTAAATTAACTTAACTAAGTAATACTTAAGTTATATTTCTTATCTTATAGGTACTTATCAAATTACTTTTATTATTTATTAGTGTACATTAAATATATATTTCTTTATAATAGTTATTATTATTATTAAGATGGTAATACAAAGATCGAACTGATGGTTATTGTTTCTTACTTCTGAGTCGGACAGAATGAAGCGTAATATAAAGTTTTGAAATCACCTGGGCGGTGGTTTTTGGGAATTAGAAATATATTTATAATACATATTAACAAGTATGCATAAGCAGCTGTTAAAAAACCACATTACGTAAATCATATGAGAAACACGAATATTTAAAGGTGGTATATAACGGCGAAACTAAGACATTTATAAATTGTTACGGTTATAGTAAATTATTACTACATAATGCATAAAGGACGAGTGGCATTACTTACTTTAAATCCGCATTATTATTTTTTACCGAACCGGTTCTGTTTAAATCATGAACAGTTAATATATTGAAGAGGTCCGGTAAAATTGCGTGTGCATCTTAAAACATTTATTATTCCAGTGACACATAATTGTTGCGTTGATTGTTACAAATAAAATATTTTTCTTGGTAAAATCGAAATCTGTCTTAATATCGAAACACATCGTATACCCCATATATAATAAGGGAATGGACAACAATACAATTTACATAAAAAATAAATTTTTTGATGAGATTATATAGGATCATTATTTACGTAGAAATGGCATCATGTCGTCTGTTTTTCTCGTAAAATATTCAAAATATCAATTCTCTCTTTTCTAAGAAAGACCACAATCCCACAAAGAGTATATACGTACAATGGCATTATTATAATAGTATAAAATTCTAGTGTCTTATATTTATTATATTATAGTTTATAATATTGTCTATGCCAGGGCTTAAAGTGGGAAAAAATTCCAAGGGGGACTAATGTCTCCATATAGTTTTAAGCGTTCTATTTATCATTTTATGTAGAATATCTAATGCATATAGTATATGTTATATATAATCAGTGATTGTGTAATATACTCATCTCACTTTTAACCCTGAATAATGTTCAAATTTGAAATTTATTTCCTAAAAAATTACACAAAAATACCATAAAGTAACCACAGAACAATATAACATAATATTATACTATGTTATCACTTATCGGCTAGTCAGATACCTATTAATCCCATTATAGCCGTTTATAATAACCGATTTAATCTCAACGGAATTCTAAACTATATTGACGTATATATATAGTGTTCTGGCTCCAAGCGAAATTCAGAGCGTTTTGTAACGTGTAATTTCTTAAAGGGAACGCTTTTTAACCACCATTAGAGGTAGGGAGACTGAGTCCCCTTGCGTCCCCCCACTTTAACCCCTGGTCTATGCGTATACCGCGCGGTTATAGGTTACCACGTGCAGATTCTACTGATATCGTCTAATAATTTTAAGGGTCAAACGAGGGACTGAAGAATATTTTTTCTGGACCGTATGACCGTTGTCCACTGTTGGTCACCGTAGTAGTGTCATTATAATAATGGGTGTGACGCGCGCGACAAAAGAAAACGTTATATTATTATTGTTGTTTGTTTGTTTAGCACATATTTTATAACATAATAATAATATTATATTGTACGGTCGTCATTATTATTATTATTATTATTATCGCGCCGCGTCAAACGGTGTAGCAACATAATAATAATATAATATATAGAGCGTCGTGCATTCGGAAGGCGAAACCTAATAGGAGGCGTTGGATATTACGGACCCGACACAATAATATAATAATAATAATTTTATACAAGTCGGTAGTTTTTTGTATTCGTTTCTTTTGTGTGCGTGCGTGTGCGATTCGTCGCGTTTGTTTTTTTTTTCGCGTCCCTTTTCGTAAAATCGTTATAACTTTTTAACGTGTTAATAGCGGCCAATGTTTCTCGCTGCTGCAGCACCAACCGAGATAATAATAATAATACAACCCCGCGAGAACGAATATAATATTTAATTATTTCCTGTTATTATTATTATTTTCTGTGAACGTGCGAGACCTGTGTGTGCGGTATAGAAATAAACAACAACGATCAAACAAACTCTTTTCTCTCTTTCTCCCTATCCTTTCATATACCTATCATAATAATAATATTATACTCCCTTATTTCTCGTCCGCCGCTGAGAGTGTGTGTTTTATTTTTATTTATTTCGTGTCATTAATGTCCGCGGGGTGTACGTGGTGGGCGGACAAGAAAATCGTCGGGTCTTTTGTGTCATCGGATTTTCAAAACCGTACATATAACGTAAAAAAAAATATTAGTGAGAATAAAAATATATTATTACTTCACGACACCTTTGTATGGCTGCGCAGTACAGACAAATAGAAATTGAAAAATATATACAAATCAAAGCTAATATAATATTATATTTACGCTCGCACGAAGAGACGGAAAAAAATATGACGGGTTTATTGAAACCAATAATGCGACTGTGCGTGTGGAGAAAGACATTTTTGGGATCGTAAAAATGTTTAAAAATAATTAATAACAAGTTATTCTTTTATGATTCTTTTTAACATGTGTATCAATACACTGTTCTATATTTTTATCGCTTTTCGATTAACTAAACTAAAAATGTATATGTAATTGGAATGAGCAGAAAATAAAAATAAAATAATAATATATCGTATAATAATCATCATTTAGGTTATCATCATTATTTTCTCTATTTGCTATAGTTTATGTAAATTAATTAATGAATATCATGTGACGAGTGAAGAGGAAGTATGTGACCCTTTTCTAAATTTCACCATTTGACAATGATTATTGGTACCTAATGTGGTCATACCTAATCATCGAGGGAAACATTTAACAATGAACGTATATAATTGTATAATATTATCAATAAGGTTATTCTGTTGGTAATTATTTAACACATTTTGATACTTACTAAAATGATTCAAATAGAAATTTGACTTTGGGTCGGGCCCAGAGTGCCTCCCCTCTAATATTATTTATGTAAGCCAGTGACTAGACATATAGCTTTCTTCATAAAAAAATATTCGTATTATTATAGGGTAATAATATTATATTACAGAAATAATATTTTGTATTGTTTTAAAAAAAGGATTCAAATGTCGACTAATTTATATATATCCCTATATATTTTTTATTTTGGTGTGAGTACACGGGCATTATTTATGTGTATACGGTAATGAACAAACGGTGCCGGAAGGGTCGATCTGGTGTGCCTGTGTGGGTTTTTTTTTTAATTTCGCAGCGTGTACCCCGAGGGTTTGACGTAACGCAGAAGGAGGTAGGTAGGTGGTTTCGGGCGAAATCTCTTTTTGTATTCACTCTCCCTATTATAACATATATATTATTGTGCGTGTGTTCTCTTCATCATTTTATGCCATATCACAACCCTCCTGCTCCTCTCGCTGCACTTCTATATGGCATTTCTGTTCTAAACGCCGCGGTCTTTATTTGTCGACCGATTTTATCATTAAACATTTCCTAATTGACCGGCAAACGCGATTCCCCTCTTATAACGTGCACGTTATATAATATATTAATAATAGTATGTAGACTAGCCGACAACCGGAGACGTCATGTTTACATTTGATAAATGACAATAATAGCTGTTTTATATATATATTCGATAATTATATTGTGATGACGTTGTGTGGTCTCCTCGTTCTGAGATTTTTACAAGCCGTCGTACGTTACTAGTCGGGAACAATATAATATTATATTATACAAAATACTGCGGAATTATAGATTGTTATAACATAAATTATTTTAAGGGTCGGTCGGGGCCGAGTAGTTTAAACAGCAATTTCGGCACATGAGAGTCCTGATTCAACACTTGACTTTGGTGCGAGCTGGATATAATTAACCAAAAGAGTCAAATCATTTGGCTTAAAACGTGTCATGTTCTAGTTATCCAATAACCATCTTCAACCCCTTGATATAGCATATTGTTAGAATATAGGATAAAATGGATGTAAAACTATTAGTTTTTTTATAATATAAATTATATTTTAAAATATAAGAATAAGAAATGTTTGACAATTTATATAAAAAAAACATCTAAAAAAAAGTCGGGAAGATTTTAAATTAGTAATGAAATATTATTGTATTATATTATAATTAAGATTTGAATGTAATCTTATTGCATCTGAAAAAACGATTCTAAGTGAAACTCAGTCAGATATATAACATAATATGTACCTACCAATAACATATATTTTTATAAACTTAACATCAACAGAAAAATTAGTTATCATAAAATAATGAAATTAAAGTTCATCAAAAATATAAATTCCGCGAATTTTACCGGTTTCCAACCATTTTTTGGTAGGTAGTTTTTATTCTAAAAAATTAAAAAATTCAAATAAATAAGTTAAATATAAAGTATCAATTTGATGTAATTCTCTTCCGAAAGTATACCCTAGTTGTAGTAAGTGAAACATTATAATGGCCCTAAAAAGTGCTTACAGACATAAGAAAAAGCACACACTTTTGTAAATTCAATAAATTTCTCGCTTCGTTCATAATCTAAAATCCACAGCCCTATTGAAATTAAATAATGTCAAAATCAATAAACATAATATTCAAAAAAGTGAGCCTTAAATTTATACTTTATGGGTATATATTATTATCATCGAGAAACAATTGGTAGCTGATTGAATGTCAATCAGATTAAGAAATTTATGGAAATATTTTTATAATGACGAATTCTTGACAGTGTCGATTTTTTGGAAATTGCGACAATAAATAATAAAATTATTATTTTTATGTATTATAAATTATTATAATATCTATAAATATGTAAAAGAAAACCCATAATTTATAAAATAAGTAAATAAATAAAGAGGATATAAAATTATAACTCATGAAAATATTTTTCGTAATGCGTATGAAATAAAATAATAATCTCAATTACTAATAATTTATATTTTTCAGTAGTTCCGGCCAAAGAATGGAAGCAAATGAATGAATCTTTATAATATATTATATTGTTATATTCTAGTTTTTATTATTATTGTAATTACTAATTAATATTAAATCTCAGCTGTCGCGCGGTATAGTTTTCATTTAATTGTGATTTTGTTTCGCCGATTATTTATCAACAGAAAGGGTTATAATATTATTATTATTGTACTGTATATCGCGGATGTGTGCAACAATTGAACAATGAGCGCACAGAATGAAATAGAAATCGTGTGAGGGGATGTGCGTAAATGGAAATACTGTTCTTTTGTAATTTGTATAATATTCTATTATAAACATTGAATTTTACTGCGTGTAATATATATATATATATATTAATAATAGTAATATTATGTAGTGTTATTATTTTAATGTCAGTAAGTATGGTAAAAACATAATTAAATTAATTGGGTTCATAAAAACATACCTATACGATTTAATTTCTAGTAACCATCACTACAAATTTGTTTGCGCTCGGCACGAACATAATATTATAATTTTTTGGCGATAACAAAATACGTACGTATACGTCATCATGTCCAAATAATAAAGGTATTTCTGTAATACAAGTTAACGAATATCATTTTTGGAACTATTAATTACTACTATAATAACGTAAAATTTTGTTTTATCCTAAATATATTTTTACACGAGTAGACGAAATAGTATTAATTTATCATTTATCTACCCATGTATACTTTTAACTAGGTACCTACATATTTAGTGTCCATTTGAGGAATATAAATTTCACGTAGGTATAATACTATATTATATAAGATCAATGTATAAAATAAAACTTTTAGGTACAAATATTTGACTAAATAAATTGTAAATTTTTAAACATATATATTTAATGTTCTACCTAGTTTAATAAAAAAAAGTTCCTTAAAGTCATATCAAACTATTTGTATTTTTTAGTTTCTATTTTCAAATTCTATTAAAGAATATTTCTATAATTTATTGAAGTTAACAATATTAACTTATAATAAAGTAGTTAGCTACTCATAAACGTAATAATATATTTTTGAATAATAAATTATTTAAATTTAAATGTGTTGTTTTTAAACAAATTATATATATATATATAGGTAAATGTATAATTAAATTTAATTTGGATAGGTAAATAAATACACATTGAAATATATTCTAAAAATTTTAAATATTTTTTAATCTTGTATTTTTATAAAATATTTATTGAATTATGTATTATTCAATAATTTATTTTCACTTACTCAAATAAATTGTACTGTACGATTGAAATTAAAAAAAAAGAGACGATTATTTGCCAATACATTCTCATAGGTATCAAAAATGAACGATGAAATTATATATTTATTTCAAAGTTGATACAAAACAAGCACTTAAAATGCACTAACATGTAAAAAAAAAATATGCGAAATATGCAACAAAAACTTTTAATTTTACATGATTTTTTATGAAACAAATTTCTATATCACTTAATTATATTTTGAGCGATTATTGTATAATATACCAACTAATAGAAATCTCTATCTTTACTAACTAATTGTTATATATATTTTGAAATCAATTTAAATTAAAAAATATAAAAGTAGATGGTTTTTTTTTTTATAAAAAAAATGAAGCTTGCTAATAATATTTGTGTTATACAACTATATAAGATATAGTTATTACTCTTTTAGTATCTGTTAAAGTTATGAGCTAATAAAATAATTAATTAATATACCTAATTTATGGAATAAATGTATTATCATAAAATATTTATTGCGTAACTAAAAGAAACTCTATAGTATAACTTCTAAAAATGTCGATGTCATTGTATAATATAATTAATATGAATAATTATAATTAAAACATTTATTATTATTTAAAAATGTATATGCTACACTAATTAGTAGGTATGATAAATTGCGTCCGCCCAAAGACAAAATAATATTTGGTTTTGTTTTTATTTATGTACAGTAATATTAAAATTTGGTGTTATATTAATTATCTCATTTGAATATGTGTATATCATTAAACACTAAAATAGAGATATATTTATCTAATATATAATCAAATTTTAAATCAAATATACTTAATACAATATTGTCATTTTGTATAGATTTAATATTTATTATTGCCTTTTTTCAAATGCATTTCACAAACCCAACCTATTAATATTTTTTAATTTTTTTTACAACTATTTATTATGCCATTTGTATGTATTTCTGAGACCAAATGGGTGTTATTCTTGCTCGGTGGGTAAATAACGATTTACTTTTAATTAAATTACAGTTAATTTAATACATTTAAATATTATTATCATCAATAAAATTCAATTTATAGTTTACAAAAAATAATTTCTACCTAAATTAAAAACCATTTAAAATTGTATTATTATTTTATAATATATATTTTGTCTTTTATTCTTATACATACCGTAAAAAGATTTCACATATGTTAATTTTAAGTATATTTAAAAATAAACTTAACTAAAGTTAATAATAGTTTAAAAAAAAATTATTAATTAACAA
The DNA here is from genome assembly GCA_013282895.1 of Eriosoma lanigerum. Classification (NCBI taxonomy): domain Eukaryota; kingdom Metazoa; phylum Arthropoda; class Insecta; order Hemiptera; family Aphididae; genus Eriosoma; species Eriosoma lanigerum. Next base: position 48,819,400 of record CM023359.1, read on the forward strand.
TTTTAATTTTTTTTATTATTAACTTTATTTCACTGAAAGGTAAATAAGATTAACTTTCCCAGAATTACAGTTATGATAACATTAATAAATATTTATCTAATGTTGTTTTAATGTTTTAATCAGGGAATAGAGCCCAAATTAGAATATTAAGGGTAAGAAGATTTTTTTGACCATTACTTTTTAATTCACTATAAAAATTACAAACTTATACTTATTGTGTAAAACGTGTTTCTAGTATCAATTATACATAAGTATAATTATTTATGTAACACAAATTTAGCAATCTTAAATGTGTAAGTTTTATTGTTTCGTATAATATCAATACGTCTCAACATTTATGTTATTTACACAATTACGATAATATAAATGATAATAAATTAAGCAGGTTCAAATTATATACATATTACTTATTATTTTATTAAAATAACTTTTTATTTTAGAAAGCCCTTTTTTATTTATTATTATAACTCAATATAATCTGGTAGTTTAACTTCTACGTGACTATTATTTTATTCTAATACCTGTTTGTTAAACGTTGAAAACAAAATAAACGACGTTTTCGTCGCCTTTTACACTATATTGGATTTATGTCATAGATATATTTCATTCATAAGTTCGCCATAAACCTATATAAATAAAATTGCAATATAATCTACTTCTAATAACGTTATATTAAAATTACTAATGTTTGATATTATATAATTATTATATGGAAATAATAAATAATAATTTACAAAGTGATTAAAATGTCATGTTTCAAAAACAGTGAGAATCGCACATTATAAATGTTTTTAATATCTCCTTAATTTTGGAAACTATATTTTTGTAACCAGGTGTTGAACGTAACCTTTATATTATTTCCATAATATAATGTTTAGGTGTTTGCTTTTATCCAGAAAATTCAAATAAAGTTTCGTTTTCAAAATTTGTATTTTGACTCAGAAACATGAAATTTAAGAAACCAAGGTACATAAGTTTAAACATAAAAGGTTATATTAAATTAGATTCCGACATCTAACTTAACCTAATGTAATGTTGTAATAAAACATTGAAAAGTCTATCTGAGATAATATTATCCATAAATTGATTGTATTTTCATCGGATTTAGATGGAATAGCAACATAATCTAGTACCTATCTAATTCGTTGAGAATTCAAAATAATAGGTTTGCATTATGAATAGAGGTGATAATAGTTAAACTTGATATGGACATTTCCATCACTTTATTATAATATTGGGCAGTATATCTGACATTATACAACATAAAATTATAATCACTCTGCACAACATGTAATGAGACGGTTCTGGTTAGTTAGGATTCGAAAATCTATATTAATATAATTATATATTATATAGGTATAACATTATATTATTATCGTTGTCGAGCTTCCGTTGCATAGGCTTTACCTGTATACATGACTCGCGCGTGCGTCTGATAAACGAATAATAATAATAATAATAATAATAATAATTAGGACAGAGATAATAATAATAATGCGCCGGTGTCTTCTATAATGTTCGAGTTTATTAATTACCTGGTAATATATGCAACAGAGTGGGTTCGTAAATAATTGATGAGGCGCACGCCATGTCGTGAGCGTTTCGGGTAGATCCGATAAGACGCATTTTGTCGGTAATTGATTTAAATTAGGGGTTTCTGTCCAGTAATTCCGTTAATGGGGCTCACTGTCCCTTCACTCACCATAATAAACGTATGTACATGATATTATTATATTATAAGTTCGAGTGCAGGACTCGACGTAGTAAAAATGTGTCGTGTTTTTTAATTTTAAACATCCAATTCAATAACTAATGTTGATCAATTTGTCCGTTTATTTCCACCCCTTTAGAAGGAATGTACTCGAATGTGCGAGTATGGATAATATAATAAATGTTGTCGATTTTACTATACAATTATGGATTTTTAATTCGGTTAATATTGTATTAATATTCGTATAAAACAATATTGTTTAGCTATTGTTGTTCTTGTTATCAATGTTTACAGGGTATATCGTATACGATATGTCCATTAGTCGTTCATATAATATATTACAAGTATATACATAGTATTACAGTACAATCAGCATTCTTATAGTTTTTAAATTTTGTAGCAAAAACTCGAAGTATAATCTCTAAATAATGATTGATCACATTATAATATATCGGACTACAATTTGTTCATATATTATATTATTATACGTTACCTATATACCTTCAATACGTTTTTCTAATTCGCAATTTAAACGAGAAAACGGCTATAACATTGAGTTGTTAACAACTTATTAATTATTAAATAACTGATTATTATGAAAAAATAAATAACATTTTTTAAATATTAATTAAGAAATTGTGTTGGTATAAGTTATAAGGTATAAGTTAATATAATAATAACCTATAAATATGGTCTTATATGATAATAATATTGTTTCACTGAACATTATTCTATTATTATGTTAACTGATAAATTACATTCATATTTTAAATCCAATGCGAATTTCTATTTATATAATAAAATTGTAATTAAAAAATAAACTTTTAACAACTTAGCATTATTTGACCCTCTTTTCATATCTCTGTCACCACTGTTAATCATTATATATAAAATCGTATATTTTTTATTATCTAAAAAACAAAGTTATCCTTCATTAAACTATTTTTTAAATTTTTTTTTCACGAATAAACTTATTTAGCACATTTTTATCTGCGACTAATTTTTTTTTGTTTTAATGTAATTAAAACACACTAAAAGCCTGAAACTATTGTTTTTACTGGTGGAGATCTCTATTGTTAATTAATATAATTATTTGTCTGCGTTGTATTTAGTTTAAAAATAATACCCGGAGTAAATTTAAGCCGACATTCGTAAAAGCTACATTCTGGGTAATATAATATAATACCTATTTATATTATAACGTGTAACTTTTTTTCCAATTAACTGCAGTACACGAGAAAATTACCCAAGAAACGTTCAATATCACGAATGAGTTTGAAAAATATAATATATTCATCATGTTTATACTACCTACAGGCAACAGTGTTTTAAAACTATACACTATAATACGTTTTTCATATGAAAATACATATAATATTATCATATAATTTATAAGATAGTGCGAGCTATTTGATTATTTGAGTGTATTGGAAAAAGTTTTATCTGTTCGGTTCGATTGATCGAAACGATTATTTTATTCATTATGCCTATATATATTTTACCCGAATACCGTTATTATTTCTGATAATTGACTTATTGTGTTTTGGGGGAAAAAAAAGACATATCAAACGTCGCATTATAAATTAGTAACGTATATGTGGTATAGAGGTATACTGCAGTCGTTGTTATCTATATTACCAATTGCTATTTCAATCGTAAATATTATTCCACAGAGTGAACATAGTTTCGTGTTAAAAAAACAATAGGCGAATTGCAAATGTTTATGGCACCTAAAATGTATTTTTTCCACACAATACTCTGATCATCCTGTATATGCGAGAGCAATATAGAACTGGTTTACGACGTGTAATATCTCGGGACGCGCAAACACATATACACACGCGTATGTATTATAATAATATATTATATTATTTTGTCGGCCAAATGTCGCGGTCAAATAAATTACACGGTCAGGGGTCTCGTTCGTTTACAAGTATTTTTTTTTCCATTTTTTTATCTCAATTTCTCGACATCGGCCTGCTTAAATGGACTGCTAATAATTCAACGAGCCTACCTGGAAATAATAAAAAAAAATAAAAAATGTTAATTAATTAACGTAGGAAATGACTAATGACCGGTGTAAAATGTAAGGGTGAGGTTTTTTATTTTTATTATTTTCATTTTTTTTTATTTTTTATTTTTTGTACAAAATAACATCGGCCTCAGACGATATAATTAAACAGGAAGTAACCTCCTCCGCCCCGCGTATATATGCGACTACCGAATGTAAACAATGAATTATGTAATTGCTTGTAAATCTATAAACCAAATATACACACACAAATACGAACGAACGAACGAGGCACATGGCTTCGCAGCCCCTTTACACGATCGCCCTTTTATGGTTTATCGGGTTTTAGCATCTGACAAACTAGTCCTCTCCCTGCGCGTGTAAGTAACCGCTCTTCTCGCTCACCGTATTAAATATGTTTAAATGTGTTTAGACATATAAATATACAATTATATATTATTATAGACCCCGTCCATCTGTTTCAGATAGACTCGTAACAAAATATAACCGATAACTGAAAACACTATAGTTAACTGAGACGGTAATTGAACCGGTTGTAATTAATATATTATATATTATAGCATTGTATACCTATACAATAATGTCATATTTTCATAACAATAAAAACCGTAAGTCGATTCGCAACGATTCTTTTTTTTTTTTTTTTGTAAAATTATAATTGAAAACTGGTTTGCTAGCGAAAATTTCTGAACTTAAATAAGTTTATTATTATAATACTATGTAAATAATTGATGATAAAATATGTTTATATAAAGGTATATATTTTTATATAGGTGATACAATTTATAACATGCCATTGGTAAACAAATAATAATAATAATAAATCAAAATTAAATTAAAAAAATTATATCATATTATATCCAAACCCGGTTTAAGATTTTTACCACTCGCAGGTTATGATAATTATGCCACCTTATTATAACACATTTTAAATTGTTAACTTTTAAGCTATAGAAAAAAGTTATTTTTAAATAACATTAGGTACGTACTTTATAAGTGATATATAATAAACCTTTAATTTTTGATACACTTTTATTTATAATAATAATTCATCTTTTAGACGAAGCTTACGCGTCTACAATTTTTATTCATTTCGAATTTTATCATTTTTATTGAAGTTAATAATATTAATGACACTTTTTTTTTGCCGCCTAAGGCTTTATCCTATACAGCCTAAGCGGTAATACCTACGTCACTGATTATACCATCAAATTGACATTTAATCTGCTGTATGTAAAATTATTATATTTTCCATAAATTTGTGTCGTCGCATATTGACGCATTTTGCTAACAAAACATTATTTTATCTAACAACCATTATTGGGAATCACGCTACGCTGAACTTTTGAGTTTAAACATTTTCTGTTTCTATATATTGAACGAAATGGGGAAAACGATTTTCAACATATTGTGATAATCTTTTTGTCTGAGAAGTGAAAAATGAAGCGACTGCGTACAAAAACTTTAATGATATAACTTCTTAGAAGACGCTAATAAACTATTGCTTTGTAGCGACAGTAAATAATTATGTTTATAAGTTTATAACGAACGTGTTTTGCTTATTATTATACTATGATATAAATGTAATTATAAAATATATTATATTTAAGTGATTACAATGTAACGGAAATTCCATTTGGATAATTTAATTTCGATTGATGTTTTTATCACAGAATTTTGGCTTTTAAACACTCGCGCCAGACAAGTGATTAGTTTTGGTGTATTATTATAATAATCACTATATAGATTCTATGAAACTCTCTAATGTACTTGAGCACGCATTGTGACGTCGGGGTGCGCTTGCTATTCAAACATATATTGATGATATGACGGGGCGGGGATTAGCTGTAACTGGAAACAAGGATTAAACGAGCGAAGAACGAAGGGAGGTGATCCAATACACTATTCAATTTTAAGCATACGTCGCCACCGTCCCCCCAGATAAACACAAACAAATCAATGACAATAAAAACGAACGGAATAGAACGAGGAAAAATAATAATAACAACAACAATAATAATAATAATAATAATCATAAAAAAAAACGAATACAAAACATAATTCTCATACCAGTTTTAAACGTGGCCAGAAGCGAGTGTTAAGTTTTCCCAAATAACTCGTCTAGAATTACGAGGACTGCAGCGTCCCGAAGAACAATACAGCGGGGAGATAAAAGATTGAACAAAAAGTGCCAGAGGGGATACGTTTGTCATCGGAGACGTATTTAACACCTACCCAGTTCGAATATTGTCGACTAAAAAACCAATTACGATAATTCCAGGAAAATGTATTTTTAAAGGTCTCGTTCTTTTCACCTCTTCCTCCCGTCCTTTTGTCATGAAAACTTTTTATAAACACTTCAGACGATTGGAGGTTTCGTATTTTTTCTTATTCTCTTCCCTTGACGATTATTTTTCATTGAAATGAATTTATTTATTTATTATTATTATTATTTTAAGTAATTCCATCGCAGTTTGTCCAAAAGAAAAATATTATATTATCACTTGTATAAATAAAAAAAAAACAGTCTGAGTTTTAATTCTTCCCATAAAGTTTTTAATTGTTTCGGTAAATTGATTAACAATTTAAATAGTTATTACTTTATAAAAGTCTGTGATATTATAAGTATTATATATATATATATATATATATAGACATATAGTAAATGAAAAATATTAAAATACACATTCACCCATACACGTCAAATAATAACAATTAACAATCTCGTTTTACTGATTATATTTTGTTTCCATTACACAATGCAAAAACTATTTTGTTGTCAATTTTTCTTGGATAGTACATTATTATATTACTAGCAAACGGCACATCGATTCGTCGGCATGTCACCTACGGCGTACACAAAACTCCTTTTGTGGAGATACATTTACTTAAAGGGAATTTCGTAGTTTTATCCGCCTTTGGCGGATTTATGGCGTCCACGATCTAGTGGTCTACAGGTGACACCTTTTGACGGCAAATCGATTACATTTTGGAATTTTGGAATACTTAAATTTGTCTGCCTGCGCAAATACGGAAAATTTGATACGGGGGAAATTGATTTCCTGCTAGGGGTGCGGTTGCATCTCACTCAGAAACATTAATCGTCGGCAAGTGTATTACGTCGTATGTGTACGACTTTGCCACACATGCAAGTTCATGACGGTGCTCATAATGAAATAAGTAAACCACACAATATTTAAAATTTTGGAAAATTACCAAGATCCAAAAAACTTATATTCACATGGATTTACGAAAAAGTGTTAAACTGCTCAACTGCTGTCGTATCATAATTTTGTACACTAAAAAAGGTCACAACAATAGTTGTATATTGTTTTGGTTAAACAAATTGGGTAATTTTTAATTGATAATTTCGTACATGACAAAATTAAAAGACGGACAATTTATTCCGTTGTTAATGTACAACATCATCGCACATGCTAATTCTAAAAGGTTAGGTTATATCACTACCTAACCTACCTAATATATCTTATTATTAATATGGTTAAATTATATATTATTAGTGAAAGGGGCAATGAATTTAATTTAAAATAATATAAAACATATAAATTGATATAAAATGCCAATCAAATTAGACTTCTATTAATTCTATTAATTTTCGGTATTATCGGTTGACAAACTATGACAAAACGCTACGGAGATGGCAAAATCGTTAGGGAAAGTCTATCTGTTTCCATTGGAAAAAATGTAGGTTGGAAAATTCCGAAACCTCTTTCAATAGTTTTGGGGTGAAAAAGTGACCGCGAATTCTGGCCACGACGGAGCTCTCCGGAAGACGGGTAATTTATTATAATTATAAATAAAAAATGCTAAATCGTTCCGTGGAAGAAACGGCTCGAAATTGACCAACACTAATTACTGTATCAATTTTAAAACTGTATTAATTTTAACGACGATTTTATGAATATAATAAGCATAAAAATTTGACAATCATAAATAAATTATCATGTTCGTGTATAAAACAAATTGTATAATGCCATTTAATAACTAAGCAGAGTTTTTTTAAAAACGTTTTATACTGCTATACATTTGATAACATTTTATCACGAATCACGAATTTATTAAAATAAATATTGCGTATTTATTGCATTCGAGTGGCTACGTATTTTCGTTAAATATAATAATTGATTGCGGCTATCCTAGAATGAACTCTTTGTGATTTTACAATTTAATTTTTGTTCACTTATCTGCAGTATCCCCAAAAACGTTTTGACATTATTTAAAGTACCTACACACATAAAACACAACTATCGGTGCAGTTCTAAAAGCTAGTCGATCGTTTATTGTCACTATATTATAAAGTAATACTCGAAATAAGCTTTCATCCCGATTAAAACGTTCGTCGCACGCCATGCGTTCGCACCGCTATTCCGATGTAATTTGATAAATTGCACAGGAATAAAAGCGCCTCTTCTGCGTAACAACACACACACACACACACACACACACACACACACTCACTCACATACACAAATCGCTCGACTATAATATTATGTGAACGCCTTCCCCTCTCGTCCATTATATTACATCGTCAAGGACTCGAACAACAGGACTAAATCCTACTCTTTCGCGATCCAATCATATCTGACTGTCCTCGAGGCTAGCGGTTCCCGAGAATCTACGATGTATTATTAATATGATCTCTATATTATATATTATAAACGATGCCATTAGCAAAACTATCTTGGAATTTTTTTTAAATATAAAAGTATAGTATATATATATGTATACGGAATTGTAAAATGTGTTATTATTATTATTTTTGGAAAGAAAATATAAATTCGGATGCATTATATTATCATATTATACCCTTAAGGGCGAATAAAACATAAATACATAATAATAGCATGACCGTTTTTCCCCATTTCTGTAAGTTATATAATTAATTGAGGTACTTACTCATTACAAACGTTTATATATCTTATCTCTATATATTCATATAGGTATTATACGAAAATATAAATTATACAATATAATATTATTATGACCGATTTAATAATATAATATGTAAATACCTATAGAATTTAAAACGTCGTTTAATCCATTTTATATATACATTTTATTTATGTAATTATATCCGTAGATATTCTATAGATTAATTGTATGTTTCAATGTTTATCTATACAGATTTTTATGAAAAATATAGTGTATAAACTGAAACTTTTAGCGAAACACATATTGTTTGCAATATAATCCCTATACATAAATATTAGATGTATATTTTATTTGATAATATTAATAAAAGACTTAATTGTTTGTGTTTTTATTTTAAACAGCTTAAACAAATCCAATAGAATATGGTACAGCTTATAACGTTATGTACCTATAATAATAATTATAATATGCCAAACTAAACTAATTATTTAATCGTATTAAAACGTAATGGTTATTTAATTTATTTCGATATAATTTTATACCTATATAGTTTCGTACCGCATTTTAAACTATAATACTAAAATATTGTTTAAATAATGTAAAAAAACACATGTAACAAAACAGAATATTTATATATTATATTTAAATATGTAAATTATTGTTAATAATTTAAATACAATACGCATGTCCTAGTTTTTTTGAATCACTATAATTTTCTTAATTTAAAACAATTAATCCTACAGTTTTTTACACTATTAGGTTTAAAGTACAATATACAAATAAAACAACGATGACGTTACATGAAACAAGACTGGATCGTTTTGAATAGTTATCATTTCACAGTTTTATCAAAATTGACATATGGACGATGTACAGAATTTTACAAATTAACTTAATACATTTAAATATATTTATAAAACAATTTTATTGGCTTTTAATATAATTTGTGTTTTTAGCTTATGCATTCACTTTTTCGGGTTGTTGTTGTTTAACAATTGTTTTTAAGTTATCGATTTAATCATTTGACAAAATCATCATGCAGTAATTACTTTTATAAATATATTATATGAACGATTAAAATATTGTAACTAGTTTAAGCATCATTTCATTATTTTTATTATAAAATAATCAGATTTATTATTTACAATGTCTCTACAAGACGTTAAAATTGTTTAATATTATCGTTTTTGCTGGTAATGTATATATGGTGTGATCAGAAATTCGTGTTAAAAAACATTGGAAATGATGTACAATTATACAGTACCAGAATACTTACCTATAAATACATTTTTGTAATATACAAACCCGATTACCTTGCATTATTGATAATTGATTGGCATAACATAATTTCCTACTTTATCGATAAATTAATTATAGAATTGCCAGAATCTGCAGTGGCGTCGAACATAATACTTAGCTTGTTCAATTGTACCAGTGATAAAGACATTTTGTTAAATTATATACAACAATCATATAATTTTATGCGAATCTGATATATAAATATAAGTTCTATATGAACAAAAAAATTAAAGAAATAATGGTGTAAACGATGTATAATAGGAACCTAAGCTATTATTATCGTTATACTATTATAATATTTTATTTATATTTCTGTAGTTGTTTCATTTTTAATCCTAATAAATTTTATTATAATAATTTGTAATTTTGTAAATCGACCTTTTTGAATCTTTATATTAAGTTTTAATACAAATTTACAATAAAATAAGGAGATTGTTATTTTTATAAAAATATATAACATTATTTTATACTTTAAGTAAGTTTACGTAGTTACTTATCTAAATCCATTTATTTAGTAAATATTATTTCTTAGAAATTGGTTAGGATAAGTTGAGTTTTCGGTGGTGCAATTTGAATAGATGGTTGAAAAATACTTTGTCGTCATTGGCCAGAATAACTGATAATTTTTATATGAATTTAGGAGAAAAATCAATTTCCATGTTTTTACAGAGTATATTATGTAATATATACGTACCTATATAAATTGTAATTTAATACACAGTTTAAAATTGTAATATTGCGATTTGCTTTAATGATCAACAATTTCATGTATAACATGATTATATAAAGTAATGTCTGATAAAACAATGAAAAAGTACCTACTATTCTATCATTTGGTCGTATCAATATATCAATGATTTATGATAACTTAGAAGAAATGTATGCATGCTGACTGTAGAGTAAGTACAATAACAGTATGTATAATGTGTATTATGAAGTTTTGCTCTTTTAGAGCGTTGATAAAAAAAAAATCAAAAAAGGATAATAGTAATATATACCTATACATAAGAGAATAGAAAGAGAAATTATAATAACAGACAATAATTTTGATAATGGTTAAAAGTGGTAACGTCGAACTTTTTGTGGTGTTGTTACATCGTAAAGAAAATATATGTATTATACTTATATATAATATGCATAAAGACCGCGAACAAGACAATGGTTGATGCGAATTGTAAATTTGCATGCGCATTTACAATACGAACGACGACGCCCGAGACCTTTGCAATTTTCGAAATGCAATCGTCTGTGTAATAATGCACGAAATGTGAGCAACTATAATATGCCATGGCAGTTCCCTCGTCGTCTCATTCCCTCCGGTCAAACGCTATTGTTCTCTCACCCGGTTAGATCATTGTGTCCGTCGTCTTTTATATTACTACTACTCTATTATTATTATTATTATTATTATTATTATTATTATTATTATTATTA
>CM023359.1:48830778-48933780 GCA_013282895.1 Eriosoma lanigerum
ATTATTATTATTATTATTATTATTATTATTATTATTATTATTATTATCATTATTATTATTATTTATACATTTTTTATATTTTAATATTATGTACAAATTATATTGCTTTTTTTCCACAATATGTACAATATTATGTTATTATTATACATTAGTACAACGCGTTACCCGATTTCAAGAACATTTTATTTACTTAATTTTATAATTTGTTTTCCTCAGAACATTTATTATTTAAACACGTTATACGTTTTTGTTGACCATTATTTTATTAGCTATAACTTAAAAACGAATTGAATCGAGACGTTCAATTTTTGAATATATATATATATGTACCTAATTTATCGATATTTTTTTATAGATTATATACTCGTTACGAGTACTTATAAATAATATTTTAACGATTATTATTTAATCATATTATGATGTGAAAAATATTTGTCGTAATAATAACGGGTTTGAAAATATGCGTAAATATAACATAAATGTAAAGTCGAAATTTAGAATGGACTAAATTGAAGGGACTTAGTCGCCCTCGAAATTCTACTCGTTACAATTGTTAAAGGGAAAACTTCATCTAATGATGGCTAGGTTTTTCTATATAATAGGAAATTCTAGCCTTTCTAATTGGAATAGCGCTCGTTCTTCCGTTATTAATTGTTTAGCTAATACACTAATAATATAATTAATAGACACGGATCATACGTAGAGTACTTCCGATTGTCTTCCGAGTGCGCTGTTCGATTGGATCTGCGATTCTACTCACACACGCGCACTAGAAATAAATTAATGTTGTCGAAAACCTAACCCGTACGGTTTCAACGCGCCAATCTGCGTTGCTACGTATATTAGTAGAAAATAATGTCACCGACGTGACGATTAATATCGTTTTTGTTTTTGTTTTTTTTTTTTTCTCCGAAGGGAGTCTTAAAAATAGTACAGTGCATTCAGGTTTGGTTATATTTTCGGAAAGATATAATACGGTCGCGAGAAATGAAAATATATTTTCCGGTCGAATCGGTGTGCCGACGAGCGGACAAAAACGTTTCGGCCGGTGGCGTTTAACGGGGGCGTGCGAGAAGCCGTGTAATCATTAGCGACGCGCACGAGTGGAATATTTGCACACGTCGTAGTGGAATTGCCGTGGTGTGATAGCGAAGATGGTGCCGGTGGTGCCCGACATTCAGGGCGAGAGGGGGAGGGTTTGTTGGCGACGTCGTCGTCGTGTTGCGTGGGGGGGCATCGCGAACGACGAGGGCGCATAAATTATCAGCGCTATCTAGGCGACCGGATCTGTGTCGGGGGTCACGCGGCGATGGCATGTGCCAGATAACATACGCTTCCCTTATTTTCACCCCGATCGGCGGCCACATATTAGCACACTGTTCCCACTTGCGGCGAGGATCCACACGACAAAACCAAAATTAATATAACGTAACTACTATTATCCCCCCCCCCCCCAGAAAAAAAAAAACCACGTGGCCGACTCCACACGCGATCAAAAATAAATAAATAATATATTAATAATTACTTATCAAGGTACATAAATAAGTATAGGTATTCGTCGAGGGGCTATAAAATATCCAAAAATAAATTTAACCGAAAAAATATATACGAAAAATATTGTCGTCGAGTTGAGAAAATCTCGGCGGACCGACAAAAAATGCGTAGTCTATATTCTCCCGCATTTTCCACATAATTGATGTAACTTTTACACTTCCGTTATATGTAAATACAGAATGTCCCAGATTTATTTACTAATTATAATGTCTCCGCAAACAATTTCAATTTTTCAATGCAGTTTTTTTCAAACTATTATTTATGCAACGGACTATGATATTAAATTCATATTATCAATATTATGATAAGTGATACATTTTGTAGATTGATAATAATTTTTCGATAAATATTGATAACTGAGAAACTCTACAAGACTACAACAACTGTTTGTATTTTAAACCGTGCTATAAACACTGAGAGAGTTCATGATAATATTGATAAAACAATTTTTACGTGCCATGATATTAAAATATAAAATTATTAAAAATAATGATGTTAGAAATATCATTTCTCCAATAAATGTAAAATTTTTCTAGAAATCTAGATTATATTAAGAAACCGACTAGTCAAAATTCTCATGTAAATTTACTCTTTAAAATGGCTTTACATTTTAATAAAATCTTCAAATTTTACATACTTCAATAAAAAAGAATTTATTTTAATTTTTTTATGAGACTTTTTTTAAAATAAGTAATAAAGTTAGTGTTATAGTCCGTTGCCTTATTAATAATTTTAAAAAACGGCATTAAAAATGTTAATTTTTCGCGGAGATATTTCAATTCGTAAATAAATTTGGGATATCCTGTATATATACCTAATATTTATGTTATATATAATTTTTAGAAAAGTTTGATACTTTTTAATTTGATTTATAAATATTATATGTATTATAAATAATACTTATATCTATTTATATTTCTATCTGTTACACATTATTTCATATCAAAACTATTAAATCTATAAAATAATTATTCTCAAATAAGTACAATAAATATAACGCACAAAAAAAAAATTAGATAATGAAATCTTCGTAAAATCAATATTTCTAATAAGGTGTAATTTTATAAACGTATACTAAAAATAATAAAAAATATAACTTCTCGCCTTTTGTTATCTATCACCTAAGTAATATATATATATATTCGATTTCAGATGTTAATTATATTTTTTATGGCACAGTTTAAAATTATTATAAAATATTATTATATACGATGTTTTTCATTCGCAATCAATTCAAAGTCATAATACTAATTACTAAATATTATATTATTGTCTTTTAAACTTATTATGTTTGATTTAACGTAAATTATAAAAAATAAATATTTTCATTGTACCTACAATGTTGTAAATTATTCCTAGCAAATTTATTGACAGTAGTAAAATTAAAGCAATTAAATTACATATTTAATACGATATATTGTTATTTTACTCACTTTGTATATATTGTATAAAGAGATTTAAATTTAAATTTACAAAAAAAATTCAAATTACAAATATGGTGGCTATTACATATATTTTCATTGCCATTTTCGTTATTTTTGTAACACGAAAATTATCTGTACACCCTCTATATATTTATCAACTTTTCCGTTTATCCGCCGCATGTGAGTAGGACATTTGTATGGGTTTTTTTTTCTACACGTGCACACTGCACACCCCGGTGAATAGAAAATTTGAGACGTTTTCCCTTTGATCATCCCTCCCCGCTAGTATTAAATCCTAAAACGGAACGGCATTTGGGATTGCGCATTTAATCTTCTTGTACGTCAATTTCCACTCTTGGTGAATTACTTTTCGCTTTATGAACAACTTAACAGGATTGTTCTGTAAGTTGCTCCTTACTCTCCTAGTCATGCCGTTTTAGGATTTGACGCCCCTCCCTGCGTCGGAGCACATAACCTTAGCGACCGCATAAAATCAATAGACTAGTACTATTTTCGACCAATAAGTGGCAACCTCGATACCGGCTAATCTATATATATATATATATATATATATATATATTTATAACTAATACTCTCTCCACAACTATATTATTTCTACAAATACAAATGCAAATATACTTTTATTTTCTATTCAAAGTGTAATCTAATTTTGTGAGAAATCATTACAAGACAGAAAAAAAAGTTTTTATTCTATATTTTAATATACTTATTTTCCTACGAATTACAATTTACTATAATTTAAAATTAATTATAAATATCAAAAACATATTTTTTTTTGCCGTTTATATTATTTTAGGTATTCAACTTTTTTTCGTTATTCTGTACTTTAGAATAGAATACATCATAATTAAAAATTAGTGTCGGCACTTCATCAGTACTTTACAAATAATTAAATACATAATTCGTATAACGTATTTCATTTCCATTAACATTAACAGATACTAAATTATGATTAAGGTACTTAGACCAAAGTTGGCATTTATAACTAAATAGCTTTATGAGCAATAAAGTTTTGTCTTCTTTTACGTATTTAAAAATAAATAAATGTTTAATATTACTATTCGAGTCTTGGTACTTAATCTTTGTTATTTATGATATTTTAAAGTTAACCAATTGTTTTGACAGTGCGCTCTTTAGAATATAACTATTTGATTTTGCAGTCTATTAATGTTGTTATACAAAATATAAAATACACAAAATATTTTTATGTGTCTTATAAATAATCCCATGATTTTATATTTGATAATATTTAGTATGTTTTAATTATTTATTATATAAAATTATAAACTATTATTTTTTAAATGTATTTTAATAGTTTTTTTTTTTTTGTAAAATAATCATTTCAGTATTAATAACTATAACGAATAATAAAAACTGGTTTTCAGTTATATTAACGCGTGAAAAATTATCTACATAACAACAACCAATGTCTTGTGTAGACATTTAGTAGTTTATATAATATCTTAATTTAAATATGAATTTGCATAATGTATGTTTTAATCAAACATAACTCATTTAAATGACACATGTTTGTATAATTTTATACCTACCTAATATAAAATATATTATTAACATAATTACAATTATTAATTGTTGGATGTGTTTTATGCGTATAATTATTATTATATAAATAGGACGCTATAATTTTAATAATCATGAGTAAATTAAATTATGCATATAATATTTTATTTAAATTAATTATTGTTCAATACTTAGTTATACTTACCATTTAAAAATAGTATTAAAATTTAAACTTAAGAGATAAAAATATAATACCCATAATGATAATATTGGCGTATCAATAGTAGCGGTTGTGTGAAATTTTTTTTTTTTATTAAATAGAATGACGAACAAATAAGAATTACGTTTACTTTGTGTCATTCTAAAAAATATGTCAACTACACTAAAATTGTACAAGAAGAACGAAATCGAGAGAGGAATACTGAAGAAAAAAGATCGAGATCTAAATACGAGAAAACACGATAGTGCATTCTTTTTGTGAAATATCATATAAGTACATTACACAGAATGTTCCACCACGATTAAATTTCTAAATTAAATTTTATTTATTCCATATTTTTTAACATTAATTTAACTCATACTATATATACAGGTATATATATTGTATAGTATACCTACAGATAAGGTTAGGTTAGAGATTTAATTTTCGGTATTATTCGTGGATATAAAATGTCCGTGTACGTCTATTACAACAAACCTGTAGCCTAGACTTTAAAAACGTTAAAAAAACCATATATAACTAAACGAATGGAACCGCTATACTCCAACTGATATGATGATAATAAAAAAACGTTATACGTTATAAAAAAAAAAAAAAATGAAAATGAAAATGAAAACTTTTGCTTCAAGTGTCTGTAACTAAGGCAAAACGTGTTTTCAAACGAAATAAACGTACTTCTATTATCGAAATCGAAATGGATTAAAGATTATCGACCCGGAAGATGCGACAGGGACACCCTGTGGTCTGTACCCAAAATGAGAACGATAATATGTACTGATGAGCGAAACGTTTTGCCACCGAGATTTGACACTCGACTGATCAAGCGCGCGCACCAGCTGCTCATCTGTACATATAATACCGACCCGGATATCCGCTCTTCGCCGCCCGCGTAAACTTCCCGTTTTACACACAGAGCACTACAAGTACATTTCCCATCGCATCGCCCCGTCCGGAATGCGTCGCGGGACCGTTCGAATAGTGTAATATACGGTATAGTAAAAGTTTGTTTTGCCCAAATGCACACGCTATTTCTAATTCTCGTTCTGCAGCGCTTTTCCGAAATATCTTTTGTATTCGTTCGCACCACCGCTGCATCGGTGGGGTGGCAATGGGGGTGGGGCGTTTGATCTCATCCCTCCCCTGGAACGTCATCACGCGCCTCCGTATAACGCACGTACGCACATATTATATTATATTGTATATATAGTTTCGTACAAAACCGTCGTGGAACAGGTGGAGGCGGCGGTGGAGGCGGTGACGTTTCAAAAGTGTAATGAAAAACTTCACGCGTTGACTCGTGACTTTCGTGGTGCTAGGGAAACACAATAACGCTCAGTTCTAATATTATAATATATATATATATGTATAAAAACGCGAATTATATATAACCCCGACCGCGATGAAAAGGAGATTTGACAAAACGGTACTCTTTATATTATATAACGACACCGCTGCCAGAGGGGCCTTTTAACATACACGTTTTACGTGTAGAAAATATATTCACCAAGTTTTATTACTCGTCGATAAACGAGTAATATAACGAGCAATAATTTCTTTTAATTTTTTTTTTCATAAGAGAGCATTAGAAAGGCTGAAGGGGAGGTGGATAAATGGAATAGAAATAAATATAAAAAAATAGTTATTGGAAGTGGACGAGTGGTAGGAGATTTATGTGGAAGTGTAGCACTTGAGTGGCTAACCTAATCTAGTTAGGAGTATAAGAAAAGTTAGAAGAAGATCAGGATAAGGTTAGGATAATAATGATTTTATTTTTTTCTGCTTCTATCAGGTCCATTTTTTTGGTTATATCTATATAAGTACATGCATATTTTGGATATTTGTTATTTTTAATCACTGTTTTATGAGTTTTGGTACAAAATAATAACAAAAGATAATTTTATATTTTATATTATACCTAATTGAATCTGAATCTGAGTTTGTATTTAATAAAAATTAACGCTTATTATTTATTTAAATAGAGATCGTCGATTAGAACATTCATATTAATTTTATCAAAATAAATTTAATTTTTACTAAACTATTAAAATACATATAGTTTTAAATGAATTTTTTTCCATTTTCTGTAAATATTTAGCTATTTTTTTAGTCCATAAATGCATATACATAATTATATTGTCATTTTTAGTGCATAACCATTAACCAACCTATCTCTTATAATTATGATATTAATATATTATAATATTATTATCATTATTCTTATGGTAATTTCACTCAGATAATTAATATCTTATATTCTATAGACTAATACAATTATATAAAGTTGAAGACAACCTTATTTTTATAACGAATTAGTTTTATACGAAGATTATAATTACATACTGATTTAGGTACCTGACGATGAGCATGTAAAAGATATATCGGACATCGGTTATGGTTTTAAATTTTAATAACAATATTTTTGGTTTGAGTTCCATTCGTTCGGAGTATATATATTATTATATGAAACGTTATTATTAATACGAGTGGTATAGAATTATTAAATAAATAAATCTCTACGACTTCGATGGAATTAGTTAAGGATTTAGTATAGCCCATTATTGTCTTTTTATATAGACAACTCAATAGATAAATTCAAAAAGTAAATATATTTCTACTCATAAAGACATACAAATCCCGTCATAAAAAAAAGTCTACGAAATGAAAATCTCGTTTTTATGGGGTTCAGATGGTCTCCAGGGACGTAATTGGGGACAGTATACATTCATCCATCTGCCTCGTGTTTTCTTTTACTTTAAATGACCTTAAATTGTAAGTCACATTTTAGAAGTTTAAAATATATTATATAGCATACACAACATACTCGATTAAAATTATACTTGACAAGTAAAATCCAAAGTTTATTTTGAACATTTTGTGTGCATACATAAATAGGTATATAAATAAATCCCATGCTATTTGAACTGATTATTCAACATTACTTTATAGTTTCTATATCCGACATATTTTTATATCATATATTTTGGAAAAAATAACATAAAAATATTATCAAATACTTAGATAATAAATATAAAAAAGTATCAGTATTATTACGGAAGATAATAATTATACAATTTCTGTTTTCCTTTTACTATCTTATTTTTCATTTATAAAATATTATACACAAATATAGGTAGATACTAGGTATACAAAATATTTAAGTAATTATTATTAATATTATTAATAATAATAATAATTATTATTATTATTATTATTAATTAAAAATATCTAAGTTGATTTGTATGTGATATCATACAAAAAATATAGGTCACTCGAAGCTAGAAAATATACTCATTTTTAATGATATAATTATAATTTTTTCCGCAGTAAATAATAATGAAATTTTAATTTACGCAGTAGATACACAAGTATAAAGAATTATTGCTTATAAACTATGTGTATTACGTATATAAAACTAATGCATCATACATTCATACCATTGAATCGATATAAAATTAATTTTAAACTTATTGTATACCTACCTTTTACTTATTAGGGGCCGCAGTTAATATTTTAACAATATTAAAATAATAAATAAGCGAAAATTAAAAACAAAAAAAACAAAACAAAAAGTTACTGGTAAGTACTTAAAAAATAGTTTTACAGTTTTATTGTATTTTTATAAGTTAACAAACACGAATTGTCGTTATACTCGTATTAGGTATATGGTTGAATGATGTTATATTATATACGTATGTCATGTTTGTTGATAAATATAAAATCACATAAAACACGCTATGCACTTAACTTAATGAACCTATTTTATAAACCATAATATACTCGTATAACCAAAAGTATTAGTAAATGCGGTATCGGGAAAAAACATACTTTTTCTTTTAGTTGTTACAAAAAATAATTATAATACAATTTATTAGTATTCAATAAATTGAATTTGGTTTTTATATAATAATATACTAAAATTATATCGAAACATTGTTAACATTTTATTCGTTATTGGATTTTTGTTCTTTATAACTAACGCATATATATACAAGATAGAAAAACGGTTATGGGAACGGTCCGTTTTGTAACTATATATGCATCTATGCGTGCAGTTTCTTCTTACAAAACGAACCAATTACAATGAATTTAGATGCAGGTTCTGCAGAATAACCTTTTGCGGACAAAGAACTACACTCTAATCCTGCTTTGAAACACGAACGGTCGTTTTGTATTTAATGACGATCTGCAACGGACGCGAACAATACTGGACGACCGACACATTGCCTTCCCTTAATATCATCGTTCTAATTCATACTTAAAATACACGGAAAAAAGAGACGAATCATTAGTATGAATAGAATAAAGTTTAAACTTAAATTTAATAAAGTATAAAAATTATAATGTTATATTATCTATGATAATAAATATATATGTTCTGATATTCTAATATGTGTACTCATTTATTATTATATGATATTATTAATTATTATTAGATATGCGTAAATACTAAAGAACTACGTTTTTTGATAAATATGGTCTTTGAGTTTATCAAACATATTTTATAAACTATAAAAATAATACTTATTATATTTAACAAATAAAAAATTTATTATTTATTCGGCTTTTTTTAAGTAAATATTAAATTTACAAGCCAGTGAAAAAAAAACAATAAACTACTAAAATTACTTTTTACCTTATAAAAAATAGTTGAATATTTGTTATTTATTTAAATAAGTTAGAATAGGAAAATAATTTTTTTATGTATGGTGTTTAAACATTATTACATTTAAAAATACCATGCAATTTATTATTTTCTGTGTGCTGTTTTTATTACATTAGTTTGTATGTTTATAGATGTTTTAAATAATTGTATACGTCTTGATCACTAATTTGTAATTGATATTTTAATATTATGGCATGCATATTGAATTACACAAACACTGTCTATTATAATTTAACGGATAAACATAATTGGTTAATTACATTTTTAAGGAGCTCAGTATTAAATTTATTCAATTTTTTTAAAAATCTTATTCTAAAATTAAAAAAATAATATTATGTTTATTTAGATGTTTAGAGATTTAAGAATATTACTTGCGTATTAAATTAATTTATATACCTACACAAATATTGCATTTAAGTTTTATTACCAATAAAATATTTTACAACATAATTTTTATAGGTGGTACCATACACCAGGTGTTCAATAATATAGTACCTAGGTATGAAAGCAATAAATTTCATATAATAGTTTATTACATTCTCTTAATGAATTGGTATCTGTCATATTATAATAGGCACCTGGCAAATGAAACAGCTTAAATATTTTGTCATTTTCCACTAGGAAATAATATCAATGGACATAATACATATTAAATAAATTTATGAATTGACACTATGTGGTTACAATTTACAAAAGATTGTTCTATTCATTTTTTAAAATATTAAATCATTATTACGTATTAATCGACTAAAATATGATTTGGCCTGAATATTCCCAAACCAATTATAAATTATATAACGAATACAGTAAAACTAATTATTACAAGATCTATTTTTAAACATTTAATACCAACATTGTAGTACCAACTAATGATATGTGTATCATTTTTAACTCTTTAATGCACGTTTAGTGACAATGCGTACCGTATTTTCGAGCCATTTTAATTTACGCGGTTACTATAAACGTTATACTTTTATAATCCATAGCTATCTTCTATCTAATCAATCAACTAGAAACTAGATGATCACGATGTTACAGAATATTTATGATCAGTGTATGATTGTACATTAAATTTATAAGGTCTGGCATGAGTTATTGAGACACAATGGTTCGCTTTAGTGAATTTCATAAATTTGTTTTTAAAAAATTAGTAGCATTAGTAATATTACATGTAACAACTGTAATGCTGCATAAAATGATGCCAATGATTGGAATATTAGCAAAATAATATAGGTTTTTAATTTAGATATCCCATAATTACCATCCTTTTTTTTTTTTTTATCTTTTTTTGTCAAAGAATGAATATATTATAAATATTCTTTATCATAATATGAAGTTTTAAAATAATAAAGGAAAATCTTTTTCGCAATATATTATTTTGTATAAATTGATTATCTTAAAATATCCCTATTTTTAATAAAATTATAGTTGAAAATCAATTGAGGCAAAGAATGCCGCTGGTGTTTACAAACTTTTTGATTAAAATAATCAAGGTAAATAATCAGGGTTTATGTCAGAGACGTGTGTTTCGCATTTTAAAATTTGGATGCGTATCAACTAATTACAATTACGTGTTTAATTTGTTTTCCAAAAAACAATCGAACGATCGCCGTTAAGATATTTTTGATACATTGTTATAGTCATATTATGTAAAACAATTTGTTTCAAATAACATTTATATTACTATTTCATTCGGTCAAACGAAACAAACGTATTGAAAACTATTGATTTATATATATATAATAACATTGATTATATATACTATAGTATATATAATCAATGATAATAACAAACAATGCCGGAGTAAATAGCAATCGCAATTTAATGATTTCGATAAGCGGATAAAGACTTCATCGGAGACCAATTGCGCACACTTCATCCCCATTAAATAATAATAATAATAAAAAAATAAACTAAACTATATTCCCCCACGTATAACGTACACGACGGGGGGCGGACTGTTAAAAAAAAGTAGCCAACGGCCCATCTGTCGCCCATTTAATATTATACGTACACTACACGTTATTATATTATAATAAACATTTATATTAATAATATAAACACACTCACACACACACACACACACACACACACACTTGACCACTATTATAGCACTAACGCGGTAAAAAAAAATTT
The DNA here is from genome assembly GCA_013282895.1 of Eriosoma lanigerum. Taxonomy (NCBI): domain Eukaryota; kingdom Metazoa; phylum Arthropoda; class Insecta; order Hemiptera; family Aphididae; genus Eriosoma; species Eriosoma lanigerum. The sequence goes on from CM023359.1 coordinate 48,842,318, forward strand.
AAGCGAATAACCCATTAGCCACGATCGTACCTATTTGTTAACGAGCTCTTGTTGAACTCGTGTACGGTATAGTTTTAGTTTTTTTTTCAAATTAAAATCGTGTCGCAGAGCAGTTAATGCCGACCGTCAATATGATATCTGTATAATTTTACGTATACAGGGTGTGTCACGATTCACGAGGATTTGATAATTTTCGATATTATATTTAACAATGTCAAATCTTCGTGAGAAAGATCGAGTGTGAATGGAAGAGAGGTAGGAAATCGACCCCAACTAGTTAGGAGTTTGAGGCGAGGTAGAAGAAGACGACATTTTTGTAATATTTATACCTTATATAGTATATAATATATAGAGTGATCAGGACTAAAAAATACTATGGGAATAACATTCTCTTTTAGTGGCATGTGTATCGATTATACTTTTGTCACATAACATTCTGATCCTCCTGTATGACACGCAAGGGTATTTTAACGAAATTAAATGTGTGCATGGGTCACCTACATAGGAAATACTTACAAATTGACGACCGTTTTATATTAAAAAAAAAAATTATTATAATAATAAAATCGAGCATCCAAAAGCCCTAAAGTTAAGGGGTGTTGGCTACGTATAAACCGATAAACCGGCTGATGTAGGGAGGGCTCTGTGTTTAAATATTAAAATATAAAAATAGCCACTCGGAAAGAGAGTTGCTAACAATTGCGTGTCCTCGTCCGCGACATAATCAGAATGTCTATTGAAGTAGTCCTGCGGGTTTTAATTACGTCCACGGTAATTGGTCGCGGACCGCGCGGTTTATTCGTCATTTAGCAGAAAAGTGAAGTTTAATTATTTCAAACATAATTGGTAATTGTCACGACGCGTTTATTATTTGTTTATTATTATTATTACTTTTTTTTACAACCAATTTGTTTCTATATATTATAATTTCTATTGGTATAATATGCTAATCGAGTGGGTTAATAATATTTTGTAAAATGAAATAATAACTGGAAAAAGTGCGTCATACGAGTAATAGTTTTAAAACGCTCGTTTTATGTAAATATTTCATTATGTGGTTATACTTAAAATATGCACAACACGCTGCATACATAACAAAGTTAAAAGGTTTTATAATCATATCAATACACCAGTGACAACTGATTCGGTGTGTAATAAATATAATAGAAAAATACTATATTTTTCGACTATAAGACTAGAATTTATTGAAATTCTATTTTTAATTATAATATAGAACATATTTATACATAACCGATTAAATAAGTAATTGATCTAATAATTATAAATTGTTTTTTATGTAGGAATAAATTGTGGTTAGAATAATTATATGACTTTTTTATGCTGTGTATTTTTTTAAAACACAATAATAATGGATTAATATTAGATTATTAAAAGTTTTTCTAAATAAAATATGCATTAAAATCATTAAAATCAAATAAATGAAATACATATTGCATATAATATGTAATCATTTCCGTTTTAAAATTTAAAATTTGAAAACAAAGAAAATATAGCAAATTCTAATAATAATAATAATATTAATTTGTAGTAAGAAAATGTCTTTATAATATTTGTGTTTAATTTACCACCTTGAAGCAGCTGTTTTAAACAATATATTATTATTTACGGTAATTCATTAAATATTTAAGATCAACGTCTAGACGCTAATATAACTGGTTTTCATAATTTAAAGGTTTATACAGGGTGACTAGGATTTTGTGTCACAAAAATAAGAGAAGTAATATTTAAAACATATGTAACCCTCACATTTTTTGTATCCCAAATATATGATAACCCTGTACACTTCATTCAATATAATTCAAACAAAAATGAGGTATACTTCGATATATAAATTGTACATATGAATATATAATAAAATAACTAATAAAAAATAATAATTTTCAAAGTATTATTATAATAGGTTATAAAATATATAATATGAACGACTATACTTTTGATTCTAAAAAATAAAAATATATATTTGAACTACTTGATCGTAAATAATTGATTCATCTGAGTCAATGTAAAATAATAACAACAAAAACGTTGAATTTTATACTAAATTTTTAATAAATCACTATTTTGTTAATTTTATCTTAATGTATTCATATTATTTCTTAAAAACATGTTTATGTTACGTTTTATTAATTTCTTTAACATTTTATGTTTTACGTATATTATTTTCGTTAAATTTATATAGCATACATTTTTTACACTATAATTTATATTCATATTTTTTGTATTCACTTTTATTACAATTTTCAATGAATACTGCTACAATTTATGTTTAATTATAATACAGTGAATATTATATTCATAAAAATACGGAGTTTTCAATGTTATTCAATATTAGGTAAAAACGATATTTAAAACATAAAATGTTAAAATTAACTAAATTTAATTACTAATATTAACTTTTTAACTTGATTATAATCATAACTTTATAATTAATAACAAGTTGATTTTATTCAATTTCGATAGGATATCATTATTAGAACAATTTGATATTCCCATCAAAAATATATTTAATAAATACTAAAAACTAAACTTATATTTAATATATTTAAAAATATATAATAAAAAATAAACTTGGATATACTTTTTTGAATGTTAATACGTTTATTTCAACTCAACTTTGATAATTTTTTTACAAAATGTAATTGAATAAAATTTAGTATAAACTTTTTTAAAATGTTTTTGTTTTGTCCGTATACTCGATTTGACCGAGTTAAAAACAAATCAAAATCATTATAATTATAAATTACTATAGTCGCCTAATGTTGAATATCCAATTATCCAGTTATAATCTGTCATTGATTTCATTTAATTGATTTATCGCGTTATATAGTTCGGAATATTCGGATTGTAATCCAGTATATATTATGCGGTGGTTTTTAACATTTCGGGTGATAATGTTTCCTTTGGCGCGGGACTTGATCACACCGCCACCGCAGTTCGGTTAAATAAAATATCGGGACGGCGACCGTCGTGACTCCAGTCTTCCGGGAGCCATTTATATCAAGTTCGGCCCACAAATAATCAAATCAACCGTTTGACGTTACGGGAGATTTACCGTTGCCCTGATAATAATGTACGCCGTGTCTCGATGGTAATAATATCCAGCGGAAAACGCGATCCGTCTCAATTTGGCCGATACACCTTCGTGGAATATTTACGTTCCGAGCGAATAATATGCGCATTACGCGGTCTATATGTTGTTTATATATATATATATATTGAACGTTTGGATGTATACGTTGGCGAGAGGGGTTGTAGGGAGGTCTGGACGAATCGGGCTAATCTGACCCGCTGTGAAATAAACGGCTTGAGGGGAGGGAGCGCGTTTACCTGCCGATTAATTTATCGGTCGCCAGAGGACCGTCGTCGTTGTCGTCGTCGTCGTCGTAACGGCCAAACTACGGCTTGGTCAGACACATCGATCCGAGACCAAATCGCGGTTATACAATATCATTTATATACATGCAGTTATCCATTAGATATGGGCCTATATATTATAACAGCGAATGTTATACCGGTGTTTAGTTATATACCGCGTTTTAAAATAACATCATTCGAACGGTTAATATTATGTAAACGCGTGATTGAATACATCGCAAACTTTTGCTCTCGGAGAGCATTTATTTATTCCGAAAACCCGAAAAATGTGAGCTTTGGCAAAATAAATCAAAACTTGCGTTTTATATTATAGAAAAATAAATAAGAAGATATATCTCAATATATTATATCCGTGTAAAATATTTACATATTTTTAAAGAATAATATTATATTCTAGTTGGATTTGATATTATTGCGTGAATACGGTTTATATATAGAAATCCATTGAAGAAAATAATAAAATCAATATTTATATATATATGTTATGTTAATACGTTCCTAGTTTGAAAAGTTTTCAAACTGGCCACATTTGTTGTTATTTTTTTCAGGAAAAATCTATTGTATTCGTTATAACGTTTCATCAATAATTCTCTATACAATATTTGATCCGACGTTTTTTGAACCTTTCAATGGCTCTCGGGAAAATATTATTTGTCCAAACTGAAAAAACAGCTGCTATTAGCTCCGACGGTTCAATCGCAGCTGGGTTTGATGAAAGTTTCTTCGCGTCAAGCCGTATTATTTTTTTATAAACTTAGAAAAATGAAACTAGTCGTACGATCCAAACAATAACGTCGATGGGGAATTCAATCTATAAATAGTAATTATTACATTATATTAATCACAGTATAATATGGTTTCACACACAATAATAACGTGTATTGACGAGCGGTAAAAAAATTGTTTTTCTTCTTGACGTGACTGATTACGTTTCATCACAAATTTAACTTACAGATTATATGTTTGTTTATAATAATTGTTTATTTCCCCCTAAAACTGATTTATTTTTTCGTTGACATATTTTACAATTTAATTAAAAGTTTCGCATTTTGTCGCAATATGAGTAAAATAATATGAACTCGATGTTGACGAACTCGTTAAATGTATATGAAAAGCAAAAAGGAAACTTTTTGAACAGTTTAAACGAGTTAAGTGCGAATTTGGATTAAACACGGTGACAATTAATACATATTTGTCTAACGTGAACATTGTTCACTGAACACACTATACAAACGTGTAAATGTATAGAACATTAATTTTGATTCTTGTGTTGCTGTACTACATAGGTAAAAGGTATATATTATTTAGTGCGATGGCAACATGATTAACGTACAGAATAAATATAAAGCGCATGTATCCTGTCACAGAATAATACGTCCACTCTATAAGACTACATTTCAACCCTCAAGGAAATGTCCGAACAACGTCATCTTTGTTACAAAATAATTCAATGTATGTAGCTTAAGTATATAGTGAGATACCTTATACAAAATCATAATATTATCGTACCGCAACAAATAGATACTATGTGATATTTCAAAGGGAATTATTGAATATTTTTATTAGATTGAAAAACAAATCTAATTAAATCGATACAAATTAAAACATCGAATAAAATTAATATGTATACAATCATTTTCGAACACAACTCGAGATTATAATATTATACTAATATATCTCTTATAGAGTTTTGATGTAAAAATTTTAAAATTTATATATTATTTGAAATAATAAAAAAATAAAATATTTGCATTTTTGGGTTTTATAATAATTGTAGAGGACTAAATAATAGTCTGTTATATGTTCCATATCTAAAATAATAATAAATGATAAAAAAAAACTGTTTCGCGTTTACAGCAGCGTATATAAATTATATCGAACCAACCGTAGTCATGGTGTCGCGTCGCCCGGCCGTCACATCAGTCACCATTAATTCGCGCACATTAAATACGGACTAGTGGAAGAGAGAAAGAGAGATCGAGTTAAAACGATGCCGGTAGGGTGGTTTCTGGTTAGCTCGTGACAGTTTCCATTACCGCGGTATAAACCTGGTTAAGTGCGCTCGTATACATTATATTATTATTATTATTATTATTATAGTGTAACAACATTCGGCTGTTATATTATTATTATTATCTCGCGATCTCTTTCTGGCATTTCCCGCTCAATAACTCTCTCTCTCTCTCTCTCTCTCTCTCTCTATTCCGCGTAGATTATCAACTGTAGTCGTGGCGGACGTGATGTTTTAAATTTATTTTGCGTACACAGACGCGTCAACCACGGTTGCGGTATTTAAATGATGAAATAACGCTGCTGTACACCGCTCGGATACCGCGGGATGAGGGGAACACGTTAACCGCTATAACCGGCAAAGTAAAAAGCTGTGTTCTCGTGCCATCCACCCTTAATCTACCCGTCCCCACCAACCGTAATATAGTATTATAAATTTATAACACTGTGTATACATAGTACGTATACTATTATACTCACGCGTTTAACGCCTCCCCCCCCAACGTATCACCCTCTGGGCGTTAAGTAACTGCGTTGCACCCACTTTCCATCAAAAATGCGCTAAACGCACTATTGTGGCCCCATCACGATTCATGACTAAAAGAGTGGAACCACCTACAAAAAAACATTCGATAAAACACCGTCGCGGTAATTTTTCCATTAGGTGAAAAATAAAATAATACAACATAATGAAATAAGACAATTATTTTTTAAAAATAAAAAAATACAAATTAATATTTCTATGTTTAATTGTTATTGTAAAATATTTAAATATAATTTGTTTTAATGATATTTAGATTTATAGGAAACATTTTCTTCGAATTTTGTGTTAAACATATAAAATAAACTATAATATATGATCAGATATCGATATTAATAATTATTATTTAGGTAAAACTAGGGTATTACAATGACATGAAATTAATTTCTTCAAATATTAAGTACAAACAAATACTAATTTATAATAATTAATAATTAACAACATATTATAGCAATTATAATAAAAATTAATTTATTATAATAACAGTTAAAATATATTGCACCATATATATATATATTAATATATTATTAACATTTTAAGATAATTAAAATTAAAATTAATATTTTACATTGTATATTTTTATGTAACTTTGTAGCATATTTTATCTGTTATTATGAAATATATAGGTAAATAGATAATTTTTATATATAATTAAATTGAATTATAGGATTTTAAATTTTCATGAAATATTTAATTTATGAAAAAAATTCTCATAGTTCTAATTAATTATCTCAATGGTCCCTATTAAACCCCATTAACAAAGTAATAACCAAATCATTTAGTTTACAAAGATAAATCATCCATTACTAATGTTTACGATGTCTCATCGGTAACTAGTAAACACTTATTGGATTTATTTTAAATATTCATTATTTTCTGTTCCTAATAAAATATTTTATTTCGTGATTTTTGTTTAAGGTATTAAAATTTTTTTTTTCCTTTTCTTATACAGCGTAAAGTATATAATATATATTTTTTATATATAGATATCCTAATATGATGAGAATAAAGGGATTAAAACAGGACAATGTTTGTCCTGTTGAAAGTTTGTCGGGACAACGGGAAGCAATGTTGAATAACATGACGTATGGTCACCCACTCTAGGTAATACATATAATTCGGGAGACCATTTTTAGGCGTAGTATCGCGCAGCATAGAAGTTATTAAATTGCATATTCATAACGCCGTCTTAGAGTACATTTTAAATTAAATTCAACTACTTACCTACTTTTTTGGGGGACATTGTATTATATTGTTATACGTAGATAGAACAGTAAATAAAATAATAATAAAATAATGTTAAACATATGATTTTTGTGTAGAAAAAACTTTGAAAATGTGCAAAAACGGACAATTTTATAATATTTTTCATATATTATAAAAATTAAATAACAAAATGTATTTCGTGAAAGTCATTTAATCATACATTATAACTTACTATAACTACAATATATATATATATATATTTAAGTGCTTAAGTAAAATTGTGACATTTTTCACTTAAAATATGTTTTAATTGAAAAACATGTATTTCATAAAGCATTATTATTTATAAAATACTCGTCAATTTTCGTATATAAAAATAATAATTACTTGAATGCAGCTTGAACGTTATCTGCATGTTTTTAACTCTCGAATAAAATTATTAACTTGAAACGAGTAGGTTAATGGAACTTACACTTTGCTGCAAATTATAGTAATATAGTAAATTTTCTTGATTCTATAATGATATTAGAAACTTTAAATTTATAAAAAGTAAAATAGATATGTTAAAAAAAATTGCCTAATTAAACAAATTTAAACATAAAAAAGAACGAATGCTTTATAAACGACTTAAGTCATTTAAAATCCCTGGATGCGATATTCTATAACAATGCAATATTGTGCATTATCGAACGTTTCAAATGAATTTACGGTTGTGTATTAACTACTATATATTATAAAAAAAGGGAAAATCGATGTTGGACGTCCCTCCTTCATCCTTTCGGTCCTCGGATAATTTAGTGGTTTATTATAATTAAAATTTTGAATGCAATGATATTGCATACGAAAATACGATTCTGAGGGACACTCAATATAACACAATACACGTATATTATAGTGATAATTCATTCCCAAATTTTACATCACTTGTAAACTTCCTATGAGAATACTCAAAAAAATTTACTATTCCCTATTTTCAAAATTGCATTAGTTATTATGAAAATTTAAAATTAATTTTGTAAAAATTACGTTCTCTTTGAATTTTTCCATTTATCCGTCATTTATTGGTAGTATTTCTTCACCGGAGGGAAATTTGAGCTAAATAAAGTACCAACAAGTTTTTTACCGAAAGCATTTCTTATTCTTAATAATAGAACCATTATTTCTACCCAAAAAAGTGCCTTCAGACATAAAAAAAACATCATTGTAAAACCAATATAATCTTTATTTCGCTAAAAACCCAAAATGATAATATAACAAATTCATAATATTTACCAGTCAAAAATATACTGTTTAATGTATCGATATAGGTATTTCAGACCAACCATATTACGGCATAAAATGACCATAAATCGGATAGGTATAACGCGAAGGTAATGATAATAATTTTTATCATCATTATTATTTATAGCGACGTTAGTAGATTTAGTCGACTCTGGTGCGAGAATGATCTGTTTGCGCAGTAGGTGGGATGAGGTGTGTATAGAGGAGGTTTCAGAGGTAAACACGGAAATGAAAAACTAAGGACGGTCGCCAGGGGAGCTATTATCACGCGCGCGTGCGCTATCTCTCTCGCACACAAACACACTATTTCATTCTCCGCTATATAATACACCGAAGCAGATAAAAACCGGCACGCAGGACTAAAGATTTGGCACAGAGCGGAGGATTCAACGGGCTTTATCGGAATGATAAACATATATTTATATATATATATATTTTTTACCGTCTTGCACAATACACACGTACAATAAAAGTCAACCGCACCGCAACACGTCCCCCACTTCCATGTGATCATAATCAACATTTACGGCGTCCATTAACCAAGTTTTTCATTACTTTTACACGAGCTTATATACAGAATACGGCCGTTTCATAGCCCTCCCTACCTCTCTCCTACAACGCACCGTAGTAACCACTATTACAGCCATTAAACCGTACGGACGACCGTCAGTGGTTTGTAAAGGGAGATTTTAAACGGTAAACGAGTATCTAAAACTACCTAGAAAATACGTATACTTCGTCAAGGGATCTTAACATTTTTCTGAATCACGGTGTCTTTTTAAAAACAAATTATTAAATTAGAAAAAAATTCGCACGATTTCCAATTAAATAGATAATAGAAAACATATCTCAATATGCATTTTAAAGAATTCCAAGTACCCAAACGTGATAGGATATTGCGTGTGTGGAGTCGTGCAGAACAACTAAAAGAGGTACAAATAATTACTTGTTAAACATTTAAATATGTCCTATCGTTTAAAAGTTATATATGATAACTTATACTATAACACTAAACTATAGGTTATTAAAAATAAAACTATTTAAAAGTATTACAAATATATTGGGAATGCTAATTTCTAGTATATTATTACCTACAATAATATTACATAAAAAGTATGGAAATATTATTGTTGATTAATTTCCAAGTATTTATTCTATTTGGACTTTATTATTTGTACATTTGAGTATCGATAATAAATATCAATTAGAGAAAAATCTGTATTATCCAGCAACGGAAAAAATTCAAGATAGTCGCGTTTTTACTTTCAAAGTGTATCACTATATTATCGTATTTACCAATAAAGAAATTATAGTAATATACAAAACAAAATCCATTTAGTTTAAATTATTTTGTACAGCCCACATCGAACCTATTCAAATTCTAAATATTTATATAAAATATATTTCCCTCGAATTTGATACTTGTACACATAGGTACTCATAACTTATGCACACTCGGCGCACTGATAAAAAAATTACAATCGTTCATAATTTTAATAAATAATAACAATTTTATTCAATACTATAATAGATATTAATAAATATTATATACAAAATAACAAAGAAGTATTAAATCTCTAAAACTACATTTAGTTGAAACTAATTAATATCACATTATTAAACTTCTTATTTGTATTATTAAAAAATATACTTAATTTAGAGCTCAACAATTAATGATGAGTTATTGCAATTAAGTACAATGAAAACAAGTGATTATTAATATGAGTTTGAAAATATTGTGTTATCAATGTCACTAGATGAAAAAATTATTTTTAAAATTATGAATTAACATTTCGATACACTTTATATTATTATATATAATACACCGTATATTACATAACTCCAAATTTATGTGAAATAACTTTTTAATATTTAAATTTAGAAAGTTTAGAAAAATTTTTTTTAAATATATTTACTTTGATGGAAAACATTTGATTCAACGTATTAATCATATAATTTAATTTACCATAATCTTATATAATATGTGCACATGTTTCAATAAATTTAAATAAGTAACGAAAAAAAAAGAATTATTGATAGGGTTATTTTTAAATGTAATTTTGATTAAAGGAAACATAAAATTATAACACATTCATAAAACATGTATAAAGACGTTAAAAAAATAATGATAATTATTAAGTTATTTACATAATATTTTTTAGACAATTATTAATTATTTTTGAATAAGAATTTTATTAATTTAAATTGTAGTTATTATATGATTTATACCTGCACTGACTACTAAACACATTTACTATAGGTAATTGTTATTTTGTGTACTTATTTGAAATTTCTTAAGCATAATATTTATGTATACATATTAATTTGATTCCAATGAAAACTTACATTAATACATTTATTTTAAACCTTGTGATTTAATTTTTTTTTCTTTACATTTTAACAAAAAAAGATAAAAAAAAGTATTTATTTTTTATTTTTTTTTATCGAAATTGTACTAAATTGAGGTAGGGCGGTAAACTAATAAAATACAATTAAAAATAAAATTTGGTAAATATCAATACGATAATCGTACATTGATTATTAACCAAGTAATTTAAATCCTCTTGAATAGACCATAACTAATTGGAATAAAATTAGATTTGTATTGTTTTGGTTTTAATCCAAATGGATTTATAAATAAAATACAATTATATATATAATCGATATAAAATTAAATCATTTTAAATGATTTAAAAAAAATTATCATTATTATTTCGGTTAATCCAAACCGATCATTGTGAGTTTACTTTTTTTTAATTGTAATATCTTAAGAAACAATCTAAGGAACAACAACATCAACAACAACAATAACAACAATAAGAACAAAAATGATTTGAAAAAGTCTATAATAAAATACTTATTTTGGCGACATTAAGTACATAGTGGTAGATGGTATATGGTACGAAAATCGTAAAAAAAAAAAATGTATGAAAGGAAATCGTGATAATATTGTATTTATTATAGATCATTGTATGATAATACAATACAATAAAAATGTATAATATATTGTAAAAAATACATATAGGATATCATATAATGATCTATTAATTTTTTTTTTTTTTTAATTACGATCTACGACAGTCGTTATATTATATTGTTGACAGATCGACTCGGTGACTTCACGTGATCGCGAAGCCGACTCGCGACCCGATCGAATCACTAAAACGGTAATCTAATAGATAGTGATGTAAAGAACACTAATATTTGAATACGAACCGAACCGAATGATTAAAAATGAATAACTATGAAATATCCATCGTTCGAAATAAATTGCCAGTTTATCGTTACGAAAATTTGTGATAACAAGTTCGGTTCCGTTTGAATTTCACGAACAGTTCGATACATCACTACTAATCGATTGTAGGACTATAAATACAATATTATGATATTTATCACAGAATTCGACAATATTTGCTTTTGTTTTTGACGGGCGTAGCGGTTGACACCGGAGTGGGAGCGAGCTGCTTGTTGTTATAACCCGGCGTGGACGCAGGAGAAATGAAAACCGGCAACGAGGCGGAACTGATCATTTGCTGGTTGACGGCGGACGGGTGTGAAGAATCGCACGCGGACGACGGATTGCCGCTGGCCGTGCTGTTGTATAGCGATCGGCTGACCCGGTTCCGGAATGACCGGCTGCTAGAAGCGGGTTTCTTCCGGTAACTGGAGAATTTGGCACCGTTCCGTTGGAATACGGAAGTGTCCAGATTTAATTCGAGACTCTAGAAGTAATGGAAAACAAAAATGGAGGTTTCGATAGATTAGGACAGAATCGTATTATTACTTCGATTCAATCGACACCATATTATTATAATATTGTTTAGATATAATAAAAATGGTACTATAGTCGTATTATAATTGGATAACGTTTGAGAGAGTGTTAAAAATATTTATCTAAATAAAATGTACTCTGTAAGTTAAATTAATTTAAAAAAATAAATCCTTATGGGTATAATATAATTAATTAATAGTACTTAACTCGAAAATACTTATCTCGTAATGTTTTTAAAGGAAGATTTAGGTAAAATGCATAGATATAATTCTTCCGTCGTCTGCATTTATTTAGGTTATTTATTTTACCGAAAATATATTGAATGGGCCTCGGAGAAATTGATTGAATGATAATATATTTAAGAAACTACTTTGAAACTTAGAATTTTAACATAATTATAAAATAATTATACGACAGTTTATAATAAAATAATGTAGAAATGAACAATCGGTAAATTTTTTAAAAATGTTTTATTTTTTTCGAATATTTTCATGGAATATTAATAATTAAATAATTATACGTGTCACGTTTGTAATGGAATTAAAAATTCTCTAAATATCTAAGATTTGAAATAAAATCTTCAATAATATCTATGATAGTACCTATATAGTTCAATTGTTTGGTAAGATAATAAAAAAATAAAAAAATAAAATATAAACAGTAGATAACCAAATTTGATTCTATTACATATTACTAGGTAGTAAGTACTATTTTGTTATAATATATTTAATCAAATATAAAATTTATATTTTTAAATTTGTTAACAAAAAAATAATGACGACTTTACATATGTGTATATCACTACCTATACTAGAACGTTATTAAGTTAATTTTTTTAATACGCTAAACAAATTTATATAAAATAGGTAGATACATAAATTAAATGTAAATTATGAAATGTGAATTGTGTACACAAATCTAAAATTTAAATTATACAGTAATAGAAAATAATTTCTAAATAATATTTAATATAAAAATATAAAAAATAATATTGTGAAATTCAGAAATATAAAATACGTATTAATATGGTAAGTATCTAATATCTATTCTAAAGAAGAAGCGATTAAAGGAAAGTTTCGATTCTAAACTATTTTTTATTAATTTTAATATATTACTAATAATTTGTTTGCATATTGTTAAATAGGTATGTTATTAAATCTCATTCAACATTATACATGTATATCTATAATATAATATTATTAATCTATTATAATTTTACTTTTATTAAATAAGAAATTCGAAAATTAACAACCGACACTAATACAGTACACCACTAAATAGTACATTTGAAATAATTGGTTAATGAGTTTAATGAAATCATTGTACTTTAAATTAAATTTGTGTCTCTGAGATTAGAATTCTTAATTATTTAAGTAAAATATACCCATAAACGTAAAATATATATTATTATTATACCTTGTTAAAAGTGAATTAAAATATTGAATTTTAAAATAAATAATAATACCTAGAGTCCTAAACTAATAAGTAAGTAATAAATGTATTAGTTTAATTTAGAAACATTATTTAGGTACTCATAACTTAAATAATTTAAATGAATTTTTCATTTTTTAATAACATTTTTAAGAATAAATAGTATTTAAAATTATTAGTATTATTTTTAAATTTTATAAAAATATAGTTATTTATTATATAATATATATATATACATTTAGGCGTTACTTGTGAACATTTTACAGTGTACAAAATACTCATTCAAATGTGCTAAACTACAGGTAATTATAGTTTATAGCTAAAACAGTGCATTGTTTATTGTTCAACCATTATTAAAATCAAATATTTAGACAAACCGATGATCTTCAAATTGTATCAATGGTTCTTTCCATTTGATTATCAATTCCATTGTTTAATTCCACTGAGTTTTAACAGATCTTCAAATTTTTAGACTTTGGTAAAATTTTTCATTGTATTACGATAAATTTATAATTTTATTAACTAAATAATCTTTTTACATGATATGTAAATTATGATTATATGCTATATTTGAATAATATAAAATAAAACTAATTAATTCTATATGTCCATATAACATTATAAATTATAAAAATATTGTACTAAGTACATAACATTTATTAAAAAAAAAAAACCCTCTAATATAACAAGAAACAGTTATTTGAATAAATTTTAAAATTAAATATTTATCTAAGTATTTTACATTTAAATTAATTATATTATTTGAAACATATTTCTAATTTCTTATTTTAAAAACTGTAATATAAAATAAATATTAGGTATACTATTTAATATATAAATTTAAAATATAACGAATAAATTACAAGTATATAATGCTATAACAATCAACGTATGATATATAATAGTTATAATTTTTTGGAATTTTTACATTATAATTTTTAATTATATTAATTCAATACTTAAATATTATTTCCAATAAAATATCGAAACTTCCCTTTTTTGAAAAATTAACAGAAATGCAAAGAAAATCAAAATAAAATCATAGGTACCTTAATTAGGTATGTTTACCATGTTTCTTACTAACTTTTGTATTGCTTTTTTTCGCGGAATTTTGGGTAGTATTCAATGTAGTTACGGTGAATTCTATATCTTTTGTACTTTGATGAGCTATAGATATCATAATCAAGTTACATTAAATATCTAAGTAACTTTAAATTTTATATTACTTACTAAAAAATTCTTCGACAGGTATTTCAATTTTATCATGGTCGATCCATGTTAACCCCATTTCCACTTTTTCAGCTAAATCTTTCCAATGTTTAAGATTTTCTAGCGTACCTTCATACAACGGCATAATCCATGGGAAGGTGTCACACAAAACCTTTAATTAAAATATGTGTTATTTTATATTAATCAATTTTTCGTTTTCATGAGGTAATTTGAATACTATGTCCATTTACTTTATATAAAGGCAAACATATAACATCTATAAATTCAACTTGCATCTGCGGAAGTTCATCTTTTTTCTCTCTATCCATCATAGCCTGTAGAAAATACAAATTCATATTAAAAACCTATGAAATTAGAAAACTTACGTACTTAATGTCATAAAAATTTTACCATTGGTTGTTGGTTAAGTTGTAGTTTTTCCATATCGCCTTGGTCGAAAAATTCGTCAGCCACAAGTTTAGCCATTTTGTGTTGAACTTCCCAGGGTTTTGCTATTGCACTCACGTCGCAAGCAGTCATCAGAATACCACATAACACTAAAAATTTAAGTTTATATTGGTTTGTTACTTTACAAACTCGTTTAAGCACCTATCTAACAAATCTTTATATTCGAAGTGTATCTATTAAATATTATTAATATTGATTTATTATTGCTATAATATTACCTACGAGTACGTAATACATGGCTGTATTCAGGATTTCCATGTTTAACCCCCTCCTTAAAAATGTAATATTTTATATTGATATATAAATATTACTCACGTGCTTTTTTCTCCTCGCTTTGCCAATCGAATTCTCCATTTTCCACGACCTCCATGAATCTGCTTTTCTTTTTGAAGTACATAGCCAGATCCGTTGATAGAATTGAGTTCTCCACCAGTTTCATTACAGAACGATAATCTTCTGGTGATAAAGCTTGGAATATGTTGTTGCCATCACTGTTTAAGATCATCACGCATTGATCGAAGTGATGGTGTTCCATGGTACTAGTGGTATATAAAATGGCTAATGGTGATTCGGTCTTCGTCTGGAAAGCATTATTTGTGCCACGGTGATCGAGATCATGACACAGACACGCTACTAGTAAACCCAAGATCTAAACAAATATAATAATAATTCATTAATTTCAAAAAATTATATTTATTGAAACGCCTTATACGTATTATTATATAATACGTCGGCTATTATACGTTTACGATATAAATACTTTATTAAATATTTTGTTTAATATATTATTGATTACAAAATAAAAATTAATAATAATCTTTAAAATAATAAAGTTCATAAAATACCATTTACACTTATTATAAATTATCACACCCAATGATCGCAGTCTCTAAATTTTACTCTACCTCTGCAAACATTTGATTAAATCTATCAAATTATCTTGACACATTTAACTATTCAAAAGTAGTTAATGACTTTTAACAAACTATCCAACTTTTGGTTTGTTAATAATCGCTAATTATTCTATAATGTTATCAATATGAAATTTAATCCAATAAAAGATTTAAATCCTTACACATTTGATTACTGTTTAGTTAAATCAATGTATATTATAATAAATATTGTTATTAAATATCATAAAATAATTATTGTGCTTTTCATAGTTACATATTTATCATCTAAATTTATTACATATTTTAAATTCATTTAAAATTTTTTAATTAAAATCAAATTAATTCTTAAAAATTATATCCAAGCGTCTACCAAATACAAAAAAATTGGTTAGGAATATTACATCTGATTTTATTCATAATTTATTTAATATTATAAAAAAAGCTCACTTCTAAATCACTCATGAATCTTTCCATTTTTCCAGTTTTCAACATAGCGAACATTGTCTGAGCAACGTTCAATGCATGTCTCCAGTTGTGATATTTTACTGGTCGGTAATTTTTTCGCACACTCAACACCCATTTACATAAGACCTGTAAATATAACATTAACATCCAATCTGTTATTATTCTTTGTATATAAATAAAAAAGTATGTTTTATTTAAATCAACGAACAAAATATTGTGTTGTACGTTTAGAGTGTTTAGATATTATTATGTTTGTATAGAAGTAATTTATAAGTCAATGATGCGAATAAGCCGAGGTACCAATTTTTATAACTCAGGATATCAAGATGAAAAAAATTCGAAATATGTAAGCACATATGCTCTTAAAAAACAAGAATTATTCGTCTCAAATATGCTCTAAAACAATTTTCATTCGTTACAACTGTCGCAATGTCATAACGGTGTATACTTAAATTCATTGCCAACGTGGCAATGATACGTTCAATATCATGTGCATATTGAATTGAAATAATATAAATATTATTTTTACTGAGATTGTACTTTTCGATGCGTATGTATCAAAGATCAAATAGATTTACAACTGTGTCGAAAAATTGCAAAATAATATGTTCTTTCCTTTTCTAGTATGCTCGAATAATATGCAAAATTAAATACCTATAGGTTATATCAACGGATTACAAACTATGAGGTAAATATTGATATTAAATTTTGTCATAAAAATAAAAATATTTAAATAATACAAAATTGTAGTTAATCTATACATGGGAGGCACTATTTTTATTTGTATTTTTAGGATAGCGTGAACCAAAAAATTGATTATATTTTACAGGGTGTCCTAGATCTATTTTAAAATTGCTATATCTCCGCGAAAATCTAAAAATGTTGAATGCATTTTTTTTTCAAATTATTATTTAGGCAACGGACTCTAATATTACCTTTATTACTTATTTTAAAAAAGTTGTCTTATAATAAAATATAAAAAAAACTCTTTATTTTTTATGTTATATAAAATTTTAAGATAGCCATTTTAAAGAATATATTTATAAAGGAATTCTGACGCGTCGATCTCTTTTAACCATAATTTCGATTTTTAGGACCTTTTTTTAATTTTTGAAGAAATGATATTTTTGATGTCATTATTTTTAATTATTTGATATTTTAATATCATGGCACGTAAAATTTGTTTTATCGATTTTATTATGAAGGCTCTCATTGCTAATAAAATGTTATCATAAATAATTATATCTTTATTATCTATGACTTATATAGTTGTAAAAATATCATTATAATATTATGCGTATATCACGCTTTTCATTATAAAACTGGATTCAAAACTTTTAAGTTGTCGTGGTGATATTTCAATTAGTACAACATTTTAAACATAACCTGAAAAACATTTTTAAATCAATGACACTGCCATCCGACTTTTCTAAACAAATATAAAAAAAACTAGATATATTCAGCTTAATTTGTATTACATAAAACTAGTTTTTAGTAGAATTCGGCGGGACTTTTACATGTGTAGTTTCATATCATTCTGTATGCTATTTTTTATTTTGTTTAAGAGAAGTAAGAAAGTTATTAAATTTAATTAAATTATCAAGTTTTATTTGTCTTATTTTATATATTTATATGTTAATACATCATTACATTTTAATTTAGATCAATTGTCAAATTCTTTTTGCCATTATATTTTTTACGTTAGTTTGTTTATTTTAAAAATAATGCAAGTGTTCCGACTAGCGGTCTAATAAGATACTAATGTACTTACGTGGTATGGAATTTGGAATTGTTGCACTAGATTGCACTGCAGGAACATACGAATGGTTGCTTTACACGTATCATCGTCTGACAAATCAAAGTCGATAAATTTGAAACTAAAAAATATAATTATTAATATTGTAAAAAAATAATTAAAATAAATTAAAACTTTAAATAATATAAATATATTATGTTTTAAAATCATGTCTTATTTTTATTAAAGACAATATAAATTTAAATACTTATTAATATTTTTAGTATTTTTTATTAAGTTAAATGAATAAAAATAATAAATAGTTCACTCTTTACAATATCATTAATTTTCAAGAAGTTTTAATATTTACAAATTGATATTGTACATATTTTGTATTATATTTGAAATAGTAACTTGTTTTAATACGAAATTACAAATTAGTTACCTATATCTATCATCTATTTGAATAATCGTATAGGTATTAAAAGAAACATTATAATAATATTTTAAGTTTTAGAAGTTGTTTGTTGATAATTTGATATACATATCAAACATACCTACTTGTTTGATTAGCTGTCCCACATTAGAATAAATTATACTATTGTTATTTTAAAAGGGGAGATAGTAATACAAACACTAATATGTTAACAACCTATATTATGTGTATATAATAATTTAATAATTTCAAGCACACAATCATAGAATTATTTAAATAATTCTAGTGAACGTGATACAATTAATTTAATTAATAATGAACACTAAGGAAATTATATTCGCAATGAAATCATATTTTGTATTCAGCATTGTACAATAAGATACAATATTTGTATCACGTTGGAAATTGTATTTAATTATTTAATTGTTCGTTATTGTTGAAATCGGATGATGTTAAATCGGTTTATTATAAATTATAACAATAAGCCAAATTGTAAATTTTATCAAATATGTATTTATTATTATGTTTATTATAAATTGTAAGTTCACATATTTTATAAACGTTTAGACATCGATTTATAGTGTTTATAGAAGTAAATTATGGGTTACTGTATGAAACAATAATTATAATCGAAATGCAAATCGTTAGTCCTTAATACCGGTATTATATTAACGTAACAGTTGTTTTCTATGCGATTGAAAATAGTTGAAATTACATTGAAATAACCTGACCCTCGTGTACATTTCATTTTCAACAAATTACAATGTATATAATTATTTTGATAATTTTCAAGTTAATTAATGTTAATTTATTTAATTATTTACGTTTTACAATGTTACGTAAGTATAGTTTCTAATAGTTTTATTTTTATTATATTATAAATACGACTATTTATGATTATAACTAGGTACAGTTATCTAGTACTTAAATTCAATGACGTAAAGTAACTGTTTTTAATTTAAAAATCGTTTTAATCGTTCGATTGAATAATTAAAACCATGTGATAAGAATGGTTGAAACATGTAAAACACCTGTATAGGTTATAAGTTTCAGCAGAAGGAATCGTGTCTTGTGCTAATTTGATCGTATCGTCCACGGATGCGGTCGCGTGATACGACAGACACTCGAGAGCCACTTTTTGTTTGGCCATGAGTTTGCCTGAATAACAAATACAGTATTATAGTATTAACGTTTTTTTCGTCATGATATGTAAAGGAATGGTCGATATACTCACATGCGCTTTCGTACATTTGTGTATTATGAATACCTAGACCACAGAATATAGCAAAAGCTTCGAATGTCGCCACGTCGCAATCAGTAAACGGAAAGCCGGTATCCTGAGACATGTTAAAATATTTGAACTTATTAACATTAGTCATTTGACGAACTGTTCGAAATTCGAATTGAACCATCGTCCTGATTATTTATTTAGAGCTAAGGATTTTTTTTTCTAGTTTTTCATTTTTTAATAGCTCGGTTCGTTACGGGTTTGGAAAATTTGTATTTAGGTAATTCGGTTTGACCTCAAATATTATAGAGTTTTTCACATCACTAAAACTTATTGATAAAAATATGAAATTTTTTTCATATTAAGTATATCGATTGATAATAAATAATATATACAGAACAGTACTGTGTCGGTCACATACATATATATGGATTCGTTTTCTTTTTAAACGCAATTCAAAGGGTTGCAGTTCGGGACCATGATAATTTATTAATTATTGGTATTTACGAGTATATAAAAACTAATTATTTTTAAAAAAAAATATATATATATATATAATCTATAGAACTTTTTAATAACAACTTAAATTAAATAATAACAATATTATTCTATTAATCGACAAAGTAATAATAATAACGAAAGATATTTATAATAATATTTATTAATATTATAAAAAAAGAAAATTTTTTTTATTGATTTATTTATGGGCCACCCACAAATTCGTCTGTACGGAAATAACAGCTATATGGTCTATATATAAACTTTTGTTGTTAGTTTTTATTTTGATATAATGCATTTTACACAATATATTTTAATATATAGTATAGACATTTGATATAATTTTAAAATGTTTATAATATTATAACGGTAAGTTAAGTATTAGGTAGGCACATATTACTCTTTAATTATTCAAGTTGAATTGGAAAATAAATTATTCTATCTATATTATGCTGTAAAAATAATTTATAAAGCTCTATTCGTGTTAAACACATTTCGTATACTGGGTGCGTGTTTTGAATGGTCCGATCCATTGTAAATTAATATTTGTTTAGTTCAATCATTGATAAAGACATTTCGAATTATATTATATTACGGTTTTGTTAAAACTCTCTGTATTTCGTACAATTTTAATTGGTATATGTTTTTTTATTCACTGTCGTTCATCCCCATTGTATTCCGAATAAGCATAATAATTAGTTTAGACATCAAAAAAGATAATAAAAGAAACCACAAACCTTATTTATCAACTGTGCCACACCAATCACGTCTTTTTTTCCATTCAATATTGGCATGCACAGTATCGATTTGATGGGCGTTTGATCCGTACACCCATCATCGCTATCAATACTCGGTTGTCTGTTTAATGAAGCAGCCCAAACTTCTACATCCGCAATGTTCAATAACTACAATATGCCACACACACGCATAGAAAAATATTATTAATTTTATCGGTAAATAATGATATAAATAATTGATATGGTATTTTAAAGGATTTAATGGTTTGGTAGTATTTATGCGTAGAAAAGAAAACGATCCACTAAGAACAGCAATTGAATGGGTACCTAAAGGCAAATGACCATATGGCAAGCTCAGGAAACATGGTTGGATGGAGTAGAAGAGTATCTCTGGATAAAATAAGAAGGGACTGGTACAAGATAAGTATAAATTAGTTCTACCTGAGTAGAACTCGCCACTTCTTGCGCGATCTGAAGGAGCTTGGACGGTTTAAAGTTTTTATTGATTTTTTTCACCCCGTTCGCTGAACCCAGCTCAAAAACAGTGGTGAAATTTATGTCCTACAAACAAATTGATAAAAATTATTATACGATAGGTAATAAATATTACTAACGCAAGTATAAAATCATAACCATAATATATATATATATATATATAATACCTTTTGTTCACGAGCAATTGGAATATTATCGGCTAACGTGTCAGTGCTCTGCAATATATCGACATAAATTTTTAGTAAAAATGTGTTTAAACGAACGCATTTGCATATATATATATATATGTGAGTTTGTTATTGTAAGCATGAGTACATTACATTTTTGGTGGATGCTTTTTTTTCGAGCGGATAATTCCCTGGCTTTGCTCCAAAGTGTTCCAAATGGCTCTGCACAGAGGAAGGAAATATATAAACAGGGTGCTAAGAATTTCGTGTTAAAATAATATTGAGTATTTCGTCATGTGATTTCAATGTTATTTTCATCATATTAGTAAGAAAATGATCTGATCACTCTGTATATATACACACGCATGCACACAGGCACAAATATATACATTTAAAAATAAAAGAAGAAAAATTAAAGTTTGCCAAAAATAAAATTCGTACCGCTTCTTCGCATTCCAAGTCCAGTAGGAAGACAACGCAACGTTCGCATTTAATCAGATCTCTGGCCTGAGTCATGATTTTCGAAACTAGACAATCGAGATTGTTTTGTTCTTCGAATATGCTTCGAGCCAAACCGAGTAACATCTAGTAAAATATTATACGTGTATGATCAATATTATTATATTAAATAGTAAACTATTCGTATACTACAATTGTATAACTTGATAATTACATTGATATTGGTTTTTAAAATAACAAACATATCAAAATCAATCTAGAGTATAAAATATAGTAGGCACAATAATATCTATGGATTTGTAAACATTTTAAGTAATTTGTTTCTTACAAATTAATAAAATAATTATTAGTAATTGTTAAGATTAGAAAACTTTAAAACAAAGTATCATAATATAAATTGTATTTATTTTTAAATGTAGAATAATTGATTTCCAATAATAATTTATAAACTTTATACTTATGACATGTAGTTATATTTATTATTACAAATCTATATACATTATGTTATTAGTCTAATATACGTATCTTATTAGTTATTAGATTATCACATTTATGAATTATGGGAAAACTATTTTAATATAGGCTGAATATTAATTAGATAATTTATTTTAATAATAAAATATTCAATTTTACAAGAAAAGTTACTTAAAAATTTAAAATTAAAACGTTATCCGTTAAATTTAATCATTAATTCTTTCTTTATTGTTTATTTATGTATAGATATAAATATAAAAATGAAAAAATATTAAATTGTAATAAAGAATATTTAATTTATGCAAATTAAGAAAAATAAAAAATAAATGCTTTTCTAAATATTTTAATATCAAATAATCGCTTTATTGTAATGAGAGTTTATAAATTAAAACAAAATATTGAAAGTTTATCTAGTAAAAAAACTCATTTAAGTATTTAAAATAAAACAAATTTAATTTAATAAAACGATTAATTTTTATAATTAAATTGAATTTTGTGATTCAAGATTATTAAATAAAGAACAGTGCAAAATTTATTCTATACCAAGTAAAGTCAAAATTAATAATTGACTTGTTTATGACTGTAAATTTTTTTTTTTAAGTATTAAGTTGATACCAAATATTTAAAAAAGTTGAATTTTTTTAAAAATCACGATTTGTTTTATTATGATATATTGCTATAATCTCACTAAAGTGTCACATATAACGAGTTAAATATTGTTGAGAACTTTTATATTTTGGTGAAAGTTTAATAGCGTTATTTAAGTTTCAATTGAAAATTAAGAATGATACATTATTTATATTATAAAATATGAAAATATAGATCGATATCACGATGGATATCAAGTTCTGTTTTTAAATGAAAAAAAAAAAATAGTAGAAAAACAAAACTAAAAGAATATAGTATTATGTACAACGCACAAGTGGAACTTTTGGCTGATATACAGGATGTCTTGCCCTTAAATTTCCGCCTCAATAACTTTTTCTATATTTCATATTTTTGACAATTTACTCAAGAGTCACATTTATATCGGTTGACAAAATCTATTGGTTTTCATAATAATAATAATATTTTTTTTTTTTTTCAATCCAAAATAGTCTATACTTCTGTATAGTCTGTATAATCTTATTACTGACGTATTGATTTGTTTAAAAAAAGTCCATAGATCGTAGAAAAATTAATTTACAAATAGCTACCATGAATTTAATATCTACTACTTTGTATCTAATGATAAATCAAAAGATATTTTTAAAATATACTCTTAAGAGTAAATTATACCCACGTTTTTTATCTCTAACTTACATAAGCATAACGTAGAAAATCTATGCACTGCATTCTTATTAATACAGATTATTTATAATTAATATTAAATTAAATGATTATTTTTAGATTTTTAGAGAAAAACATAACTGTGCTCTAGTTTTGAGATTGTTTTAATATTTTTGTTATGAAACTGGTTATAATTCGTTTTTAAATAAAAAATTCTTAAAAAAACTAAACACTAATGTAGTTTATGTTTTTCTCTAAGAATATGATAATAGGTAATTTATCTCTAATATTAATTATAAACAAGCTGTACTATAAGAATGTGGTACAAAGATTTTCTATGTTATACGTATGATAAATAGTTCAGTATACAAACGTGAGTATAACGTTCTATTAAAATTATAATGTGGTCAATAAAGTATGAAAATTAGTGAAACAAATGAATGATCGAATGGAACGAACAAGGCGTATACCCTGTATATAATACAAAGTATAACATACAAAGTAGAACGTTTATAATATTATCGTGTTATATTATAGTGCCCCGGGAAGTTCGTGTAATTTTTTTTGTTATATAAAATATTAAAATATGGGGCAAATATAAGATACATATTATTATATTGATTTGATCTGACGGGGCGGAAATTTTTTTTTTAATAAATATAACTATTCCGTTAGCAGAAAAAAATAAAATATACTATTCGCTGGACAACCGGTTCTATGAGACGCAGATCGTATTAATAGTATAGTAATAAATAAACGTACTTATTACATTTGTAGAAAATATGTTAATAAAACAATACGCAGTATAGTGTGACGACAAACTATACATTATATTATTCGTATTATTATTATTATTATTATTATATCTTACTTGATTTCTTTGAAATTCCTGTACGGACTTTTCAAACAGTTGAGCATTTTGTATTCCGATGGCGCAGAACGTCAGGTATCTTTGGAATATCTATACATAGATACACACACAAATGTTAATAAAAAATGTAACAATTCCTGAATGGCTTATGTTAAATTTATTTTTCTTTCTGATCTAAACCACTGACAAAAATAAAAATACAAAATACAATCTAATAAATATATATAATTATGTATAATACGGATGTCAGTTTTAATGATTTTGTACTTCGTCAAGTTAACTTATTTGTCAGTTTTTTTCAGTTCAAAAAATAGTGAGATTTCAAATAGTATTTTTATATCGTATTAAATGAAAAAGAAACAATTATTAAATATAATTAAAATTTCTAAATAATATCTTAAAATCCCGCATAGGTGATTTTGTTTATTTCCTTTTTAATTACTTGCGTTTTTTTTTAATTTAAATTTTAATACAAAACGCATAATTAAAATGCAATGAAAGTTTTTAATTCATGATTTTTGTTAATAGTTATTCATTTAAATATTATTATTTTAAATACATTCTAATTAATGTTCTATTTAACTAAGAACTATCTTCTACCCCCTTGTACATTTGATAATTGTTACGAACCAGATACCAGAGCATGTTGTTAGAAAGATAAAATAGGATATAATATTGTAATTTTTTTAAAAAATGTTTTCTTATTAACTTTTATTTAATAATACTTTATTAAATATATATTTTATCTAAATAGTGACTTGATATTCTGATTATTACGTCACTCAGATCGCAAGATGAGAATATAAATATAAATCTATATATTTTTTAAGTTACTTAAATGGAAAAAGTTTCTATAGTTAATAGTTAATATACCGGTATACTTAGATAAGCTTAAATTTTAATTTAAAAAAGTTAACATTTGTGATGATTTTATAAAGTAAAATTTAAACAATTATATTATATTATATAATTAAAAATAATTTTTTGTTTTTGAAATTGCTTTTTGTTTTCAATATTATTGAACACAATCGCATAATAACAAAAGTATTATTGAAATATATTATATAAATTAACTTATTTGAGTTCAACAAAATGTAATTCGTTACAAAGTTTACTTTAATTTAGAAAGTTATTATGAAAAAAAAAAAAAACAAGAACAAAAACAATAAAAACGAAAAGTTCAAATGAATATAACTTAACTTTAACTTTCTAACTAGTTTACGCGAAACATTAATAATGTGAATATGACGTGAAATATTTTATTATTATTATTAATATAACACATGAACATGATCGTGAATTCATGACTATAAGTCACGCGTTTAGTGTTTACCCACCTCGACGTCGTGCTCGGTAAACGAATTGCTGCCGTCAGTCTTGTTGATTATTTGAGCCACTCCGATTATGTCGTTGTCGTAGCTGCAGATCGGCACGCACAATATCAAATTGGTCGTGTAGCCCGTCATGTGATCGATTTCCCGGTTAAACCGCGGATCCTGAATAAAAAATTAAAAAATATATTGCATTAAAAAACAAAATATCGATTTAATCGAATTTCAAACAAACGATCAGATGTAAAAAATATTATTTTCCTTTAATTTTTTTTTTACAATTAAAACAAAATATTACTATATTAATAATTAGATATATTATATATATATATACACACAATTATGTATGAAAATAAAATGAAATGAAATTAAAATTATTATTATTTTAAATATTCGTTATAAATTTACAATAAATTAAAAAACAAACTAATATATTTATTTATCATTAATTGCCGTACACCTTTTCTTTTTTAATATAATTTCTGTTAATTATTATTATGTTTTTACATTAATAATATTTAACGCATTTCCGTCATTATCTACTGGTTGCTATTTACCTACTGATTAACCTATTAAATTTTATAAAATACGATTCAGAACATTATTTCGCTCATTTAAGTTAGTAAAATCATACGTTTTACTAAAAACGTAATAGTATAGATCAAGAGCATACGGTAAATACACAGCAAACTAATGTATGTAATGCCGGATCCAGAATAACAAGTTTTACTGCTTCCGATTTTTTTTTATTATTAAATTTGTATCCTTTTTTATGACCCAGTCTACTAGTTTTTATACAATAATTATTTAACGAAAAAAATGTCACGAATTTAACCGAATTTGCCACTAAAAACAATATTATTATTACTGTTTTGTTGCTATTTTTTTGCGTTTTATTGACGTCCTAAAAGTTTATTGTAATTTATAATATACCTATTATTTCGATTTTTCGACACGTTGTTATGAATAATAATATCGACAAACAATAAAAAAACGTGTGTTCGAAACGGTTTTAAAATATTGTTGCTACTTTCTTAGTTTCTATATCATAACAATGTGTTTACTAAATCTTGTTTTGCACAACAGTTATTTTTTTACATATTGTTTTAAAATCAAAATCGTTATCGGGCATTGACCATTAAATAAGAAAAACATGATATCATTGCGTCGGTGGTTATAATACAATATTGTTGTTTTAACAAAAGGTATATTTTTAAATATTATTTTTTAAGTATTATCTCAAAATGGCCTCAAAATATAATACCAATTTAAAGTTCATTGTTACAGATAAATTGTATTTCTAATATGACGTTATTTTAATGTTCCGAAATGTAGAATTTTCGACTTTATACTGCAGATGTTTTCACAATGATTGATTACATACACATTTTAAATTAAGTTCACGTGATTCACATACACTACATAGGACAAAATCTCAAAACGTCGTTTTTAACATACAACGGTTGAATTATTTTAATATATTCGCCACCGTGATAACGTAGACAGAATATTAAATAATTTATTTTCGTATTCAATGTTTAAATATAAAATTGTGATGACAGTATCAAGTTGTTTTAGTTTAGAGAAAATATATTATAACTTTCGGTAGTTATTTTAGTCATTAGTTCATAACATTTGGTAGTTTGTAATTACTTGAATTGATTTTATCGATATGCGCCGGTATAGTTTGGTATAGGTAATTCTATAGAATGATAACTGTGCACCAATTTAATTAAATACTAAATTAACTTAATTTTTGTATTTAATGAATGATAAATCATATTTATTTGAGTTATTAGTTTATATCTATAGAACTGTACTATAAATTAGAATTTTTTCCGATTAGTATTACACAAACTGTATTTTATAAAATATTAATAATATACACAGATTAACTAATTAAGGAGCATAAGGTTATAAAAATACCAATCTTATATGAAACTTAATTTTAAGTTTAATGTGTTCGATTAATAATTATTTTAGATTTGAATAAATTTATATTTTCATCTAAACACAAATTTAATGTCAATTATAAATTATAATGAACTATACACGTTAATATAAAATTGAAAAATATTAAATTAATAAAGATAACTTTAAACTATATAATGCTGTAATTTAATGCTTTTACTGAATTATAAATTCAATATAACTTCATTTCTATAGTCTATAGCGTCTATAAAAATATATATATAGCATACTCTTTAAATAAATCGTAAGACACAAAAACTCATCGTTTGAAGAAGGTTATTATAATAATAATATATTGGCATCTATATTGTTTTTTATAGATTACAAGGAAATATAACTAGTAATGTAATACGATATTTAACGGAATTTTATCACTTAAATTGTGTTAGTATTACGGTGTACTATATCGAATTTGTGTACCAATATGGTATAATAAAAAGTTAGATAAGTGATAAACCTAAGCATATTCTAACTTAAGTCGATTTTTTTCAATCTCTACAATACAGATACTATGTTGAAATAAAATTATTTTGTAATTATTTTAATACAATTTCAAGTATTTCATTAGATTTTAATTTTTAACTAACATTTGTTTGTGTTTAAAATGTATAGAAATATTTCTTACTACGGCCATACAGTTGTACTATTTCAGTATAGTGCGTTTATGCTCAATAAAATTATTTCGACGCGAATTTTGCAAAACCGAAAGCAAATCAAAATTATGAAATAGTCGAATTCAACTTATTCACCAAAATTAATTGATGTAAAAAGGAAATGTATTGATACATTACTGATACATATCTAATAACTAAATATGGAAAAGTTGATGATGCGTGAAATCTTATTAAAAAACACGAAAGTATGAAACTCGAATGGTAATGACAGCACACAAATAAAATACAAAAATTTAATAGAGTTGCAGATGGATGATTAAACAATTTAAGTACCTAATGTATTTTAAATGTAATTTAAAACTTTAAAAAATGTTTATATGTATATGGAAAATATATATATATATATATTTATTTTTTAAAATCACAAACATTTTACAGCAACAATCCAACAATTCGAAGTTCTTGGAAATTTTTTTTCCAACTCAAAGTTCATAGTAAACACCATAGTATAATATAATGGGGCGTTTGAGCGAGTTTACCAAACAAATATCCCATTTAATCGAATTTCTAAACGAGTAATGGGATGAGATATAATACGACATTTCCT
Organism: Eriosoma lanigerum; assembly: GCA_013282895.1. Taxonomy (NCBI): domain Eukaryota; kingdom Metazoa; phylum Arthropoda; class Insecta; order Hemiptera; family Aphididae; genus Eriosoma; species Eriosoma lanigerum. The sequence continues at coordinate 48,871,882 of CM023359.1, forward strand.
TCGGCGACAAAGTTATATTACAATGACGATTTTGAAGTTTGCGAATTTATCAGTTTAGGTATAACGCATATTTATCATTCGTCGCACTGTTGTCGTAATATAATAATATAATATTGTAATATTATTACCAATGTTTATATAATTTAAATTGCGTTTCTCTTATGTAATACATGAACATTTTGATTTCTAATATTTAACAACATATCGATAGATTGCGATATGTGTATTAAATTTTAATCATATTTTAGTCAACCATACGAATATTTGATGTGCCTTACTGAAAGTTACAAAAACGGTCCGAATGTATTATTCTAGTCAAAATTAGCGAATTAGTACAGACAAGACTGTCAAATCGTAATCGAACATGACGGAGGTTTGATGCTCGGCTAGAAGTGCATTCCATGGAATTCGTCAATAGTCGAATGAGGTCAAAGTGACGGGTATATTGGAAATATACCGAATGGAAGTTTGTAAATTCGTTTAAGTTTATATTATATTTTTGTCTTTTGATTTATTTGAAATTATATATTATGTTAAAACAATATATTATTATATTAATACTGCTTTAAATGCATTTATTATATTTATAACAATTTCGAATAATAACTTATTAAAACAAACCGAAGTGACGATTTTATTTTCTTATAATTCGTTATAATACCTATCTCGTCAAGAAAATGAATATTCATTCACTATAATATACAGGGTGTCCGCCAGCAGATTTTATACTTCATAAAATAAAATAAAATAAAAATTATTTATTTATTTTCTTACAAAAGAATAATGCGGAATTCACTTTTTAAAAATTACACCACTTAAATGAAGTCCTTCCAGCCGCAAACATTCTTGCAATCTTTCTTTCTTATTGTTGAAAACACTTTTGCAAAGTTCTGGACTGATAGCCTCAACTTCACGTCGGATATTTTCTTGTAAGGTCTCTATTGTTGATGGCGAATTATTGTAAACGCGAGACTTGAGATATCCCCAGAGAAAAAAGTCGCAAGGCGTCAGATCTGGAGATCTAGGGGGCCAGGCTATATCGCCGAATCGACTTATCAATTTACCAGGAAAGAGCTCTCTCACTTTAATCATTGAGTCCCGGGTGGTGTGTGTGGTGGCCCCATCCTGCTGAAAATGAGTTCTGTTATTGTAGCCAACATGGCGATGCAGCTCGGGTATAAAAAAATTGTCTAACATTGCGTGGTACCGCTGTGCGTTAACAGTTTCACCGCTGTTAAAAAAATAAGAGCCAATTATGCCATTTCCAGAAATGGCGCACTAAACCGTGGTCTTCGGACTGTGAAGAGGTTTTTGATGGACTTTTTTTGGGTTACTCGCACTCCAATAACGCAAGTTCTGTTTATTGACGTACCCTCCAATGTGAAAATGCGCCTCGTCACTAAAAAAGATGTTAAACAAACGCGTAGGCGTAGAAAATCGTTCCATAAACACTGTTGCGTAATTCTGCCTCTTTATGTAGTCATCTTCTTTCAATTGTTGAATAATTTGGAGCTTGTATGGATGGAACTTCATATTTTTACGAATTATTTTATGCACTGACGTCTTTTTCACACCTGTTGAAACTGTAATCTTCTGGATAGACTTGCGAGGATTTTGCAAAATTTCCCTTCTCACAGCTAAGCTATGTATTTTTAGGTGTAGTTACAGACGTTGAAGGTTCAGGTCGAAGCTCATTTATGACTGATCCGGTTTGACTGAACTTCTGTACCCACGCCATATCAGTTGATTTGACGGGCCATCCTTTAATCGTTGAATACCGAAATGAGAAGTAAACCGATGCCTCGCCACACTGATCGAATTATTGTTCGCAAAATACGCCTCGACTGCGAAAGCGCAATGTGCTCCCGTCCACTCACTCATGGTTACTAAACAACCTGCATTACTCCCGCATCGAATGATACTCCGCATCCCCCGCTGCCGCCTTGCTACACGCCGTGAGCTCGATTTAAAGTATAAAACATGCCGGCGGACACCCTGTATTATTATAGTCTATTAAAAAAATATATGGGTAATTAAATAAATAATAAAAAAAAAGAATTTTACACGTTGGAAAACATGCGTCACCGTGAGACTTTGTCTTATGAACAATTGAGTTTCAAGAACTTAATAACCAACTCTCGAGGCTTTATGCGCATGTGATAATAATTAAAATAATATTGTGCACTGAAATAATAATATATTGAAACATGCGGTTTTTTTTAAATAAATTAACACTTATATAAAATATTTATATTTTATAGGTATCAAATTTAAATTAAAAACGAAAAACAAAAATATGATCGAAATTCAAATTTTACTTATAATATAAGATTAATATACGTACAAATAAAATATATATTACTAATATTATTATATATTGCTTCACGTAATACAATTTTAAGATTGTTATTGAGAAAATTTGAAATTACGCACGAACACACGTTTTCCATAGAAATTCCATCGTGGTCGCTATTGTTCTGTGAAATGTTTACCGCTCTGTCTACCACATTTGATCCCATTTCCAAAGTTTGTTTACTCTAAAGGTGACGTTAACACTTCTAAGCGGAGTGTACTGATACCATGGTCGAAGTTCTATCGATTATTATTAGGTATATATTATACCATATTTATTTAGAAGACTGATATAAACAAACTAGATGATGATTGAAAAAATATAACCAAAATTCAATAATCGTATTTTCATTTCTTTAAGTAGGTACATGCTAGGTTATATTCTATTAGCAAAAAACAAAAATAATCACGTTTCTTAATTCATTCTATTATTACTATGATGGTATTTTTCTAAACTAGATGGAAATTTTTCGTTTTTATCATGTTTTAACGAATTTCCCAAAATAACACTCACTATAAAACATTCAATAAAACATCTGATATTCGAATATGACATAAAACAGAACATGTAATAGTGTTCAAGCTTTAAGTATAATGCACAATAACAATATATATATATATTTTAATAGGCTCTTTCGATCAATACTTTAAATTCTATATAATATGATAAATGATTGACGTTTAAATATTATAATAATTGAATTGTATATATAATAATGATGATAATAATTATGAGTTTTCTATAGAACTGTCTAGGAAGTACGTATAGCATATTATATAAGTTCATTCAGCAATAGAACCATAAATTTCACCATTTGTTTTATACCAACATACCTACACAGTTTTTCACAGAAAAAATAATATATTCAAAAACAAAATATATTACTTCGTCATAAAAATAAAAACTTAATTTATGGCTGTAAATGTATTATTCGAATTTCATCATACGATTAAGAAAAAACGTTATGGATTAAATCTATTTTTTTTTTTAGTAATATTATTTGTTATATTGTTCTATTTACAATATTACATTGTTACTCGAATAAACTTATTATACATATTATGAAATACGCATTAAAAAGAAAAGACGACGATATGGAAGTCGTGGTAGTTTTTTTATGTCCCTTTGGTCCTCGAAGAAAATAATGTTTGCCCCAACCAGATAGTTATGGTGAACAGATAAAATGTTGTTGTTTTTTAAGTATTGAGATTGTTATGCAATGGTAAATTATCTCATCAAAACAAAAACGATTCTGAGCGATATATATACATATCCATATTATATCTATCGATCTACATATATATTCTATAGTTGACTTATATTTTAAGACGTTAATGCCAGGTCACACCAAAATTGTTCTATTTGTCAACATAATATTTTATCAAGTATTAAGATTATGCAAACTATGTTAGTTTAACAAACTTACTTAAATTCATACGATATAACTTAACATTGTTGTTTCAACATCGCAGTAATTAGATGCAGATTACTAATAATAATGGACTATTATGGTAAATTTATTTGTATTAATTTAGTTTATGTAGTCTTATTAATTAAAAAACAAACACCGTCAAGTGATAGTGATAGTTTTTAAATTTTGTATTTCATCGAAATGTAATAAAAAAAGAGGGAGAATTTTATTTTTTAGTCTATTGTTTTTATATTTATTATATACTAGTATATATTAGGTACTGCAGAATAATAAACATGTATCGTCAAGATTAGGTATAATTTTTTATATTTCAAACATTTTTTTTTTAGATTAAATTTAAAGATTTATCTTCCAAATTGTTCTGAAACCATTATATTACAATCCATTATTTTAACAACTGACTTATAATAATGATTGTAATATTATTAATCTAAAGTTAGTTTTTAACTAAAAATTTTGGCCATTTCGATATCGTTGCAGCCTAATTTATTGCAAAACATTTTAAAATGTCTTTATAATAACCAGATAGATATTTGAGTATTGCTTTTACTATTACTATTTGGCGAATATACAAATCACTATAACTTTTTTAAAACCACATAATACCATATTATTTGTGTTATTTACCCAACAAAAAATTCCTTGTAGGTAATCCTAAAGAATACAAAATAATTGTATGGTAATTTCCAATTTAAAATTAACAATCTGATTTAACTGAAGTATATAATACATACGAACAAATTATTGATTTATTAACTTTGAACCATAAATTAGTACATATTTTCAAAATATGAGGTTCATTTTAATACAATTAAAATATAATAAAATAAATTTTCTTATGATATATTAATTAATTTACTATTCAATTATTGGTGGAAATAGAGGATGGCTTGGAAGGACTTATACCCCTAAAAAAAAAAAAATGTTGATTGGCCCCCTCAAATTTTTGTAGATAAATTAAACCTTATAACAAAAACTGTATATTAAACATATATATTTTTACAACAAATCTATTTATTTCATAAACATAAGGCAATGACGTAATGTTTAAAGATTATTATGCTCTTGATACATATAAAATATAATATTCGCAATAAAAATTAAATGTTTAAAATATTAACATATTAACATATATTATAATATGATAGAAAAAGTTTTGTAATTTTGTTAAATTTGAAATTTAAGTATTGAGCCTGCAGTAGCCCTCACAAAAAAATTATCTCAGTACCGCCTATATGTTCGATTTAATACAATTATAATTAATTAATGAGAACAAGACAATTGATATTATAAACTTTCAATTTACTAATAAAACATATAATAATATATTATAGTAAAATTTTACATTAATTTATTAATATTATAATTTTAATAATCAAAATTATTATTTAAGTTCCATTACATACATAAAAATGAATATATGAATATTATATATAATATTGCAAAACTAGTTTATAATAGTACTTTATAATAAGTCATATCTCATCCAAATTCCTGCTTAATACATTTTTAAACTTTTAAATTTTTATATCATAATTACATATTTTATACCGTAAAAATGAATAAATATTTAAAAATTCAAATTTTAAAAAATATTATAAATTATGAATAGCATTCAATGTTTTCGAATGATCAGGATAGATTAGGTTATTTTTTATTACTGAATTTAGGAAATACGGATAACAAATTAACAGACAAATTGAAGTATTAAATATATTGCATAAATTATTACCTCAAATTATTTAAGATGAATTTCAAATCTTAAAGCTATAATAAACAATCCATGGAATATTAATTAATACTTTGCTGTTGGTATATGATAATGCATATAGTTATATTATTTACAACACATACAAACAAAATAAAAATAAAATAATTCAATTTCAAGCTTTACATATTATTTGTTTTCAATTTACTTTTTTTTACTGTTATTATCGAGATTAAAAAAATTTGATTATTATGTACGTTGTGGTACAGTAAATATGTATTTGTGATTTCTGAATGCAATATACTAGTACCTATGAAAAATTATCGATAATATTAAATTCAAAAATTCATTAAATTTAAAAAATCATATTTATTTTTACAACACATGACAATAAAAATTATTTTATTATTACACTTTTAAATTAAAATAAATTACAATAAAAATATAAATTTATCCATAACGTAAAATGTTGATAACCTAATATAATTTTATAATATTAAAATTAAATTAAAGACTACTGTCAAGCATTAACAATTGTAACTCTTATAACGTATGATTGGATAAACTTTATGTTTCGAATTTTTATTATCATCATTATCATTTTGTAACTTAGTGTGTCATTAGTTTTGACCAAAACACATTTTATAAAAGTTCGTATTAACGACCAATATCCGTCAATTGTAACTGAATACGCATGACTCTATTCAAAATCCGATGCTATTGATAATAGCCAATTAAATAAAATACAGTTTTAACCTAGTTTTAGTTGAACATTTTTCAATACTACCCAATCGTTATAATGACTTTATTTGTTACCTCTATTTTATGTTTAAAAACTCAAATTCTATATAATATTATGTCAAAATCGATGGCGGAAGTTAATTGTAGCCGAAGTGTATTATTATTATTATTATTAATTAGAGAAGTTTTAGAGCAAAAATATTGTTAAGCATCATTTATATCATTTTTCGTTATAAAGATTTAAAGTAGTTGAGTATTATTTTTACTACAGTTTTTAAATAATGTAAATAATGTATGAAATAATTTAAAATAATGAGTTGCACTTTAAAATATTTTCCGGCAAATGTATTATGCGAAATTTAAATACATGTACCCAATATAATTTTTAAAAAATACATTACCAGCATCTAAGTTAAATCTTAATTTCTGAAGCATGTTATGCAAAATCAGTATAATATAAAATTATTGGTGAAATTGGGTCTAACATCAAATTATTTAAAAGTAATAGAAAATGTTATTGAAATGAGAATAACATTAAAATATGAAAAAGAAAAAATACAAGTTGTTGCACGATATCGAAAACGATAATCATCATCAACATAACCAACCTAGCATCATGCATCAATAATTGTAGATTATATAATAGAATAAATATTTATTCAGTTATATTATTTTTCTTGTACAGGTTATAATTACAATTATTATGTAATTAAATAACTTCTAAGATTTGAATATATATTTTAAAACTTATATTTAAGTATAGTGATAATAATTATAAAATTGTAATTGAAAATAACTTTATATACATATAAATACCTACATAAATAAAAACTAAAACAAGAATTCCGAAAATTTGATTTTTCTAGTGCACAATTATGAATAAAAACTATTTATAATTTAAAGTTTCTTAATTATCTTTTTATCAGAAAAATTTACATACAAAATTTATGTACAATTTATTATACAAATTAAAATTGTATTTCAAACCTTTCTTAATATAAAATACGATTTAAATAAATATATAATACAAAATTAATTTTGCCTTATGAAATATTTTAAAAATTAAAAAATATAATTTGTTTATTAACTGTATCACCTATGTAAGTATCCATATTAAAGTTATGTGGATTTCTAAAATTCCTAAATCTTTATAAATTTATTTATCACTCTCTATAGCTATTTTTCAAACATTTAGGGATACTTGAAGGGTGTGAGAATTTTCTTGACCAATAATAACCCAAATTGTTTTTTTATGGTACTAAAATAAGGGGAATATGAGATCAAAAATGTCCTTAAAATTTACTACGTAATATTATATGTTACCGACGTATGGTCATTTTTACGAAGTGCTTATTCCTCAAAAAGTTAATTTATATGATATTTTTATAATATTCTCGTATAAAAGTTACACAAATCGTTAAGCTCCTCTACCTGATATGCGTTCCTAATGTTGACGACTTGCTTTGTTTCCGCGACTGTCCCTGCAACCCCAACGCCGAACGGTATTTGAATTTCTTCCTTTTTGGCCTTGTGAACAGCTTCTCCCAGTTCTGCGTACAAAAATAGAATTACAAAGGTTTTTATTTATATTATTTATTGTTTTCCTCCCAGCTTTATCCATGTAGCTATATCATGTAAAAACATGACATGTTATAAAATGTCTACGTAGGTAAAACGATTAGAAAATATAATCAATTTAATTAACGCATACATTATAAAAAAAAAAAACAAGACTTAAAAATACTTAAAAAAGTAATTCGTGCTGAATATTAAATAATACGTATAAATAGTAAATATTCCTATATTATAACCAAATGACATTTTTTGTTTATAATATATAGGTACTTTAGATCTTAAATGATCTAAATGTAAAAAATTACAATTTGAAGGAGTTTGTATAAGTGGGACAAACAAATTATGGATATTTTTTGGGATTTATATTATCAATTTCGCAGAAAAATTTTATGCCAGTAATACTGAAATTTTGATATTATATTCTTTATTCGTATTGAAAAGTTATTTAATAATGTAATAAATCATGTAAAATTAATCAAATATATAAGTCATATAATTATTGATTCAAGCGTTAAAATTCATTAGAGTAATTGTTACAAATTATTTAGTTTAGTTTTGAATAAATATTTTAAACTATACATAAAACATATCTTATAACCAAATTTACATTTAAGCATTTGAAAAATGTATGTGCTTTTGTATTTTCTACAAAAAAGCTAATTCTGACTTATCTCCCTTTACATTAACTCTGTAAAAGTATTACTATTACTATATGATTAAACAAGAAAATATTTAAAAGTGGGCCAGAAAAATAGAGTAGAGGGTCACCTGTTATAATGTGTACGACAATCACATTTTTAAAATGTTTATACAAAATTATTTTCGCGAGGTTAAAGCTCAACACATTATTCATACGACAACTCGTTTTCGTATGCAAATCATACGCCGTGTCTTATATGCATTTTAACAATAATATTGTATTTGTCACGTACATTATTTATATTATATAATACTTCTATGTTAGCTAGTCAAACCTCGTTTTTTCTTATTGATTCAGTCACCAAAATAGTTATATGATTTACATTATCCGAAATGATCTAAAGTTTCTTTTATCAACAATGACTTTATTCTAACATTCTACGGTAATAAACCAATATATTTATATTTCTCGTATAAAAAAAAAACTAACAAAGACAACATTTTTGGTTCTATTATAGGCTTACTATAATTTTATGGTTACCAGATTCAGTTAGAGGAATTAGAGAGTCAGCTGTCCCACATTTAAAATTTTTATTAGCACTTGGTCTCTAATATTGATTTTTGAGAAAATATGTTTCTTTTTAATAATAATATTTTTTATAATAGTCAATCATTAAAAAAAACTATAATTATTATCAAAAATCAATGATAACTTATATTGATTTGATCGATGGACTATATATATATATATATAATTCATTGTAATTATAAAATATTTATTAATATTTAACATTTTCGTGTTTATTATTTATTATTATAAATTACAATGATAATATTATTATAGTGTTTGCAACTAACAACTGGAAGTGATGAGACGGAGCATAGTGCATTATTAGACATTAAACGCAAAAATGATTTTTTAATTTTCAATAAAATAATCAGAAATTTAATAACTACATAGCAACAGTATAATATTAAAATCTAAGAAACTAATTAATGAAAATTTAGTTATTCTTTAGAAAATCAATTTTATCTTGTTTAACAAATATTATTTATCTTTTATTATTTTATTGTTAATTTTGAATTTGTTTGCCCATAAACTGATTCAGTAAGATCTTTTATCCTTAAAATAATATTTATAATATTTTAATACTTTAAAATTGTTCAAAAAAATTAATGTTGATTAATGTAAAATATTATAAGTATTTTAGATGGTATAATTTAAATATTCACATTTTAATTTGAATAAATTTTATCTTATTTACCCATTTTGCTTTATGGTAATATAAAAATGCCAAACATAATATTATAATTTTGGTGAAGCAAAATTGTTTGAAACTCGTATCTCTCACACTTTTAAATAAATGCATTTTCGTAATGTATCATTATAATCTATGAATATAGTTTCAATTTATTTTTTTTAAACGTCCAACTTATCGAGAATTGAAAACTTAAGCAAAAAAGTATAACGACATTTTGTTTAATTAAATTAAACTTAATTTATATAAAAATTGTTTTGTAGAACCGTCTTTCTATTTGAACTCATCCCGATAAACTGGTTTACCTTTACCGTTTAAATCTATAATGTCAATTTCTTATTTTCAATATAGTCCATAATCATAGGTTTTAATGACATTTGAGTATTCTGTTTTACGACAAGTTTATTGGACTTCCTTGTCTTCAAAACGTTATGGGTTTTCTTCTTACAATTTAATATAATAATAAGTTTATACTTTTTTCAATATTGTAAAAAATACGCCATTTACGTAAAATTTAAAAAATTTTATTTGCGTATATAAAACAATACTAAAAAAAGTAAAATAAAGTATAATATAAAATAATAACAATAATACACATTTAATACAAAATTAATTAATTTTATAAATAAAAATGTATATAAAATATTTAAATTTAATTATCAAGATAAAATACTTTTATTGATAAACCAGGTTATTATTACCTATTATTAGAAATTAAATTATTAATACAATTAAATTAAAGTTAATTTAATTTAAAATATATATATATAGGATACTATTAAGTTTTGGTTCTTAATCACCTATTATTACCTACCACATTAATAAAATGAAAATAAAACTGATTTATATTTAAAATAGTGAAAAACTGAAAATAGGTATAATATTTCATCATAATAGATAAAATTTAATAAGTTGTTAATGAATTTTATTAACTACATATGTCCATAAATAGAAACTTGCAATAATTGAGTTACTTAATATATTCCCCGAAAAAACAGACAAAATCACTATTATATTATAATCATTTAAACACTTTATATTTATTATTTCTTTAAGTGGGTCACACAAATAAATTAAAAAATACATTATTTACTTACAGTCCTATACAGAGTGACACAAAATTTTATATTACAAAAAAGGTAAGAAACACATTAAATTTTCATGTTATCTTCATTATTTATGTAACACGATATTTTATCACCCTGTGATCAGATACAGTAATTGTATATTTTAATTACAAATTTAACAAGAATAATTTTGTTGAATCACACCTTTTATTAATTATATTCTATTACACGTTTAGTTGTTTAATTGATTTAAATATTAACATAAAATGTAAATAAACATAAATTACAAATTCTTAAACATCAAATATGATCCATGTTTTATTGTATTAATATATTTATGTTTTATCATTACTCTAATTAGAAATTTACTATTAATTTTCATACCTTAATAGTTTGATGGAAAACGAATAATTGATATAATAATTATACATTATTAAATATGTTACAACTTACAAGATATATTTAATATTTAAATAATGTTGTTTGCTTCCTATATTTATTTGCAGAATTCAACCAGTGATAATTTCTGAAATGAGCTTATAATAAAATATATTTATTATCGTATAATTTTAATACATTTTATAGAGTCACATTAAATGATTCAAGTCCGTTTTTCTTTTCTTTTCTTTTCTATATTTCTTAAAAAATATTTATCGTATATTAATAACATAACAATTTCAATGTTTGTATGTTAACTATTTAATGGTTTTCTAAGTCTAAATTTAAACTTTGTATAATCAACTTTATAAGCAACTCAAAAGTTAATTGTTCTAATTAGGTCGACAAATATTTGTAATATGAATAAATATAGTTTATTCTATAGGTATAAAATTGTCAAACTATATTAAACCGCACATTCCGATATTCGTATTACCTATCGCGTGAAATCCTCAAAATATATAACAATTCATAAACTAACACTTTAGGTTTCAAATTTTAAACATTTTTCCTTATTGATCAATATAATTGGACTTAACATTGATATATTTTAAAACAAATTTGTAGATCATCAAAAATGTTTATGAAACGTGTATAAAGTTTGTCTACAAAGTCCGTAAAACTAACAATAAATAGTTTATGGTGATAATAATTTATATATATATATATATCACTCTTCAATGTTCTCGATCGAATTAAACTTACATGTTTTACTGCTCAAAGTTATTATATTTATAAAATAAAAAATATGTTGTCAATAAATTATTTAAACATATTTGAAAGTACCATTAAATATATTTTACAAATGTACCTACAGGAACGTTAAATACATATTCCATTATACATGTCGACTTTCGTCTTGTCAATGAATCGCGATGACGGCAAGAGCTCTTTCCGTCAAAAACATTTCAAATACTGAAAGCGTCAGACATCGTTCTCTCGTTATTGAATAATATCAAATACATTTACTCGTTGCCGCAGCGCGTCATCGCCGTTTTCCTATATTACAGCATAATCAAGTTGACCTTTTCAAAGGCGTTTGAATGCACTTTACGTTATTTAGCCTTAATGTATAATATATCATTATATATCGGTGTAACAAATTTGAAATAATGTAATATACTATCGATTTTCTAAATGACTAAACTTAATAGGTTTTATTTTAATTTGTATTCTTAAAGTAATGCAATTTGTTATAATCCTTGCACTTAAGTTGTCCTATTTTTGCATATTTATTATGTTTATAATTGTATAAAATTGTAATATTTCTAATATAATAATAATGAAATAATATTTGTTTGTTTCTTAACATAAAAATTTAATGTTTTACTAAATTCATATTGATTCTTGAAAATAGTCCATCCGTTACCATATGCCTCTTTGTTTTTTTTTTTTTTTATGAAAAATATGAACTTGAATAATATGTAACAAAAATAATAATGATAACACTGAAAACGTGAAGTTTCATTATTTTCGAACAATAAAGTTCTGATCAGTCTATAGGTATTATAATAAGAAAAAAAACTTACATTATTTAAAATTATTTGAAATATTGCAAATAAAATAATAACAATGATAATAATAATATTCAAGACTATGTTAATGGTGTTAAAACAATTAAATCGAAGTTCACTCTTGTCGAACACTATACTTTAACATTATAGATGAAATCATCGCATGTTCTAAGAAATCAAATTTAAAATTAACTCTAGCACGGTTTACCTGCTGATTTGATTGACACTTGTGGCACGACATAGTGGGTGCACAACAATATATTTATATGTTGGTCTGTTCAAAGTGATCGAATGAAAAATGTACTGTATGGTCGACGTCTATGTTGATGCATGATTTTCAAGCTTAAAACGAGCGCTTTAGATTGATGGCTTTCTCATTCGCACGTAGCACATTAGCGTTATACCAGAAACGAGCATGACATATACCTCACTACATATTGTGTAAAACAACTCTTATTTTAGACTTTATAAATTTCGCTAAAAAGAAACAACATCCCCAATTGATGCCCAGCGATTATCGCTTTGTTCGTCATTGGAAGGAAGGAAATATTTTCTCAAACAAAAGCCACATTTGATAATTGATCGTTTTATATTCTCATACTTTTCATTTGGCATTACTTTATATATGGATAAATAAAATCATACATAATACGATGAATGTAATATAATTAAATTTATTATTTATAATATAACATAATAAATACATTTCAAAAGTAATATACAGTTAAAACCTTTATTGTGATTAACAAAAATTTTAATTTCCTCGAAAATAAGGACATTTCGTTAAACTTTATATTTTAAACTAACATTATTTTAATGTGATAATTATGTGTATTATTATCTTTAAATAAACGAATTATGTACCTTCTAGTCAATAAGTATTACAAGATTTATTTTTTATGATTATATGAATAAATTCCTTTTAGAGTTCAATATTAATACCAATGGTTATTTTTTTTTTTTTTCAAATTATCTTATAAGTTATAAATGATAGAAATCATTATACGCTGTCATATTTTATCAATGCATTTTAATACAAAATTAAGCGTGTGTATTTTTGTTTTGCACAATCTCATCAATACTATTTATGTAGTAAGTATGATTACTGTTTGTTGTTTCAACTAGCTTTGTTTCCAATGCATCGTAGAGGGGTATAACTATTGATTTTGTATTGTGTGTTGTATTCGTTGTTTTCTTTTTGGTAACCGATGTACATGAAAAAAAAAGAATAACTAGCGTAGAAAATCTTACTTAAGTTTTTACGTTTTTATATCGTCAAATATATTCTAAACTAGACATAAAAGCTACAAATGTATTTAAATATTATTACAATGCATCAAATAAAAACTAACGATCATTCGTTGAAGCTTACTCGGAAACATCGACTACGAATTATATAATATTATATTGTACATTGTTATGAATGTCCAATAAAAAATAATAACGATAATGTATATAATGATAAAAATAGGAAAATATATTCTTTATACTTCTTTGTATAGGTACAGTATATTATTAAGCACTCGCATCTGAATAATTCCAAAAATAGTAAACTCGATATATTATTATTATGTAGATGCTGTAAACTATAATTTACATTTAAAAATCGGTTCTAGTATTTTTATATATATTTTTCGTATTGAATGCTTATTATGATAATAGATATTATGTACGTATATATACGTGGCATTAATAATTCAGAAATTCGTTGAACACCAATTTGGTAGTACACATAAAAAATGTAGTTTTCGATTTTTATCTTTAAAAAAGTTATCACCTTATACGTTTGTTACTTTTGTTTGTTTAGAAAACTTGAATATTTCTCGCATTGTATATATACATACTATATTATACTATGTGTCTATGTATAGAATGATCTACGAAATATAACAACACAATGAGAAGTAATTATAAGTTCACTGATCACCGAACATAAAATAAATATTCTAACACCGTGCACGTTAAGTATAAATAATAAGAGCTGTTTGTGAAAAATATAAAATGTAAATAATAAATGAATTTCCTTTAATTTTTTTTTTTTGTTATCAAATTTATTAAAAATAAAAATTAATGGCAAAGAAAATAATATTTTATACCGATATTAAGTTAAATTTATTAAACTTATTCATAATTCTTAAATATTAAATTAAGTTGCATTATTCATTCAAAATAAAATTATCCAACATTTGATCCACATTAAAATTAATTTTCTACTTTTGATTAATCAATATTCCTCGTCCTTGAATATATTTTTACATTGAAATTTTACTTAAATAAATAAGACTCAATTAAATTGATAAAATTAAATGATATCCTCTAGCTGCCAAAAAGAATTCACAAGCACCATCTGAACGTCTGATCCATCAATGAAAAATAAAGAAATGTGTTTTTAAACGTACGTTTTAAAATTGGTGTATTTAGTAATTGAAGTAATACGAAAGAAATATCTACGAAGAAAAATGAAATGAAATATAAAATATAAATTATATTTGATATTAGTTCCCTAATATTGAGTAGAATATAAGTGTAAAACAAAACTTTGTTTTTTTTATAAGATTGTTCATACGAAAAGTATGTTTGAGGAAAATTGTTCGCCTTAATCTAGTGTAGATATTATTTTAAACAATATTGAACTTGGTGAGATTGAAGTTATCAAAACTAAATTTTCAAAAAAACTATATGAATATTTTTAAATTGTATACAAAGCGATTACTTATTCGTACAAATTTGACATTATTTGAGTCAAATATTCAAATCGCACAAAACAGTGTCGTCTAAAGTCTGGATATATCCTTAATCATTTTATTATAAACGCATTATGTATACGGTAAGCTTGCAAATAATTTATATTTATATAACGTTGTAATTTAACCGTGTTATTAATGTTATATATAGATGTTTCAAAACGTTCATTAATTCTGCGTATGACGAAAATACATTAATTAGGATATCTATGTTATAAATCGTTAATTTTCATTTTTGGTATACGATTTAATATCAACTTAATAATCCACCGTAACCAGTAATAAATTATTGGTTGATCCTAATTAATAAACAATTTATGTTATCTGTACTTTAAATATTATAAGACTTTGAATTATCTCGCAATATCTATTGATTTTAATGTTAAAATTACTAAACATGATATAAAATTATAATTTTTACCAGCCATAATTTTTCCTAGTTCAAGTCTTATCAAATTAGATAGTTATTTATATAATAATAATAATAATTTACTATTTAAAATGTACATAAACATTACAAATAATGCAATATTTTTTATTTTTTATCCAACGATTTTGGTCATTTTAGAAAATTGATCAATTTTCTATTATTATAATATGTTAATAAATTAAAAATACAATTTTACGCTCAGATTATTTCTCTAATTTTATTCGTAATACTGTTATTTGAAGTTAGCTATATTAATATTCATTCTTACCTGTGTCCACAGTGACATCGAAGAGTTTAGCCACCAGATGTTTTCCCCTCACCAGGAATAGGCTGCCTCGATCGGCTCTTGTCAATAATCCAACGTTGACAAGTATTTTGTGACACAAAACGTCGATATCTAATTCATTTGATACGTCCCGAATAAGCTCCATAAATAATTCCCCTTCGTCTAATAGACCCAAATGATGTCGCCATTCGCCACTACTTCGTGTAGCTCTATATTAAAATTATACAATACGAATAAATCATACATGTCTGTATTGAAATGCGTAATATACATAATTAAATTAGTTATAAATTAATCATATGCGTATTTTATACATTTTAAACCGATAAATTCTCGAATTGGATATTATTTTAATTGTATAATTGTATTTGTGATAAAAAAAAAAAAATACAAACTATGTAAAACGTCATGATAATATAAACAATGAGTTACAAAAATTTTAAAGTAAAGTATGTTAAAAGAAGTAAGATAGTAAATTGAAGTATACTTATTGCGTGAATAAATTTCTAAAAAATGTAAAATATTATACGAAATATTTTGAAATCTTCCAGAAGTTAAGAATTAAATTTATTTTCTACTACTAATTAAATATGTACTTATTCATTTTTGTTTATATTTTAAAGAATTTTTATAAATAATTCAACCTCGTCAATTATTGTATGGGATGAATATTTTAGTTCGTTACTTTAGTATGTACAATATATTCTAACACATTGCATTATATCTATTTGTGATTTATTAACTTGTACAGTTATTGCCTTAGTGGATGCAAATATTTTATGTTATTAAATAATTAATTCAATCATGTATTTCTAAAACATCGCTTAAGTTAGGATATTAATAGTGTGCATTAACGAGTAACATAAAACAAAAATGTATTGTATGTATTATACATATGTGCATAATACATAATATTGAACAATCAACATATAACACAAAACTGGGCCGAAGGAAGTTCAAACTAATAAATGAAAATATCTACTTTGATATTAATTTAAAGCCTAAGAACAATTTATAACTACTCTGAAATTGTTCCTATCCTGCAGTAAACCCTAGAATCATTTTAATTAAGTGAATATTATTCCCGTGAGACTTTTTAAGCAAGAATTCCACATAATAATTAATTCCAACTAAGAAATTTTAAATAATTCATCAGATGAGAAAAGATATTTGAAAGATATATTATCTTTAAATATTTTCTCACTTATTTAAATTAATAATTTAACATGTTGGTTTCGATTTTACAAAACGTCGTAAATGCTTGTTTTAAACGGTGTTACATTAAAATATATTAATAGATTTTATTAAAATATTCTACAAAGTTGATTAAAATGTAAGGAATGTATAAACTAAGATAATATTATATTGCTGTAATCATAATGTACGAAAATCCATTATATTCAAAGTTAGAAGTTATAATAATATTATGTATGGCTATCACAACTATTTCAGATTTTATTCAACATCAAATGATAATTGGACCAATGAATATTTGTCTGCCAACTACTGTTTATTTAAAATTATAATTAAAAATATTAATATTTTTCCAGGCGATACTATAGATACGAGTAAAATAAATAATAATATGCCACGTGCACGAGCATAATTTTTTGAGATTATATTTTTTGTCCTGTAGTTTAGTTGATTGAATTAATGTAATTAAATTATTTGCATTATATTTATAATAATTTAATGATTTGATAATACGCTCTAGTTTTATATTAATAAATTAATTAGTTGCTTTATGATTTGTTAAGAAAATAAATTTATTATAAAAATCTATTTGATTTTGACAAATTCGATTTTTATGAAAATGAATTTTGATTGAACTATTATATACTTAACGATATTTGTATTTAAATTTTTTTTCTATAAAGTTAAGTTAAATAATATACTATTATAGAAAATAAAATTTTTATAATTTATTTTAAATTTGTCAATGTATAGAGATGTATGTATATAGCTAGGTAAGTAAATACACCTAATGAAATAATATAATAATATATAATAATAATTACATAATTAAATTACTTTTATTTTCATTTATCTTTTAACATTTCTAGAGTGCCTAACATAATTTAACGAGTATAAATAATTATTTACTTTTTTACCAACCTTAAAAACACGTAGCGAAATTATTATAGTCTAGTGAACTAACTGCAATAGGTTAATAATATATAAACGGACGAAATGATCATTTACCTGTTGGGCGATTTGGACCGTTTTATAGGTGACGAAGAGAGCCAAGTGTTGAACATCTCGGACGTCATGGAGCCGCGCTTCGGTCGGCTGATCGTCTGCAGCGATCCGGTGCGATGTTGGAGCCGCGCGCGGATCACGCGCTCCACTAGATCTTGCGGCGCTCTCTCGCATAGCCACCGCTCCACTTCGTCCGCGTTCAAGTCCATTGCCGTGACCGTGGATGGATCACACCACACTAGCACGTCTACTGTCCGTCCGCGTCATCCGACCCCTAAGACCATAAGATATATCGTTATTATATAACGACGAGCACGAAGACATCATTTTATTAATAACAGTGAACTAAATCAGGAATTATTCAGTTGCATTTCGATAGATAATTAATGTTTTTCAATATTGTCGACCATCCAATTATATATGGCATCGTCGTGCGTTCGATTTAAAGAGTTTTTGATTATTACGGTATAAAGTCTATTTTATGGTATCACATAAGTCAATAAGTTGTATAAATATTTGGTGCCCATCACCCACCAAGTATAATTATTCTCCATAGCATTCAACATTTTTCTTACCCTCTTTCGTTTTGGAAACTAACTCCTTTTCTGCCAAACCCATTATGCATTATGATGTATTGTATAGATAATTTAATTCAATCGTCCATATCAAAATTCTAAAGAATTAAATCGCAAATACTTTTGTTAATTTCCCATTGACCATATAATATAATATAGCGTTTATGTAATGTACTTCTCCCTTCACTACATTATTACTAACCAGTCGAAGCGTAATTTATAATCACAGACGTGAGCACAGGGGTAGCAGGATGTGCTCTTGGACGGCTAACCCTGAACGGTTCGAGTAAGTAGACTAGAAAAAGCTGAACAGATCTAAGCTGCAGTGCAACTGTATAATATGGCAATATAAAATACCTAAGTTGATTATCAAAAAAATGTGTTTAATTACTATAAGTTAATCTATTCTTAGTGTAAATTACATGGTATTCACGTGATAATTCTTAATTCAAAGAAAAATTCGAAAAATGAGCTAAATAAAGTACCAAGTAAACGCAATTCTCTACTGAAAGCAAAATATAGGCACACATAATTGTAAAACCATCTGGTACATTCTTTGCTTCGCTCAGAATAAACAAATTATCTGTAACTTGTGCCCTGTGGGCAAAATGAATTTGGGAAGAATGGCCTTATGGTAATTTAATAAATACATTTTTGCTATCCACGAAATTAAACTCTGCGCACGTCTATGTCGATAATAATATTATATACTGCGTAAAACTTACAATATTATATTACAAATAATTTCTTCGTTTGTTAATACTTAATATGTAATGTGTTCAATTTGATTTTTTAAATTATTATTTTTCTTAAAATGCTTTATATTTATTTCTAGTTTAACAAATTCTATTTATCCTAAATATTTGATAAGAATAATTAACTTATTAATTACATTTAAAATCTACAATTCAAAATCTGGTTTTATAACATAATAATATATTAAAATATGTAACATGTATAAATTCAATTCAATTATTTTACAAAGACAAACAATCGATCAATACTATAGGTAGGTACTAATATTTAATTATACTTCGAAATTAACAATAGAATAATTTAATATTTAATAATTTAGTATAAGAGTTAAAATTTTTAATGAGTAAGAAAATCATGAAAACATTAAAATTTCAAAAATCTGTATTCATAGCGAAAATTTCAAATGAAAATTAAATAACATATTAAATACTTATTAATTGTTGCATGTCCCTTAAACAATTTCAGTACATTATATTTTATTTACAACTCCGCATAATAGATTGTCGTTAAATAGTTCGTACCTACGTATGTCATGTAAGTTGACCCATTAAGCTTATCATTTTTTTTTTCTAAAATAGTATTTACTATTTTTTTCTTTTTGTAAACCACTATAGAAAACCTCTTTAAAGTATGTTTTATACAAAATTAATTCTTATATAACTTTTCATATGTTTCATAATATGATTAATAATTAATTTCTTCCATAACAAGAAAAAAAAAACAAAACAAAAGTTTTTTAATTTATCCAATTTTAAACTAATCTGATATGTAATCTTAATATTAATCTAACTTCTTTATTTTTATTATTATAAAAAAAGACAAATTCGTGATTATATTAGTAGTTGTTAATAATTATTATTATATTACATAATAAGAAAATTACGTAGTGTATGATAAAAATCAATCTAAATAAATTAAAATAATTTATTAGTATAAATGCGATAATAAAATAACTGTAAACATATATAAATTAAACTTTACATTTTAAAATAATATTTTTAGTTTTTTTTAATCAATTATATTAATAGCAATTATCATAATATGCAAATAAGTTTTTCAATTAATTTATTATTAAGTATCAAAATATTTTATCATTATAATTTATAACAACGGTCATAATATAAGGTACATTAATCTACTTTATAATATATGTATACAAAACTTAATTTAAATTCAAAATAAACTCATCCTTTACATCACTTTAGAATGTATATTTCATTTTCCTTACGCGAAAAATAAACCGTAAAATAACACTGACATCCATGAAAAAAATGTATCTCATTTTTATACGTCAAAATATGAATATATATATACACACACACACACACACAGATTCGTTTTAAATAAATTTTTATACTATCTGCATTTCTTACGGAGATTTACATTTTTAACAATATTGAATCTCAAAGTCATTGTTATTTTATTGATACATTTTGATATTCAATCGTTTACAGTACACCAATCTTCAACCTTAATATTATGCCAATATAATCAATATTATGCGGTTTGTTGCGGTATATATTTCAACATCAAAGTTTTTTTTAGGAAACATAAAAAATAAATAAAATAAAATAATTACATCACTTGAATACGAGTGATAAGATATAACGTATAAATGGAAACTAATAATTCGTTCAAATTATCCACATCCAAGTATTTCGATCATATTATCAAATATTATTAATCAAACAAATTACAAACAACAAATAAATTGCAGTTTTTCACTTTTTCAGTTTGTCAATTTTATCGTTTAAATAAATTATAATTATATTTAATATATTAACTATACATATATTATAAGCAATATATATATTATATTGATATATTACATAAAACATATTTACAAGACAGTTATCATAACATTTTCATTAATAGATCGTTTCTTCTGATAAATATTAAAATATATATCGAAGTACAGCAGAAAATGATGGAGTAGAAAAAAAATACTGTGATTTAATATGAAATGTTATATATTTTAAATATGCCATAATATAGTATTATCATTGCGTTTACATTCCTAGAAATATCTTAGAAAAACGTATATAAAATTTAATTAAATATTATATTAATAAATCAATATTTTAAAGTACAGAGATAATAGATGCATTACGAATATTTATTGTATTTAAGGTGAATACTTGCATACAAATTTGAATCATATAGATTGATTTACATGCTTTAGTTTTAAATTAATAAAAAAAAATAACGATCTTTAATCTTTATCTTCATAAATCACGATTCACTTAAGTGACTATGTAATTTTTTGGAATCCTAATTGAAAATAATTAAAAATTTAAATAATAACAATAATTAAATTTATAAATAATTTAAATATTTTTTTTTTTTTTTTGGACTCGATTCAATGTACCATATGATCCGAATATGGGCCATTTCCACTAATTTAAATTATTATTTTATCTAAAAAGAAATACTAAACTTATTTTTAAATATTAATTAACAAAGTTTAATATACCATAAGTATAATGTATAAAGTTTTTTTTTTTATTATAGTTAACTAAATATTAAAAGTCCGATATTTAGTTTAAATTATTACTTCTATTAAACTGAAAACTTTTCCAATCAAGTACCCAAATCTATAAACAATGTTTAACAATACATTTTATAATAATTATTATTTTAATTGGAGTTAGGTATATATTTAAAAATAAATAATTAGAGTTTTGTATAAGTCAAACACAATAGGTATGGAAATAACTTTGATAATTTTTACTTCTTTTTTAATAGTTGGCAACAATATATTAGTTGTAAATATAAAAAAATATAATAGCAAAATAACAAAGTTCATTATAATTTATAAATAATTATATTATAAAAAAAACACTCAATGGATGATAACTTTTTTGTAGTAATTTATTTTAAAATATATTTATATTTCGTTGTTGTTTTTTATTGATTTAAAATTTTTTTATTGGAAAATATTGTTTGAAAAAACATAAATATTTACAGAAAATACAATTCGTAACAAATATTGTACTAGCTATATATTCGCTACGTTGCTTTGATAAAATAAGTAAGAAAGATATAAATATAATTTTATTACATTTATATACTCTGTCTTTCAAAACTTTAGAACATTTCCACTAATAAATTGTTTATTCAATAAACTATAGCTAATGTTTATATATCAAAATGTTCAGATCATTCAGTGCTTTAAATACAAAAATAACGGGTATATAGTATTTTATAAATCAGAAGCAATTTTCAGAAATGTATCAAATTGATAACCGTTATGTGAAATGCATGCATATTACATAATATCGACACTTCTGTATTAATACAAATCATACTAATATAATAATACATATTTAGAATACTTTAAATAGGTATCCATTTCGATGGGAAGATAAAAAAAATAAATTGCATTTATAAATATATGTAGCCATTTATATAAAGATACCTTTTTTATAAATGAGAATTTAAAACGTTTGCACAATTACTATTTTGAGCGACATCATAATGCACATTTGTTATATACTTCAATTGAGTTCGTTCTGTATGTACGCCATACAGTTATATACAATTATAAACTCGTTGACAATAATTCTAAATCGAATTGCGACAAGAACATTATAATATATTCTAAATGATGAATATCAATATTAACATAAGTCAGATAAAAATATGACTATTGTGATGACAAAACGTTTTAAATTTTCTTTTAATATAAGAGTATTGATAACTTTAAAGTCTCTTAAATTAAAAAAAAAAATCAATTATAAAAGTTATTTTAAAATATGTGACAACTAAAACTTTTTTCTTTTCTTGGACTGAATTTATCAAAAATAGACTATAATATTTAGATTGTTGTGACTACCCCGTATATTCAGTTGGTCGACTTTTTTTACATCAAGCCCATTTTACATTCAATGTGATCTCATCTCAATACGTTTAACAAAATAAAAACGATAATTATGTAAATTGATAATTACGATAACATTATGTACCTACCTAAATACCACTTTTTTAAATAATTAAAGTTTATTATTATTATTTTTTTTTTTTTTTATATATATAACAAATCATTTTAGTTGTTCATGTTAAAAAATAATTTATTAACATTTCATATTATAACAAAAATATTTTATTTCCAATATTACCACATAATATCTAATAATAATGTATACCTTAGTTATGTTAAACTAAAAACTATAACATAAACATATTAATATACCTACCGAAGTGGATAATAAAAATGTATTTATTTTGGGAATAGATTTTATTAGCAGCAGGTATGAAAATATTTTATTAAACTATGGCTTATGCAACGGAAAAAATAAAAACTAATGCCAAAAAATGTTTATATAATTTTATGACGAGTAGGGGGTTAAAATGGAAAATCGATGATATACTTATACTTCATTTAACTAGAGTGCTTTTCCAGAAATCCGCACTCAAAGCGAGACTTTCGGCAATATACCTACTTAAAACTCGAGAAAACAATGTCTAAAATATTTATCATATCTAAATAGATCTCTTGGAGTTTCAATTAAATAAGAATAACAACCTTAAATATTGATGTTAGTCCCAGTTTCCTGTAATATTCACTTATCTCACTGAGCGTCTGTACTTCAAATAAACTTATTTTCATTAATTAACAGTTAATCACTTTACCAAAGAATTCATTCCTGTTTATTCCTTTTGTATTTTCTACGACTATATTATCTACATGTTCTAAGTATAATTAAGTTATAATTAATATAACTTAGTATATTGTCCTATTTTTATGTATAAAAAAATATAAGTTAATAAATATTTAATTTCATTCCTTCCCTAACAAAACTTTAAACTAAATAAATTGATTAAATTTTTATTAATCATTATTTAAGTATACGTAAACACGTTTATATATCTTTACGTTTAATGAATAATATAAAATTATTTTAGATATTGTTTCGATTACAAGAATATTTTTTTTAATAATTTTGAACAAATTTGAATTACAACAAATTAATATAAAACAAATTGAATTAAAAAATCTGAAACTAACTCTGTTTTTTATTATCATAGAGCAATCGTTTGAATTTTCAATTGAATCTTTAGCTATTTGTATATATCAATAGAAAATATACGTTATATTGTAACATATTTACACGAATCCCGACATCAAACAGTCTTTTTGATCTTTAATTTTAAACTGTGTATATTTATGTTAAATAAAATATGACTTAATATAAATAATTAATAATAAAATATTTATATTATTTTAGCAAAGTATATGTAAATTATTTATGGATGTTATTGTAAATCGTTACTAAATTATAATCATTTCTCTTCAGTGATAAAAATTGTATGGTCAATATTGTTTATTTAAAATTATTTAAACTATAGGTTTACAATTTTTACAATTTATTATATATTTTATAAATAAAAAAATTAAAAATAATATTTTATGGTATTATTAATAATTCATTAATTTAGTTACACAAACTAAATTACATTTTAAGTAGATACCTATGCATAATATACGTAATCACAATTTAAAAATATGTAATTTCATAAGTATAATTACCGTCCGTAAAGTCTATGATTAAAATTTCCGGTCAATTATAACGTTTTGTTTTTACTCATGAAGTAAATTATGACTAGAGTACGGATTTAAATATTCTAAAAAACAAGAAAAATGTCTAATAATATACAATTTAATATCGTAAAAGTATTACAAAGTTATAAATAAAAGCTTTTAATATTTTTATGTTTAATAACTATAATTTATTAATAAAATAAATAATAATACTCAATAGTGAATATTGAATAAATTATTATATAAATATGATTATTTTTAATTTTTATTTTTTGAACTTTATATTTAATGTTGAGATTTTATTTTTAGTCTAAAAATCAAGTAGAAAAAAAATATTTTAGAGGAGACATAATTTAAGTAAAATGTTTATAAAAGATTATCAATTTTTATTTAATATAGGAAAAATACCTTAAAAATGTAAAAAGAAAAGTAAAATTAAATATTCAATTTTAAATGCTTTGAAGTAAATTCAAAACTAAATTCATTTTGTGCATAGAGAGCAAAAATATTTTTGCTGTTTTAAACGTTAAAAAAAAATTAATTTTACATTTTAATCCGCACCCTACACAATACGTATAGGAAAATATAAGGTTATTTATGTAAAATAATTGTAAATGTTTATATATTTAATTATAAACAAACTTTATTCCTATATACATTTACTACCAAATTAATTGATAGTATATTATATTTATTGATATGTTCCACATTAATAAAATATTATGTTTATTGTATACGATTATACAATCTAACTAAATAATACAATAGAATCCAATAACATTGTTATGAAATTATTAGAACACAGCAATTTGTATTATCAAAGTCGTAATAAAACAGTTGATACAAATATTTAGAGTTAGTGTTACATTAATATTATTATACGTTAAATTGAATTACTTTGTTCCTTTTGGGAGCGGATAGGGTGTGTTCTCGCCGCTCTAATTTCTATCAGAGTTTTATCGGTCTGCCATCATATAAGTATCATATTTGCGCCCATTCTGTCAAATTTGTATTTTTTAGCCAATTATTATTAGAATAATAAATTAATCGACTATTTATAGTTTTTAATATTGTTTAACAAAACGACATACCATATAGAAACTGTGTAATTATAAAATAATATTATATAATTATAGGCATCACTGTTTTGTGGTCACACTTTTAATCACATGTTCCTATTTATCATCAGTTGATCATATATTATCGTTACCAATCACTGAAACATAATATTATTATCTCATCTGTTGCTTTCTTGTAAACATTGTTATTGTAAGTTTTTTTTTTTTTTATCATTTACCTACTAGGTACTAAACGTACACACGTGGAATATGA
This sequence comes from Eriosoma lanigerum, assembly GCA_013282895.1. Taxonomy (NCBI): domain Eukaryota; kingdom Metazoa; phylum Arthropoda; class Insecta; order Hemiptera; family Aphididae; genus Eriosoma; species Eriosoma lanigerum. The sequence goes on from CM023359.1 coordinate 48,898,472, forward strand.
ACTACAAATACGAATTGGTTCAAATATCAATATTCATTAAATAACCATGTGTCTCATTTATATAAATAGTGACGGCAGTTGAGAAACGGTATTATTGAAATGACAGATACTTAATATCTACAGTCTAAAAGGATATTACCATACGATCGAAATCACAGAGTGCTTATATTCAAAAAACATACATACCCATTGTTATTTTACTCGATGAAAATTAATAATTTAACTGGTATATTTTTTTTAAATAAATATTATATGATTCCGGGACTTCTGGTTTTTTTTTCATCATTTATAATGACAAATAATAAAACAAAGAATAAAACTCCTTAAAGTACAAATCATTAAAAATAATATATAACACGTTTAATGAAAAACTATAAATTGAAGATTATTATATAAAAATTCAAATTCAAATATGAATAATATAGAATATTGATAACATTACTGGGTAGATAATTTTTGTTTTACAAAATTATTACATGAATTATATCTTAGTATATGAAATTACATAAATATTAATATCAATAGATAATTAAAATATGAAGCTAATATTTGTTTTCCATTGTAGAATACCATTCTATATTAATATATACAATAAGTAATAATTTATTTTACCACCTAGTTAAAAATTTATTTAGTATAAATAAATAAATAATATAAAATAATAAAATAAATATGAAAAATAGAAATATCACTATGAAACCCACACTGCAAAACGGTATCATATTAATTTTGCAAACATATTAGTCAAGAAAAATAATTTTATTCTATATTTAAAATAAAATTATTTTATTATACTCAATTTTTTTAATATTTTACCATAATTTATTAAGTATACGTATCATAAAATAATAGTAGATGAAGAAAATTGTAACTATAACCAATATAAGAAATGATTTGAAAATATAACTACACTTCAATAGCAATAAATAGAAAATAAAAAGTGGAAAGGTCAATTTAGGATATTCCTGCTTCGTTTCTTCGGTCCTCGGGGAAATTAATATATTATTATAATTATTAAGATTTGAATGCAATAATATTTCATTAGAAAATACGATTCTGAGCAAATCTCAATATATTACAATATATTTTACTGATAATCTATTCCAAAATTTTACCACGAGTGTAAATTACTTAAGTAAATATTCGAAATAAATATTCAAGGAGTTATAATTTCATGGTAAAAATTGTCAGTCACGATATTTTTTTTTTTTAAATATATTAAATAGTATATGAGATTTCTATAAAAATTTCATACCGTCAAATCAAAAGTTACAGGTAATATTTTCGAAAAAAATTCAACGCTTTATATTTAGCCAAAAAATTTACTAATCCGTTCCAAAATTTTTCCACACATAAATATTATCTACGTTAATAGGTAATCAAAAGCATTTTTAAGTCCCTACAATCTAAACTCAATTAGTCAAAAATTTAAAATAACGGAAACCGTAATTTTGCCTATTTTCCACCATTTGTTGATAGTTTTTCTTCACTCAAACAAAATTTTTCGGAAATTTCAAAAAATGAGCTAAATAAAGTACCAACTAGATGAATTTCGTTACGAAAAGGGTACCTTTTTGTGGTAATTGGACCATTATTTCTACCCGAAAAAATGTTTTCATACATCAGAAAAGAAAAGGAAATAAAACATCTCGCTCCACTCAGAATCTAAAATGTTAAAGATTAATAAAAATATTTGTATTTAATTTTCAATAAATAAACTGTTTAAAATCAATTAATTTTTGTATAAAATATATATCAAATCTGTATTTTGTAATCTATATTAAATGTAAATATATTTTTGTTGATGTTACAATTTTTTCCAGCTTATTAATATTACTTCGTCGATGTTACTAAACGATTGAATCATATTATAAAAAAGAACACATAATGTATTTATATTTTAATATTTAAATTTATTTTATATCTTCATATATAATTTGGTTTAGTATAAGATACATATATATATATATTGTACAAACTTGTAATAATGTAAAAATGTAATAATGTGTACAATCATGCAAATAAAAATTAAAAATTAAAAAACAAAGTATAATATATACGACAGAATTATAAATTATAAATTATAAATTAATAACTAGATAGTATCTACTACTCGAAAGTCGAAACTGTTCAAACTAAAACTATTTTTCAAATATTCCTGATTACTAATGTTTGTAATAATTAATTTTATATATTTATTTTAATTTAAAAAATCTATGATTATATTGTTTTCATATTAATTGTTTTTCTTATATTTTTGTTCGTACAACACAAGTTAAAAATAAATAATAATCGACGTTGACGTTATAACATAAATTATTTTAATCTAAAGTATTAATAATAAATTATTTACGGGTATTATAGTACTATACATAATATATTATTGAGTCACATTAAAAGCTTTTTGAATTCCCCGATGTACAAAATATTATAATTCAAACAAAATAAACAGAGTAATTTATTAATGTCCACGTCAATCGTTTTTTATTATTATTATTTCAACAATAGAAGGTTTTTTCATTTTTCCTTTTCCAAAAAATGAGAGGATAAAAAACGGTTTGTGAACCCATTTCATGCAAGATATATATACGAACTATTTTAAAAGAGAGTATGCAAACGAATAATCGTCACGATCGACCTCAGACCCGTTTACCATTTAATCTGGCTGGCAATTACAATTGTATACGAAGACCTACATACATTTGGTTATTATGATTGTTTTACAGAGAGACAACGTTGGCACATGGTTAGGGTGTTGTACTGAAGTTAAATTAAATTCTAAATAAATATATAATATTAATATGGTCGTTTACATTGTGAAAGGGATTGTGGTCATGTCCCCACATTCCATCACATCCCTTATGTACAGAGTTGCGTTTAACGGAGGGAAAATGGAGAAATATTTCCTTGGGATAGCAAATTGTATGGTTTTTAGGAGCAGAAAATTGTTTGAAAATCAATATAAAATCGAAAAAAATGAAAAATTATTGCGAAAATTACCAATAATGCATCCTTTTTTCATTACTATAAATCCAAGAATTGATAAAATAAGATAACATGGCCTGCGACAAGAACATTGTGAACAACTGTGTAGATTATTTTTAATTATCTTACTATTATGATTAGAGAACGGCAAAACTCCTGAGCGGCAATATACCTAAATGTTACACTGCGTATGTAAGAGCTAATTGATCAATGGCAATATAAGAATCTGTACGAAATCTATACGAAACTGTTGATAGTCATAATAATAATATATTATAAACACACCGCAAATGTCGGAATATTATCTTGTTGAAAGGTCAGACCGCGTACAAGATAAAAATCATCACACAAAACATCACATTCGAAAACGGTTTTTGGCCATTTCAATCTCACCAAAATCGGTTCAATCGTGTAGAATACATTCATATTTATTGTATTATACGTTTGTTACACGAAACTCTTTTCCCGATAGAAAACCGTTCGATGCATTATATACATATAACCTAATCCAAACCCTTCCGTGTCATATACGAATGTGAGCGTTTTATTTGGGACAAAAAAGTCAACTTTACGTCGATATGACAGAACAGACAATAATGCGACATGGGCGATGAATTATTTACCTGGTGAATTTAAAACAAAAACAAAATATTTTTTTCTCTCTGAGATCACTGTTTTTTTTTTCTTATTACCATATTTTAGGAAACTCGCGTACGTTAGTCGTCACTACTCTCATAACTTCCAACACCTTCTATCCAACCATCTATCCAACGTTGTGTCTTGTGGGCTTTTTTAATCATTATTATTTACATTGCGAGAAAATGGGATACGTCTGAGAAGGTTAAGTGAAGTAAGCAAAGTGATTTTTCCAGACAGCCGTCAGGGTCACTTTAGAAACAATCAATTTTCCACCAACACGACGAAAGTAACTACCTGTGGGCTCTATTACCTAACATTTATGAACAATATTATTATATATATATATTGCTTCTGTAACGGGATTATATTTTACCTTTAAAACTGTTTATATTTAAACGTTTTAACCGTATTTTAATAGCTAATATAAAATGCTATAAAACCCATATTAACTATATTATTTAACTCCATATCGTTAAAATTAATAAATATTTTTATATTATATACACATCTACAATTGAAATGCATTTATCAGACATATTTTATAAATGTTATCTTAATCTTTTATAATAAAATATAAATAGTCAATGTTACAACATATTTCAATAATCATATTATCATTGTTTATTAATGAAAATATTATTTTATGACATATTTGTATTTTCTTGACAATTATTCCTAATTTATTTTTAAACTAGCAAATCAAAACAAATTCATCTTATTTATTAGGTTTATTTATTATATTTGTATTTAATTATTCTTTATGCTTTGTATATAATAATTACTAATATTGATATTTTATTGACATAATAATAAAAATGCATTTATTTTAACAAAATTATAATTTATAACTATTTTATATATTGATATGTTTAATGTTTATATTAACAAAATAATAATACACTAATTTTAAAGTAAAAGAATAATAACATTATAAATTCATTAATATCCACTAAATAATTTACAAAAATAAAACAATACATTATATTGGAAAACATAATTATTACCACTATAAAAAAAAAATACTAATCTATTTTATAAATTATCGTTTATTTAGTATGATTACAAAACTATTAATATATAATTATATATATATAATTATGTTTTAAATAAATTTCATAATAGATTAAATTATTATTCACATTAATTATCTAACAAATTAATTAAATTAATGATGTATTTTTAAACATGATTGATGTTATCCAAAATAGTTATACTAATATAGTCTATAATATTTATATTATTATTATTAATAATACTTATAATAATCTATACTAGTTTTTAATTTTATTACACGAAATTATTTATTACATTATATTAAATGAGTAAAAAAAAAACACTCAGGGAATGAGTGAAAAGTTAAAACCTATTGTTTTTTATCTACTCATAATTGATATACTATGCCTTGATACTAACTATGATATAAAGAATCTGCAACAATATGAAAATCCTATTTTTCTTTTATTTCATTATATTATATTAGAATTTATGATATTTTATACAATAATTATAATGCGCACATTTTTTTAAATGTATTTTCTTTTATATATTAAACAAACAATAAGTTTACTTAATATAATTTAATGTACACTGTATAATTTATATACAGGTAAATTATTTTATGCGTGAATTGAATAGAAATGTTTGCTCAGATAATTGTGTGGCAATGACAACAAACTGGAAATAATTTATATAAACTGACGACAACTTGATGAAATAACTTTTACGTTCCTAAAGCTTGATTAAAAAGAAAAAAACCGTAAATTATCAAATAATAACACAATTTTTTGTCAAGAATTTTCAACAAATGCGTAATATTTAGGTGAAAAATTAGGTTTATATATACAATGTAATATATACAATGTGTTTCACTTATATAGTAATACTAAATATTTCAGCTGGATATCCAAAGATCAAGATGGAAATTTTTAATGATGTTAGAGCCTTAGAGATATATTATACTATAACAAATTTTGCGCTACTTTTCAAAAATTTAGCTCTTTCGGTATGTGCATACGTAATAAAAACTAAATTATTTTATAAGGCAAAACTTATTTTTTCATTAGAATCGAATAGAACTATTTTTTTAAACTACTTTGATACAATTTTGTTTCTTGAAAATTGACTGACTTGCCGCTAATAAAAATAAGAATACATTTACTCAATATTTTGGATAACACTAAAATAACAATGAAATATATTTCATTCGATTAATGGTACGATTATAAGAATATACGACTTTTCATGTAGATGAATTAGAATTAAAAAAATTTTAATTTGAGATATGAAAAAACCAAAAAGAGCTAAAATTTTGAAAAGTGGCACAAAATGTGAGCTGATAACATACCTCTACATCAAAAAAAAAAATTATCATCTCAATCTAAGGTCATCTGGCTGAAATATTTAGTGTTACTCTATAAGTGAAACACGCTATATATATACTTATGAGTTTATGATTAATAAATAACAATGATTTAAATAACAATATTTAAATGAAATACCTATAAGTTTGTTTGTATATATGTTTGAAATATTATAAGAATAAAAAAAAAAACATAGAAAAAATATTTGATGTAATATGCTAATATTAGTTTGAATAAACTAATAAGAAAATGAAAAAAATAATATGCACACATACGGATTATTTATAATAATAAAAATGAATATTTTCATTGCAAAAATAAAACATTTCTGATTCAGTGAATTTTTATTAATCGAAAAAAAGGGTTTATAATTGTACTTATATATTAAAATATTACATATGACGTACTTACTCCAATTTTTATTAGAATAACATAATATATTATGTTATATATTATTATTATTATTATTATTTATATATTATTTATTATGTTATATATGTTATCTATAAAAATAAATATATTTTGTTAAGTACTTATTTGAAAAACAAATTAAAAACTGTATTGCAGGATAAAAAAATATGTTTAATTTATGAAGTAAATTTTTAATAACAATATGTTTTATAATTTAATCATTTTAAATGTAATAAAATCCAATATCTAATGTATGATATAAAATATAAATTATGTGTAATATGGAATAATATTTTAGTACATTTTTGTAAAGTATATTTGTTTTATAATATAGAACTATACTCGTAAATAAACTTGTAGTAGGTAATGTAGTATAATAGTATAGTTTGGTTTAATTATTTTAAGAAACTTTATTATTCTTTAAGAGTTTTTACAAGTTTAAATTACTACTACCACCTAAACAAATAAGTAAGTTAATATTTTAAAATTAACTTTTTAGTTTATAAATTTATAATTAATATAATATTAATAAGATTATTAATGATGGGAACACGTTTATTTCCTTTAGAAGTTGTGTGTCCCGTTAATAAATTATAACGTTACAATATTATTATATAGCGATATAGTAACGTGATTATAAAGTAAAAAATAAACTTTATTGTCCCAAAAATCCATCAATGTTATATTATAATTTATAATATTCAAATTTTCGAAATGATATTTTATTAACAATATATTATTTAAACAAAATTTAAATGCATCAACATAATTCAGGTACTACTATATTATATTATAGGGAATGTATTGTTTAGTTACTAACCAAAACCAAATGATTAAAGTTACAAAAATATTATAACTTTTAATATTCAAAAATAATAATATAAAACTAGATAATAATAAAAATAATAATACCTACAAAAATATAAAATAGCCAGTGGGTTTATAATTTCAAATGATTATCAATAATTATGACAAGGCGTCAATGATTTTATTTCAACACATGATCGCAGTGAAATGTTCAATCCATCATTACAACAATACATACATATTGTATAATATGAACGTAATTCTCTATACAAATATAATTAAAACTCTTTAAAAACGTATGATAATTTTACAAAAATCATTGTAAATGAATGAAATTGAATCTCAATATTATATATTATTATTATTATATATTATATATCTCATAATATTATTATGTTATCTACTCTGAAGCCAAATTATTCAATAACTTTTAAATGAACGATAACAAGCTTGGAAAACATTATTCCTAAATTGTATGTCAATCAATATTATAAAAGATAGGTATATTATATTAATTTCCTCATTTATAATCCGAACACATCGGCTATTCAAGCAGTTATTATTGTGGCATTCAATGTACTCGTACCAAATGCGTTTTCTAATAAATACAATAATTAAGATTATTTTCACTCGGTTTTTATTTATTAAACCGTTTACCTGCATCATCGACAGTAACACCTGAACGGATGTTTTCAATTTAAAAAGAACCTATAAAACCATTTAAAAAACAAAATCGGTCAGTATTATAGTTTTTGATCTAAAATCCCACTACAAAGTATTTTGCTGACTACGGCCTTGTCTGTCTACTCTTTATCAATATATATTTAACTATTTTTATTTTTAACCGTACTTTTCATTAACATATAAATTTAATATTTATGTTTATATGTTACAGAAATTTAACTTAAGTTTATTTATTTTAGATATCATACAACATGTATATATCTATACAAATATTCTGAATGTAAACATTAGTTTGAAATGAAACCCAAGACATTATTATTCAATTTTTATTCGCGTGTGGAAAAGACACACGTAATGGCTACTATTTACTAATCATGTAAATATTAAACAAACTTAATATAAAAACCTATATGACTATTAATAGTTTATATATAGGTGCGTATGATATTAGCTATAGTAATGTATGTAGTCCATCTAATATTAAAGTCTCAGACTTTAACCACCAACAAACGATCTTAAAAATGAATAATATCAACTTAAGATATGTTTTTTTTTTATTCATTGTAATAACAATTATCAAAAGTTTTAGTGCTATTACTTATAATAAAAATAAAATTATATACTTAAATAAGTTTAATATTAATTTCACACTTGAATACTGTATATATTAAATTTAGTGAAAATGCTGAAAGTTTAATAAAACAACTCAAAACAGTTAATACGTGAATACATTTTTAGTAACGTTCAATAATTATAATTAATTGTTCTAAATGCCTGTAGTTGATTATTATCAATCACTGTAGTAATCTTAACAATTTTCAGAATTAACATCAATATTATATTATAATATTATTATCAAATCAATATATCACAATAAATAAAACTTAATTTGCAATTAGCAAACACGTTTTGAAGACAAACTGTTCGCATATCATATATTTCATTGTTTTTAATATTGATTGAATGACTATTTATTTTTAACTCACTTACCCTTTAATTAGTTCCTAGAATTATGTCATCATAGCGCTTATTTTGTATAATCTTATTTTCATTTTTTACTGCCAAGTGCACACAAATTATTTTAATTTAATATTTTTAACGAACGAAGGATATAGTCAGCACATTAAATTATAACAATAAAAAGGATATTATATTATTTTTTACGTTATAATGATTACGTTAGTCGTTAAGGTCCAGACTAGATGGCGAAATAAACTATTGTGGTAAATTTGTATCACCAATGGGCTTTCTAAACTCAGTAGACAGTAGAGATTAAAACTATAAAAAAAAATTGTCGAACAACGTCATTGACCTAATAGTATGATGTATATAATATACCTAAAGTAAATGCCGCAACATATATTGTAGTTAAAAATAAAAACTTTGTTTTGTGAACACACCAGAAAATAATGTAAATAGGTAAGTATCAAATTACTTAACTATAGAAGCAAGTATACGGTTCTACAATTATAGGAAATTAAATTGAAGTACCAAAATGTTTATCTCATTTTAAATATATTCTACACTTTTAATACCTAATCAAATATTAGAGTTTTAGAAACCTAAAATTATCGCAATGAAACAACATATTTTTGACGCTTTATTAATAGTTTTAATTTAATGCTTCATTATCACGTTGGTTTACACCATATGTAAAAATAGTGTTGTTTACATTGCCAGAACATAATGCTTATTGACCACACTTTAACTATGAATTTACAAATTAGTAAAAGTAATTAAACACAAAAATGTAATTTACAACGACTAACCAAACCTAACCTAATGTTATAATTAAAAGAATTTGAAAATATAATTTTGTATGTTATTTGTAGTTATATATTAACTATTTGATATTAAAATTGTAACATTATAAAAGTGTATTTTTTTTTTTTATTATTTTGTAATAAGGAATTCCAAAATAGATAAACTTATCTGTTATATGCATTTACATTAAACTCTATTCAATCAAGAAAAATTCGTTACCTTTAATATTGTGTTTGTTTATCAATTGTGAATAGAATTAAATTTTTAAACATTAAATAGTAAATGTTGTCTTTACTTGAAACCTTATGGTTTATAGTTACATACTATGTATAAAATATTACAAGGTTTTAAAATGAGCTTTCCACAATACCTTGTACCACTTGTACATATCTACCATATATAATGTATATGTATAAACCAGTTTTGTATTTTCAAACCTATTATAATTTTAAGTTATCGTATAGTTTCTATTATCATTATTAAATCTGTAATTATTATATAATAATTTAAAAACCTAATTCTATTATTGCTACGTTATTCAAATTTTTTTTATTTATCCATCGATTGCATTTTAAAAATGTCAAAGAAAACATATACATATTTCGACATAATACTTTAAATAAACGAAAAAATAAACTGAATAAATTGAAATGTCGAACGTAAACAGTCCGTTAAACTTATGACATTTAATCATATTCTTATTTTTGTGACTATGTAACGTATTGTTATTAAAACGTATTGAATTTAATAAAAAGTAAGACTATACTCAAATAATATAAATTTATATCTAATAATAATAACTGGAGCTTTTCTCTGACATTTTGCAAATCAAAATTGAAATTCATTGCGAATGTCTTTTAGTTTTAAATTATAAGTATTTCCTTAAGCGAAATAAAATAGTAAATGAATAAAAAAAATTGTAATAAATATATATATATATTATAATGATAGTGTATGACTGTGAAATGACCTGCACCAGATTAAACATAATACATAATTACATAAGCGATAATTTTTAACATATTATTTATTATTTTTACCTGTAGGAATAATATACAATACAATGCTCATTGCTCAGTGAATACTCAACGTAAACAACGTCCAAGTTATTATGAATAATGTAAATTGTTTCTCTTAATAATATTAACAGAATAATAATCATAATCAAACCAAGTCCAATAGTTTCGTACGAGAAAATAGTAGATAAATGCATAATAATTGTTTATCTGCAGATAGAAATACTGTTACCAAGAGTTGAAGAATGGCAAGAGTATAAATATTATCTTTTGATAAGAAACAGCACTAACATTTTCTTGTTTAGGAGGTCAAGGTTTTGATTGCATAACAAGTATGTTAAATAAGATGTATGTAAATAAAAAATGTACAAAATAATAAAACTAAAATAAAATATAAATATATAATTGTGAAAAAATATAATAATAATGTTCAAAAGGGTACAATATTAATATAATTTAAATACAAATTTAATTTACTTTCAAAAGCAATTTTAATTTTAAAATCTATATTTCGAGTTATATTGGTTAAAACAATGGTAATTTCATACCTCATCGATATTATACACATTATTATTGTAATAAAATATTATACTGATCATCCTGATTATGTTGAATTATTATCGTCATAAACTATTGTGATGTTGTTATATTTTATCAATTGAAAAAGGAAATATTTCTGAAATCAATTTATCAATTTATAAGTTATTTTCACTGTCATCGTCCCAGAAAGAAAAAAAGACATTATTTGATAATATTTGTTATATAATAGTATTACAAAAATATTAATCAATATTATCGTGCTAATAAAAACAAAATCATCAAATATTTACTAGGTCTGAAATTTCTTTTTACCATAAATCATTTACGAATTATTTCCTTTGCAAATACGATACTATTTATGACGTATATTCTACACATCGGATTGGCTATAAATTACAGATTATATAATAATACCATATTATGAAGACATAAATCTTTGATAAATTATTATAAATAAAACGTTGAGAATTATAAATTATCGACCGAGTGAATTTCCAAATTTATTCCAGATCGCTATTTTTAATAAACATGTTCATAGGAACAATGATATCGACATGGTAGTGTTAGCGAGAAGCTAAAATTTATTTGCCCCGAAACATGGATGAGGAAAAGGGGGGGGGAAATAACCCAATAACAAAATATAAAAATGTCGCGCGTGTAGTGTACCGATCGAATGAAATAATATATCGTTTCGCGCGCGAATCGATTTAATTAAAATTTTTTCCGCTTCCATTTTTTTTTTTTTTTCCCCGCGACACGTTTTCTGTTTGGTGCACGTGGGTTTCTGTTTACTCGGAAAATCATTACGCCGTATTGTATCAAATAATATATAGACGTAATCATTGAAACGATAATAATATGCGACTTAGCGGACTGGACCGAAGCCAACCGCAGATCGTTTGCGAACTCCCGCGAGTGTCGTTTCGTGGCCGCCGACGACTGTCGTTATGATAATATTATATACATATATATATATACTGTCGGTCTTCTACAATAAACAGGGTACCTACCAGCATAGCGGTTGCGGTCGATTATCTTATCTAATTTCTTTGGAACAACACAATAATTATTACAAAGGCACAAGAGCGCGTGGGACGTACGAGAGGTTAAGGTATGTCATCGTTACTGTGCGTAACGCATAGTAGTTTTACTTAAGTAAATGGTCTAAATATATATATATATATACGGCCGAGAGGTAAATTATTTTTATAGTTTTCGCGAATATAATATGTCTTAAGTTATTTTTTGGTGATTATAAATTTACAACTCGCCACGACAACGTAAACACATACAAATAAGAGAATCAAAATTAAGTATTTGATATTTTTCTATATGTCGATAGTATAAAAACTTGTGCGAGTTTTATTAGATATTATATTTTTATCGTTGCTGTCAATGCGAAATAAAATCAACTGACTTTTATATACGAGTACATAATTTAATTTTCTGGTCAATAAAATTGATTTTTTTCCTACATCTAATTTCTTGACAATACGGATTAAATTTTTTCTATTTGAAAATCCCTCGACTCTTAATTTTTATTAATCTGAATTAGGTAATATAACATAAATTAAGTTTTTATGTATAAAAAATATATCAACTACTCATAAGTAATTTTATATGCTATATTTTTATTTAAATAGAGTTGTTGTAAAACATTGTGTTTTTGTCAAAGAATGTAATAGTTGTAAAGATCTGAAGCTTTATTTGAAAGCAATATACTTGTAGTTCACTACAACACTCGAACTACTATATATGTACCTACCTCTAATTATATTTTCTTTTGGTTCTAGTTAAATAATATAATGTACGTGTTTATAAATCTACTATAATGTACAATAATAATTTAATGAGAGTAGTCATTATTTTAAACCTTATATGTGTTTTACGAAAAATACAAACATCTGAAAGAATACTAAATGTAAAAGAAACAAAAAAGAAAGATGTCTTTACAAAAATTATTATTTTTCAAATCTATAAAGTATCTCAAAACATTATTTTTATATATCTTTTGAACAGAAAATATAAACTCATTTCTTAGAAAATGCTAACTTACTTTTAGCAGAAAATTGTATTACATTTTCATTGAGATACCAGTAAGTTAGTTTTTAATAAAAATCACTATTCATTAAAATGAATTGCAGTTGAATTAAACAATGCCTATTTAATTATTTTGAATTTAAGACCGTGTTAAATTAATTAATCTGAAGTCATTTGATTTATAAGTAATTAGTAAATTCCATTTTCGAGGATCCGTTAAATCGAAAAACTAAAACTATGTAATCGATGTTGGTAATTGGTATGACGTACCTACCTTTTCGTTTGTGTTAATCAATGTTAATTATACCTAAATATCCCATTTAAAAAAATTAATCAATTTGTAAATGTTATTAGTTACCTTAAGAGAATACGAGTATTCGTACTAATTGAGTACATTTTCTAATTTGTACCTCGATTATATACCTAAATAAATATTATATAAAATATAAATAAAAGTATTGTTTATATGGAAAAAATGATTCAAAATATTCCAATAAATTTTAAGGTTCTGACATTTGATGAACTGAAGATAATATTTCTACTTATTTTTCAAAGAATAAATCTGTCACTATACTACAAATAAGACGGGATAGTATCGTTTATTTCTCATAATATTTGTACACGTAATTGGAGATGACCTAGTATCTTTATTTATCCCGAAAAAAAAATCATTAATTAGAAGCATTATTACCACTCTACTGCAAAGTCTGAAAATTTTAGGAACTATTAACTATTAACAACTAATGTTTTAAAATATATTGAAAAACACAATATTTATATTCATTAAAATAATTATGTTGTAATATTATACTTACTGGTGACTAATGAAACTAGATATTAATGGTTAATTTTAGTATTATAAACGATATGATCGTAACTAGATATATCACTTATTTGTTCTATTTAATAATATTTTTATATTTCAATAAAATTACAATAATTTTTTAAGAACTAGATATACTTTGCTTTTAATTAATATTTCGTCTATGGTTTGTAAATCATGTGCATAATTGTTTTCATTTACAACTTAAGATTAATGTATTTAAAATAATAATATTTCAGTATTTATTTGCATAATACTTGCATAATATCTACATATTTGTTTTAATAATAATTAAAATTCTCGGTACTTTGGATTAATCGTTTGGTATAAATCTAAATTTATACAGAATCAGGTAAATTAACAAGATTCTAATTTACACAGACATTAATAACTTAAAAATGATTTTAACATTTATTTAATATAATGTAATGTGTGTATATTCCAGAAAAGAACAGAACTATACTATAGAACTAGGTATAGATAGTATAGGTACTGAGTAACGATGTTGACTAACGTTTATTAAATATTATTCAAAACCTGCAATTTCATTGTAAAAATGATCATAGGTGTATTTCCAAACTCCCAAAATTTGTCGTTATTATTAAAAGAGTTTGTTGAAATGATAGTAATATTATCGTTATAGTATAAGAAATGGGACTTTTGGATAAATTATATTAACTAGATTTATATTTTATTAAATATCTATTTAATAGTTTGAGATTAGTTATTAAACATAGCATATAATTTATTTATTTAAATGTAATATTATATAAAGTAATACAAATAATCAAATTTATAAAAAAAAAACAAACATCCTAGCAGCTTTACTATAAACTCTGGCAGATCAAATATCTTTTATTCATAATCATCAACATTTGTTTTCACTATTTGTACTCAATTTGTCTAATATATTAGTGTAAGTATTTATATTTTTTAATTTTTTATATATTACATTAAAACCATTGTGATTTTAAATTTCGCGATTGCGAAATGAATGAATTTTGAGCACAATAATATACTATACATACTGCTAGGTACATACCAGTATGCCATGGTTATAGTTGACTATATGGTACATACTGAACAACATAAAATCTACTCAGATTTTCTATATTTTATACAAATATTATTATCGATGTAAGTTTTTTGTGAAATTTAATGACAATAAATTATTGTAAAATGTAAATGTTTATCAAAAACCTTAATAATTTTAAAATGATAAACAAGGTAAGTACAATATCACCGCTGTAATCGCCTAAATAATAGTGCCGAAGTCCTAAACACGCATAACATTATTATCCAGAAAATAAACATATACTTAAAAAATTGAATTTAACGAGAGAAAGACGGTTTATGTGATATAATAATAATAATAATCTATGAAGTTTTGTGTATGCGAACACACAAACGCAAAGTTCTCGAACCAATATAATCAATTGATTGATATGTTAATCGAAGGTTTTGCGGGTATCCTGACCACCGAGTTTCAATAAAGTGAATACCCTGGACGCGAAACGCGATAGGGATGTCCGGGATGATTTACCTTCCGCATGTTTATGGTATTTGACTAAAAAGCGCATAATATGAAAATATCATAATTGATTTATAACATTCAGTTAAACGATCGTTGCACACACGTACTGGCAAAACAAATAATAAAAATTTTGATAACTTAATCCATATTCTTATTAGTTATTATAAGTTAGGCGAATCAAATCGAATGATCTTATCACGTAATAAATAATAATAACAAGTAATAATACAATATAATATATAACCTACATAAATAATTATGTATGTATTTAATTATTATATAAATAATATCTTATAAAAATAAAAAATAATTAGAAGAATTGATATTATAACGTTTCATAATGTTGTGGATAATTATACTTTCGAATCGTTAAAAAAACATTTATTTCCCTTCAGGGTATATTTTAAACGTTGACAACATATCATAATATAAGTTTAACGATCATGCTATTAATCTATTATGTATTTAAATATTTATGAATATTGTGATGCTATTTCAACAGATAAAATCGGAATATATATAAAAAATAGAAGATAACTTTAAAATGTCCACACCGTATATTATAATATTAATAAGTATTCAATATTATTTGAAAGAAAATGTGCAAAACATCCGGAGAACTCAAGTTACATTTTAACTAAAAACATTAATTTTTATTTTAGTTTAATTATATATTTTTATTTTTCATTAGAATATAAAATGTACACTATACATTATTATAACTTCAATTTAATCCAATATTGAGATAGTTATTTGCGAGCAGATTATATTTCCACTAAATAATTAACAGTTCAATATACATAATGATGACAAGCAATCATATAATCAAAAATGAGTCGTGTAAATTAGTTAACTAAAAGCAAATGAACTATACCTACTTAATTTTTTTAAAATACTAAGTACTTAAATACATATACTTTAATAAATAATAAAGAATAAATATAATTTGTTATTTTTGAATTAATATAATTATATAGGTAAATAATAAATATAAATAAATATTATCTTTTGGTTTTCAATTTATTTCTCATGTACAATTATTATTTAAAAATAATTATGATTCATAATTTATATTAAAAAATACATGTTAATTAATAAAAGCAAAAAATATTAAAAACAACAATTTTATTATTATTATTTTATGTTATAAATATTCTAAATTGATTATTAGTTTTTACTTATTGGAATATTATTAAAATAATAAACAACTATTTACAAATTTTAAATTCTAATAAAGGTTGGTAAAAATTTTTATTAAACAGCTTGATGATAACGAATGGTTATTTTGTCTAGTCAAACTATGTATCCAGTGCTTTATGAAAAGTAAACTAAATTTTAATTCCATTTAACACGAACTGAATTTCATTAGATATTTTCCAATATAAATTGATATCAAATGCTACATAAATCTACGATATAAAAATTCTGATTTTCAAATTTCAACAATCTAATTGGTATCTATCATCTTATTAGGAATGTCATAACTTGGTTATTCGATTTATTGCAATTAATTTTACCTAAATGATCAAATAATAATTACATATGATTAGTTTTAATAGGTAAAACAATATAATATTAATTATTTATAAAAATATAAATTACATTTTTGAGAAATTTACTAAGTACCTGATGACTAAAGAATAAAACCAAAACACGTTATGAATAATTTATAATTGAATATAAAAACTATATTTTAACAAGCAATAAAAGCATTGTAAATTATAAAGTAACAAACTAAAAATCAATTTAAACGTATATACTGTTAATTACATTGTTGCAGTATTGTTATTTAAGCTGACTTAAATTTAAATATTTAGAAACATACGCTTTTATTAATCATTATGATGTTACTTTTTGAACATTAAACATTCATTTTTTTTTTTTTTAAATTTACCCACATCAAAACCATTTTAGTAATTAAATAAATAATATTGCTAATTGTATTTTTTTAATTTACAAAAATATTTTTTTGGTCAAGTGACAAAATAAAAATTAATAGTAATGAAATAATTACCCAGGTTCGGTGAAATTTAATTTACAATAATTTATTTAAATGAACAAACAATTAATTTAAATCTTTTTTTGAATAATTTAAGTTTAAATTAGACATAGTTATCACAACGTTTAATTTCATATACTATATTCATATAATGTTTGACGTATAATAATAATAATTATAACTAAATTATATTTAGCAATAATTATCCATATATAATAAATAAATAACCAAGGGTATAAAAAAGTTTGTACCTACGGTTAGAAACTTAAGTATTCTTACTTTAATATTATTGCAATAAATTGGTTACGTTACGGTACAATAACAATGTTATAACGTTTGCATTGGAAATTGAAAATTGAATTTCTAATACTGTTTGTTTGAATTCTGTGCCAACTGCTTGTAACACTAATTTGGCAAATGAAAATAATTCGAACTCGGACAGGCACGTGCGTATGCGTAGTAAATGTACTCCAAACAATGCGGAGAAGTTGTAAAAAAAAAAAAAAAATACCGCGCACTTATGTTGAATACTAAATTACTAACGACAACTCAGTAACCTATCTGGACAAAACGGACACATTTATTCAACGAAACCCACGAACATTCGGAATTATTATTATCCGTTATGTCCTCACGTAATGTTTAAACATTTATTTTTATTTTTATCATTGCTTTTATTATTATTTTTTGTATAATATTTTACTACGAAGATATAAATTCAAAATTATGTTTAACCCTTCTATCATACAATAGCTACGTGTTTTTCCTCCAGCCAGTATTGGATTGACGATTAAAAACGTTACTCACTTGACCCTTTTTCGCTATATACATATACTACTTTTCAGGACAGTTGACAGCTTGTGTAATTTGTGGCCCATCAAACAGAAACGTTAGTAGCTTTTAATATTTAATAAGCAAACTTCATACCATAAAGATGACATCCGTTTTCACAGAGATCTTTTTGTATGTTTGAAAAACATTTTTTTTTTTTTAGAAAACCAGTATAAAAATCATTTTCTTCTTGTCAATACATACGTAGAATACACAAAAAACTTGAAAAGAACCGACAACATAACCTACTAAATCCAAACTAATCATAACCAATAAATTTTTTATCTTACAAGTATAAACGTTTACTTCTTATCATTATAAAATAGACAAATTATCGATTAAAAAACATTTTTAGTTGACTCATTTAAAAAAAATAATAATAATAATATGACTTTGAGTATAAAAATATTAAACAATAGGTATACATAATGTTTTAGTGATATGCACAAAATTTACTTTGATATTTTCAATATTAAAATTACATTACACATTTAGAAAACACAAGTCCATACTTTACATTATTATTTACAGGAATCAATATTTTATTTTTATAAAGTGTGTTATTGTCAATTTATTCAATCAAAGTGCATACTCCAGTTATGGACTAATTGCGTTGTAAAATATCTCACTTTATTAATATTACATAGTGATTTTCCTTCACAATAGATCATTATTTCTAGCGCCTATTTCTTCCTCACTCTTGAAATTAATATTTATATAATATACTTACGTACCTATAATAATTAAAGTTTATAACTAATAAATAATAAATTTTTAATACATTATTATAAGTACACATCAATATTTTATATATCATTATTATTAAATTTAATTAGCATTTTATAATACAAATTGTCAAATTACAAATAGAAAATAGTAAACATTATTTAACTACTCGTATTAACAATAATCTTTTTACAAAAATATAATATAACATAAAAGTAGATACTACAGTAGTAGCATTTTAATATAAAAATTGTCGTTTTCTAACATTACATTCTGAAAATTATTAGATATATTATGTCATTAGTCATTAAATGAAATTTCATTTAAAAGTTTACGTTAAATATTTAGTAAGGCTAGAGAACTTAAACTTTCAGAACTATTAGTAGATCTTAAGCAACAGAACAATTTGTTGGATCGATGGAGGCATTTGCACCCCCTATAACGTATAGAATATTTGATTTTTAATATAAATATATATGATGCATACGTATTTACTTAAATATGTAAACGTAATAACTTTTTAAGTACGTAACTAACAGTGGATAAATATATCCAAAAAACTATTGCTAAATTAGGAAAATTGAAAATATTAATATTATTCCAGCATGTCATTTTTCGGAGCCCCTCAAATTGCGGCTTCTGTAGGTACCATGCCTAGTAGTTAAACCGGGACTGTGAGAGATGCATTCTCAACAGATGGTCATTTTAATAGAAGATTTTAAGGAATATCGGCATTATAAAATGTCCATTCAAATGTGTAATAAATTCCTAACAAGCTTTCTTATAACAATTTTGTTTTAATTTTCAAAAATCAATATATAATATTATTATAGTTTTGGACTTCCGGTTATGATTTTAATAAAACACGATAAAAAGTCCCACGCACGCTGTTATTCCTGTGTTCTATAATTCGTGATTCGAGAACACATGTTTTGAAATGGTTAAATTTACGACAAGTATTCAATTTTCGCACTAAATTCAACTGTTGGTTAATAATAGTTAATAGTATTAATAATAATGATAACAACAGTTTTAATTATTATTTCTATGGCCAATAAACACGCAGCATCATATTATTATTAAATACCAAGAATCATTTATTGCGGAAATTATTATTGGGACTCGTTTAAAGAGGAATAGTACTTTCTTAACGTCACTTTGTATAAACTAACGTTTTGGTCTGTTTTTAAAGATATATACAAGTGGATATTTTATAGGCTTTTAGTTTAATAGGTTACTAACATAAGTTTAAGTCACTTCAAATGTAATACTTTAACAAGAATTCATTATAAATAGCCAATTTAGATATTATAGAATTTATAGAACTTATGTAAACCTACCTAATATATTATCAAACAGTACAAATGAAATGAATTTCCAAAATGTTGATTACTAAAAATTAATAATTGAATAAATTTTTTTTTGGGAGTTTGATGAAAAAATTGTAATTATTAAATAAAACATAATTCTGAATTTTACTATTCAAAGATGTTCAAGATAAGTACCTAATTTATTGCTGTTTATATGTGTATAGTAATAATTTTCCAGTTTTTTTCATTAATTGTATGCTTTTTAAATATTATAAAAAAATAAGATAAGTTAATATAATTGTTTTAAAAATGCAATAATCTTAAATTATTTTTAAATTTTTGATATTATAATATTTTTAATCCAGTTGCTTTGTGCAACCATAATATATTTGATTATACGAGCAATTATAAATATATTATTAATTATTATGAAATATTAAATTAATTGATTATGAATTAATAATTTGCATAAGGTATTTCTATTATAAATTACATAAAACTAAAATGTATGTATTAAATTATTTTTGATCATTCATTGTTACATGATATGTCAAATATACGTGTAATATATTATTAATAAATAATCACAACTTTTTTTTGACAAATATTGATTACTTTTTTTAATATATTTAACTAAAAAAGGAACCCAAATGAAGTAAGTACGTAATAGTTAGTTAAGTTTCTACTTTTAGTTTGAATATATCGTATCATGAACTTTTCTTGAATTTTATATTTATATCACATTATTAGACGTTCAGTCGCAATAAAATTCAAGGAGAATATTGTCTATTGATAACATCACTTTAACAGAGTAAATTTTTACAGACTTTTAGAGTTGTGCGCTTATGACTTATCGAATTCCTATACGAATAATATCATATTACATCGAGACAAGAAAAAAAAACGTCTATCGATATTATTATTTATATTATCAATCAGTCAGTAACAATTTCAACACCGAAAACATAAAAATTAAAGTGACAGTTAAATATCATATTTTATATTTGTTTGATAATTTAAGATAATACGCGTGTGCACGACACAAAATATTCTGTCGTACTTTTTTAAAAATAAAATAATAAACTTGATAATATCATTCGATAACATAATGTTGATAAACGACTATTACTTCATAAAATGCTGCGCTCTCTATAAAATTCTTTGAAAAATTAAACAAAACTTTGAAAATAATATACTATTATATTATAAATTATATATATTTTTTTAATTTAAACATGACCAAATGCTCAGAACTCCAAAACTCCTAAAAGTCCCGACAGCCATTTTAAAACGAGGGTAATTTTAAACATACCAAAGAATTCTCATACAACATAAATAATATATAAACTTTGGCCAGGATTCATTTACCAAAGTAGTGTGTATATGTTCCAACTACTCAGTACATTCTGTGTCTCAACTTGGGATAGTTTATTATCTTAGACCGGGTAATGGGTATGTCGTGAAAAGTGCACATCTTCTTATTAAACATATATGACGCGTATTTTATAACAGATAGGTATAGTTTATCTCTCTATGAAACGATAAACAACTTGAAAAACAAACGCAATAGGTAATAGTAATAATAAAACTCGTGCCTATATTTCTCGAGGTACAAATCTAACGTAAAATAACACGATATCGTTAATTAAACTTCAATTTAAATAATCACCGTGATATATATATATATATATATTAAATACGCATTATATTGTATAAGATTAATCTACACGATAATCAATTAAATTATACTTAGTTTTAGCGTTTGGTTAATTGACCAGTAGCTGGTACACTACGTGTATATTTTAATTACAAAATAATACTACCGCAAATTTAACATTAAATATAATACTCGTATTATTATATAACAGTTATAATAATTACAAAACGTTTTATTATTCTGGTATAATCATAAACAGAGTACGAGTAACGGCTTAATGTATATTGCACGCAAAACATTTAAGTCCGATTTTTTTAAACTTATTTCTGATTGAGTTTTAACTTAAACGAAAAGTTTCTTATTATGTACTTTATTATAAGTCTTAATTAAAATATATCAACTATAATTATCGAAAATCACTAACAACTCGAGTAGTGGACTTGTAGCATTTGCATATTTTTTTTTTAAAGTCAAAAAAGTACCCAAATAAAAATAAAATTCGTTTTATGTTTGGACGAGCTAGATATATAATTGTATTTTGCATATAAATACATATTTTGGACTTTTTACTTTTAGAACATATTTCAATTAATTTTTTCAATTACTTAATATAAAAAAAGAATCGATTAATTAAATTTTATAAATATTTTGTATAACTTATTTTTATATTTATATTTATATTTTTAAATTTATTTTTAAGTAATAAATAAGAAGAAGGCATATCGTCTTAAAAAGTTTAATTATACTGTATTATTTCGTGAATTTTGTATTAATAGAATATATAAAAATATTAAAGAAAATCTCGTAATTAACAATATCCGATAAAGATAATATTATGCTTATTAAAAATTGAATACTTTTGAGTTATTAAGTGTAAATATAATTTACGGGTTTTTAAACCTTAAAGTTCTTTATACTAGTTAATAACAACCAATACTAACTGTTAATTTCAATATAGTTATACCCATATGAGTGTAATTCGTGTCTTGTCGAATATAATATAATAGTTTTTTATGTTGTATATTAGCGAGATAAAAAAAATATTAAAGTAAAACGTAAAATAAAGTTTTTAACAGTACGCGTTAGGCTAACAAGCACTGGATTAATATTGTTTTTAACAATATGTGGTTAGAGTTAATAGAGTCAATTTCAATACGTTACTAATTGGACTACACAGTATATCTTTGAATCCGCTAAAACTGAATGAAAAAACGATGCTGAGATGGAAAAAAAACGTGATTGTTAATGTTTCTAGAAGCTTCAATTGTAATTACAAATTTTAAAATACCAAATACATTAGTTACAACAAAAATAATAAACTGAAACTCTATTGTATCTCCTTTCTTGATGTCATAATAGGTATATATAAGATATGACCATATATTATGGTACATTACTCTATACATAATATAACCGTTACGTTTCATCCCCTTTAACTATATTTTCGAAAAATTTTTTTTAAATACAAATATTTTATCTAATTTAATACTAAACAGTAATAATAAATAGAAAAATAAAAATTTTCACATTTTTACTACAGTTTATTTTTCGAAAATTTGGACCTGTGAAAAATACCATGTTGAAACAACACAAAATAAATAAAGTTACAACATATCCATATTATATTCTACCTAATCATTATATTTTTTTTTTATAATTTTTACTCTTTATTATAAACCTATAAGTACCAATAATTTGTATCTATAGATATAACTTGCTACCACCAAAATTTAATCAAAGCTTAAAAAACTGCAAAAATTAATTTTCATAATAAAACGATTCAAATAATTGTATTATAACATTTTTAATTATATAAAAATATATTTAATTAATTATCTATAATTATTTAAATCAATATATATATATATATATATATATATATATATATATATATATATTTAATAATTTAATATACCTAAGTGTACTTATATATACACATAATGTGAACAAAATTGTATGTTACAATTAATATATTTGAAATAACATTATGTATTATTCATATGTAATACTTTTGAAAAAATATTTGATAAATACTTTCAAAATTTTAAAGTATTTGAATAAAAATATTCTTTCGTTAATATTAAATATGTTAACTAGTGTTTGAAAAAATAAAAAATATCTACTAAGTTTACCCAATTGAATATAACTTATAGTTACTTTACATGAAAAATACTTGTTATTTTTATAACCTTCAGTCATGTTGTACATTACAATGTACATTGCTAAAAAATGGCAAGGAAATGTGTAAAAATTATGAATTTTTCATAATAACTTAATTTTATAACGTAAAAAAATTAAATGCAAAGAAAATTTTTTTATCGGTACCTATTTTAATACAAGTATTTTTTTTTCGTATAAAATACTTTTAAAATGTATTTAAATACTAGTATTCAAATACTTTTATTCGAATACTCTACAAGACTGAGAATCCCTAACATTTTTGTAAAAAGAAATTGTAATTATCCTGTGACCAATATACAATTATAATATATAATTGATTCATCCGCATTAAAATTTCAAATGATTATTATTAATCATTTAACTATGAAAACAATATTAAACAAATACAATAATAAACTAAATCTATATTATACTCATTATCTAAACATTTATTTTTCAAATCTTTAGATTGTATACAAATAATGAAATAAATATGATAGAATCACAATTCTATATCATTATAATATAAACCATAAAAATTAAATTTATTTATAAAAGTTATTAGCAACAAATATATATATTATGATATTATAATTTAATATACATCATACTTGTATATAATATTTATATTATTACTGTGTGTTTTAATTTTTACATTTTGGAATTATTATTTTTCGGTAGGTAACATTTAATATAATATATTAATTTGGTCAAAAAATAACCAACTGATTGTATGTAATATTTTAAGTAAAAAATATATACCTACATAATTACCTATAGAAAGTATAGAAATATAGTTTTAATAACAAAATAATTGCCATCGTTATTGTATTAATTTAATATAAACAATAAAATTATCTAGCCTATTGTTATTAAATTTTGTTTTTATTCAAGCTGTTATTACTCTGTTAGAATATAGTTTAAATTTTATATTGCTTAGAACAAAAGTTTGAAAATCAGAAGTTCCTTTAAACTCAATGGTTTTTATTTTATTTAATAGATAATGCATAAGAAACTATACCATCCTAAAATAATACACATACTTATATGTTCTTGGCGAACTCTGTTATTGTAATAGTCTATATTCAAATAATATATTCACTGATCCGAAATAACAAAATTAAAAAAAAAAGTTTAATTGTACACTCAATAGTTATTGACCCGGAGAGAAAAAATGTATTAAATAAACAGTACAAGTACAATACTTCTTTATTTTCATAAATAAAACAAACTTATTTTATTACCTATTTATTTAATAACGAAAATAATGCAAAAGGTATTTAAATTAATTTTTTTTTAAGTTTCGGCTTTGTATAAAAAAAAAACTTTTTAATTAAAAACAATGGCAAAATTTAACAGATGTAACTATTATTATTATTATTATTATTATTTTTTTTTTTTTTAATATTTTTTTTAACTAAAACATTAATCTTAAACTACAGTTAACCACTATAATTTAATATAACATCTTCTGCAGCCATAGTTTGTAAATATTGTTACACGAATATATTATGACCTTTATTTTGAAGTAAATAATAATATAATAATATATTAATTGAGAGTTCGATAAAATAAAGTTTTTTTTCTAATTTTTTTAATACTTTCTAGTACACTAAATACATACAGTATTTTAGTTATACACTCCTATACGATTTTTAACGTTGATAGAGTGACGTGTGTGAGTCAAACCGATTAATTGACTCATGAAATGTTCAACTAACTTACAAAGAAATATTTTCATTGAAAACTAATGACAGATAAAATTATTTTTCCTTTTTAGCATAACAAAAGATATTTAAAATATGAAAATTATCAAGTGTATTATATTGTTATTATTGTTATTAATAACCTTTATTGAATTTCAATACCAAACGTTTATTTATGCGATATGATTTATATTATATTATATTTCAAAAAACCAACTAGCTGCGATAACAATAAACCGTGATGATCTTACAAAATGAATCGAAATTAAAAAATAACTTTATCACAGCTTCGTTGAACATAACAATGATATTATTAATAAGTTAATGGAATTATCATTTTCATTTTTTTAACGAAATATATTACAATAATGAATAGCCATAAATAAATTGATGAAATAAGTTTATTCACAAACTAAAAATAATTTATTTTTCAATGAAACTTTAAATTTAATGTTCACAAACACATTTTATTTACCATAAATAAATTTAATTACATTTCTTAACTTTTATTCCGGTGAAATAATATTGACAACTTAAATATTCCTATTCCTATATAGATATCTATTATTTATGCAAACTATGTAATATGTAAATAACTTTACTGTTATTAATAATACAAAATAATATGATACGTAAATAATAAATAACATTTATATAATGTATAAATATATAATATATAATAAATCGTAAAGAGTTATATTGAAGTATTTACTTTAAATTTTCATATTCAGTTTTGGGCGAATTCTATTTTATTAAAAATATAAGTAAGAATAATTTATTAATGTAT
The DNA here is from genome assembly GCA_013282895.1 of Eriosoma lanigerum. NCBI lineage: Eukaryota > Metazoa > Arthropoda > Insecta > Hemiptera > Aphididae > Eriosoma > Eriosoma lanigerum. Next base: position 48,925,251 of record CM023359.1, read on the forward strand.
TATACTGAGAACGGAGTGCACATTATTTTATATAACGATTTAATTATCTGAATCGCAATCAAGCTGAACAAATATATAATAATTATATAACATATAGTTTATGTTCGTAAAAACAATGGCACTACAAAAATCAAAATGTTGTGTCCTTCCGGTACTTTTAATAGTAATAATAAAAATATGAAAATAAATATTAATATATGACTTTTTATTATAAATTATGATTCAATGGTAAGGCATACGATACACACAATGTGAATATAACCAAAATGCATTTAAATTTAAAATTAAAAACAAATTTTCTTTCTTTTACGTAAAAAAATAAATACACAGTAATATTATATAACATTTATGAACTTAAACCTATTGAGTAATTATTCAATACACATTAAAAAATAAATTCCATGTAATAACATACAAATTGTAATTATATTTAATTGTTAAAAATGTAATTATATAGTAAAATCTATAAATTATGTTAAATCATAATTTACCTAAATTATGATATAGTACTGTTATGTAACATGAATATAATTTTTATTAATGAAACATAATAATATACTACTGTTTAACGTATTTATAATTTTATATAAAAAATGCCTTATCGTATACGTAAGACCTTTTAAGTGCATCAATCCTACTATATATATTAAGAGAATCACATTGACCTGGGTGATTAATTGTAGAGATAAGCAATGTTTTTCATTTTAATTTTAATTTTATGGATTATGAAAAATATAAAATTGCTTAGTTATATTTTCTATGCTACATTATAATATTAAAATTGTGTTTTATAACTTTATAAGTCAAATATTAAATAAATTGTTAACAATTATAATATCAAAATATTTTACGTAAACATTATTCAGTAAAATATATATAACACATAAATAACAATAACACACCAATTGTGTAAACGGTAGATACTTAATATTACGTTATGCTGATATTTTTCTACTTAAAATAATGCCTAGTTTATATAACGAAGATTTTCTTTTTCATTTACTTCACAATGTTACATATTGTCTTAACTTAAATGCAGATATATATAATAATATGGTATAAAACAATTGCTAATTACTCCTCAATTCCTCATTTCCTTTTTTTTTTTTTTTAAGTGAAACTAATTTAATAAAAATATATATATGTATATTAAAAATATGAACAATCTACCTAATTTATTAATACAATATACTGTAGTATAGCACAAATAAGTACTATAATCGTATAATTATTAGTCATAGAAATTGGGAAGTCGATATTGAACTAACGAGATGTACACAATATAACATAATATTAAAATAGTATTGTTGCAGTAAATGCAGTATAAATCGGTAGGTAAACTGAATTTGCGTATAAAATCTAAAATAACATGTTTTAGGGAACATCGTGTAGGTGTTGCACAAATGCACACCGTATAATTATGAATAATGACAGTTTATATACCGTGGTCCGTTTAGTCATACCCAGCCCTGTAATCTGTCACATGCGATGATTTAATAACCGTATAACCGTAAAGGTACGTCGTACGTATATTACCATATTGTTATACCACAACCGTGATATTGGTTACGATAAAAAAAATAATTAATAAATAAAAAAAACAATAGTGAAAACAAAATAATATATTTACGATTCGACTACTAATAATAATGTTATATAAGGGAAAAGTCGTACTTGCGGTTAAGATGATCTTAATGATCGCGAGGCGGCTACAGCAAACGGTGGCCGGCACGTGGGTATGCGGTAGCGGCAACGGACGGACAACAACCGTCGTCGTGGTAGTCGTCGGTGCAGCGACGGACGCCGGCACCACCGGCTGCGGCGGCCATGACTGCGCCGCGACCGGTGCGTTGTCGACGGACGACGACGCGGTCGGACGGCGGCCACATCGCGTCGGACACCTAACCGGCACGTGTGATATATTATTATTCGATCAGGTAATTATTGTGCGACAACTGTACCGAAACAGTAATATTGTTATGGTGTAGCGGTTAACGAACGGACGGTAGATTCGGGGGACGGGGGAGGTGGTAGAGAGGATAAAAAGGATTTACGACGACGATATTTTATAATATTTTGAATTTGTCGCAATAGTTTTCCAATCTAATAATATTATCGGTGAAAATAATTGATATGAGTAAAAAAAAAAAAAAAAAATCTCTTTACTCCGTCTCGGCGGTCCCGAACAGGTCCGTACCGCCGTCGAAGTGCCCTAACAATATTATTAAGCGTGTGTCGTGCCGCGCGCGCGACCGAAACGTACGTGTCTGCCGTCTGGCGTGTGTGTTGGGAAGCGCCTGGCCGCGACTGTTACGCTGCGTATACTGCAGCCCGGCGCGGGAACGAATGCGGGATTATTGTGCGTGCCAGTAGTCGTCGACGCCAGTGCCGAAGCGGCGTACACACGCGGCCGACCGGCGCGAAGTGGAGAGGAAATTCCGCGATGAGGACGAGTAGGAAGCGCAATGAGGAAAATACGGTGCGCGACGGAGAAACCGTGTTGTAGCCGTGTTGTACACGGGCGAGAGGGGGCGTACGAGTATGAGAGAGACAGACCGTCGATGAGTAGTGCAGCGCTGCGACACGTCAGCCGCCGCCGCCACCGCCGCCACCGAACGAGCGCTGTCCGTTTCCCCCCGACGTCGCCGGCTCGCCCGACAGTTTACGCCGACGGCCGACGGTCGCCGCTCGTCCCGGCGAGGTTCGCGCTGCCGCCGCGTATCCTCAAGCGTCGGTGGTGATCCTCCCGTTGCCATGGGCGACCCAATCGTTGCGCGCGCATCATCGTCCAGGGATAATATTTTTCCGTACCTTCTCGGGCGTCTAAACCTGACCCTGCGACTTGTCCTCTCCTATCGCTCACCCCTCGACCATACCGCGGCTCTAATTATTATTATTATTATTATTATTAATTTTCAGTTTTCAAAAAAAGAGTGAAAGCGAATTTATAATATATATTTTTTCTCCCGCGTCCCGCCAGATCAACCCGCATTATAATATCCGCAACACCCGTTTGCATCGCAAACTATTAAAATAAGAATTCATTCATCTGATTCTGGCAGAGAGATTAGCCAGACGCGTACTTAGGTGCAGGCCTAGAGCGACTAATTATTTTGTTTCATACGTTATAATATCTTTTTCTGCTTCTCTACCTGGACCACCTACACCTACACCTCCAGTGTTGAACAAAGGTTACCCATAATTTATCTAGACAAAATGACAGATAACACTTAAATTTTTTATCTAGATAAAAAACAGATAATTAATATTTAATATTGTAGAGCCAACGTTCGTACTTCTCGTAAACCATGATAGTTGTTATTATCATGATTATTTTGTAAATATTATTATTATTAATTATAAACTAACTGATGCTCAAGTTAAAATTATAAATAGTGTTTACAAAGTGCGGTTTAAAATAATTTTGTGTCAAAATTGTTTAAATCATTGATTGAATAATTATATAGATGATTATTTTCAGATAGTCTATTTATTTATCTAGATAAGATAAAAAGATAACTGTATTTTATCTAGATAATGCACATTTTATTCACCTCCGTAGATCTTGATCTCCTAATATCTCGTCTACTCTTATCAGCTATTTTCATATCACTCTCTCTTCCATCTATCAACCTCTTCTTCAGACTTTCCTCTCCCTCTTACCTATCACATTAATTTTCATAACAACTCTCACTGCCTCTGAATTATCTCTCTTCATAATATTCCCAAACCATCTTAGGCAATTCTCTCTCTTATTATTTCTCTACATAATATAAAAAACAACGTTATTTTTACCACATAAATACGTTTACTTTTACTACCTATGCGTTTTAATTTTTTGCAATAATAATATTTGTATAAAACTTCGTAATATATAAGTTTAAAAATAAGTAATTTGAGAATAGTAACGTGTAACTAAAATGGGGCTAATTGTGCAAAAGTGCCTATAGACGGAGAAAAGCTAAATTATCACCACTGGAATTAAGGTGTTTGTTTCACAATGTCTAAAAATTTCGTAATTGCTTATTTTCAAGCACACTGATGGGCCATTGTAAACTTATAGTATATGGTTCATTTCAAACTTTCTATTCATAAACCCATCACCGTTTATTTTTTTCAATTAAACATTATATCTCAGTCATAATTAAATGATTTTATACATTTAATTAAAATTAATTGTATTTTTATATTTAAGTTATACAACAGAACTTAGTTACATTTATCACAATATTACATCATTATAACCTACAATATAAATAGTATAGTGCCAAAGCAAAACTGTTTATATTTTAATTACTAATGTAAACGACTTTAAATCATTTAGGCAGATACAACATAATATGCAATATCTACTGAAAAAAATATACTTTCTATAATAAAATTAATTCTTTAAATATATAATAATAATAATTTAGTTAAATATACTAATCTTGTAATATATAGTGATTGTTGCATATTTGCATAAGTAATGTTAGTTAAACATAAGCCATTTAACTAATCAAGTAGGTACCTATAACCCATATTAAATATTTTATATGACTTAATAAAAAAATAATATAAATTCAACTTGATAATATGTATCCTTTAAGAATCTACCTGTACATAACAATAATTAATGTAAGTATAAATTATTGCCATAAAATTCAAATTATAAATTATTATTTGTTATTCATTCACCTCTTGATTAAAAAAGGTAACTTTTACCTTATTTATATGCATATTACACCTACAAATATGATTTATTATAATATAAATTATAATAATATACTAGGTATAATATGCTAATTGAAAATATTGACACAACTTTTATATATTTTTTTTTTTCATAAAATCCCTTGGAAAACCTCTGGAGACCGGATTTGTCTAAAATGTTAATCACTTAAATTAAAAATGTATTTTTACCCTTCCGAAATCCTTTTATCAATTTGTGTTAATTTAAGGCAACCGTCCCTAAAACTTTTTACAGCGATTAATTAATTAATTAATAAGACCTCCATTAAGGGAACACCATTTATAAACTATATCTACATACACTATAACGCTGTATCTACAATAAAACATTTTTTTTTGTTTTTAGTACCTAGGTATAAATTTTTCCTTACAATAATAATAATAATATTTTTAAAAATGTAATATACGATCTTGAATTTAAAAAGATCTTAATTGTGAACATTCAAACAGTATACTTCTAATGCTTTTACCCAAAATGTTATCTACTGTTGTCATTTTAAATGTTTACCGTACAATTGACAAATCACAAATGTTTTATAAATTATCCTTCAAATAATCTTTACACGACAGCAGCTGTTATAATAAATGTCATGCAATCGTCAGAGAGTACATTAGATTAAATTAAATTAATTATTATTATTTATTTTAATAAGTTAAAAGTTTAAACTCATAACATTAAAACATCGAATCATGCTTGCTTACTTGTTATTATCATCAATTATAAAATAAGATATTAATCAACAATAGGTACTAATAATATTTTTAATATAATTAAATTGATTTTAAGTCCAAAATTAAATTGAAACATTATAAATGATTAACAAATTATGATAATTCATAGTTAGATACACATACATAATTCTAGTGCAAAAATTAAATTACAATGAAGTAATAAATTCTACAAACTAAATAAATAAATTGTTAAAAAATATAAATTGTAAGTGTCTGGTTATTTATATGACTGGTAATCATACTAATAAATAATAATAATTATTGAATATATTACTATGGAATATATTATAATAATATTATACTCTTATATTATGTTTATTTGAATTTATTTAATATAATATTAAAAAAAGTGGGAGGATCGATTTTGGATTTTCCTCCTTCATTCCTTCGGTCCTCGGAGAAATGCATGGTTTATTATAATTAAGATTTGAATGCAATGAAAATACGAATATGAGCGAAACTCAATATAATACTAATAACTACAATATATTATACCGATAGGTCGTTTCACAAGTTTACCACGTGTCTAAACTACCTATGAGAAAACTGAAAAAAAAATTAAATTACCTATATTAAAAATTGCATTAGTTATCATGAAAACCCTAAAATCAATTTCATCAAAATTACGATTTCAGTAAATTTTGACATTTTTCCGTCATTTTTAAATAGTTTTTCTTTTCCCAAAGAAAAACTTTTGATAAATTAAAAAAAGAGCTAACTAAAATACCAACTAGACGCAATTCTCTACCGAACCGAAATCATACCCTATTTGTGATAATCGGACTATTATTTCTACCCGAAAAAGTGTCTTCAGATATAAAAAAAAAAATATTATATTATTCAATTTTACTAAATATTCAAATTTTAGAAGTTTGTAAAAAAAAATTGTTGGGCTTAAGAATATTTTAAAAATAGATAAATTAGTATATGATTATACTTCGATAAAGTTTTCAAACCGATAAACCAAAAATTGCAGGAAATATTAAACATTAATGGAAATAAGTTCAAAGCTTAATACTTAGTCAAGAAATCAACCAATCGTTTTCAAATTTTTTCTTTAATGTAGAACATTTATGTTGATACTCAAAAAAATTTTCTGGTCCCTATGATCAAAACTTAATTAGTTATCATGAAATTACCTATATGCCACTTAATTGTAATAATGTTTTAAACAAGTACACTGTTTTATTGAAAGCCGTAAAAAAACTATGCGAATGGTAAAATCAACAATGATCATCATCAAGTTAATAAATAATAAAATAATTACTTTTTTGTACTTATATAAATATACGTATTTTAAATTTTAACAACACGATAAGAATTATTTATGAGTTGTACTGTAATGTAAATAGATTGTTCACTAAATATAAGTATCTACCTAGGTACTGTGCAAATTAATATTTATATTTACATTAAAATCAGTAATTCCCAAACTCAAAATAGAATATTTTAGTGTATATCTTTGTAAAGAACACATTTCAATCAGAATAATTAGGTACCAGGTAGATACTCGAGAATATTATATTCATTTTAATAAATTATTCTATTTATTAAAATTTAATGTATATAACATATTAAAAATTTAAGTAAAGATTAATAGATACATTAGATTCAAAGACAAATATACAAACAAACAAAACTCTTTTATAAATTAATGTGTTTTCCACTTAATAATTAAATTAAGTTAATATTAGGTATATTACATCATAGTATATCTACATTTTAATAAATAACGAAAAATTAAAAATCCTACAAAAACAAATATAATATAATGGAAAATAATAAAATTTTTATATGCTTTAATATTGTTTTAGATTCTGAGCGAAGCGAAGAATGTAATGGTTTTACAAAGATATTTTTTTTTATGTGTGAAAACACTTTTACAGGTAGAAATAATGATCCGATTACCACACAAGTAGGGTATACTTTCGGTAGCTCATTTTTCGAATTTATCAAAAGTATTTTCTTGGGAGGAGAAAAACTACAAAAAAATGGCAGAAAATCGGCAAAATTACGGTTTCTGTTATTTAAAAATTTTTAATTTCATGATAACTAATTGAATTTTAATTGTAGGGACTTGAAATTTTTTTGAGTACTTATATAGGCAATATGCAAGTGTGGTAAAATTTTTGAATGGATTGGTTAATTTCTAAAGCATGTATAAAGCTTTGAAATTTTTTCCAGAAATGTTTCATATTTCCTTCAATTTTCAGTTTATCAGTTTGAAAATTTTATCAGATTGTAATTATATACTATTTAATTTTTTACATAATATTTTGAAAAATATAAATCACAACTTTATTTTATAAGCTTCTAAAAATTGAATATTTTTAGTAGAAATGAATATTATGATATTTTTTATTTATTTTTTTTTTTTATTTTTTACTCTTTTTCGGATACATTTAATGGTCCGATTACCTTGAATAGGAATATATGCTTTCGGTAGTAAATTGCATCTAGTTGGTGCTTTATTTAGCACATTTTTCGAATTTCTCAAAAGTTTTTCCTTGGGAGAAGAAAAACTACCAAAAAATGACGAAAAATCGGCATAATTATAGTTTCTTAAATTTAAATTATTTAATTTTGTGATAACTAATTGAGTTTTAATCGTAGTGTCTTAAAAAATTTTTGAGTATTTACTTTGGTGTACTTTATTAGAGGAAAAAATTTGGAAGCGATTGGTTGATTTTCTTACTGAGTTTAGAGTTTTGACATTTTTCCCAAAAATAATATTTCCTGCAATATTTGGTTTATCAGTTTGAAAATTTTATCGAAATCTAGACATAAACTACTTAATCTTTTTACAAAATATTTTAATAATCGTGATGACAATTTTTTTATAAGCTTTTAAAGTGAAAGTTCTTAAAACGATAAAATTACTGTTTGATTATTTTAAATTATTTTATTTCTTGATAACTAATTTAAGTTTAGATCGTAGAAACTTGAAATTTATTTTAAATATTAACATTCGTAATTTACTCACATGATAAAATTTTGAAATGATATAGTATAGTATAGTATAGTATAGTATAGTATAGTATAGTATAGTATAGTATAGTATAGTATA
>CM023359.1:48934942-49279773 GCA_013282895.1 Eriosoma lanigerum
TGTGTGTGTGTGTGTGTGTGTGTGTGTGTGTGTGTGTGTGTGTGTGTATCAAGGTTGTGACATAATTGGGTTATCGTAATCAAAATATAATATAAATATTAAATAGGTATCATAAACATTTATATAAATTTTGTAGAACAAATCACGCTAAAATTTAGATACAAGAATTTAAGTATTATTATGTCTCAAATAACTCTATTTTATAGTTTTACCACAAATTGATTAACGCTTAAAAACAACATAATTTTCTATTTTTTATTTTTATATTATATCTTTCTAATCATAATTTATAAATATTCATAAGTACCGAATTTCTATTAAAAGTATTTTAAAAATTTAATACATCTAAATAGTAAGTATGTACTACTTTGACAGTTATAATTTTATGTTTTTAAAAATAATATCGAAAAACTTACAATTCATAACTGATAATATATTATATCCAATAGTAGATTACAAATTTTATCGTAAAAATGTAAATAATACTTCCTATTTGTTTAACGAATAAAAAAATAATTTACTTATTTGAAACAGTAAATATATAATTGTATTAAAAGAACAACTATGACAAAAATATTTATAAGTAAATTCAATAATAATAACGCCTAAAGAAGCAATATATGTTCATAGGATTAGTATTTGAAAACATAAAAGAGAAACAAAAAAACGGATAAATCAATTGTAGATCCTTGTAGTGTCCTTGACATTAAAATAATTTTAATAAATTGCCCAACTTTAAAATATACGTTTTGAACACTTTATTGGTTTTTCCATTTTTATGATACACCTTTTTTATTATTTTTAAGTCATAACCTAATTACTCATAAATACCAATGAAATAAAAATTGATTTCATAATAATTATTATTATTAACAGTAGGTATTAATATCTATCAAAATGACTTATATGTTATTACATATTATAACTGATATAACTAATAAAATAAATCTAATAGCTAATCTACCTTGAACATATTTTTAATAACTCATATTATACGTATATGAATGTATACATAATATTAAAATTACTAAAACTAAATAATAATACGTATTTTCATTATAATAATTTAATTTAATATTCTAAATTATGTTTTTGGGTTACATTTGAATTAAATAATTTATCAAATCATATAATAAAAAATTAATTGTATACTATAGAATAACATGTGATATGGTTGGTTTGAAATTAAATATTCTTTAAATATTGTTTTTACCTTCAGCACATTTATATTCTAGGGGCATAAGCTGATGAAACTCTATTATCAGCGTCACATCCTTAAATCACTTGTCGGGTATTACAAGGTCAACTGAATATGATTGGCTTATGGGAAAATCTATGGAGTGTAAAAATTAATGAAACCAAGTGCATACTAGTTTAACCATCACACTGCGTAACTTCGATTGTCCTCCTATTACATTCAACAATCAAGATTTACCATCAGCAAATGAAGTCAAGTACCTTGGCCTGACATTCGACAAACGTCTGATTTGGTGCTCAATCTAAATAAAAAATAAAAACACAAATCGGTCAATTCCAGACTACACATCCTAAGAACTCTCTTAAAATCTAAACTATTAATGACGAATAAATTAACACTGTATAAATCAATAATCCGTCTGGTTTGGCTTTATGGTATACAATTATGGGTCTCTGCTAAGGCTTCCGACGCCATACATTAGATACATAGGTTTCAGTCAATCTACTTTCATATAATAACCTCCGCTCTATAGTATGTTACTAATAAGAACCTTTACAAAGATCTAAACTCTCAATGATTTCGCCAAGTTCCATTACCCTAAATCAACATAAATTTACATATCAATGCACTATTACATTTTTTATACTAAGCAATTATCATCCACTAAACTCTTTGGAAACGTTCCCAGAAGATTAAAAAAACAATGGCCTAAAAACCTGCTGAAGCAATAAAATAAATTGTACCTATATAAAATTAGTTAAGTGGCAATGCTGGGAACTTTCCTATAAAAGTAATTTGTAAAATCGTAGTTAATTAAGCGTAATCCGACTTAATACTTATTATACATTATATTTGTATAGATTCTAAATATATTTTCTTTTATTAAAAAATCATAACGTTGTTTAATTTCGCGTTCAAAGTTATATGTTGTTTTTCTATACATTAATATCATATTTCTATTTGATAATATACTCATAATAAAATATATAACTATCTAACTTCTAAGTGAAATTTAAAATTTAATTTTTAAATACGTAATATCAATAACGTATTCTTGGCCAAGTTTGAACAAAATAAATAATAAAATACAATTCGCAATCGATTATAAAATATACAAATTAGGACACAATCATAGTTTTTATTCATGATATTATTTATGCATTTTGTATTTATTTTACAACATTTTATTATAATCAGAGAGAATACTACTATATGTTATTGCCAATATTTTTGTCTCTCGTAGTCACTAAAATATTATTTAATAGTATCATATCATATAGTATGATTATTGATTTGTTTAATTTATTTATGCTTAGATATACCATTTATACCATACATTAATATAAGGTATAAACCCTATATAATTTTTATTTTTATTTCTCTATATTATTATTTTTTTTTTATATGTTAAGAAAAACAATAACTAATATGATCTTCTCGACTAACTTCTTTAGAATTAATGACTCTAATACGTTAATAAAAAACTAATCATTAATATATAATGTAGAATTGTATTGTAATATAATTATCTAAAAATATATATAATATTGCATACTTACAGAATATTTTGAAATAATTCAAATTAATATTTATACGGTACTACAAAACTTATAATTATGTAAGAAACATCATCATGTAAAAAATCTTTTAACTAATTAATATTTTATAATGATTTATTTTAATAAATATTATTTTAAATACAAATAATTTAAACATATATATAAACTATACTTACTTAAAGCCTAAAGTTAAATTATTTAAATAAATAGTTTTCTGAAATTGTTATCTGCTTAATCATAACTTTTGTTTTTTTTTTTGTTTTTTTTTTTTTTTTTAATAATAATTTATTCTAATTTGTTCACAAAAAATGATTTCTATAAAACAACAAGTAATATTTAATATAATTAATTGATTATTTAAATTTATCAGTCAAATTGTAGTAGGTACTTAATACTATTCCTTTATTTAGGAATGTAAAATTGTTTGAAAACAAAAATTAAATCAGAAAAATTTCTTTTTTTAATTTTAAGAACAATTTACTGTTTAAAAAAATAAACATTTCGTTATTAGTAGCTTTACATGATATTTACATCTTTTAGGTTTAGTTTAAAATTAGTTATCAAAATTTTAAAAAACTTCAAATAAAATTTTTATTTTTAAAATACATATATATATATATATATACCTTTATAAACGACGTTATATAAAAGGACCAAATGTTTGTAAAACTGATTAAATGTACAATACATTGAAACCTTGAAAATATAATCTCATTTATATTTTTAAGTCTTCTTGTTTGAAAAATATAAATGCTTTTATGTATTACTCTTATGTACTTACGAAACAATATATGACAAATATGATCAATAAAATATTTACTCTATCTCAATTTTACTAATATATTATATTTTATTGAATAGAATAAAAACAGTAAAACACGAAAACACGTTGCTTAGCTCTACTATTTTTTTAAGTAAATATTTAGTATTAATATTTCTGAATATTCAAAATTCATATTGTACATAAATAGGTAGACTAGGTAGGTAGTAATTACTTTACAAATTATTAATTCTGAAATTATATTGTTCTCGTACTCTTTACAACTAAATACCTATGGGTAGTTGTTGATCCTTTGCTGTCACTGTGTTGAATAACTTAATCGATATTGTCTAGATTTAATTGAATTAAAATTTACGTTGATCATTCATAGATAATTTATAATATATAAGCATACTCATTATCAAACGTTACTAAATATTATTCCTTACTCGGACAATAAATATTTTGGAATAGGAAAACAAATATATACAAAAATTTCTTACTATTTCAGATAAAAGATATCTTTTAAAATTAAATATTATTCTCATAATTTAGAAACGAAGCGAGCTAAACATTATACATGACCTAGCCAATATATTTCTATAATTTTCAATTTAGTTTCTGCGGTTATAACTAAATTGATTACTAACTGTAGTATACAGTTTTTTAAAATATACATTCATAATTTTTGATTTATTGTATACCAACTTTCTAATCACATCAGTAGATAGCTATCTTAACCGTTTCGGGTATGAGTTATTAATATTAGGAACAATAATTTACAAATATTTAGACAGTTATTGGAATACTGTCAGATTAGTTGGAAATTTTAATTATTAGTTGAATGATTGAAGTTTTAAGCACGTAAATTTATTATAACCATGCAATACAAGTATTTCTACTATCTATTTATTACATATACATATTGTATATTTTTATACTAATTTGATTTAAATATCGAATTTCATTTTCATATAACTATAAGATGTAAAGAAGTCTGATTAAATGACATCCACAGACAACAACATAAACTAAAATGAAAATATTGTTTCAAATAAACAGTGAACATAATTAAAAAAATATTTTTATTTTTGCTTTTCCGGTCACGTTAACGTGTAGTTCTTGAACAGAAATTTCCATTACAGAAATCCCTATCGAGTGTCGTACAAGTAAAAGACCTCGTGACAAACGACGAATGGTGGCCAACGATAAGGCAGAAATTTCGCCAAGCAATTCAAAATTAAATCAACCTCACCCAAACGGGGTGCTAGAAGTCTGGGAAAGAATAAGAGGAGAGCACACTGCACACTAAGTTTTACTCGAAAGTTAATCCAGATCATTGAGCCGTGACACACACTCGTGTGATTTATGTTCCACAGTGAAAATGGCAAAGTAGTAATTTGTGAACTAAACGACTTTGTGTAACTAAAAACAAATAATAGCGTAAAATTGTAATCTAAATTATTAAAGTAGAATCGAAATATAAAAACTATTAGTAACGTTATTAGTTAACGTTATTATTGTCCATATTATAACTATATTCATACCTAATATCGGAATGTAAAGATTAAAAATGATCATTTTTTATAAAATTACTTCAATGATACGTATAATAAAACACTCGTAGTATAAACAAATAACAAAATTGGTACTAAAAAGTAAAAATAGTACATACAATTAATTATAATGGTAATTTTTATGGTTCAATTAAAATCAGATCGTATAATTCAAGAAGTAAGTAAACCTTAATTTTTTTAAATTAAACAATTATTGTTAAATTAAAATTGGATATTTCAGTTATTCTCACATGGACTTTTTGTTAACTGTTTTATGACAATGAACCTGTTTTATAACTATTCAAAACATGAAAAAAACGTAAAACACATAAAATAACTTCATTATCAGAATCTATTTCACTAAAAAAAATAAATTTAATTTGTACAAATGTTTAAACTTTTAGTTCAACTTAAACATGCTATTAAAAATATTAAAGTAATAAGTTCTAATGGCTAAGATTTTTCTATATTTAATAGATAGAGAAAAGAGAACAATGATATGATCACATATGGAACATAGTTATATAGCGTCCATTTAACTTATTATTTAATATTTTCCTCAAACGTAATTTATACAAGTTTAGTTTAAAATATATATATATTTTAAATTTACCCATACATTATTTTTTTATACTTTATTAACAAAGTATTTTATTTTATTAACAATATTTTCTGAAAATATAAGAAAATAATAAAAAGTTGTAAAAAAACACATAAATATGGATAGTGAGATAAAATAAATCATGTAAAATTAAAGTCACTTATTTAAATTTAAATTTATTATTTTATAGAATTTTCCTGTTTTGACAAACAATAATTATATTCCATTTTGTTTAAAAAATGTTGTTAGACTACCTATTCCAATAATCTTTACCGAAAACTATTATACCATTTAATAAAATAATTGTATACCAAGTGAACTATATTTTATTTTCATTGTAAAACAAGGCATCCCACAGCGTTTGGGCTTTTCCGAGTGCCGAGATCTATAGTAACTCAATTACCCTGACATAAAAAAAAAAATGTCTAAACGCTGTGGGATATTTCTTATATATTATATTGTTATAGATACCAAAAACTATATATTAATAATTTTACTATTATATTATGTCTACGAAAAAATGAACATTTTACAACTTTTTCTTTATTTTTAAATTTGTTATCGGTGTATAAATTATGTATTTACGTCAATAATAAAACATCTCATATAATTATTAATACTATAGGTACCTATGTATTTTTATTTTATAATCTCCTGTTATAAATATCAACCAATTTATTAAAAAATTATTAATCTTCAAAGAATTGTATAGCAATGTAATAATATAATTATAATTGATTGTTTGTTCGACTACTTCACTAATTATGAAATATTACAAGTTTTAAACAGAAAAAGAAATTATAATATTATATTCTGTGTACTTTAGGTAACAACTATAATTACTATATGTTATTCCTTTGTGTTTAAGATTAAACGTTCAAATATTTGATTATTTAAATATAATATATATGAATATGAATTTCGCTATTTGAACTAATATTTGAATATTAATACGTCTAGTACTATTTATACATAAAACGTAATAAATCATATATTATGGCCAATATAAAATTATATATTACTCAATTGTAATTTGTAAACAAAACTGAATGTATTATTCTAGAAAATAAATAATTTTTTTGCTACAATTGTTGGTTCTATAATCTGTAAACTTATTACCAACTATAAAATGTTATTTACAATAAATATATCAAAAATCGTTCATCAAATTTTTAATAATAAAATTGATTAAGAAATTAGGTAATGTGTTGGATATTGATAGATTAAGTTTATTCTACGTTAAATACACTACATAACATAGAATAAAATATATTTTAAATTGATAATAAAAAACAGAACCAAATTATTCTTAAAACTTTAAGCGTTTATTTTCTTTATGAAGTAATGTTGAATTATTCACAGATTGATTAATTATATGAAAAGTGATACTATATCTTCAAATTATTTCAAATTTACTTCAACAAAATATAAGGTACATACAGTTCCGGACTGGCCAGGCGAGTTGTCGAGAAAATCTCAGTGGGCCGGTAAATAAATTTATTGAAAAATTAGTTATAGTAAATAATTTAAAAAGTTAAAAACATTAATGTTAGGTACACATGAAAATAAAATTTTCTAAAAAAATGAAATCCAATTTATTAAACGTTTAAAAGAAAAAAATTACAAAATGGGCCAGAAAAAAATTTAAATTTCGGTGGGTTGAAATAATTCAATCCAACTGGATAGGTATATCGTATATCACATTTTTCAATAAAACTTTATTGATTGATCATAACAAATAAATAAAATTATAATAAATATTTTTGTGGTTAGTTTTGTTACGTCTTACATTTTTCTTATGAATAAAATTTTACATTATTATTTTAATATTTTGAATTTACAAATTATAACAATTATAGAAAATTATTTAAATATGTCTATATGTAATGATCATGAATTAAAACACTACTTAGTATTTGTCTAACTTAATTATTTACTATTTACCACATAAATAAACAGAAAAAAATTCTATCAATTTCAAAAAATTAAGGCTCTTATATTATTCATAAACATTACATTATATTACAATTATTATTATATGTACGAAATAGTTGATATTGAGAATTTAGAATTTAATTTAACGTTGACGCATAACGTTTACAAATTGCAAATTTTAAATAAATGTAAGGTATGTCAGTACATTGCATGCAATTGTACATAAATATATATAATACATATAATATGATAATATCAAAAGTTAATAAATAAAATATGTACATTAAAAAATATTAACTATTTGCCAAATTTCACAGTAAATGATGTAATCATTGTTATCGTTATTTGTTTATAACAATGAATAGTAGTTTACTTTGACCTATTGATTATGAAAAAAATAAACTATTTCCAAAACCATTTTACATGTGTTTTTAACAATTATTAATGTTATGAAAATTAAAAAATTATGACATGTAATAGTTATGAGTTAAGAACAAAATAGTTCAATTTAATGTTCTATTTTCTTTAAATGAACTTTGTTACTTATTATTTATTCTGTGGGTGCCAGTATTACATAATTTATAAATCTTCATCATCGTATAATATGCGTTTTATAAAACAAAACATACCAATTCTTTTAATTAGGTAATATTAATGATATTATGCTCAAATTTATTTTATCTCTTTAAATGTTATTATACGAACTAAAATAATGTGTAAATCAATTCAATCACCAAGAATTTATTTATTGATGTTTAACACTAAAATTAAATATATGTCTAATAATTAAGCAGTTTTTTTCTAAATGGCAAGTTATAATATGGTCTTATCTTTTTTATTTAAAGGTAAAATCATACTGAAACTTCATTAATACGTATTGGTCATTTATAATACGTATTATTGAAGTAAATATATATTGTTAACATATTTAATTCATTTAAAAATTCTACGCGTGTTGTAACGTTATATATACTCTGATCTTAAATTCTGATTTAATGAATGTGTTTAATTTTTTTAGATAATGCATCGTAGCAGTTAACTATTGAATTATATACCTAATATCATTGAATATTTGGATTGACAAAAATACTAGATGTGTTAAATGTTAAAAAGTCAACTAAGAAATTGGTTTATTTAATCTTGATATTTTGTAATCTGGAATTGAATTTAAGTCAAGCATGCATATAATATTATGAATTTGAATATCAAATAAAGCCTATAGCTATAATATACCTATAGTATTGATATTCAATGGTGCAACGTATAATTTTCAATTTATCGCTATGAAGATTGAATATTATAGTTTCAAAAGCAAAGATTCAATAATCGTATAAAACCTACCTATAACAAATAAATATTTATAACATACAATTTTGTAGTTTTATTACCCTAATATTGAGGTCAAAAACATTAACTTTTATAGATGCCATTTTGATCAAACAAAACGTATCATTAAAATATGTTAATTTTCTTATTTTTTTTTTTATATTGCTAACACATAAAAAATAATATATAAACTGATTTCAATAGTTTCTCTTTTAATATTACTGTTTAATACATAAATAATAAAAAAAGAGCATATACATATTATCTATTATTCATATTTTCACGCTTATTATTATAATTTAATTACATACATTCAAAAAAAAAAAACAAATTTGAATATAATATAATAAATTTAATTAAATTATAAATAATATTTACTTTAAAAAATAAAAATAAAATTGTATTTCCAAATAAAACAAAAGAATGTCTACCTAACTAGGTAGGTCATTAATCACGGGGTAAAGACGTATTGTACACACATTGTGATTTATGGGTAGGATTATCAAACTAAAAATGTAATTATATTAATAAAATATATAACTACCTAACAATATACTAATTACGTAATATAAAAACTAAACAATTTTATTACTTAAATTTCTTTATTTAAAAAAAAATTGAATGTAAATTATTTTGTTGAAAAAAAAAAATTTTACAAGTACCGATTTTAAATTATTATAACGAAATTAAATCTTATGTAAACGAACAACAATCACTAGCACGATTTTTAACTATTTCTGATTTGCTGAGCTTTCGTCCAAGTCTAACTCCTGATACCTGTAATATTTATAACAGTTGAATACTAGTGATATACAAAGATATTATTTAAAATCTTGATATTGTAATTTATGCGTTATCGTTATCTAATAAAAAATTATCAAATATCTATCATATAATATCTATAATATAGAAATAAAATAAATGTATTTCCATACCATATAGTTATACAGAGTCTGACTGTAGGATTTTACAAATACAAGAACTCTGGTTCTATGCAATATTTTATAATTTTTTTTTTTTTTAATTACTTCTATACTCCGGCATTACAATTTTGGTACAATCGTTTTTATTTTTATTTTTTAAATACAAATTTTATTTTTTAATTATTGTCATTAATTTAAATAGCCATTTTATACATTTGAATTTTAAAAAAAATATTTATATTAAAATGTCTTTTTAATGTTAAAATGTTTTTTTTATTTAATTTTAATGATTTTTTTAAGTTTATGAACATTTAAAGCAGTAAGTTTATAATTTTTTTTATTGTTGGTATCATTATGATTCATTATAAATCAATACCTATTTTAAATAATATTTTCATAAACTTAAAAATCATTAAAAATAAATTAAAACACATTAAGAAGAAATTTCAATGCCATTATTTTTCTAAAATTCAAATCAACAAAATGTCTATTAAATAACCAGAGTTATTTCATTTGTCATATTTTTCAGACACACCTTGTATATTTTGTTAATTATATATGACGATTTATGGTACCTAACAGGCATCAATCGTAGTATATAAAATATAGGTAAGTATACTATATTTTATATATAGGTAATATAAAATACTTAATAATACTGAAGACTGTTTGAAGTTCTAATAAAATTGAATAAAAAAGAGTATACTAAAATAATGGACGTTACGATATCGCTGATATCAAGAAATTATGTATCAATATCGTCGTTAAATAATTATCACGATTCAATATCGTATCGAATTATTAATTGTCCATCATTGTCCATCAATAATAATTATAATATTATGTTTTCATATTATATTAAATGTGTTTTAAGTTATTTAAAATAAAATAATAAACATTTTTTTAGATAACTATTTTTTTTTCATTTTTAATCGAATATTTTATTAATAGGTACTTCGTAAAATATTTCATGAAAATGAAATATTTTTCATGCAACTAAGGCTTAGTAATTATTTACTCAGATCTTAGATATTTCGAACGAAAATTATTCGTACCGGTCTGTTAACATCGATTTCGCCGCTTACGACTTTCCTATACAAGTGTTTGGCCAATTCTTCAAACACGTCGGATACGTTGTTTGCTGTTTTCGCCGATGTTTCAAAAAACAGAAGACTATTTCGATTTGAAAAATGTTCACCTTCGATCTGTTCTACCTCTCTGTTCATTTCTAAATCGCTATGAAATTCAAACAAGTTGTATAAACGTGTGCGTTCATAATAATAATAATAAACACAATATGATATACGTAATATTATTTACGTCTTGTTGCCCACTAAGGCGAACACCATTCTGGAACCGGAATGTAGACGAGCCTCTTTTAGCCATTCACCGACGTGTAAAAACGAATAGCGATTTGTAATATTATAGACTAACACACAAGCTGCAGCACCTGAATAATACGATCTAGCAATGGACTTAAATACTTCCTGGCCGGCCGTATCCCAAATAGCTAATTTTATTTTTCTACCATACAGTGATAAAGTTTTATGTCCATAATCCACTCCTAAAAATAATAACATTTATAGTAATAATTTTATTTGACATCTAAATTTTATAATAAATATATGGCCAATAAATTACTAATACGAAAAAAAAAATAACTATTAATAAAATAAGTTTAATTTGTAAATGATAATGTTCAATCTTCAATAACATTGTTTATAATTTATATTGTTTGGATCATCTTGAAACCAATAGTCGATCAACTAAGAAAGTGAAATTTTTAGTATACATTAAAGAATTATATAAATTTCGAATAGGACATTTCTATGAATACAAAACCATTTTAATCATATAAAATAATGAAATCAATAAAAACATTAAACTAAACGAACAGAGGAAATATAATATAGAGTATTTTCTGTATTATACTTAATTCCGAATATTTAGTACTTATACAATTTTACCTATAGTCGATAGTTCTTTGGTATCAAACTCGTGGTATAAAAACTGCCTAGTGATGCACGTCTTTCCCACATCTGAAATTTATAATTAAATTACCGGAAACATGGAAACAATAATTAATTATTATTAATGATTTTCTCAATATTATGAATTTCAATATGAAGCGCTAGACATGCTAGACACGTTAAATTATAAATCTATTTTATATTAATTATATAATTAGAACTGTGATTTATTATATACAATTACTCAGAAGACAGTTTGCTTTCGAAATATTATTAATGTGCACATTTTTTAATTAAAACATATAACATTTTTTTTTTTTATAATCGCCATTTGAATTACTTACTCACGTCTCCTACAACAATATATTTAAATAAATAGTCATAAAACTCGTTACTTCTTGACATTTTGAAATGTTTTATTGTTTTAATTGAATTGTAAAAAATGACCAACAAAACAGAAAAATATTAAAATAATTCTGGAAATATTAATTTTTACGATTACTTAACACAATCATTGTTCTCGCGGACAATGACAATAATTTAATAATATTATAATCGTATATCACCAAAAGGTAAAAACAATGGCAATATTATTTAAACAGAACTGTTAATTCTATAAATTTATGAACTGTTGTACCTACGTGTGTCGAGATAAAATAATAAAGTTCAAAGACCACTACTAGACACTTATTGATATTATATCAGAGTTTTGTTTTTATATAAAAAACCGTTCTTAGTTTTTTATGAGTAATATTTTGTTTTTACCTTTGGGTATTAAATTCAAAAACCATCGGTGTTGACAAAAGATAAAAAAGTAACGTTATACAGCATGTGCATCAAAGGAATTTACTGTTACCACGACAACGAGTTGTCCAGTGGACAGGAAACAATTTTTACCAGTCGCTCTGTAAACGAAGTAAGCACACTTTACTATACAAAAATATATGTACATGTCGTTCATCGTACGTGCAATACTTGGGTCAAATGTAAGTATTATAAATATTATTTGAATTGTAATATTATAAGTACCTATCTATTAGATATTAATCAGTGGCGCAAGTAGTAAAATATGTTATGGGGGACTAAAGTCCCAATTGTAATTATGTTTCTAAATGTATACAAGGTGGAAATTTTTGAATACTTTATGTTTTTGTACCTGATATTATTGTAGAACAATTTTAAACATATTTTGAAGAGTTACCCCCCCTTTTTGTACCACGTATATAAATGTGTAAATTAATTTACACACAATTATTTATTTTTTAATTTTATTTGTAGAATAGTATAACGATTAACAACAATATAAATATGTAACAAATGAAACTTAACTTCTGTAAATAATTTAAAATTAGTTTGTTTTATTATATAAGTAACGATTACCTATATTTTTTAATTCGATAATGTAATGGTAATAATTAATTTATTAATTCATAATATGCAGGTCTTCTTTATCACAATCTATGGAAAACGATTTGGGTATAATCGTTGTTGTCTACTTATCAATGTTTTTGGACAATGTACTATTGACTGTTGTTGGTGAGATAAAAATTTCAATAATGTATGCAATACGTAATATTAAAATTAAAATGTAAAAACAAGGTTTGATTTTTTATCAAAAATTAATATATAATAAGCTAAACAAATTATTATTAATTTATAAATTAAATCTAATTATTGTAATTAATTAACATTTTTAATATTATAATATTATTCATTTGTAGTATTCTATACATAATAAAAAACACAAAAATATAGTAATCCTTACATTATTTAAAACGTTTAATTAGCATATTAATAAACCTATTAAATATATTGAAAAATATATAATAGACTATGTAAACAAATTTTTAACAAAAATATTGAATAAAATTGCTTATACTCACTAGATCATAATAAAAATATATAATTTTGTATATTATACAATTTTCATAATAGACACAATTTAATTAATAAAAAAAACTCTGATATTGTTTATATTTAGTTATAAAATATTAAACAACTCACAAAATATTGTGACATCGATTGTTTTAATGTATAATACATGTCAAATGATTTATCTTATTTTATACCTAGCTACAGATTTATTGAAACTATTATTACAGTGCCAATCATTCCTGAACATTTATACATTCAATGGATAACTAATACGTCGAATGTCATGAATAATACAACAATACCAGACCCGTCGCTTCTTCCTAGGTATTTAATTTATATTTATAATTATTTATATCAAACCAAACAGTTTGAACTAATTTCAGTACTTTGATGGAAATGAAATTGCGAACGTTGGAAAATGAAAACGAGACAATAGGTGTATTGTTATCATCAAAAGCAATAGTCCAATTGTTTATGAATCCTTTGGTAGGAATTTTAACATCGTACATTGGATACAATATACCAATATTCTTTGGATCAATTCTTTTGATCATAATATCAGTTCGTAAGTTATAACTATTTATTATAATTCTTCATTAATTAAAATAATTTCAATATATGAATCATGAACATTATTTGCATAATAAAAAAACAAATTAAAAAAAGTAATTAAAATCAATAAAATATTATAAGTCTATAAGTAAGTCAAAATATCTTCTCGAAAGGAAATAATTTTCGTAAATAAGCCAAAAATTTAGTTAGAAATAATTTATTCAATTTCTAATTTGTAAATTAATATCTATTATACCTACTTATTATATTTGAATTAATTTTTCAGTATTTGCTTATGGAGAGACTTTCCTTTCATTACTAGTCGCAAGAAGTCTTCAAGGCACCGCTTCAGCATTCATCAGTGTATCTGGTACACTATTTTGCTAATACAATTATTAACATACTTAAAAATATAAAAACATACATAAAGTGTATAATTTTTAATTTTCAATTTTCAGGAATGTGCTTAATTGCTGAACAAAAACATATGTCAGATTTAAAACGCAGTAAAGTAATGGGTCTAGTTATGGGCAGTGTCGCCTTAGGTGTGTTGATTGGCTATCCATTTGGAGGTATACTGTACGATTTTGTCAACAAGTCAACACCGTTTAATATTATAATATGTGCTATAGTATTCAACCTAGGTGAGTTTTTTTTAAAAATGTTATATATATTATTATTAAATTTAGTTTCATAATATATATTATATGAGAAAAATAATTATAATATTACATAAAATGTTATATGATTTGTTTTAAAATGTTTAAAATAACCTAATTTAAAAGTTATTTCATTAAAATACTTTAATGTGTACAATAATTTTACAACTAGTAGTAACTATTCATTCAAAAAAACCATTCAGTACATATTATACAAATATATACACATATATTATACACAGAGTAACGTATCAGTATATTCAATTTAAAACAATTTACTAAAAATACCATTATTTAATAATTTAAAATTTAGTTATCTATTCGTAGATTATAGTATTGATTAATTAGATAATTTAAAATTCAAATAAATTAATCAATGGTTATAACCAGGGCTCGTAAGTTCATGCATCAGCATGTTTTTTTTGCTACACAGAAAAACATGCTAACTGAGATACAAATCCGTTTCATAACAATAGTAATAATAATATAAAGTTTAATAGTACATGTTTTTTCATGTTTTGGGTGTAAAGGCATATTTGGCATATAGTCGATTTTTTAGAGTCGTTAGTGCATATTATTTCCTAAAAAAATTATTTAGACAAATAATTGAAAAGTTTTTTGTTTCTTATTTACTTTCCTCTTTACAATATTGTTGTGTTTTGATTTATTTTTATTCTCATAATTATTTTTATTTATCGAAAGATCCTTTTCTATATTTAAAAACTTATTGGCAGACAATCACCAATCTTTTAAGTTGGAAAACGTCAAAAAAACTCTAATAGTATAGAGTAATTTCGAAAGTTAATATAATTTTTATAAATATAATATTAAAATATCTCAAAATGAAATACCTAATATTTTATTCCAAATGTTTTCATTGTAGAAAATAGATAAGGGTATACACAAATAATAAGACAAAAAGGTCTGCTTAACTTCATAAGTGTTAATTTTATTTTACATTTTATTAATTTCAATTGTTTAATATATAAAAATTAAAAGAAAAAACTACTTTTAAAATTAATGGATTTATTCTTATTATTTTCAAAAATGTTCATGATTTTTTACATAATGCATATTATGAATTATGATTTAAAAATTTTAGGGCATTTAAATGCATATTTTGGAACTTTTTAGTGTATATTTTAATGCATATTTTGACAATTTTTAAGACACGAATGCATGCTTATTTATGCATTTTTTAGTACATTAACTTTGAGCCCTGGTTATAACTTTATAACGTATAACTATGGTTTACAACAATTATTTTTATATTCCTCCTACTCATGTAGGCCAAATAAATAAATAAGCGCACAGCTGAACATGAATTGCCTATACAATAACGCCTGATAAAACACCTATCGTTACTTTATATTTTATAACAATATTTCAATCTATATTATTTTATTGCTTCATTTTTTTTCATCATTGAAATTCTTTTCTTTAGTTAAGTATATATAGAGAGTAATTTATTAAAGATGCTCAACCCACTTTTTTTTGGATGGTTTTAAGGTTTTAAGCCTGGAACTTTAATGTAGTCTAATGAAGTTTTTTTTTTAGTACAATAAAACGTTTTTCCGCCAGACCAATTCGCTCATGCGCAATGTAACTTTAGAAAGTTAAATGGCAACACCTATTTTTCTATATATTAGTTATTATCGTATTTGTTTGAACATTTTTTATAAATGTCTCAATGCTCTAACTGAAAAATTTGCTGCGTTACACGCTAAATAAGTTTTAAATAAAGAGACGAAGAAACATTTTGTGAAGTGATAAATCGCGATTCCATAATATTGGCATATTGAACAGACATAATTACAAGAAATACAAATACTTTTTATGAATTATAAGCAGAAACTATAAAAGGTGCATCTAATAGACATTTATTAATTTGAGCTAAAAAATGTTTTTATGTAAAATGGATTACATGTTTGTAGAGAAAAAAATCATATTTATTATTGAGTCATTTATTTGAAAACTAAATAAAACCTATAACTTGACAAATTTTTCAGATGGAATATTAAGAATTTAATAAAAAGGTTTAGAAAAATATGAAAATAATTAATGTGTAAAAAATAATTAGCGTTGCTATTTAACTTTCTAAAGATGAATTGTATGTGAGCAAATTAGACGGGCAAAATATTGTTTTATTTAATGAAAAAAACTTTGTTAAGCTTTATTAAGATTCTAAGACTTAAAACCGTCTAAATATTTTATTTTCATCTTGTACACCTTTGTAATCTATTTATTGGAATAACTTGTATATTATTACAATATATAATTGCTGATTTTAATATGTTTCAATAATAAAAAATGTAAATTACAATTTCAAAATTTGAACAAAATTATAACTTTAAATTTATACGTCAATATTTATTATGTAAAATGATTATTATAAATTCATAATTTATTTGTTTCTTGTTAAAATACATTGAAAAGTAATAGACAAAATTTAACCTTAAAATAATATTACAATAAGATTTGATCGTTACACAATTTTATTATTTAGGAATAATCACTAATTTTACAATTTTGTATGAGCAAAAAATAATTAAACCATATAACTATGTAGTTATAAAATATGTATAACTTAATGCAAGAAACTTGTAGATAAACATTTGAATTTAGTTTTGTTAAATTTTATTTTACAGGATAAAATAATTTTACCTAATTATATTATATTTACCTAAGACAATTTTAAAAACAATATCCATTTTCAAGAATCTACAAATCGAATTTTCTAAAAATTGCTTTTTGTTCTATTAATAATAAAAAATTCTAACATTCTATAGGTAACTAAACTACCTAACTAAATAAAAACCCTTTTTAATCATTTAATGATTACGCAAAGCGTCTTATAATAATAAAAAATATAATAATATTATTTAATAATTTATTTTGGCATTTAAAATTGCTAAACTTAAATAATTAAAAAATATATAAAGGAAATATATTTTCTGTTTTTATAAATCAAACTGCCAAAAAGGCGATAACTATATTTCTGATCAATATACTTTAATTTACTTATATATTTGCTTCAAAAAAATTTCCTTTTGATTTATTTTCAACAATAACTCTGTTGGTATTCCACGTTCATAGGGTTTTTCCATTTTCAATAAATCGAAATAATAAAAAAATTATTTAATATATTTTTTAATTTATAATGAAAGATAAAAACTTAATGTTAATACACACAAATATTGTAAAGAATTAGGAATTTTAGTAAATACTATTTATTATTTCTTAAAGTAATTCTAGAATTGTTTTTGAAATAAATTTGACATAATTTAAGAAAATAATTATAAAGTACGCAATATATAAAAATTACATACAATTAAATATTAATTAATATCATATTAAGATAATTTACTAGATTTAGATCAAATATCTATCATATAAAATATTTAAATACTTAAAATATTTGTTTGATTCTGTTCAACAGAGTCTGTTATATCATTTCAAAATATCCAGGCCCAAAATAATTTTAATTTGACATGTTCCATTTTCAATTATTAAAATATGTATAATAAATTATTTTATTCAAAGAAATTTATTATTGTTTTTAAATTGAAAATGACTGGTTAAATATGTATTAAACTAAGATAATACCTCAAACAATAGAAGAAAATTAGAATAATGTAATTTGTTTTCAGGTCTACAACTTTATACTTTTAACTTTAATCCTGTAGAAAAGGTAAACAATAT
Organism: Eriosoma lanigerum; assembly: GCA_013282895.1. Lineage (NCBI taxonomy): Eukaryota > Metazoa > Arthropoda > Insecta > Hemiptera > Aphididae > Eriosoma > Eriosoma lanigerum. The sequence continues at coordinate 48,953,559 of CM023359.1, forward strand.
CATTTAATTATGTTTAAAATACACTATAATAAAAGCTATTAGCATTCATTCATTTTATTTGAATGAACATAAAATGTTTATACACATGGTTTTTAATACATATAAAAACGAATATAACTACGCACTTAATAATAACGAAAAGTAAATACATTATTAATATTGGTTGGACGTAAAAACAAATATTAGTTAATAGTATAACATATTATTACTATAAAATAAAATAATATTGTTATTTATATACATCATTTACTTTTAAGTTAGGAGTAATGTAAATAAATTATAGCAATTTTATTGTTTAATGTTTTATCGTTGATCATAAAATTCCTTTAATTCAATCTATATGTAATTATGAGAATACTCAATATTATAAACAAACGTTCTGTATAAATTTATATCTGATATCTCGCCAAAACAATACAACATTATTATGTTTATGACTTTTTACCTTTATCTTAAATTATTGTTATGATCTTTTTACTGAAAATAAGATTTGTATATTGTACAACTATCACTAAATAGATATCGTATTGGGTTTGAATATCATTATTTAGAACATTTTATTTTTTCTTCTCATTATCTCAACTACACTTTCTTTTCTTTATAATGTAACATATATATACCATGCCAACGATTGAAACCTAATGTAAAATACCTATTTAAGTACCGCTTTCATTAATATAACTGAAGTTCTATAATCAGTAGTTTTAATTTCATAAATTTGCGAACCTTGATATTAACCAGAAACCTTTTGTATATATAAAAATAAATTATTGAATTGCGTAAAATTACCACCAGTTTATACTGAACTATTATTTAGTTATAAATCATAGATTTTATACCAAACTTTGCACTATTGGTCTAATTGAGTTAGTCAAATAAAATTGATACAAAGATCGGTTTATCTTAAAACTAAAATCTTTAAATAATCTAATGGTTCCAACCCTTGAGCCCTACAATTTACATAACGTAATTTATGATACTAATACCAATAATATTATTCATATACTCTTATTATTCTTATTTGATATTAAGTAATCCAAAAAGGTCCAGAAATATACAATTTATTAGATTTAATATACCTTATTATTATTAATTGTTTTATTTTCAATGGTTTTTAAATGTGTTATTCGTATATCTTCCAACTTTTGACTATAGGTAAATTCATTCAAGGAGAGATTGCATCTAAAACAAGTTCATTATAACATCCATCAAGTAAATTTAATTATCATATTATTACAAAATGAAACTTTTATGATATAAATATTTAAAAACTTAATTTATTCTATTTCGTTTAATTTCATCAATAACAATTTAATACCATACTTTCAAAAATTTACATTTATTGTATTTTAAATATTTAAATTTATAATATTATGTACGACCAAGAGAAATTAATGAATATTTTTGTTTATAATATAGCCTTATTTGAACAACGGAAACTGGAGAGACCTTATATATGATGGTTATATCCTATTGATAATTTTCGCTATATGTCTGACATCATCAACCATGGCAATTTTGGAACCGTTTTTACCAATTTGGCTCATACAAATTATAAACCCAGAAGTATTATCAAAACTACTACTAATTTTTTTAATTATGACGATAATTTAATTGTTATTTTAGAAATGGCAATTAGGTACCGTTTTTATTCCGGATAGTCTTGGCTATTTTATTGGTACAAATTTCTTCGGCAGTCTATCCTACACATTGGGACAATGGAGAATGGCCGTATTAGCAACCTTACTAGTTGGTATATCTGCAATTATGGTAAGATAATTTTATGTAAATTATTTTGTTGATACCAAAAAAAATAATTTATTTGTTTAATGAAAATACCCAGCATTCTATTTAAGATAATATAATATAATGCATGGCAATAAATATTACGTAAATGAATAGTTTTTATATAGATATATAAGACGTTTTAAATTTAAAAAGGAGAAGGTTCATTCTTTCGGTTTTTGGAGAATTAGTGGTTTATTATAATAATTATTGCAATATCATTGCATTTAAAAATACAATTCTGAGTGATATTAAGACAGATGTACAATATGTTATACTGATAATCCGTTTTAAAATTTTACCACGTGTGTAGACTACCTATAAAAATATTTTTAAAAAACGTATTGATCCCTACCTTAAAACTGCATTATTTTCCCCATAATATTTAAAATCAAATTCACGGTAACCACAATTTTATCGATTTTCCATTACTTTTTGGTACTTTGTCATATTGTAAGGAACACTTTTGAGAAATTTGAAAAATCAGCTAAATAAAGTACAAAGAAGATGCAATTCTCTACTGAAATCTTAGCCTACTTGTAGAGTAATCTAAACATTATTTCTACCCAAAAAAGTGTCTTCAGGCATTAAAAAGGGAAAAATAAATAAAAAATAAAACACCTTTGTTAAATTAATTCGTTCCTTGCTTCGCTCAGAATCTAAAAATAATAAAAAAAAGTTCAAATTATTCAAGATATAATTCAATTGAATAGATCGATATAATTACATATGACACGTTATAAAACTAATAAAAACATATTTTTATAGATTCCGTCGGCTACAACGATTTTAGGACTTGTCTGTCCACATTTTGGTTTGGGCCTGGGTATAGGAATAGTTGATTCTGCTTTAGTACCCATGCTGGCAAATCTAGTGGATACCAGACATCCTAACTTACACTATGGCTCGGTATACGCACTTCAACAAACAGCCGTTAGTCTAGCATATTCCGTTGGTAAGTTATCGAATTAATTTTAAAAAAATATATAAATAACTTATATTATATTATTCTAACACTAGTGTTATAAATTAAAGAAGATTTGAGTAAACAATATTTCGATTAAACGAAAATACAAAATAATTGTATTTAAATAACGAGTATCATAAAAATAAAATTAATACAGGAAGTCAAACGGAAAGCCACTTAAAATAAAACCCCATTTTATATTAATTATTAAGAAAGATTAATATTTTTATGAAAATGTATAAAAATATAAATATCTAACGAGTAACCTCGTTTAATTAATTTCCATTAAAATCAATTTATTTTCCACCGGTATTAAATAATTGTGAATTAAATTGCTCTTTTCCGTATATACTATATATATATATATATATATATATATGGACTCATTATATAGGTATATTTTATTGTAACCGGTAGATCCCTGTCACCCTTTAGGCATTTTCCCATCGAGTTCTCTTTCTCGTAAAAAGTTTCCCCGTTTAAAAAAATTATCAATTGTACAAGTCACGTAGTGATTAAAAGTAGATAATAATGAGTTTGATTATATAAAATGATATAGAACTATACGATATAAATGGAAACATTGCGATACGCTGTTAGATACGCATTTATTAATAATCGGTTTTTTTTCCAATATACGGTCAATCTAGAAATATGAAGAAATATACTATATAAATATAGAGAAAAATATAATAACTTCCTGAAATACTTGAAAAATATATTTCAGATGCAAACTTTGCTTTCAAAATAAAACAGTTGATTGCTTTAGCTTTTATTCCAGTATACATAACATTGAAGATAAATCGTATGAGTTAATGTTACAAAATATTTTTGTCAAAAATGAAAAACTTTTATTTCTATTGATAAACTATTTCGAAGAAACATGGATCAAAAAACCAATTAAATGAAGTATTTGACTTCGACTTATATTTGATAGAGCATTCTAGAATCAATACAACGCAACACTAGATGGATTGTCGAAAATTAACGATTTCGTCGAAAGTTGGCTCAGAGCGTTATCGTCATTGTTAGCTGCATCACATCCAATTATATAACGATTAATAGACATTTTTAAAAAAAGAAGAAATAAGTTAACTAAATTAAAAATCTACCAATAAACAACTAGTCAAGAATCATTTGCTAAAAAAATAAAATATAAAATAAAATATAGAGAAGTAGCTCTACAGGTAAAGAACACGTATAACAAATATTATAAATTCTAGTGTACAATCAATTCATCGTAAAAAAATTGTCATAGTAAAATTCGTCGTTTAAATTTAAATAATCGGTATGAATAAAAATAATAAAATAAATAATATAATAAAATAATAATAATTATTATTAATAATAATAATAATAATATATAATAAAATATATTAAGTTAATTAAAATTTGTATTATTAAAAATTATAATTTATAAATTATGAGCTATTCCTGAAATATATTCATGAAATGTCCGCGTATAATAATTTTGACAGATTTTGGTTATTCTCTCAACAGTATCCTTATGGTTATTTTGACTAGGTTCTGAAAAATACTGAATTATTTTTAGGCGGTTTAGTTTGTCTTCTTTTATGATGTTTTTATAAATTTTTTAAATATTCCGATGAACAGCAATTAATTAATAAAAATTAGTAAAATTTAAGTAAAAAATATACGGTAAACGTATACGTTTATATAGTTCGGTAAAGCAACTGTACTTTTGAGACAAGTAAGTGGAAATTGTATACAGAAATACGATAAAATGACTATGTGACCAATTTACCATGTGACAAAATAATATTAGCGACAACGTTTTCCGTGACAATTTTTATACAACCAATCGACTAAACTCGTAAATTCTTATAAAGAACGTAGTCTTAAAGAATTGGATTTGTCTACAATTTTTAAATGTAAACTTTAATATAATTATTTTTATTAATTTAAAATTATATTATAATAATAATACCTATATAATTTTTTATATTAATTATATCTAATAAAAATTGTTTAATTTTAATTTTTAATATCATAAATGACTTTATGTTTATTATTAATAATTTAAATATATGAGTATGAAATGAATACGTACTATAATATTATAAATGTATAAATGTATACTTTGGACGGGAAAAAGAATCTTACGGAGAAGAGAACTTGACGGAAAAATATTAGACGACTTTATGTTCGTGAATCATATTTTATAATAACTATATCTTAATATACTTGACTGAGTAATGTAATATATGATTTAAGGTCCAATTTTTGGAGGTAGATTTGTAAGAAGTTTCGGATTCCCGTGGTTAATGAGAACTATAGGAATAATGAACGTGTCCTATTGTTCTATTTTAGTATTTTTAAGTAAAGTTTCAAACAACACAACTGATAAGGTACAAAAAACATCCAAATTAAGTACCTATATTATGAATTAATCTAATAAGTTGGTATTAACAATTTGTATTCTTGTTTACAGAAAAATGATACATCTAAAACCAATAATTACCAATCCACAATTTTTAACAAACAAATTACCTACAAAAAACTCGACGAAATTGGTGATAATTATTAAACTTATTAATATTAAGTGTTTGGGTAGATAGTTTAAAAATGTAAGTATTGGAGTTATTTTTAATTTGACTTTATGATGTAACATCTCAACTATTAATATATTTTGTTCAAAGTCAATAAAAAACCTTACTGCTATTCTTATGTACTTACAAAATTACTTCTATTAATAAAATATTTAATCATACTGAGTTTCGGTTATAAATTAAACTCTTTATGTTATGTAATAAAATATTTATTATTTTTATTATTTCATACTGAAAACTTTTTACCAAACACCAAATTCACATATTTCATTTCTAATGTCACATACATAAGTACAATTAGTTTAAAAAAAAATCATTCTTTATATGGTGTATAATAATATGTCATATATCAAATACAAAATATAATCATTGACAACGTTAAATTAAATGTATTGTAATATTATTATAAAATATAATACAAACACATACGTTAATCATTATAATTTTTAAAATAATTTTCTTTTTGGTTAAAATTTAGGTAAAAAAAAAAAAACAATAAATACAAAAAGATAAATTTGAATTTTCTAGAAATAACAAATTAAAATGAATTCAGTTAGGTATATAAATTATTAAAAAAAAATCAACAATAAATACATTATGTAATACAATACTGTAAAACTACGAGTTAACAATAAATAGTAACCTAATTTAACATACCTAAAACTAATAAAAAAATATACCCAATATGATTATAATTGTAAAGTTGTTACAATCAGAAATTTGTCTAACTGCAAAGTGAAAATAATGAGTTTTCGTTAAAAATTTAAACTGTTCTTTGGATTATTATAATCATTTTACTATTATACATTTAATTATAATCTTTTGTTGTTTATGTAGTGGCGAATTTTCAATATTTTCTTGGGGGTCCTTAAAAATAATATGTTAAAAAGCGAAAAGGTCGACTTTAGACGTTTCTTTTTCGTCCCTCCGGTCCTCGGATAAATTAATGATTTAATATAATAAAAATTTGAATGCAATTATGTAATTTCATTAGAAAATATGATTCTGAGCAAAACTCAATATAATTATAAAATATATTATACTGATAAACCGTTCCAAAAGTTCACGTGTGTAAACTTTCTATGAGGATACTAATAAAAATTCGAGAACTTATGTTCAAAATTACATTAGTTATCATGAAAAATCTAAAATTAATTTCATCAAAATTACGATTTCCGTGAAATTTGACGTTTTACACTTTTGAGAAATTTAAAATATGAGCTAAATAAAGTACTAACTACATGCAATTTTCTGCAGAAAACATACCCCAGTTATGGTAAATGGACAGTTATTTCTAAAAAGTAACATTATATTTAATTTTACTAAATATTCAAATTTTAGACGCTCATACAAAAACAAAAATTTTTAAGAAAAATGAGCTTAAAAAGTACCAACTAAATGCAATTTGCTATTGAAAATATACTTTATTCATAATAACATGTTTTCAGAGACAAAAAAAAAGTAATCATTGTAAAACCAATACATTCCTTGCTTCGCTTAGAATCTAAAATAATATAAAATTGTATATCTATAATAATTGATAATATTCAAATATAATCGTATTATGATCCAGACCGCATGGACCCCCCTCCACCCCCCGTAAATCAGTCACTGTGTATATGTATATAGATATATTTAATACTTAATAATATTAATAACCTATTGCTGAATCCTTTTTCAAACGTAAGCAATAAGTATTGATATTACAATATATAAAACATAATTTTTAATATTACCAATTTATGAAAATTATTATTTATGTAAATAAACAACGAATATAAAGGCAACATAAAATATTGCAATATAAGTATTAATGTTGTATAATCACTTTTATAATGGTTATTTTTGAGTTATTTGTTGTAAATCAATTATATATCAGAAATAACATATGATTTAAACCTTTTGAGTGCTTAAACATGATACCTAGTGATTATTAAGGGTTTCCACTGTATATCGAAAATAATATTTTATCGTTAAATTAGAATAAGTTGATTAAAATGATGCGTGATATGGTTAAAACCGAGTAATCCTGTTGTCCGGCGTGGGAGGCATATCGTACTCATTAACTGGAGTTAGGGGCCGGCTTCTGGGTACCGAATGTATTTGCGATCCGGCCGGCGAGTAGTAATTCGGGTTCGACTGGCCCTTGAAACTGGACGAATGACACTTAGAAGGCGCGACGTGTACCGAATCATATAGGGCCTGCGTGGACCTGTAATTGACGTCAGTGACGCTGGCTCCGTGACCGTAACCCAACGACGGCAAAGAGCTGGTGATCTGTTCGCGGACGATGCCGAACATCATCATGTACGTGCGCGGTATGAACACGGTTACTACGACCACGGTCGCGGTGCCGGTGAGACCGATCATGACGCACATGTCGGACCACTTTCTGGGAAACGTCGCGTAGGCCGTGCACCAGCACAGCCAGATGACTAGCACCAGATAAGTGGCGATGGCAAAGCACGCACCCTCCCGGTAATTGCGCTTCGACCGGAACACGAACGGCGACGTGACGCACAACAAGACCAACAGCAGCGCGTCGTACGACAGACTGCCCAGGAATAGATTGCCGTTGATGAACACCCGGCAAAGGTCGGACGATGGAACGATAACGTGTATGGCCACGAATTGGAGCAACAGCGCCAGTTGCACGCACATGGTAAACGCGCACAGGGACATTTGCAAATAACCGTTCACGTGGCTCATGAAACTCGAGTCGCAGTCGCACGCGGCGATCATCATGCACCGGGACAGCATCGTGGAGAAAACGATGGAGAAACTGGCGCACGGGCCGAACAGTTTGGCGTAGCACACAACATGTGGATATTCGGTGCTCTGCACGGCGAACGGCACCGCGCTGGCGTACATTAGCAACGTGCCGACGACCAACACGAACGAGAACGTCGGATTGCCCTCCAGCACGTCCTTCTTACACACCCGGATCAATATGAACGCCGCTATGCATGCAACACATATGGCGCCGACGGCGGCCACGGTAAGCGTGGACGCTATCCACACGTCCTCCTTCCACGTCATCGTCATCGAACCATACTGGCCGGGCACCGCGGTCGACGTTGGCCACCGCTGGCACGTTGGACATGGCCCGTCCGTCCGGCACCCGGACAGATGCGGTTTGGCGCGGCCGTCCAGACGCAAGCGGCGTGTACCGTTCGTGTCCTGTACGTAGGTGCCTACGGTCTCACCTCCACCTCCGTACTCGGTCACGTGCACCAACGTCACGTTGTAGTCACCGCCACTGTCGTCCAACAACAGCAGTTTGTCCAACACGCGGCCCACCGCTTCGACGTCGTAACCGACGGCCAAGGTCGCCGACGACAAATTTCCCGACCACGCCGAGATGCACTCTTCCGAGACGTTCTGGCCACCGGTGCACTCCACGCCATCTGTTTTCCCATTGTACGCGTCCACTATGCGCAGCACGTCTGCTGCTGTCTGTACGAATTGCGACGAAACCGCCTGTTCCGCCGCGGTGCTATCGGTCCCAGCTACGACGATAGGTGCTCCATCACCGGTCGAGTTGTCCACCGACACACTGTCACTCTTGTTGACGAACTGACAACTTCCGTACGCTTGAAAAACGTACGAACCGTATTCAAAATCTTAAACCAAAAATATTATAATGTAATTAAACAATACTAGAGTTAAATTTATCGTAGAATACGGGATATCTTATTTTTCCAAGACATAAAATAAAATTATAATACCTATCACATAAACTCGTAATAAAGGAATCCCAAAATAAAAAAAATGCAATTTGATTTAAATTTTATAAATAATCTAATGATATTTTTGTTTATTATAAATGGTCAGAGTATAGAAATGGCGTCAATTGAGGGGGGGGGGCAACTCATACATTTGCCATAGTCTACAATTAGTCAAATCCTAAGTCGGCAGATTTCAAAAATAACAACCCCTCAATACAACCCCATTTAATTGATTACCGCTTACAATAAAATAAAATACCCATCAAAAAAAATTACCCTTCCCACTCCTGTTCTTAAAAATAGTCGGAAAATTCATAGATGTGCCCTAGTCTAGTAAAAACTGAAATGACGCCACTGGAGTAAAGAGTGTATGTGGAGTATCGAAAGATTTTAATGTAAGAGTTAGTATTCACCAAAGTTTAAGATTGAGTCCTTACCTGTTCTGTTTAGCAATTGACGAGATAACAAAAAAGTTAAAGAGCAAGGTGTCATGATCCATGATGTTTGCAGATGATGTGATGATATTGGAAGAAAATCAGAAATAAGTGAACGAGAGGCTTCAACAGTGGAGATCAGAGATTACAGGTAAAGGAATAAAGGAATAAGTAGAATTAAACGTACATAATGTGTGTAATTTTAAAGGAAGTGATCAATAAACTAATATGCCAAAACATGTTATAATGAAGATGAATGACGATATAATGTGTGATACTGATAGGTTCATGTACTTTGGATTGTAAGTAAAAAATAATAGTAGTTTTAAGGAGGATATGGAAAATAGGATAAAGTGCGATTATTCAGAGGCAATAAGAGTTATGGAAAAGTTATGGAAATTAATATAGAAGGTAAGAGACAGATTGAAAGACCATAAAAGTAGTGATTAGATGGAATTGTGAGTGCTATGAAGAGTCTAGTGTCAATATACGAGAGGTATAGTTGTCACTAGGTCAGTTAAAAACTAACCAAACCATCATAGATCAAATCTATGTAAAGATTAAATTTCATGAAAAAAAGAGAAAACAATTTACACCAAGTTTGTGTGTCAAAACTCTAAATTGCATAGTTAAATTACGTTAGGATACTAATAATTAATAATAATAATTAACAATATAAATATTATATGTTAAATGTGAGTAATTTAAAAGTATTACTAATAATAATAGTTTTAATAATAATTACTTTTCAACTAAATTACCTGGTTTTGGTGACAATGGTCCGTCCAATGGTATTATAATGAAATGAGAAACTTGTACATTAGAAGACGAATCCAAAATTAACTTAATGATATTCTTAGTTGACATTATAATCACTATAGAAGAATCATTTAAATTACTAAAAAAAACAAAATAAAAATTATATAAAATGTAAATAAAATGACTGAAATCAATATAACCTTAACATGATCATCTATTCCAAATAATTTATTTAAATTTAAATGATTATATTTCTAATTAAATTATAATATATAATCTAACCAATTGTAATAAAATAGTTATAATATTATTTTTATTTTATAATTTAAACAACTGAAACCAGTGACGTAATCGAGGTGTTATAACATTATAAGTGCTGCACCTAAAAGGCTATAACATTAATTAATTTATAGGTTTTGCAAAATTATAACTTTGAAATATCCTAACACCAAAATTATTTAAAATTTAAAACTATTATTTCCTATAAATTATTATCCAAATAAAGAATCTAGTATTATTATTTTAGATTCTGAGTAAAGCGAGAAATATATTTAAAATTGCCTACTCTGTTTAATAATTAAATTAATTAATGAAAATAATTTAAAAAAAGAGATATCCCTTCCCTTATTATGGCTCTACATATATGTACTACTTAAGAGTGTGCTGTGTTCATGCATACAAATTTAAATATTATTATTGCAATAACGAACATTTTTACCAAATTACGTCACTGACTGAAACTATAATCAATACTGCTTATATCACTAAAAATTATTTACCTGAAATCGTGAGCAAAAATAATCTTATTTAAACATAACCCATTAATATTTGCGATGTTTTCGAACTTTTGAGCAACATCTTGATCATGTGCTATCAATACATCAGCAACATTGATATCGTTTACAGTCAAAAATTTAATTGCTGATTCAGCGTGAATGTCAATGTTAATGATAGGTCCTGTTGTAGCAATAGGTACATCCAAACCAATCATCGAACTGGTGGAAATTTTTGTTCGTATATCTTCGGTAGTGAATATTGCTGAAAAACATTTAAAATATAAATATAATGAACAATTAACATAATATAATAATAACATTACCTATATTCATAGTTGTATTATCGCAATCTTGATCCACTATAAACGATATCAATGCTTTTTGGATATCCGAACTCCGGTATGAACATACCTCGTACAAAGTCAATCCTGTGAAAAATATAATAATATATACAATTAAAACAAACGTGAAATTTATCAATTTTGTCATGGTGTAATAAAGAACTTTTGGAAATATTTAACTTAATTAACTTAAAACTTACTGGTTGTACTTTGTCACGTGTAAAAAATTTCAAATATCGGACGACTAATATTATAGTTTATATAATAAATCGGTTAATTATTAAGCTAAAGAAATAACGAAAACAAAAGCGGGAAGGTTAATTCCAATTTCGACCCTTCGGTCCTCGAAAAAATTAGTTATTTATTATAATTAAAATTTAAATGCAATGATTTTGCATTCGAAAATACGATTCTGAGCGAAACACAGTCAGGTATACAATATATTATACTTATAATCCATTCCAAAATTTTACTACGTGCGTAAATTACCTATGAGATTACTCAAAAAAATTTACAAGATAATATTAAACATTTTTGGATAAATTTTAAAGCTCTATATTTAGTCAGAAAATCAACCAATCCGTTCCCAAATATTTTCTTATATGTATATATTTTATCTATGTGAATTGTGAATACTCAAAATAAAATTCAAGTCCCTACGTTCAAAACTCAATTATTTATAATGAAATATATAAAATTAGAATGACGGAAACCGTAATTTTTCCGATTTTTTTTTTGTATTTTCTACCAAAAGCATACCCTGGTAATCGGACAATTATTTCTACCTAAAAAAAAAGTTCTTAAATGCAAAAAAAAAAATCTTTGTAAAACCAATATATTCCTAACTTTGCTCAAAATCTAAAATATATTACTACGTTTGTGTTTGCCGTATTCACACTATAACTCATGATAAAAATACACGTTTCGACTTACCCAAAGTGATACCGGGAATGTAATGAATCGAATTCAGTATTTGTACCACAGTCGCGACCATTTCCATCGAATGAATTCCCGTAATCGTTGGACCCGAACATTTCTCGTCGTAGACGTCAAAGAAACCTAAACGTATGCACATTATATATTATTATACATATTTTAATAATTTTATTTAATTTATACGATTTACCGGTCAACGAAATATCACCATTTGTCTTAAAGATACTCATCGACTGTACGTTTTGATTTTTATCGCATTTTAAACAATACGATGTGTGCACCACGCACGTTATCAAAACCCACAGACCTGCAGACCGCATGTTATCTATAAAACTTTAATATTTTATTATATTAAACGTACAAAAAATGAATTATTTAATTATTATGTAACAATTTAAAATATATGAACGACTAGCAAAATATATTTATTAAATTTAAATATTACTTATACACGTTGTTTACTAATTATATGTATTTGAAATAAACAATTTATGATCTTTTCTTATTAAACTGTATAAATGACTGTATAATACACATTTTCGATATAGGACTAAAATAATAGTTCTTTTAATCTCGTAGCTACAATTCTTTTTTTATATATTTATCATATGTACTTTCAATATCATAATAATATAATATCATATTTTTTTAGAAATGTATTGATTTCATTGAACTATAAAAACTGATTTTGAATCATCTAAATGTGTGTAATCTATACGACTTATATGATAACTGGCTGATCACGCTTACCGTATGATAACCCCTATTATTTTATTCATAATTAATGTTTATTTATAGTATAAATTATATTAAAATTATGAAAATTATAGAAAAATATAATGTTTGAAACATACATTATTTTTAAGTTGATAAATCCTTTTTAATAGGTTGGGTGTGGTTAGGTTAATCATATAATATTAAAACTGTACAAAAATATCATTAGGTATTTAAAAATCAAATATCTTATCACGGCGTCTCGTGTACGCAATTTAGCTACAATTGTGTTCATACGGTTGAACAATATTACATATAACTTTCAAACAAGGAGTAATACAATTATATTAATTTTAATATGGTTAAAGACTGGATAATTTATAGGATATTTTAATTAATATTTAAATATTAAATAAATGGATATAATTTATAAATATTAGTCAATTATTAAAATCGAATCTGCCTTATAACAGGTTAAATAACATTTATGTTATAAAAACTAGATAAGTCATACCTATGGTAGTATAGTATAAATAATAATTATAAGATATAATATAGAATCATGGTATAAACATAAGGTATTGCTGCGAGGTAAAAGAAAGACATATTATCTTCAATCTCATTAATGTGCTGATATTATTAGTGATAAATAATGAAAAAAGAAATGCTTAAGAATCATTTTGTTTTACTGTTCATAGGTGAAATAACAGTATTTATTTATTTATTATTAATTCAAACGAGTAATGCCCAGTAACAGTTTTAAATCAAACATTATAACAAAATAATTTAACAGATAAAAGAAAAAAGAAAAATATAAATAAAAATGAACAAAGTGAGAATAATAGATAATAAATATACAAAATAACGAATAATTAATTAAGATTGATACTAACTGAAATTAACATAAATAAATATTGATAAAATAATTCACATATAATAATTATATTATTAATATAATTTTGAAAAGCCTCAATAGAGTTAAAATTAAAGAAATCGACCTGTGTAGTATTAGCTAATCTCATCATTCTATTGATAGGAGCATATTTTAAAAAATTAGTTCTATGTAATTGTGCATAAAAAGTAATAGTTGATCTAGTTTGACATTGTGGGACATAGAAATACTACTCGTGAATACATGATAAGATGTTTTACTTAACCTATTTTAAACAATAGTATTATGATTACCTAGATTATATTATTATAAAGAAGAAAGAAATATATTCAAATTTTTACAAATTTCAAAAATCATATAAAATATAAAATTAAACTTCAATAAAATATTTTATTTTATTTTCTATCTTACCTTACACTAGGAAAGAGTCGGTCACCCTACCGTCTTACACTTATAGAGATCTCGATTTCCTACATCTTGTCCATTCACACCAGTTATCTTTTATTACTTAATATAACATCTATATCTTCTCTTTCTCTATTTCTTTTACCTTCTACGTTCATTTCTATACAACTTTTGATTTCAATCATCTTTCCATAACATTTCTAAACTATCCCAGCCTAATAATTCTCATGTTCCGCACAATTATTGCAACTCCTACAGTTACCCTTATTTATTCATTTCTGATTCTATCCTCTCTGATGAGTGCCACACATTCATCTTACGATTTTCATTTACTCTACATTCACCCTATGTGTATTGTATAAAATGTGTTTTTTTTTTATTTTATACGTGTACGTATACATTTACATAAGAAATATTTCACATTGATTTAAGTATTCTTATAATAAGTTCTAGATAGTTAAATATTTTTTTTTTGTATTAATTATTTTGAATAAATTATATTAAATTTAAAGAAAAAATTATAATAATTAAAAAGTTATTTTTTGTATTCTTGAAATAATAAGACCAACTTAAAGAGTAGAATTTAATGAAAATTTTGATGTATCAAATACTTAATTTTATCAAAATTGTGATTTTATGAAAAATTTAAAATTCATTATATATCTATTATAGTATTTACTATCTGGATTTATTTAAGTTCGTGGCCTTATATACTTATATGTCATATATATCTTACTTTAGTATTTAGGTATGCAAAACAAAAAATACCTAATAGATTATATAATGTAAACATAGGTTATATTATTATATTTCTAAAATGTATATAAATACAATATGCTTGAAAAAAGTGTTATTCAATTTTTTAGACTATGGAGCAACCTCAAATTCTTTTCACAAAAATAAAATAGTCTGAGGGTAGCAATTATAATAAACCGTAATTAATATATTACAATTACCTATTATATATAATTAATAACAATGGAGTATTGTTTTTCTTGATTTTTATTTGAAAATAAACTGGGTCAACCCTCGTTAAACATTAACAATTGTTCAGTTCTCAAAAACTTAAAAATGTTTTAACACGAATCTTTATTTATACTACCCACACAATCATATTATTACTTTATATAAGAATTATTTTGAAATAATCAGAATAATAAATGCGTACATTTTGTACTAATGACTATAGTGAAAAGTTTACATATATATATAGGTACGATTTTTTTCACTGTTAATTCATGTTACAACTCCGAAAATGCGTATTTTCTCCTAATCAATTTAAGGCAGTGAAATTAGAGCAAGGTATACAAATATTTTTTGTCCTAAATTAGTGCACCTACATATTGTAGAGCACAAACACTTCTAACCATAAAATAATAGTACTTACCTATTGAAGAAAATAAAAAAATATAATATCGTATATTAAAGAAATTCGTTAAATATAATTAATATTCTAGTATTAATTTAAAGTGACAAAATATATATATATATATATATATATATATATTACCATAAAAAAATATTTCAAATTATCTCGACTCGACTGTATTAGGTATTATAAGATCTTATTAAATTAATAAATCCTTTACTTGTTAAATAATTATAATGTTTCCTTTCAACAATCTTTTTTATAGAATAATAACCACTTATAACTACATTTGCGCCCTTCAAGAATTTCACCCCTGGCCCACGCTCTCTTGCCATGCTCTGCATATGATTAACATTTTTTAAATTATTTTGATTAAATTCGTCGATCAAAAAAAAAAAAAATTACTTTATTGGTGATTATCATAACTCCGTCCGGTCCGGTATTATGAATTATGAATTTAACAAAATATTTCAAATTTGATGATAAATTTATTAAACGATTGATAGTTTGATTTGGTATAAAACTATAAACTATTTGAACTTAAATATTCGTAATTATTTAAATTTATTATTTACCTACAATTATATATTTATAATAAATAACTCGAGTTAATTTATAATAAATTATTGAAATGAGTAAAATGCTATGGAAAATCATATAACTAAGAGGAAATTTTTTTTTTTTAAATATTGGATTTAAAATAAAAAAAATAATGGTAGGTTCTAACCACCCGGTAAATGCCACTGCTCGTAATAATTTATAGTATAACTGTAGAAAGTAATGAAAACGTGTGTTGAAAAAATATGTGCCGGAATAAAATAATAATAATAATAAACGAAAAAACTCACTATTTATACAATGATGACGACGACGACAATGTAATATTATAATATTATCGCGGTTGCCTTTGCCATTCGTGGTCGGCTGACGGAAGGCATCATATTTTTCATATATCGCGAGACAATCACACGCTTTGGTATATTATTATTAATCGTGTTTTCAGTGTAATTTAGGTGTGATTCAATAATTGTAGTAATTATACTACATTGATTAACACGACGAGGATAATTATTATAATTTCGATCGTACTTACTGTCTAAAATCACGAAAATTGTACAAATCTGAACTGCACTATGCACTATATATTATTATGCTCAGTATAGACAATATAATTTGATGCTCTGTTTATATATATATATATTATATTATTATTATATAATGATTAATATTATTATTTGATTGCACCGCAGCGGTCGTCGTCGCGTATATTACCTTACAACATAATACCGTTCTGGTGCCCAGACGATCCAATAATATATTATGTTTTGTAGGACAATATACGATTATATTATATTTTATACCTACCTATATAATAGACACACGCGCGCACATTGGTCGTGGTGGCGACGTTAGTGAACGGCACACGCGAAGCCTTTCCGTGCAGGTATACACGCGCGATTATCTTTTACCGCCCCGCTTTCTCCTCCTCCTCCCATCGTCCCTTCAACCGTATTTTTCTCGATCCCCTCGAATCCCCGACCCTTCGTACACACCATATACGTAATCCAATAGAAACAACGAGCTGGTGACTCGCGTTAACCCCACACCCCGACCGCTATCAACGCTAAGCACACCGGTATATTATAATTATACAGGGTGATTCATCCAATGCGTTTTTACCCTTAATCGTGCGTAGGTATAATTTTCGAATTTTTTATCTATATGACATTTAAACACTATACAACTGAGGATATAAAACAAACTCCCTATCATTTGTTTTTTTTTTCATTTATTCTGAAATTTTTGTGTATTTTACATCAATCTATTTATACATCCTATTTCCGATGAGTACTATAATTTCTCAGTTAAAGAGAATATTAACATTAAGAGATTTGTTATTAAGGTTAAGTTATATTAGTTCATATATAATAAAAAGTATGCAATAAAGGTCAAAAAATATTACATGAGATTTCGAACCATCATCACTTGACAAAATAAGGATATTGCTATTTAATTTTAAATTATTGGTAGGTAACCTATACTTATTTTGTTAAAATGATCAAATATCTGATTAATCATCTTATTAATCATCTTATTCATATTTTAAAATTTGGAAATATTCTTCAAACGAAAGGTCTGTATTTTATATACGACTTGATTAAGTATTGATAATTGCTGTGTATCAATACAATTGATTCCTATTTATAGTTATTACCTACTGTTCTTACGCATTTAACCAGATTATTGCCTTTAGAACATAAATTAGATTACCTAACTAGAAAATTGCTCGTTTGATTTTTGATTTTAATTAAATATTTCAGAATATTTTCCCGAATAAAAATTTATAGGAATTATTGGTATTTATACAATTATTTGAAAAATAAATTTTCAAACGTAAGTACAAGTGTACAATATATACTGTGAGTTTATAAGTGACATAAAAAAATCTAAATATTGGAAAATACAAGCAATAGTACTAAATTGCATTTTGTCTGCGAAAAAGGAATATTATTCCTTTTGTAGTCCTTAAAGGTAAAAAAAGTTGTGTGACCGCGGTTGATGAATCACCCTGTAAACATATTATAATATGCTGCAGCAACGGCTTCGGTTGACTGCACTACACTCGTCGTCAGTTATTATATAATAATATAAACACGTAGGTACCTAAATGCGATATAATATAGAATATTGTTCCATATACCATACACCCGGTTGAAAAGTACCATATTACCGTTGTTTACAATATTCACCGGACAAGGGTCATGCTATGACGAGTATTTATGATATGTAATAATTTCAGGGACGAACGCAGCAAATAATTTTAATGTGAGAGTTGAAGAGTAAGTATACAAGGTCACACAGTTTTTCTTCTTTCGTCTGATTTTACCATTATGTTTATATTAACGTCTTCTATTAGAATTTTCGGAAATGAATCAAACTTTCAGCCACCCACAACACTACCGAACGATTTTATGTTCCTGACCAACAAAATCCTAAATATAGTTTATATGTAACCGTTAAGTCTATTTTATTATCGTATATTACTTAATACTTATAAGTGTTATTTACAACTTTGATATAAGTGTATAAATATGTAACAATGTAGGTAATACTCAATTAGGACCCAAAATATCTGTACCTATTAAGCTATCGCGTATAGGTACGTATAATTTATTATACAAAAATATCCGTAACGACTACAATATATTTTATAATACCATTAATTTTATTAAAACCGATACGATAATATAATATGTGAGATCGCGGATTAGATTAGACTGACACATCATTCTATTCAAATTTTATATTCTGGTTGCTAGGTATTATTTTATATAATATATACACTTTTTTTAGTAGAAATAATAATGCGTTCACTTCAAGTAAGTAGTTAGTACTTTTCGGTAGAGAGTTTTATTTGAGAGGTACTTACTTTATTATGCTCATTTTTTAAATTTTCCAACAATTATATAAGCGTAAGGTAAAACTATTCATAAATAACAAAAAAATGAAAAATATCACAAAAACTTTTTACGATAATTTAAAAAATAATGGAAGTAAAGATTTGAGGTTTTTTCTGAGTATTCATATTTGTGATTTTACATATGTGATTAAAAGGTTTGTTTAACTTTGACAATCTAGGAAATTTGTAATTTTTTAATATTATCAGAATCGCTTTTTCGAATGTGATAATAATTTGTTATTGCTAACTTTTTTGCAAAATGATCTGTTTGAAACAAATGCAATTTGTTCGGTCCGAGTACAGAAGGGACGAAGAAAAAACTTCCTCCACGCCCATTTATTTATTGTAGTTAGCTTTTTATCAAATGAAAACACTAAAATCGAATCAAAAAATTTAAACCTACACAAGCTCGGATCTAGAAGGTGGTTAAGGAGCTGTAGCCCCCCCTCCCCTCCAAGAGTATTAATTTGTTGTAGAATCTAAAACAACAATAAAAACAATTATGTTATTATTCAATAATATCTTAAATGAAGTCTCCGATTTATAACTTCAAAATATGTGCCTGAACCGATACAATTACGAGTAGTAATTATAATTAATAAACACACATATAATTATACATAAGTATTAAAAATAATACTATTAACAAAATAAAACATAGTTTTATGAATGACACTGCAAAGTTGGTAAGCTACGCAACTTGTGATGACGCATACTTGATACTTATTTTGTTTTAGGGCTGTATGCCTATATGAGTCATGATAATAATAATAATTTGAATCTAAAACAAATTATCGAACAGATATTTATAGCGATATATATAAAAGATAATACTAAATATAATTAGTATATATTGACTTTAATCAAATACGCAAAATGTATATGAACAACTTTTAAAAATATCAGTAACTTAAACTAGAAGGAATAACTTTGGAATGACTTAAACTAAATCATCGTAATTATAATTTGGAAAATAATAATTATATAGGTAATACCATTCAATATATATGAGTATATATTAATTATTTACAAGATGAGATGTATGAATACAATAATGACAAATACAATTTAAATCTATGTAAATAACGATATAAATAGCAACAACAGCATCTAAACAATAGTATATACACAATACACATTTATAAAATAGTTCAATAAAATATAATTATTAAATATGGATAGTGAGATGTGCGTTATCAATAGACATCAGGCGCCTTATCGACTCATTTTTCATAAAATTAGTTTTAAATTGGAATGTATGGAAAGGACATAATATTGCAGTTGTACGAATAGAGTATTGTGGAACTTTACAATATTAATAAGAGATAAGAAAGCAGGAATATCTGTAGTGTTATATAGTGAAGCTCTTTAGAAAGTTTATACCTAACATGAGTTTTCTGACTACGGTCAGCTAAAGAAACTAAATCAAATTGTTTTATAATAACTAATACGAGTGTAATCATTCTGGGGAAATGGAATATCCGAAATGAAACTAGTATGTCTCAAGAACTTACCTTAGACTAGGGTGAACACATTAAGAAAATAACACACAGTTGTTAAAAAAAAAACCCCCACAACCATATACATTCACTCATATTATGCACACAACTAAAGAGAGTAAAGGTCCAATTATTTTCTTATTACTTTACCAATTTTGAGTAAACTAACCTAAATAATTAAAATGTTTAAATCTGTCATTTATAACTTTGATTTTAAATTTTAATTATACAAGTAACTGTTTTATATTTTTTTCATACATCGACATTTTTTTCATAAAATATATATAATTATATGGAAATAACGAGATTAAAACGGGACCATCTTCTAAAAACGGGATAAAAAGCATCCCGTTTGAAGTTTATTGGGACAACGGGACATGATGATCAAAAAAGGGACAATCCCGTCTTAAACGAGACGTCTGATCATCCTACCTTAGACTCTTTCTAAGTGCGTTTGAATTTCAATTAACTTTACCGTATTCTAAAGGAACAATATTAAATTTTAGTAATTTAATAGTACTAAGACACAATACAAGTACAACGTCAAAGTATACATAGAGTACACATAATCGTGCGCAGAGTTTCATTAGTTCAGGGACAGTAAACATTTATGCCAACCCATTGTTCCTTCTTAACCTGGTCCACAGAGACCACAGATAATTTTTAGATTCCGAGTGAAGCAAAGAATGTAATGAATTAATAATGATGATGAGTGCTATTTTTTTTTTTTTTTTATGCTCTTAGTAGATAATTGCTACTATTATTGGTACTTTATTTAGCTCATTTTTCGAATTTCTCAAAAGTTTTTCTTCGAGAAAAAAATTATTATGTGATTTAAATACATAATAGATTGTTTTGGTAATTGAATATATTTTTTGGTTAACCAACTTAGTTATTTTATATTGAGACATTTTACGGTAGTAGAACTTTGGATCTGTTCGGCCTTTTAATTCTACCCGAACTTTTCAATGGCAAAAAGAGAGCACCCTATACGCACGCCTATGGTCACAAATAAGAGAGCACTATAAAAACCAATTCAAGAGTACAACTTCAAGCTTAACATTTTTGATTATTGATTTATATAATCTAGATATATATAAATATATAATAATAATATAATATATATATATATAATAAAATTAATTGTTAATATAAACGTAACGATAAGTTAGGTATTATCAGCAAATGATTAAAATGTATATATAATATAGGTACAGCATTAAAAAAAATTGTTACTTACAATTTTCGATATATTTTATATTTAGTTGAAATAACATATACCTATTATTAACTAATTAACGTATTTGAGAGCTTGTATTATATTTTTAGATCTTAAGTTATGTGAAATTTGAAGATCAAAATGTTCATAAAAATTTAAACTAGCTATCTTCAAATAAAATTTCAAGATACATCAATAAGTAATATTTTCGTGATCTTCGGTTCTGTCTCGTTGCAGAAAGGGCGCTCAGCCATGATACGGTGAAGTTTGAACTATGAACTATCGTATCCATGGCTATATTAAGAGAGAGTGGATTCCTGGTTCAAAATTTGAAAATTTGGACGATAAATTAAATCATATATATTTTAAGAAATAACAATATTTTCTATATTGTATATTATTTATTATATATAAATTCAACGGGTCAGACCCGCCTCAACGGATCCAGAAAATTATTATGTTAAAATAATGTAAATATTTGTTTTTAAAACGTAAGTAGTAAGTATAAAATTAATTAGAATAAAGTAAAATCTATTGTAATAAATACCTAATCGTTATAATAACCAATGTTGTTTATTTAATTTAAAAAAACCACAACTATTATATATTCTTATCATATAAATAGATATGTAATAACATCAAATTTCAACATTTGTATAATTAACATCATCATAAAAATACTTCCTCCCCTAAAAATTAATGCTGAATACGACCATGATCGTACTTAGTACGTTATGCAATCCTTCCATCGAGAGATGATCAACACACGGTCAAACACGGAACAAGTACAAATAGTGCGATAATGACTGTTCCTACTTAAAAAATCAATTTATTAGGATGTGATGTTATAAAATTATATTACCTGTTTCCCTCTTAATAATTACATATTTATTTATTTTATTATACTTAACTCACTATACCTATTAGGGATCAGTAGGTACCTATCTACTATTAATAGATACACACCTAATTTTTTTTTTATTTTTATAATACAATAAAATTAATTAAAAATGTTTTACTATTAAACGTGTTTTTCAGTACCTGCTTTGTCTTAATTTCGATACTTTTGCCTAATGTCCTGTTAGGTAGGTAACTATATATTTATAAAATAGACGTTGTACCTACCTACCTAATGATGAGACATACATTAAATATAAACAGATTCTTATATGCAAATTTCACTATTTCCGTTTCAAAAATGATTTATAAAATTTATAATTTATTATTATAACTATTTATAATTAGTTGTTTATTGCAATTAAAACGCTCGAAAACCTGTGAAAAATCTACTATTGTTGAAATGAGACAATACTGTATGCTCGTTAGGCATTAGGCGATTACTCCGTGTCGTGTAACGTGCAGCTTAAAATTTTTACAAGTTATTCGACCGGACGATCAATAAGTGCATAGCTACCGTCACAATACGTTCGCCTAGAGATATAATTCGTTACAAAACAATAGAAATTAACTTCGTTTGCGTGTTTGCATTGACTACGGACAGGTTTGTTTATTTTTTTTTTCGTCCAACGTGCCCCGCGTTGTGTATACAATGGTGTGGGAAGGGGGATAACGTGTTCTCGAATTTCGTTATTTAAACTACACATTTTCATTCGGATATCATAATAAATATAGAAACTTTTCTAGTATACCGAGCACCTTTTTTTTTCTTTTTTTTTTTCTATTATTCGATCTCGTGTAGTTTATTCTAAAAATAATAATAGTGCATTCAGAATTTGACGCTCTCACTTACTTTTAAAGTTACAGCGATTTGAAGTTTCATAATTTTTATAGTATTATATTAAATGGTTGATTTTTTAAACATGTAGAAATGTTCATTTTCAACGTATTTTTAAATTTGTAATTAATTTTAACGTTGCTCAATATTTTCGGGTAGGTAAATTATGCGCGTGGCTGGCACTCATCGATTGACTCCGCAAATCGAAAATATCCCTCGACATGTTGTGCAAAACCATGTTGGATTCGAAGTAATAGCATTGATTAATTTTATTTAATAAGGAATGGTTAAAAAATTTTAAAATGCGTTGAAAAAAGTGCTAAAAAACTACTTACTGAACCCGGGACATGCAACTACGAATATACGTATACCACATTAATCGAAACAGATTTGGTCGGCAGTTAAAAAATTAACATAATTTAACATAATAGTATAAAAATACTAAACTTCAAATCGCTGTAACCTCAAAATTAAGCGAGAGCGCCAAATTCTGAATGCAACATTATTATATTTAAAATAAACTACATAAATTCGATAAAAAAAGTGCCTGATAAACTAAAAATATACTTAAATATAAGTAAAAACAATAATAAACTGTTTGGCCAATCAAAGTGACATGAAAAAATAAAATACTTTTCGTCCGATCTGTCGTAATAACTAATATTTGTTATACCAAGCAGTGGCATAACTGGGTAAAAAAATAGGGGGAGGCAAAATAATGTACTCACAAAAACTGTAAACGAGTTGGTGAAGGGGTGTAGGGGTGCAAATTAGATGCCTGACAAAAAAAAAAAAATACTTTAAATATTCGAAATTTATTTTTAAAAACATATTTAAATTCATTATAGGTATTTTACTACAATGTAATACATACATGTGGCTATAGTATTCTGATATTTAGCTAAAAACTTGTAAAAAATTCACAATGAAATAATCAAAAATTGTCAAATTTCAAAATCGTTGTCTATAGTGAAACTGATATTTATCATAAAATGAAAAAATTTCAACGTTTGATAAAAGAAAATTTAAAGAATAAAAAATTATGTTTTCATATTTAAAATTGAACAAATAAGTAAATTTGTCAGACATTTTGATCAATATACATGTAAAATATAAAATTTTTATTGGTTAGGCCGGTTAGGGGGTAAAAACCCTCTCCTACCCACAATGTATTTATTTATTTTTGAATTGCATACCTATTTATAAAATGATGAAATATTAAAGTTTGAAAGACTTAAAAAAAAAAATTGGTACTGTTAATTACAATATATTTTGTAAATAGGTTACGTAGTAAATTATTATGCTTCAACAAAATTTCAAAAACTGTTTAACATTAAAACATTAATTGCAATAATAAAAATAATAATAAAATATTAAACATTTTTGAGAAAAAAATATATTTTTGGATAAATTTCAAAGTTGTATATGTAGACATAAAATCAACCAATCTGTTCCAAAATGTATGTAGACTATACCTATGAGGTTACTCAAAAAATTGTCAAATTTCTATACATTCAAAATTGTATTAGTTATCATACAATTTTTTTTTTGTAAGTTCTCTTATCTAGAGAAGAAAATTTTGATAAATTAGAAAAAAATGAGCTAATTAAAGTACCAAGCAGATACAATTTGCAACCGATAGTGATAATCAAACCATTATTTCTACCCGAAAAAATGTCTACAGATATAAAGATAAAAAATACATCTTTGTAAAACCAATACATTCTTCGTTTTGCTCAGAATCTAAAAAATAATACATATACAATTATTAATGAAAAACAAACAATATAAATTTATTAGAATTAGGAATATAAAATAAAATATTTATCAAACATCATAACACAAATAAAACAATACGTAAAATTAAAATTTGCAATAATCTTCATGCAATATTATGTTTATGCTTATAATTTAACAAAACACAATAAAATATTGACTGACTACTAAAAATATTTATCCAATTTACTGATGACGTTTTCTTTTTTTGTTCACCTGAAACAAACAATTTCATGCTTAAAACTAATACTAAATTTCAGCATTTTGTAATAATTATAAATTAATAAGCTTATAATTTACTATAAAACAATTGTGTACAAAATAAATTAAAATATATATATAAAGTATTATTTATATATATATATTAGTTTAAAAAATTAATTTTCAAAATCTAACCTTTTAAAAAAAAAATTATTTCAAGGTTCATTTTTTATTTCCTTATACAACACAATAATCTAGTAAAGTAAAATATAAAAGCAAACTAAAGGATTAAATAATAGTGATCAAGAGGATTTATATTTACCAAAAGTTACATGCCGTTAAAAAAAAGTTTAATAAGTAATTTTGACTTTGAAAAAGTAAAACATTGTCATGCAATCAACATTAAATTTATTTTGACTACAAAATAAAATAAATTACCTATATGGCTATATAACACATAATATAGCAATATTCAAACTTTAATTATTGTTAAGTATGTTTAATATTTTATTATGACTGTTGTCATACCTATTTATACCAAAGTCAAAACATTTAATAAACTAACTGCATATTAGGTATTTATTATAAACTAAAATTATTCTTATCGAAATACATAAATTTAATTATAAAACATAATACTGATATTAAAAAAATTTTAATTACTCTACATTTCTACATAATTTCAAATATCAAAGAAACATAATAATTAATAATGCTTATCTTAATTTACAACATTTTAGTTTCAACATCTAAATTAATATAAACCTATATACTATTACCTACTATAATATAAAACAATATTATATTATAAACTGATACATTAACTAATATAATTTAATAACAATTTAGGTTCTATAAACTTGATATTTAATCATAGGTTTGGATTACACATTACATACAATATTTACTAAATTGGCATAATATACAAAATAAAATTGTATGTTTGTGTATAAGAAAAATAAAATCAACATGAAATAATATTAAAATTAGTTATAAATTAGTAAATAGTAATTGACTAGTAAAAATATGATTTAAAATAATTATTTCTAAATTGACATAACATTGTTACCCAAGTTTGACAAAATAAAACAAAAACTAAATTTTTAGTGCACATGATTTTTAAAAATTAAATATTGATAATTTACTGAAATTGTCTACTGTACTTAATTAAAATTTAAATAATCATTAATTATCTATTAGAATTTATATATATATATAAGAATTAACTTCATGTAATAAATATTTATTATACTAAATCAGATAAAACATATTAAATTTTTGCATAGAAATCATTAATATTAAGGAAGACAATATTAAATAATAAAGAAAAAAATTAATTATCAGTTAATAAAATTTATAATTTATAATGTATAATTTAAACAAATAATCAGTAACATAAAAATCAGATGGGCAAAATGGGCGAATGCCCAAAATCCCCCAGAAAAAAATTACTAATAAAATTAAAAATATTTTGATATGATAAAATAATCCATTAGTAATTATGTAATAATATATGATAAAATAAGAATATGAAATAAACAAAACAATATATATATATTACACCATTTAATTAAAATTATTTTATCATTAATTGCAGGAAATACTGCATTAAAAGAGCATAGATGAAAATTAGGATTATTAGGTGGTTCTGAAGGAAATTTTTTACATACTGTTAATTTATTAGCAGAATTTAACCAAGTTTTAAACTATTTGGTTAGCAACCCAAAATACAAAATCAAATACTTAAGTCCATCAATTCAAAATTAATTAATTAAAATAAGAGCTAATAAAATAAAAGAAAATATTTGGAATGATATCTAAAAGTCTTAGTAGATCTAGTTAATATTATCATATGTTAAGTAGTTGTTGATTATGAAAGTAAACATATGAAAATTAAGGAATCTTTTTTTGGGATTTTTTGGCCTTGATAAACATAATTCTGTAGATTATACAAATATTTTACATCGGATATTACTGTGATCTTAACCTTAATATGTGTTTTGGACTATAATATGATAGTGTGACAGTAATGAGTGGACAGTATAAGATTATTACATAGTTCAACAGTTTTAATGTTGTATTAATAAATTATTATAATTTAATAAACTTGATAACATGATTTACATTTCATTTTTTTTATAGGGCCTCATTATAGTCTGCTTACAGGTAGCTGAAAAACTAGTTATGCCACTGAAAATAATAAAATTAATCATACTAATAACTAATCATTGACTATATTAAGTTTTCAAAAATGTTATCATCTTAAATGAATAATTAAATGTATAATTATAAAATATAAATATATAATATATCAAATATCACTATAACATGTATGATAATTAAAATACAGTTAGTAATATTTAAATTTGACATGGAAGTA
This sequence comes from Eriosoma lanigerum, assembly GCA_013282895.1. NCBI lineage: Eukaryota > Metazoa > Arthropoda > Insecta > Hemiptera > Aphididae > Eriosoma > Eriosoma lanigerum. Next base: position 48,981,505 of record CM023359.1, read on the forward strand.
TACATTTTAAATCACAGTATTAATGGAAGTATAATCAGAAAATTAGTTAATACAAAAATATTCACAGTTACTACCATAAAAATTATATTTATGTTTGGCACAAAAAAAAATATAACGTTTAAACAATATAAGAAGTTAGATGTCACACCATAGTTTCCTTATCACTTATAACTTTAATAATGCCATTTTTAGATACTTGAATTGCAACTCTAGAGCAGTTTTCTTTACTTTCTACTAAATGTCTTACCTTTGGTTTATTACATTTATTTTCTCTCTTTTTGGTATAATTAATGTTGTCACACTCATCAGTATTTATTATATTGTCATCAATTTGATACACTTTAAGAGTTTTATTGCTAGGGGAAGGTGACAAGAAAACTGTACCCAAATTTTTATCTGTTTTATTATTATCTGGATACTTACTGTACAGTACATCAAATAGCGGCAAATAAAAACAAAAATAAGTATGAAACAATACGTTTAGATATATGTGTATTATTTATGTTTAATGTTGGTATTGCTTACTTAATTTGAGTTCCATAAAGACCATGTTCTTTTATATATGATTCAACTAAATCACTAATAAGGAATTTAACGCTTTCATTGCGATATAATGCACGACGTACTTTTGACGAGCTAATTTCATTTGATATCCATTCCGTGACTATAACTATGTTTGCCTAGAAATGTTATAAATGGCAATGAAATAATTTTGTTCCGGAAAAAATTAATAAACATTACCATGTACTTAGTTAGTATATCAGATTCATAAATAAATTTGTGTGGATTCGATCCAGAACGACTAACAACAACTAAACCATAATCTCTGACAATAGCTTCTATCTATAAACAATATTAATTAAACAATGCTATTGCGTGCCCACATTAAAATGAAATTACATCTTCTTCATTCCATAGACCTGGAACAGCAAAGGATTCCAATAAATCTCCACCACACAAAAGTCTAACATTTATTGCCCTATTTTGACTTAAATCAGTTAAGTCGATATTTTCTGCAAATTGTACTGGCAATAATGAAGAGTCAACTTTATCAGCACCATTTAATGTAGATGAAATTATCATGTTAAGATGGTTCTGTAATATTAACATAAGATATCAATTAAAATTGGTGAATACAATTAAATATGGTCAATAAACATTAACCTGGTGATATTGTAATACTTGTCTTGTTCTCGTCCAACCGTTTTGTTTCACTTCCCAATCAGACATCTTAACCCAAGGCAGTGCAACAAGAGCTTGTTTGATCATTGCACACCTATGTGATGATGGTGCTAAATCTTTTTTATTGTACAAATCATGTGTAGGCGATATCAAACCTCCACAAATTGTATACCCTAAACGATTCAAATGATCTCGAGCAACTTCTAAATAACACAACAAATATTTAAATACTGTCTAAAAATATATAACAATAAGCATTATAGCATAATATAATAACGTATTTTACCAAACATTCGTAAATGCATATTTGTTAATGGATTAAAAGATCCAGTCGATAGTAGTATTATATGCTTATTATCCAAAAACATTATTAAGTATTTATAAAAAGATTATTTGTTTAATCAAACATTTTTAAATACACGAAAAAAAATTACAAATTTTACAAACAAAAATTTTCATTTCTCATTTTTGGTCATCTTTACTATTACATAAATAATAATGTTATGTAGTATAGTTAATACATTATTATAAACTAATTAGTCTAAGTGTTTATTGCTTATATAATAACTGTTTATCTGTAAATCATAATATAAAATTATAAACTTAAATTAATCAATAGTTATGGAAATTATAGGGAATTAAAATAATGATTATAAAAAACCAATGGTAAATAAATTATTATTCGTATCAGATATATATTTTCGTTTATCATGAAAAGTAAAAATCATTGCTGATAAGGATGCTAATAATCTTATTGCAAAAAATTGAGCCAACCAGAGCTCAGTGTTATTTTACCATCAGAGGTCGTTTTATCAGTGGTTTACAATTTCATAGGACAATGTTCATTATATTTAGTTAATTACCTTTTCTATGTTGCTACATTGCACTTAATACTTCGAAAAGTTTTATCCTTTATTCTCTGTACTCTGTACTCTCAATAACATAGGTATTTAGTAAGTTTTTTATTTTTTGTTCAATAATAATGTACAATCTTTTAAATTGTGACCTATTGGATATTATAATTAATAATGTACATTGTATAAAAAGATATTTTATACTTTAATAAGTACTTTAAAATTTTTGATTCATTAAAAGAAGAAAAAAATTAATAATGATAATATATTATATTATTTAATATTTATATTAATGCCATATTATACAACATAATGGTTTTTTTTGATCACTTGCTACCAAAATACAAAATTTAGAATATATTAGCTCAGTTAGTACTATTTTTACAATTAAAAAGGAGGAATGTCAATTTAGGATGTTTCTAAATTAGTGGTTTTTTATAATTATCAAGATTTGAATGCAATTATATTGCACTAGAAAATACGATTCTGAGCGAATTTCAATATACTAATATATATTATACATATAATCTATTCCAATATTTTACCACGAGTGTAAATTACACATGTATATATTCAAAAACAATTTTAAATTCCTACGATCGAAATTCAAAGTTATAATTTCATGATAAAAATTGTCAGTCACGATTTTCAAAATATTTTTAAATAGATTAAATAGTATATGATTAAGTTCCTACAAAAAATTCTAACCGTTAAATCGAAAATTGCAGGTAATATTAAACATTATTAGAAAAAATTAAAAGCTCTATGTTTAGCATAAAAATGAACCAATCAGTTTCAAAAGTTTACTAAACGTACCAACATAAATATTACCTATTTGAATACTCAAAAAGTTTTTCAAGTCCCTACGATCAAAACTCAATTAGTAATCAAGAAATAAAAAAATTTTAAATAACAGAAGCCGTAATTTTGCCAATTTTCCGCTTCTCAAGGAAAAACTTTTGGAAAATTCAAAAAATGAGTTAAATAAAGTATCAACTAGATGAAATTTGAAAAGAGTACTCTATTTGTGGTAATCTAACCATTATTTCTACCCGAAAATTATCATATATCAAAAAAAAAATAATAGTAAGCCTATAAAAAAAAAATTGTCAGTCACGATTTTCAAAATATTTTGTAAAATGATTAAGTAGTATATATATTATATATATTATTATATAAAATTTTCAAATCAATAAACCCAAAATTGTATAGTAATATTAATTTCTTTTGGAAAAAAGTTTGTAGCTCTATATTTTGCCAAATAATCAACTAATCTTTTCCAAAATTTTACGACACTTGTATATTACCAATGTTAATACTCAAAAAAATTTTCAAGTCCCTACGATCAAAACTCAATTAGTTCTCACGAAATAAAAAATTACTAAAATAGTAATTTTGCCAATTTTTTGGTAGTTTTTCTTCTCCTAGGAAAAACCTTTGTAGAATTCGAAAATTAAGCATAATAAAGTACCAAGATGATCCTTGCTTCGCTTCGCTCAGAATCTAAAACGAATATAGATTATTAAATTAGTATTATATTAGTCTATATGAATAACTAATGATAAACTTAAGTATAAAATATAAAGTATAAAGTCAACTTAAGTATAATGTATAATCTATATTTGATATAATCTGTATAAAGTATAAGTATAAATTTTAATATTAATATTTGTGGACAAAGGATCTACTATCAAGGTGATTATAATATATATTATTTTACACATTATTAAAATGTATTCATATTTTTTCAAATATTATGTCTGGACATATTAAATTTTCCATTTAAAACAAACGTATATTAACATATTTATTTAAAGTAATGGTAAGTCACAATATTTTTGGGCTTTAGATTTTTTTTGAACATTTAAAAATAGGATCAATTCTTAAAATACCAAATTATTATAATGCAAAAATACTATAATTCTAATAGTTTTGAACACATTTGGCAGGATTCTAAAGAGAGCCTATATTACTTATATGAACATATAATATTTGGTCTTTAACATAGGCATCTAATATTAATTTCTTTAGTTGTTTTTAAAATAAGTTTTCAATTCACAATGAAATAGTTTTAATAGAAAAACATATTATTTTTTAAAAAAATTATGATAAAAATAATTTTTTAATAGAAGTATATAATTATATCAAATGTATTTCTTTTTAAAATAAATAAATATCAAAAAAACAATAAAATCATATTAGGATATTTTAAATTAGTTTTAATAGTTTAACATCAAAAATATTATAATTCATAATAGAAAATTCATAATCTATATTATTAAATTAATAACAAATATGAAACATATAGCATTGAGTTATAACTTGTGAGTAGTTTTCTATAACATAATCTTTATTTACCTGTAAAAAAAAATTTTATATAATGAATAAATAATATTTTAAGAAGTAAATATAATAATATAATACGAAAAATATTTTTATTTAATTCCTTTAAGAATTACTATGTTGAAATAAAATTAAAATTTTAAAACACACATATAAAAAAATGCATTTTAAATTTATCTAGAACATGTATATCATTATATCAATAGGTGAACACAAAATTTAAACATTAATTAAATTATACAATCTAATTTTTAATGTTTACATTTAGATTTTTGATAGTTTATAGTATTTTAAACATTTACACATTAACTAATCTATGTCTAAATCAATAAAAATTAGTAAATACTTACTAAGTGTATTAAGTACTACTATATTCTGTTAAGCAAATATATTTAACTTCAGCTACATGGCATAACATTCGTATCGTTAAAGTAATTGGACACCTTAATCGGTAAAAAAGTTGTTCTTCGTTTAATAGCATAAACGCTATACCATCAACTTCCTAAAATATTTATATTTAAAAAATTATTAAATAATATTAAAATTATTAATTACTAATATCTAATGTTTACCCCAGCAAGCAATGTATTTTTAATATCTTTACAATAAGGATCATTTGTCAAATAATTATAAACATCTTTAGGAGACCAATATTTTGGATTTGATTTGACTTCAATCTGTTCTAAATGGCCTATATCAATTTTGCGTTTTTTAAATCTTGGGTCTTGGCTATAACAATTTTCAAAACTAGATTTCCTAGATAACAATTTTAATAATTATTATTACAGTAAATCAACTATTAAAAATATTATTTGTTAAAAAAATAAAATACCAATTTTGAATAAAATTAAATGTGTCCTCTTCATTAATGTCTGAATTAGTATTGTTATATAAATTCATTTCATCCATTATACTAAGTTGATTTTTTTTAGTTTGAATCTCTGACAAAATTGCCAATTCTAGTTGTGTAAAACTTCGATTTAATCTCAATAAATGAGCTTCATAATTAACTATACATGCCAGATAATATTTATACCTTTTAACTAAAGATTTATTTGACCAATTTAGTTCTTTTGATGCTATAAACATTTTATACAATAGATAAATTACAAATAATAAATAATTATTATTATAAAAATTTAAAACTTACCAATTTTAGCGATTTGTTCATTTAATGTATCACGTTTTACAGAATTAATTTCTTTTTTATTATTTAAATAATTAGTACTCCTTCTTTTTACAGCTCTAACTGGAGTTTCTGTTTTAGATTTTAAATTTACTAGAAAATACACAATAATGATTATTTATATACTGCAACATGGGTACTTAGATTTTTCTTCATTAACACGTTATGATTTATTAACTTATGACTTATAATTATAATTTCTTAAATAATTGTTAAGATAAAATAATACTGAGAGATGGTTTTAGCATGTTTTGAGGAGGTATGATTCAGAGACAGTGAGATTTGTTATAGAAATTAATGTAGATGGTAAAGAGGAGAGGAAGACCAAAGAAAATGTGATTTGATAGAATAGAAAGTGATATGAAAATAATTGGTATGAACGGACAAAATTTTGAAACAGATTAGTTGATTTTCTGACTAAATGTAGAACTTTGAAATTTATTCAAAAATGTTTAATATTCTTTGTAATTTTGGGTTTAACAGTTTAAAAATATATGAGAAGTATAATCATATTTTTTAATCTATTTACAAAATATTTTGAAAATCATTGTCACAATTATTTTTATAAGTTTCTAAAGTTATAATTTTTGGTAGAATTGATTCTAAGTGTTTTAAGTCTAAAAACATTTTTTAGAGTAAAAATATTGATCTCGTTATCACAAATAGGGTATGCCTTCAGTAGAAAAATGCATGTTCTTGGTAGTTTGTTAAGCTCATTTTTTCAAATTTCTCAAGTCTCCCCTTAGAAGAATAACTATCAAAAGATAATGGAAAAACAGCAAAATTCACAAAAATCGTAATTTTGACTTCAATTGAAATTGATTTTAGATATTTCAGGATAACTATTAAAATTTTTAACATTAACTTTCTTAAGTTTTAAGTTTTAAATTTTTTTTTTTTTTTTTGAGTACTCACATAGGTAGTCTACACTCTATACATATGGTAAAATTTTGGAACGGATTATCAGTATAAAATAATGTTTATCTGCCTAAATTTTGCTCAGAATTGTATTTTCATGAATAACATTGCATTCAAATCTTAATAATAATAAACCACTAATTTCTCTGAGGACCGAAGGGAAAAAAGGAGGAACGTCTGGAACCTTCCCATTTTTTAATATTTATTATCATGTTAAAATGTATATTATATTGTACTCACTATTATATTTATTTAAATTACAATCATTAATACATTTAGACTTTTCAGTAGTCATAAAATATTGGCATATGCCAAATAAATTGCAAAGAGCAAAACAATACGTTTGAGCCATCTTCTTAGATTCAGGTAAAAGGAGATATTCAGAATATCTAGTACGAGATCTTTTTTATAGAAAAAAAAAATGTATATCATTTATGACAAATATAATAAGTAACATTAAAAATTAAAATACTACAATAAAGTAAATACTTACTGGGTTTTTACCAACACTTCAAATCCGCCAGGTCCATTGAATAAAATATTTTGAAATTTTCTTATTTTCTTAAGTACAGCTGAAGGAAAATAACCTAAATGAATAAATAGAGTGATTGCTTCCTGTAAAATTAAAGATACAGGACCAGGCCCAATACACATTGGCAACTTTTCTATTGCTTTTGTTATTATTTGAGAACCAGAATAACAAGATTTGTTAAAGTAAATACACATTGTATAGTTGTTTTCATCAAATGTTTTTACATGCGTACTAAACGTAATTTCTTCTTTTTTTTCATCTTTTTCTTTAATATTGCTTTCATTATTAGTATAAACTTCTTCTGTTACCTTAATAGTATCATTTTCATTATTTGTCTCTTCTAAAAATAATGCATCATGAAATTCTTCATCTAATTCAGGCGACTCAGTTTTAATTTTACTTGGATCAATATAATTAATTTCATTAATATCCGTTTTCAAAACGTCGGACATTGGAATACAGTTATCATTCAACATATTTTGTATTGATTTTTCTAATTTATCTTCAGAATTTCTACTATCCCTAAAATCAATATATATAATATATTTACAGAAATAAAAATGCAATTCAATTAAAAGCAATAAAAAAAATTATACTTTTTACTATAGTGATAAAATATATCCCCTTTTAAATAATTTTGGTTTTTAATTAATTTTGCGCTTTCTAATTCCTTAAAGTCAATATCAACATCCGATGCATAATAAAAATTTTCAAAATCATCAAAATCATGATAAAAAATTGTTGGAGTACTTAATGAATATTTATGTTTATTACACCAACCTACTGGAAAAATTTCATCTGAATAAACTGAACGCACATGTAATAATTCTTGAGACCTAAATCCATAATATGATTAAAGTTTAGTAGTTAAATAAATATTATTAAATTTGTATTACCAGTTTGAACGATCAAAAGTTAAGAACAACCAATGATCTGCATATCCTTTAACTGTAGCTACACGAATGCGATCATGATCTATAGGATCAACAACTTCTAGTTTCATTCCTATATTTATATAATCAATTTTTTTTCTACATGTATTATCAACATTAGCTAATTTGGAATTATTCATTAAAATATATTTTGACCAACAAAATGTGTCTTGCATATTCCAATCTAATGGAGGTTTTAATAAGAAATTATGTTTACTCGCCCAACCTATAATTACATTTAGATCAAACACAATATGTATAATATTGGTAATAAAAAAGTAAATTTTTATACCTGCACTAAATAAATAAGGATTTTCCTTTGTAGCTACAAATGTTATACGATTTTCTATATCACCGTCATTGTTTACTTCAACTTTAAAATACCGATTATCATAAATCTTAACAATTGTAGCAACATAAAAGACCATTAATGAATAGGGATTTATCACTTCTAACATTTCTCCAACTTTATAACAATGTTGTTCTGGAGTCTTTGGCTAATAACATAAAAATAAATACATATTGAATATTAAAATATCAACTATAAAAACACAATACAAAAACTAAAGTAACATAATTCAAAAAAAAAAAAAAAACCAGTTAGGTATAATTTAAAACTTGCCATTTCACCAACAGAAAACAAATTTACAATTTAAATAGTAATATAATAATATACCAATTAACAATTTAAGAACTATGTATGTTATATATATTTATACTCATTATAATCAAACATAAATAAATAATTTAATTAATAATTATAAAAAAACAACCTGTAAATCAATAAATGTATAAAAATAATAATGAATAATGATTATAGTAATGACTAGAGTAAGTGTAGATCTTCACATAATTTAAGAAAATATAAAAATTATATATGTAATTGTGCGATACAACTGAGTGATAAAAAAATTAGATCCTAAACATAAAAATTCATTATAATTACCACGATTATTACTGTATAAAATATGGAAAAACAATGTATTTGGTATAATACAATTCTAAATTACTGAAATTTTTTTTAAGTATAAATGTCTATAAATTTATAAAGGTTACTAGCAAAATTGTTTTAATGAATGATTTGAATAATGACTTATATCAGTGGTTCTCAACCTTTTTTGTATGACGACACCCTAGTTTTGACCCATAAAAATAGCGACACACTTAATAAAAAGAATGAATTTTTGAAAAAGTAAAAATTACTAATCTTTGTAAATTAATACATTTGTATGTTAGCATTTAATTAAAAAAAAAAAAATACAAACATTTTAAGTATACTTAATTAAAATTTAAACGGTTCTAAAAAAGTATTATAAAAAACAGTATTAGATAATAAAGGAAATTAGTGCGATACTTGTGATTGGCAAACTGAACAAATTCGTGGGCGAATGGTTGACAAACTTACGCGTAATTCACTTTCAATATCATTAAGCTTAGACCTTTTTTTGTTTTTGTTATTTCCAATGTTGAAAATGCTGATTCACACATGTAGGATGTTGAAAAAGGAAGCAAAATTTGCAATGTTTTTTTGCTCACTCCGGCGAATTCGTTTTGCAAAGAAATCCAAATAAATCATTTTCAGACATAAAAAATTTAGATTTTAACGTTGTATTTGATGATATTTCTAACAAATGTTCTTTTTCCGTAGAAGTTAAGTTTGCATTTTTAATATTTTCTTCTCCACATGGACCATATAATGAAACTACCCACTGTACATCAGTCGTTGAAAGTGATGGAAAATAATTCTTTAAATTTCGAGAAAGTGTCAACAAATGTTCGCATATTATATTTTTCAATTCCATTTTTTGATTATCCATTTTTAAATGCATTATTGATTCTTCTACTGAAGAAAAGTATGAAAAATCATTTTTTTTATGTTTGATAACCATAAATTAATTTTTTTTAAAAAACTTTCCATCTTATCACTAATAGAAATTATAGTTTCTTTACGACCTTGCATACTCGAATTTAAAATATTCAGTTTTTGAAAAATGTCAGCACGGTAAGCTAATTTTGCACACCACATTTCATCATCAATTTTATTTGCATAACTATTTATGTTTTCAGATTCAAAAAAAAATTGTAATTGATCTTAAAGTTCTAATACACGATTTAATATTTTACCTCTTGAAAGCCATCGTATCTCAGTATGAAACAACAGAGTAGTGTGTTCTGTATCAATATTTTTACATAGTTCTTCGAATATTCTACATTTTATTGGTCATTTTTTTATGTAGTTTATCATTTCAATTACAGTTTTGAGAACTTCACTTAATTCTCCCCCATCCGAACTTTTTATCATAAGAGCTTCACGGTGTAAGAAACAGTGGGTTGTAATTAAATTAGAATTTTTATTTTTTGCAAGAGTAAGAAATCCTTTAAATCGGCCAGTCATTGCCGCAGCACCATCTGTGCAAATTGAAATGCAGTTTGACCAAAGTAAATTATTTTCTTCAAAAAAATTATTAACAGTATTCCAAATATCGACCCCTGTTGTTGTAGTTTGTAATTCATGGCAAAATAAAAATTGTTCAATTATTTCATTTTCATTGACAAAAAAAACATTATTATATACATAATACTCAAACATACATGTATTAGACAATAGAAAAATTCAATCGACCATATAATTAGTATTTTTTATATAATAATTAAGATATTTTATTTTTTTAATTTTATACACAAAAATAAATATTTTTCAGAGTATAAAATATTCAATTTTTAATTAAATATTTAAATTAACTTTACCTTTCTAAAAAAATTCTAATAGTGCCTATGGCAAGGGTCGCCAATTAGTCGATCTATCTAACAATATAAGTCAATTGTAATAAAAATGAATTTTACCCATAACAAAAATATTGTTAATATTATCTTCAATGAAAATTGCTATATTATATTTTTAGTAGAATGTAAATGTTTAGATTAAAATAAATAAATAATTTATATTAGATAATTATAACTTTATTTTCTGCTCACCAAGAAAATTTTCTACTTGAATTCTCCTAGATGTCTATCACCAGACTTAAAATTTTAAATGTGGTTCATTTGTTAGTAAAGGTTGACAACCACTGATCTTTAGGCTAAAGCCTAATCTTATCGTTAATCTTTTGTTTAATTTGAAATATTAAAATTGTTATACTAATTATAATTATATGTCATTAATATTATTTTATTTTACTTTTGTTTTTGTGAAATAAATTATTATAATTACCTTTAATACATCCAATAATATACTAGAATCAATAGTACTTTCAACATTGACTTCTGAATTCATTACTCTCCATGGAAGTCCTATTAATAAATAAGTTATTTTATAAGCACATTATGAAATTCGGAAGTTCTTATTATATTAATAATATTTATTAAAATTAAAATATAACTTTTTCTAAAAATTGTTTATAACAATTTATTTTTAATAAGATAATATTTAAGTTAAAATGTTAAATACCTTTTTGATCTGCCCAGCCTAATGGAAAAATACGTTCATTCAGATAAAATAACCAGAATGGATTGTTTTCTGGACTTGATAATCCTTGCATTTTAAGTAATAACCTACCTCCTACATTCCTAATGATCTGAAAAAATAAATACTATTTTTTAGTATGCAATATTATTAAATATCATTAATGAAGCAAATTAAATCAATATTTACTTTTGAAACCCAAACTCTATAAGGAAATTCTTTGTCCTGAACTTCTACTAACATTTCCGACTTAAATATATTATAAATTGGAGCACCATTCTAAAAAAAAAAAAACATAAATAAACAATAGTATTGGACTAATATATATTATACTATAATATTCAAATATAAATATATTAAAAGGTTGCTTTCCCTCTTTTAACTTTATTTATTTTACCATTTGAAGAACAGAACTAGATACAATATGTTCACAATTTTGAACCTTTTCTTTAATAACTCTTGGATTTATACGTGAACATTTATCAGGATGGGGTGGCACTAGTTTTTTTTTATTTTCACTTCCCCAATTCAAAGAATGAATGCGTGGTGATTTTACTTCTAACCAAAAATCATGTTTATCATTTTCATCACCAAAATAATGCAAACTAAAACAGCATTTTATTTCATATTTGTTTTCATTGTTATATAAGTTCTTATAAATATACTTTAGTAAAACTCCTTTAGATGAACACACACTGGCAAACCAATATCCACTTTGATCTTCATTTTCAACTTCAACAACAGAGCCCAATTCAATTCCATTTTGTTCACTTTTACAAATCTGTAGATGAAATTGTTTTTATTATTATTAGCATGTTTGTATATCTCATACTAACTACTACTTACATGATAAAAAAAATCTTCTGGTACTTCTTCTGCATGTCTTAATTCTAAATATTTATTCCAATCAAATAATGTATCTTCTAAATAAATTTAAAAATATAATTCATTAACTTATTATAAATTAAAAATAAAGACTTATATGTCCGTGCTATAATAAATATTGATGTATAAAAACGTATACTCTATGTTTCAATACATATGTATAAATTAAATTAGAAAATATGAAATATGAAATAAATATTTTTATTGTATATCAAAAATGAATGTCCTTAAGTAAATTTATCATAAAAATATCAATGACATATTTAATTTAACTAATGTCAATTTCAAATGAATACCTCTTACAGCAAATACACCAATAATTATATTACATTTTACAATCAGTAAATCCAAAGTACATTAATATTTTGTTAACTTACCTACAACTATATCATCAGATTCAGTTGAACTCATGTTATAATTAGAAAAATTTCAATATTAAATATATTATTATATTATAGGTATTTTTATGTAAAACATGAAAATTAATAAATATTCCAGTACAAAAAATTCAAATAAATTGTAAATTGTGACACAATAATATTATGTACAAATCACGTATAAATTTAACGTTAAAAAATTTTTACTCAAATTTAATGTACATAAGGACCATTGGTAATTAAAATATCCATAACAATTTACAATATTAGATTCCTATAATGATAATAACGGAATTACTACTTTGAAATTTGGATATTGAAATACATACTGAACCCTGTAGATAGCAAAAAATTTATAGATAAATTCATAATCCCTATTATAATAAAGTATTCCCTATTTTATTCTTATTTATCGTTGAAGACAATAAAGGTTAATGGTTAATATGGCCGTCCTTCTTATCAAAGATGTGATTATAAATTTAAACAAACTATGAGAATTGTGATAAGATGGAAATATGAAATGATATCACAAAATAACGTAACAGAATAATGATGTTACCTATACACCCCGTCGGCCTTATAACCGTACACCCAAAGCTAAATTTAGCCATACGAACATCTAATTAATATTGTAACCGTAAAATCGAGCAATAATGATAAAATACATTTGATTTTTATAAATCGGAAAATAATTTAAATAATCATATAATTTTTACTAACGTTTATTCTTTACGTGTATTGTAATATATCTATTACATATAATATTTAGATACTGTTTATTGTTATATTGTATTCTGTTATCGAATGCTATGCCATTCAGTATACATTTTACTTAGAAGTTACATTGTACATAAAACAAAATTGTATTATATTAAATTACGAATTTGACGATTAACTAAATTATTTTTATTTCTATAAACATATACATAATAATAACGATTAAATATTAATTATACATTTTGTAAGAAAATCAATTGCGCAAATATCGATTATCAAGTGCGTATTTAGTATTTTCAAATACGCAAAATAAGCCCAATTGCGCTTTAAAATAAACCCTGGTGGACGGTATACCCTCATGTTCTGTTTTCGTCTATTTAACGATTTATCGGGAATTATGCAAAACAAACTTAAGAATATATAAATATCTATAAGCAATAGAAGAGAAGTATATTTTGGATGAAATGTCATGTCCGTTTTATAAAATATTATCTAGAAAATAATACATTATAACTTCTATGCAAGGTGATATTTTACGGATTTCCCTCCAATATATCCTTCACATTAAATTTTCTAATAGATGTTTAATCTAAACGTTAGAATTATTAATGTTCTGTGTTGCTGTGATTTTACATAATTATATAGACTGAGTCAACATTATTGAAAAACATGCCGAAATATACGTCCTACTACGGGGAACAACCAAACAACAACAATCACAATTTCTTTTTGCTGTAATTATAATTGCCTTAATTTAATAATAAATAATAATATAAGATGACATGCTTGAGAAATATCAAGTGAGACGTAGGTACCTGAATAAAGAAATGGAAAAAACATTCAATAAAATTATTATTTTATTTTTTAGTACAATTTTTAAGAATTACATAATTATATAAATTGGTATTTTATAATAAATGAAAAATAAGTACAATACATTTTAGAATATTATTATTATAATAGAAAACAAATTAACTAATTGATAAAACAAATATATTATTGATTTATATTTGAGTAATGTGTGCACATATAGTCATATAAACAGATTTCTACGTAAAAATATGTTTTTAATGGATATAAGCACAATTGCATAACCACGTGAAAAAGATATGTCAATGATTCACAGTACAAATAATCTAAATATAAAATTATATTTTGCATATATTATGTTAAACGAATATATTCATAACATAAAAGCATATTTTTTCATATTTTACCAATATTTTTAGAGAATATAAGCATCATATTTTGGCTATTTTAAAAGAATATAAATCTGCACTTCAATTATAACTATTTAATTTTGTCTTTTTTAAGTATGTTGAAATAAATATAAATTATTTTTAAACCGTTCCCCTGTTCCAGTCAAAATAATTAATAGGGTAACTAAATAATTTTAAAAAATTAAATGATCCTGTGTCCCCTCAAATTTATATATTGTATGTCTATTATCTACATACATTGTATATTATACAATCAATAATTGTTTTAATTTTATGATAAATTAAACTATAGTATATTATTGGTATATATTTCTGTATAAAGTATTTAATATATATTTATTACTCTCTTCTTTCTACTGATTTCTCTCTTATCCAGTTAATCTTATGGGTTTTCTAGACCAGATTTTTCGGTAAGTTATTCTTTGATTCTGACAGACAGCATATCCTTCAATATATTATTGCTTGTACTTTTGGGAATTAAATATTCTAAAAAAACAAATTATATGGATTATAATATTTTAAATATTATATTTAAGGCGAACTGCATAAAAATCGGTCTGTAAATTAATTACCTACTTTGTAACTTTTGTAGAATTTTAGGTGTAGTTTTAGGGGATATTCAATCCTTAATTTAAAGCGTTTAAACAAAAAAAAATAAACACTATCATATCTTGAGTGTGTGTCTATTGACAATCTCTACCAGCTCCCAAAATCAGTTACTCAAGTAAATTAAAAAGATATATGCTTGATCTCCTTCCTAACATACCACCAATTCTACATGACTTTTTTCTAAACTTTTCAATAGGATGAGATAAGATTTCATTAATATTTAATATACGTACCATTACTTGAATCTTTTAATGTTGTTAAATTGTTGACAAAGTGTTTCGATGTCAAACGACGAAGTTTTAATCTATTCATTTTTTCTATGAATGTAAATGATTTTTCTTTATCTTCTTCCGTGAGTCCTTTCTTAGCTTTTTTGATTTTTAGTGTTCGAAAATCTATTGATATCCAATCGAATGCATTACACTCTAAATATAAAAACAAATTTATCAGTAAATTAAAAAATCTATATTTATACTTTTAGATAGTAAGTAAAAATACTGAAAATGTACAGTGTATACACTATACACAGTTGTAATTTGTATAATAATTAATATAAACTGTACGTTTAATTGATATATAAAACATCTACTATTTATGGAATTTGAAAATAATAATTCCTAGATAGTTTTACGTTATAATTTTTAATGTTTATAATTATTTACAATAATAAACAAGCTATAAATGTTAACCACTTAAGCTTATAATTGAGTGTGATAAGTTTATAAGTTATAACTTATAAAAGGGCGAATTTTAATTTACACACTTTGATTTTCGCACAGTACTGTATCTGAAAAATTGAATACAAAACATATATTAATTACTTATAACAAATCTAATAATCCTATAATAAAATATAATTAATATTGATGATGAGATGTGCCATAATGATACGAAGAGTAAATGTTCAAACCAATTAATATAGGTACCAGGTAGGACCTATTAATTCTTGATTGCGTTAGGTAATAGACAATAGTGTAATGCATCTAAATTAGATACAATTGTACAATAAGATAATTAAGACTAATAATTCCTAATAAGTATTATATTATAAATTTTAAACGATTGATTAGAATGAATGAATTACATAATCATTTCAAATTGTTTTACTGGCAGTTGCTTAAGCTAACCAATATAAAAATTAATTTATAAAAACCAGTCTCTGACAGGGATCTATCCCTTGAAACCCCAATGCCCCCTTAATTATTTTATAGCTAACTGAGTTAGTATTATTTATGGTATCCGTTATTTTTAAATTATGTTCGAAAATTGAAATGTATTAAGTATTTAGTACAAAACTATAGTAAATTATTATTTACTAGATAAGATGGCAAGACGTGGAAGTTGACGATTTGATAATATTTAATTTCAAGTTATATTAAATATTTTAATTGTTCCACAATAATGTGTACAGTGTTTTATTAAATGTTTTCATCTCGTGGTCTTAAATAATTTTGAACTTTACTAAGTAAACATTTATTATTTTTTTAAATTTTTTTGGGTCAAAAATATTCCGTAGGTTATTTCTATATTATGTTTTCTAGACTACTACAAATAAGTAATCTATAATTAGTGTTAACATGAAGTTATATCTTCATTGGTAAGTTGGCTGAGGTAAACTAATGACATATATTACTTAAAAATATTAATTATTTCATAAAGTATTATTTTATGCTCTTTAGTAAGGATTTTTTTTTTTTACTAGGTTAAAGATGGCGAATTAAAAATAATAAATATGTTATTCGTGCTAATTAAAGATTCATCATTTTTTCACTGAATATAATATTTTTAAACAAATATATTAAAAATGACTATCCTTAAAAATTAAGTAATACGAATATTTAAGTCTTATTGTCTCTAACTTACCCAGATCTTCCCTATTGATAATTTTTTTAGCATTTATATGATGTTCTGTAAAATTATGTTATTATAATATAAGTATATTTGGACTAATGTACCATGAACAGTTCCAATATACTTCTAAAATAATTGTTACAGTTATTAATTTAAATAACTTATTTAAATTCATACCATCTGCAAAAATGAATAGATATTCTAAGTCTGCAAAAATAATGTACAAATCTAACCTTAGTAATAACAACTTTAATTTTTTGATGTATTTTTATTATATCGTCTGCCAAGTGTCAAAAAAATATAATAAAATATATTTTTTTTAAATTATTATTCAAAATTCTGAAATTTATATAAAATGTATAACCACAAACTTTTAAAATTAGAGTTATATTCAAATAATTATATAAAATCAAAATAATGGCTGGGGTCTATATAGATAAACAAAATATTTAATAAGGTAAATCATATTTTGTATGAATTGACTAGAATTATACTAGGTATTATTATAATTAGTTTAAAGATTAAATATTTATTTATTTATTTTACTATTGATATATTTTAATATTTATTAGTTATAGTGTATTAGTGTTCTATATGATTATGAAATATAACTTTTAGCAAAGGACAAAGTAAGTTACATACAACATAACTTCTGGGAGTCATATTTTGTTGATAACTCTAAAATCATACAATTTAATTAGTTTTTAAATCAACGAAAATACAAAAATACAAATAATCAGAGCCAGTTTTAAGGGATTATCTGAGTCAATACACCCCCACTGAAAATATTTAGTTTATTGCAGTCGACAAGTTATAATTTTGATGTGTAAAACGATAAATCAAAGGTTATAAAATACACATACACTATAACCTACAGTTAATTAAGCAGGTAAGTAAATAATTATGTTATTTCAGGTTTTAAATCAGATGACTATACTAATAGTATGTCTGGTAAAATTAATGACATGAAACAAAAATTATCTGAAATAAATGGTCATCAAATTCTATTTACACCTTACCAAGTACACAGATTAAATATGTTTTTTGAACATAAATGCGATGCAAGCGTAATATTTGGTTAGTTATTCTCTTATTTAGAACAGTAATATTTTTCTTTTCGATGAGTACCTACTAAAAGGTATGTTCATCTTCAAACAATGTTATAGGAAATTGAAAACACTTTACAACTTCAAAATTTGTTAAAAACTCACTTGCTCAGGTTGAGTCTATTAAAATTATCTGCTGGTTTCTATTGAACCAAGTCTATATTTTTTATAATAAATGACTTATTTACAATATATGGTCAAAATACATCTTAACAAGTTTTAGAACTTTCAAAAAAAAAAATTAAAACGTTGATTTTACAATATGTTTATATTTTTAAAAAAAAATTATAATACCATAACAATACGAAATGCGTAAAAAAATGATTCAACGAATAATTTTTAGATTAATTTTTAGAAAGTGCAATTATATTTTCTATGAAAATAGAATTTGATTGAGATCAGATTTCATTGTTAAAGTCTCGAACTAAATAATATTATTCAAATTGAGATACACAAACTATGATAAATTTAAGAATGTTTTGCTGAATGGAATGTATAAACGTTTTTTATTTATTAATAACTAATTCGTCGGAATATTTATAAAAATAAATGTCCGTTGTTGAACCTCAAATAAACGTCTTAAAATTCCATGGACACAAAAATCTTCTTGTGATGATATAGGATAATAAATTGTACTTTTTCCCGAGGGATGTAGACATGTGGTGAATCAAAATTTAATGATGACTACACCAAAGCATTATAAAAAATCTAACAAAATTAAATGAAATTATGCAATTAACAGAAGAAAAATATGTTACCAACTGTAAATTAATTAATAAAATATATCTACAAATTAATTTTTCAGCAAGTTAAAAATTATTGGAATTTACCAACCAAGTTTACAATATCTTAAAACTATGAACTGTAATAAAGATACTTTAACTATGGTCAATTTTAATATTAAATGGTACTATTTAATATTAAAATTACTAAAATATATAACCAAATAAGTTATTCATCATATAATAGTATTGTAGTAGGTGATAAATTAGTTTAACATACTTTTAACGACATCATACTTATCAAGAACTAAAACAGGTAACAACTAATATTATGTAAATTTATGATAATGCAATATAAAGTAAAAAATGATAAACTTTATTAGCAAAATTAAAATTAATATTAAAATTAGTTTAGATGTATATAAACAGTTTAAATAATATTTAATATCTATTGATAAATTTATAACTAATATAAAACATGTATAAAAAATGATTTCGTGTAGGAACAGTTTTATATTTCTAAATTTAATAGCATTAATATATATTAATAATATTAAGTTAAATCTACTGTCGTATTATAGTATTGTATTGAATTATTAATATACGATGATAGATTCGTAATTTATGTTTCAGTATTTAGATATATCTTCATTGAAAACTCTTAAACTATTTTTAAAACTTTTAAATAATTAAATGTATATTTACTTGCAATCCAAGGAGGAGTCGCTTTATTAAATTCTATAAAATCATAATAATTTTTGGGTAGGTAATAACTAATATTATATTTAGGGTACATATCATATATTATATATATATATATATATATATATAACTATATAAATATAATTATAAAAATACCTAGAACCTTTATTTTACTTATAAGACATATGAAATTATAATTATGTGTATATTTAACAAATATAAATAGTATCTAATGTTCATAGGCGTAACTATATCTTAAAGTTGAGATATTTTTTATTGCATGGTGGAATCATATTAGTTTATACCCCATTCATTCATAAAACTTAAATATTATTTATTTAAAATACCATCATATATTGATTTTATTATAAAAAAAGAATATTAATAATTTAATATAATATTTTTGCATCTTTATAAAAAAAATTATTGTAAAACAAATACATTCTGAGGTTCTCTATAGTATAATATGGTTAATGAAAAAATTGAGTTTCACAATTAACTAATATCTAGATGTAAGTTAATAATGAAAGAAATTTATTTATAAATAGTTAAAGTTTGTTATTGTATATATTCATTAAATTGTATTATATTATTAATTTATAACTTAAATATTTGATATAATACATAATTTTACCTGCGATAAAATCTTCAAAATAAGATCGGAACAATAAGTTGTACAATGTAAATTTATCCAGAAAATATGGTACAATGCATTCTGATATAACTGCAATAATTTGATTTTAATAAAAAAATTAAATATATTTATTCGCTATTTATTCGAACTATTTTCTAGAATTTGATTCGATAACTCGCATTAAAAAAAACAATTAAGAACATTTTTGGATATTAATGGGCATTTAATAACAAAGGCTTATCTTAATGTGCCGCAATGGCTGACACATAAATTTATTAAATTTAATATAACGTATTTTAGTACCGTTATTATTATTATCTATCTTATAATAATTTATTGTAGGTGCCCACTAAGTACAAATAACAAACGTACATCTTTAAACATTAATTTCGTTACAATTTCTATATATATATATATATATGTCACATTATAATTAAAACTGACCATATGATTTCTAATTTATTATTTATAATTTAGACTAATTTTCAAGTAGTTAATATAAGAAATTTTAAAGTGATAAATAATTATTTGTATAAATGTTTTTATTATATTAATTTTATAAATCGTAGGTAGTTATATTGACAATTAAATATTATAATTTTTTTCTGTATTTTTATTATAAAGTACTTAATTATTATTATAACCTAAAACACATCAAATTATAACTATTATCTATTAAAAAAAAAAAAATTGTATTACTGTTAAATTGTTCCATATATGGAACAAACAGATTAGAAAATTCCATTATTTGTATAAACTCAAGGAAAATGAAATTCATAAATTTCAACTCATTTTTAAAACCTGTTTCTGAAAGTTCTGAAAACAATATTTAATTAATAATAAAATACTAAATATTTTCAAAAATATAGTAGAACCTAGATAGTAGATATTACTAATATATATTTAAGTGTATAATATATGTATAGTGTAATAGTGTATTATATATTAAGTGTTAAAGTATTTAAAATATAAAATTTAGATACTAATTACTTACTTTTTACACTTTGTATAAGTGATATAAAATCAGAATATAAACATAAAATATTTTTGAAGTGATCCACTAACAAACTTACGACTGCTATTCTTGTAAAAAAAATATCTAAAATATAAAATAATCATTTTTATTGATAAATTAAAATATATTAATAAGTATGATATTTTATAAAATAAAATAGCTAAGTAGTTGATTCGTGCCTTTGGTAGTTTTAGAAATTAATGGTCTAAGGTTATTGTGTTACATTATAATCAAGATTTTAATGCAATAATATTGTATTCGAAAAAACGATTCTGTGCAAAACTAAATCTGATAGGTATAATATACTGATAACTGATAATATTTTTTTTTATATATTTTATTTATTTATCAAATAATGTGCAACAGGAAAATTAGTTACTATATATTAATGAAATACATAATCGTCAAAAATGTAGACTCCGCGGCTTTTGTTATTTCCTGCCGTGATTAATTATTCCTGTTTCAATTCCATTCAATTTTTATATGCATATTCAAAAGTATATCATAAAATACATATCAAATTTTTAGCATAATGTATTTAAAATCAAATTTTTTTGATATATACCATAAAAAAATATCATATTTCATCGACTTCAATCTATTTTCTAATTATAAATGATTTAAATAAAATTGGGATTGACGTTTTATAAATTTATTAAAAACTGGATTAAGTAATAAATGAATATACTTCCATTAAAACCTTTTCAAACTGTAAAACCCAATATGTATATAATAATATAATAATTATATTGAACGTTATAGAAAAAAATTACATTTTTAGAGTAATTTCAAAGTTCTATATATATTTTAGAAGCGAAGCAGAAAATGTATTGATTTTACAAAGATTTTTTTTTTTATGTATGAAAATACTTTTTTGGGTAGAAATAATGGTCCGATTACCACAAGTAGGGTAGGCTTTATTTAGCTCATTTATTGAATTTCTCAATAGTTTTTCCTTGGGAGGAGAAAAATTACCAAAAAATGACGAAAAATCGGCAAAATTACGGTTTCTATTATTAGTTTTCATTGCGTGATAACTAATTGAATTTTTATCGTAGTGACTTGAAAATTTTTTTGAGTATTAACATAGGTAATATACAAGTGAGGTAAAATTTTGGAATGAATTATTAGTATAGTATATTGTAATATATTGAGTTTCGCTCAGAATCGTATTTCTAAAGCAATTTCATTTCATTCAAATCTCAAGTATAATAAACCACTAATTTCTCTGAGGATCGAAGAGACGAAGGAGGAACGTCCACAATCGATATTTCCATTTTTTTTTTCTTAATGGGGAAAGCCCAATGATCCACAATAGTACACAATACAGATACAGAATAGTACAGAATAAATAGTAATACACAATAGGATAAAAGTTAAAAAACAAACAAAGATTCACGATTGACAGAGTGAAGAAGACGATACATGAAGGCGTTTTTTTAGAAAATTAGAAGGAAGAAGAGGAATGTGAAACGGAAAAGAAGATCGGGTTAAACCTGTAGGAACTTTAAAATTTACATAAGAGAGGAGAATAGGAGAATTAATTTGATTAGAGTAATTCGATAAAAAGCGGAGCTCTCGCTCGTGCTCGTAGAAGTGTCTACCATCAACAAGTCTTGAAATACCAAGTATACGTAGGCTAGATGAATAATCCTTAGGAGGAGAAAGAATAGAGTTTATAAGAGGTTAGACGTAAACATTTATTTTGGACTCTTTCGATCATATCAAGCGCATAGAATATATAAGGGTCCCAGAGAACAGAGTCCATGAACCCAGTCTATGTTCTAAGATAAGGCGCAATAAACCACAATAGAGTGATTTTAAAGAGTGGTGAAGATGAAACTCACTGGAAATACGAGAGAAAAACCCTAGTAATTTATATGATTTACAATATAACTCTACAATATGTTTTAAAGCATAAAGATTCCTGGTAAGACTAAAATCAAGATTGCAAACTGAGCTATCCTACAGTTTTAAAGGAATGTGATTTATAGAATAAGAAAATAAATTGATAGATCGGAGGCGAAAGAAAGTCTTAACAAAAAATTTAGAAATATTAAAATATAGACCCAGAGAACACTTCAGGTAACAAGACAATTCAGGTCATCTTGTAATAGGAAACAATCAAAAAAGGACTTAATACGAAGAAAAAGTTTCATATCATCAGTAAAGACAAGTAGCTTCGCATGTTTGAGAATAGATGACGCAGAGTTTACAACATGGGCAAAGATAAGAGGAGATAAGATCGCACCTTGGGGAACTCCAAAATAAGGAGAAAAAACAGAAAAAAGGATACATATAGATAATAAGCGATCTGCAAGAAAAGATCGTAACCAAGAAAGTAAAGGTTCACCAATACCGAGGAGGTTAACAGTATTAATTAAAATGGAGTGATCGAAAATCAAAATCTTCAAAATCTTTAACTAAGTCAATATAAATGACATCAACTTCTGTGTGTTCGAAGAAGGAATCAAAGATGTAGGATGTGAGAGCTAAATTGCAGGTAGTTGTTGAACGACCAAGTCGAATACCATCTTACTCATCGATGAGTAGGCTATTTAACGAAGGTTGGATGGAATTGAGAATGATAGTTTCAAATATCCCTTTGGAAAGGTGAGGAAGGATGGTAACAGGACAATAACTAGTGACTTTGGAAGGACAGCCAAATTTAAAAATGAGAGTGATGATACCATATTTTAATATAAAGAGGAAAATGCCAGATTCTAATGATTTATTAAAAATAATTGAACGAGGCCGAGCAATAACATCAGTAAGTTTATAAAAAAATTACACTGAATACCATCTGGTCTAATGGATCGAAAGTGACGAAGAGAGGCTAAGGCTTTGCAGACATCATTAGTATATATTGTTATATATTAATATATTGAGACGCATAATCAATGTAACAGGTTCAAATGTTTTCTTATATGTAAGTACCTATATCAAAACTCATATAATTTTCAAATTACTATCTTCAAAAATATATTATTTATCATAAAATATTTAAATTGTAGTTACAATTAGTTACGAATTACAATTAAAATATTTAATTCAAGTTTCCAATAATTTTGCAGTCAGTTAGAAATAGTTTTTCTGACGCCAAAGAGAATTATTGATAAATATAATATGAATTGCTTTATTTTTTAATAAAAAAAAAGAAGGATTAATTATAATGATACTAGATAAAATTTTGTCATCATGATTAAATGTATAAAACACATGACACATACACGCTTTTACTATGTATAGATATATATTACAAGAAAAATAATAATATTAGGTAAACTATAACATATGTAGACATAGAAGCTTACACGAATTAGAAGCGTAATTTTGTTGTAGACTTAAAGATTTCTGATATATGATAGGTATGCTAGTATTTTCTTGGAACCTATTATCCTCCATCATGAAAAATACTCTTGTAAAACAAACAATTAATGTTAAATATAATTTATATAAACAAATTTATTAATATAGGTAACACATACCTTTCCTTCATGAAATTTATAAATCGTTTAGCATAATTTGTAGGGTTTTGTACAGATACATTAGAGCTCAAAAAATTATTTTTATATTTAGACTCTAGACGTTTTTGTATCCCATATTTTTGTAGTATATCAATAATTCCAACAAATAATAATAAATTTTGTCCTTTGGAATTTTGAGCCTTTATGGCATTTTCAGTATTTATGTTTATTTGAATCGAACTTAACTTTAAACGACTTAATATATTCATAAGATGTATGTTACTGTTTGGAACATTATTGTTTTCAATGTCTTCCTCTGTTTGAGAAATATCTGTATTATGAATACCCAATAAGAAACTATAGTCCATAATTTCTAATTCTTCTAGTAATTTACAATCTCTTTCAATATTTTTTATAAGATTATTGTATGTTTCTTTATCCAAAATTATACCTTTCTCGTATTCCTTTTGGAAATCTAAGTCTTTAAAAGTAGGTGACTTTTTTTCCTTTTCCTTATCGGAAGCATATCTTTGGTAGGAAGAACCTTTTAGATCATATTTTTCATGAATTTTCAAATTAGAAGAAAATATATTGTTCATAATTAATAATTTATTTTTAAATCTATAGTTATGTTGAAATTCATAAATACCAGAAATTTTTGGCAACAGAGTATTTTTATTTTGAGTTATATACAAGTAATATGTAGGCAATATGTTTTCCAAAACATTACTTTCATTTTGTAGTACTGATTTCATCATAAATTTCTTATCTTGTGTTATATAAAATAATGATGCACTTGCACCTGGATTAGATAACTCATTTAAAGCTGCATCAAAAGATGTTTGATAAGTATCTAACTGAATGTCGAAGATATCCATGATATGACGAAATACATTAGGAGCAATCGACCTTAAAGTGAACCCTTGAAAATTGTACTTAATTTGTTCACTACCATCATGTGAAAAATACTTAGTTAGTGAGGTTTTAAAATGACTAAAATACAAATCTGTTTTGGGCGTTGAATCCATTGTTTTTATAAAGTGACTAATTCCTAATTGTAAGTAATCCACATTGTTGCTCATTTGAACATTGTTTTTTTGGGTTTGAGATAATTCAAACGATGTATCGTCTTCAATGACTATATCTAAAACCGACGAAAAATAAATAATTATTTAATAATAATATCATAAAGTTTAAAAATATATAAAACTGCGTATTTTATTATTAATCTTGAAATATATCAATAAATGATATAATAATAATATTATAGTTTGTTTTATACAATATTTCTAAAAATAAAATTTTTGACTTTTACGTAGTACAGTAAAAAATTATTATAAATAAAATAAAAGTATGTTTATTCCACCTGTCGCATTATTAAATTTGATAGATACGTGTCATTTCATCTTCTATATTACTTTTTATATAAATTACAATATAACTCTCAAAGCCTCTGATTCATGTCCATATCAACTATGCCTATTCTCTCTTAATTTCTCCACAATCGATGCAATTCCTATATTTCCTCATATATTAATTTCTTATTTTACCCTCTATTATCACTCCACATATTCATCTTAGTATTCTTATCATTGTTATACTCATCTTCTGTCCTTTTTTTTGTTTTCTACCGAATACTCTAATCCATATATTTTCACTAGTTTCATCTACCTTTCAATCTTATCAGTATGTATCACAAAACACTTCATGTTTCCGTCAACAAAAAGAAGATGCATCTATACTCTGTCCCATTTAAGAAAGGTACAGTTTCACGCTTGTATACTGACAGAAAAACCGCATCTGAGTCAACAATTTGATTCACGCACCCATTGTCGGATTTAAGGGGCGGTTTTGGGGGGTGGTTCACCCCATAATTACTGTATTAATATCGAATAATCGGTAAAATTTATATTATCCGTTTTTTGTTGGCATTTGTATATTATTAATTAATTATCGGCAATTTAATCTGTATAATAGCAATATGTAATAAATATTGACATTACTATTAATTACCTACTAATTTAGTATTATTATTAATTATTAATATTAGTAATTATTGTCTGTTGATTATCACCCATCGTTAATAAATATAATGGGTTTCTTGTGAATGTATTGATAATACCTATTCGCACTATTACTACAGTATCTACTTATCTAGTTACTACCAATTAATATTATATTATATGTATACGTTTATTCGTTTGTAGTTTATTTTGTTGATTATTATTAATTATAATAACTTGTTACTATTATTATTTTTTAGATTCTGAGCGAAACGAGGAATGTATTGGTTTTACAAAGAATTGATTCCTTTTTTTTTTATGTATGATGACACTTTTACGGGTAGAAATAATGGCACGCTTACTACAAGTAGGGTATGTTTTCGGTAAAAAATGGCATCTAGTTGGTACTTTATTTAGCTCATTTTTCGAATTTCTCAAAACCTTTTCCTTGGAAAAAGAAAAACTACTAAAAAATGGCGGAAAATCGGCAAAATAACGTTTCTGAAATTTAAAATTTTTTAATTTCGTAATAACTAATTGAGTTTTAATCATAGTATCTTGAAAATTTAGAAACCAATGGTTGATTTTCTGACTAAGTATATAGTTTTGGCTTTTTTCCAAAAATATTTAATATTTCCTGCAATTTTTGGTTTATTGGTTAGAAAATTTTATCGAAGTCTAGACATATACTACTTAATTGTTTTAAAAAATATTTTGAATATCATGACTGACAATTTTTTTTCATAACTTTTTAAAGTAAAAGTTCTTGAAAAATCGGCAAAATTTCGGTTTCATTATTTATTTCTTGATAACTAATTAAGTTTAGATCGTAGGAACTTGAAATTTATTTTAAATATTTATATTCGTAATTTACACACGTGATAAAATTTTAGAATGGATTATCAGTATAGCATATTGTAATACTTTGAGTTTCACTCAGATTCGTATTTCTAATGCAATATCATTGCATTCAAATCTTAAATATAATAAACTACTAATTTATCCGAGGACCGAAGGGACGAAGGAAGAACGTCCACAATCGACCTACCCACTTTTTTTTAAAAATTTATCTAGACTACTGGTGTGTGACACTGTGACTTGTTTTTTTTAATCATATGCTTCGCTTATAAAATTGAAATGTCTAAAGTTAAATGAAAAAGAATAAAATTAGAATGTTTAGAATGTGGTAGTGTTTTTAATAACGACTACAAACTTAAACATGAATGGACGGTACATAATGGTAAACAAATTAAAACGAAACACTTGCTAGCTCCATTTGCAACCCATTTGATGCTGCAAAAAAATGTTTAGTATTTTAACTTGATACTTTTAATATAATTAATAATAATAAAATTAATGTTTCCATTAATAATTGCTAATAACTTAAAAAATAAATTTGAAAATTAGGTAGGTAGATATTTATTATAATACAAAAATGAATTTACTAGTTTTTGTAGTTAACATTGAAGTTAATATTGAAATAAAAATAGAAACAAGAAATCACTGGCAAACATATTCTTATACTTAATGTTAGTTTCAAAAAAATGTAAAATAGATATTTAAAAACTATTACTTAAGATTTACTAGAAATGTAGAATTTATTAACGCAGTCAACTTCAAAAGTTTGTGGAAAAAATAATTTATCAACAAATATATATTAATCTTAAAGAAAAGAAAAAAAAATTAAAGGTACTACTACACACTTTATTATTATGTAAATATTATAACCTATTATAATAATTTATAATCTACCAATTATTATTATTATTATAACTTTTAGATTTGTAGTAAACCGAAGTTTACTATTTATTTTTATATAACTAGTATTTGGTATTTTTCAATGTATCAGGTAAACAAAGTAATAAATTACAAAGGGTATATGAACTCGAAGCGTAAACCAGCGACCCAGAAAAACATATTTTCCTTTTTCTCGAAATATACAATTCATAGACGTTGAACTTATCAAGGACAACCACCTAACAGCGTAAACAACTACGGTAAACAACGTAAACAACTCCTTTTTTAATTTCCTCCAAATCCAGGTAGAGTAGCTATAAGTATAAGTGATGGGATGTTTTAGAATTAGAATAAACTATATTATTGTTTCACACAGACGTCACGTCACTTTTATTAATAATAATTATATATTTATTCTTAGGTAGAGTTTAACACTCTGTCTTCAAAATTTTAAACTTATATTTTTTGTGTAATAAATAAATACTCGTAACTTTATTAAGCATTATATTTATTTCAACTAAAACATCTACCCGAAGTCAACCGAAACGCAGTGGACCTGATTACGTCATATTAACGTAGAACGTGTTACATGTAGGTTCACTACAGAGCTTTTAACTCTTTTTTTATTTTATAAAAAATATATATTTTTTAAAATTAATTTCAAAATGCTGAATATAGAAATAATAATAATACAAATCCTAAGTTGATAATAAAGTCTCATTTGTATACTTGTTGCAAGTATACGTTAACGGGGGGGGGGGGCGGAATAGGTAATAATAAAACAAATAACTTAATTGATAAATTTTTCTTACTAAATATTAACATATGCAATTCATAATGTAATATTGAATATAAAAAAATGGGAAGGTCGATTTTAACTGTTCTTCTTTCATCTCTTCGGTCCTCGAAGAAATTAGTAGTCAAAATTACAAATTCCGTAAATTTTGACGTTTTCCCGTCATTTTTTTGGTAGTTTTTCTTCTCCCACAGAAAAACTTTTGAAAAATTCGAAAAATAAATAATACTATTTGAGCTACATTAAGTACTAACTAGATGCGATTTTCTATCGAAAGTACTAACCTTTTTGTGATAATCAGACCATTATTTCTACCCACAAAAGTGTCTTCAGACATAAAAAAAAATATATATCATAATATTCAATTTACTAAATATTCTAATTTTAAAAGCTTATATAAAAAAAATATAGATTAAATATTTTAAAGAGTATTATATAATATATTTATTTAAATATTAGATTAATAATTATTTTTATATTTTTAGATGTAAATGAAATAAAACAGGAAAACTAATTGATTATATTAGTGAAAATACATAGATCACTTGTGCCGGACAATTAGAATCAATAACTCATGAATTTGAACGTTATACAGAAATATTAAATAACATAAAAAATTCAAATTTTCTAAACTACATAGGTTTTTTGTTTAATAGCCTACAATACACGTCTAGTATTAAAGAAGAAATTACAAGTTATGCCAAAAATACATCAAAAAATTAATTTATTTTATTATTATTTATTAGATTAATTGACTGCTAATAATTCTGATATTGCTGAAGTAAGTACTACTAATGTGTTTGTGGAACATGATCCGGGTAAACAAATACCTATTACAACAACATTACAAAGACAATTATTAATATCATTGGGTCCTTATCAACCAAAATTAGCTAATTATCCTCGAAATCATACTATTTTAGCAATGAAGCAGCAACGTTTACTTCTAGTTGGTTTAATGAGTACTCTATACTTGAATAAAGTATAGTTAATGATGCTGTATATTGTTTTGTGTATTTATTATTTCTCCCAAAAAGTAGCAATAATGTTTGGATAACTGAAGGTGCAAAACAATGGCATTAAATAAAAAGTCGTGGAAAAAATTGAAAATAAAATTAGCTCAACAATATTCATTTGCATCCCATAAGGTGGTAATGCTAAATTATTGTGCATTTATTGGACAATCCAATCGTGTTGATTTTTTTCTTAATAAATCTGCCAGACAGTTAGCAATACATCATAAACGTGAATACGTGTTTAATCAACAAGCAATACAAATTTTAATAGACGTAGCTCGTACATTGGATAGACAATGCTTAGCTTATCGTAGTCACAACGAAAAAGAAAGCGAGTCACAAAATGGAAATTTTTATCAAATAATCCTTTTACTTTCTTGTCATAATCCAAATCATACAACTCATAATCAGCCTCTGATTCATGTCCATACCAAATATGCCTATAATCTCTTATTTTCTTCACATTCAATGCAACTCCTACATTTCCTTATATATAAAATTCTTATTCTACCCCCTATCTCTTATCACTCCACACATCCATCTTAATATTCTTATCATCTTTATACTCATACTCTGTTCCTTTTTTTTGTATACTGCCAAATACTCTGATCCATACAATTTTACTGGCCTCACTATTGTCTTATTACACTTACATTTCAATTTTATCAGCATCATATTGTCACACAAAACGTTTTCGTCAACAAAAAAAAGATCCATCTACACTTTATCCTATTTTTCATTTCCTATACATAAATACCATTCTATTGCACTAACGATCGTAAATATTTAACCTATCAGTATCACACACTACATCATCACTTATTATAACATAATATTCCTTGACCTATCAATTTGTTAATTACTTGCATCAAAAACATACACTCTATATTGTTTTATGTGGCTAAAATACTAATATTAATTTTATAATAAAAGATTAAATATAGTAGTAATTTTATTTTATTAGATTGCATACATGAATATGAGTATTTTTTGTATAATATAAACATCTTTCTTGGTACATTAGTGCACATAAAACCATTTTGAATAAAATTAAAATTAAAACATAATGCCCTATATTGCCTTATTCAAAATAAAATTATTTTATTTTCATAGTAACACGAGTAATATACAAATAATTATAAGAATACATATAGTGTATAGTGTTACCTTTATATGTGACATCTTTATTAATTATAAAATTTTGGAATCCTTGTTTCAGAATTTTATCATTAAAATCTTTTGAAGTATCTAATATTCCCATAAACCATTTTATATCTGTTTCATCTACTAACACTTTAATATAATTTGTCATAATTAATTAAAATCTAAAATATACGATATAATGTATATATCTAATTTTAGTAAAATAATTTTAAATAACTTCTTCCCAAAATATACGACAGGAATAAGTTAAAAATATATATCAGTTAATTTTTTTTTTTTAACGATAGGTATTAGGTACCTTTTATTCAGTAAAATAGTAATATATAGTAATATTCAAATTTAATTTTTCTTACTTGTTATTACATGTTGACATGCAATTTTTAAGTTATTCATTTTCTCATTTTTAATAATTAAATCATACTTTTCAGTTTTTTTTATATGTTTATAAATATCTGAAAATAAAACTGAAATATTAAATCTGAACATTATATTTTATCCATTTTGGATTAAATTATTCTTTATTATTTCTTCATTATTATTTTATTTTATTAAATCATCATCATTATTATTATTTATTATTATTTTTAGATTCTGAGTGAAGCGGGAATGTATTGACTTTACAAACATGTTTTTTTTTTATGTCTGAAGACTATTTTTTGGATAGAAATAATGGTCTGATTATCAAAAATATGGTATGCATTCGGTAGAAAATTGCGTCTAGTTGGTATTTTATTTAGCTCATTTTTCCAATTCCTCAAAAGTTTTTATATAGGAGATGAAAAACTACCAATAATGGCACAAAATTACGGTTTCTGTTATTTTAATTTTTTTTATTTCGTGACAACTAATTAGGTTTTGATCATAGCGACTTGAAAATATTTTGAGTACTTACATAGGTATTTTACATTATATAAAAAAATTTGGAACAATTGGTTGATTTTCTGACTAAGTATTGAGCTTTGAAATTTTTCCGAAAAATTTTTAATATTACATGCATTTTTTGATTTAATGGTTTGAAAATTGTATAGAAATCTACTCAAATATTACTTAATTTATTTGCAAAATATTTTTAAAATTCAAGATTTTGGGAGGTGTTTAAGTGCCGTGTCTTGATGTTTTTCCAAATGGAAGTTTCCTTATAACTTCCCATACATTTTATACATTTATTGAAGTGATGTTATCTATAGATATGGTATGTCCATCGTAAGTTTGTTTAAGAAATCTACAACTTCCTGTAAGTCTCCTCTGGGTGTTGTGGATGCGAAAATTTTAGCTTTGGCCTTATTATCGTATATTTCGGATATGTCAGATGACTTGAATGAGTGGCAGGGAAAGGCTTTACGGATGAGACAGCGATTTAATTTATAGATTGATTTTTCTGTAAACTTGAGTGTGTTTGTAAATTTATCCCATAAAACTTTTTTATTATCAATTCCATTTTATCAAATAGGTTAAGTTTATTATATTAAATATATTAAATTACCTTTAAATAATAATTTAAATGTTGTATCCTCTTCCTGTACATTAATATTTTCCCAGTAATTTAAGAAAATAATATCTTTTAACGACTTCTTTAATGTACTCGTATTATTCATATCTAAGGTTACTTCGTTTGAATTGGAATAAAAATCTATTTATTTATCAAAAGTTTTATAATAGTAAATAATAATAGTAATAGTATAATAGTAATATTAAACATCAACAATCATCATCAACATCATTTCACAAAATATGATATAGTAATAAACTAACAAACAATAAAGTAATAAGCAATAAAAAATTAGATTTTAGATGCTTATATCCTTAATAATTAAGGATGAGGATTTCTAGTTTTTTTTATATTTTTCTATATAATTCACAAAACGATGTGAGTGATCTACATATATGTTTCATAATACTCGTATATAAAAATAATAAATTTTATTTTGCCCACAAATGCATATTTGTATGTATTAGAAAAATAAAGAATATATTTTTAAATTTTTCAAGATTTGGACTACGAAAAATAGACATTTGGAAAAGTGTCATGTAAAATAAAATGATTTTGGTGTGTTACATAATTATACATAGAAAAATACAATCTTATATAATAAAATATTATGTTGATTATTTCAATTCATATAAAAGTTCCTAGATGTCTTAATGCTTGTATAGTTGTATATTTCTGATAAAATTATATTCATATATATTGTGTATAACAGAACGACATAATCGCAAAAGTGTATGTAGTCCTAAAAACAAACACTGCACTGTATATAATACTACAATATCGAAAGATACAAGTAAGGGATGAAATGGGTTATAATTGACAGTCATAACTTGAAAATTAAAATTAATTATTAATTATTATAAATAACATTTTTAAAAACATAAATTGAACAATATATAATATAATATTAATATGAATATTATATTATAATATATTTATTGTAAATTAAATAACGAACATTTTTAATAAATTGTTTTAGAAAATATTTTAAGCGCATATTTCTTGTTTTTTATTTGCATAAATACATATATATTTAGATATATTTAAATACTAGAAGTCCTCAGCCTTAGTCATAATGTGACCAATTGGCTCTTTTTAATATTGCATAGATTTATAATAAAAATGTATGTTATTAGAAGTTACAACTTATAACAATACAAATTAATTACCATTGATGATTTTATATAAAGCAAATAGTTGATCCCTTATTAATAATTTTTCATCTGTAACTAAAATAAATCATAAACATAAATATATTTATCAACTATCAAATAATTAGTTACACAAAAAAATTATTCCGAAGACATAAAGGTTATAAACGTTTTCTTCGGTCATATTATATTTTCAAGAAAATGATATAATTCACCAAAGAGTTTTCACTTTATTGCCATTTTTGGATTTTATAGAATATTCTTAAAATTGGGAATTTTTTACAAATTTGATTGAATAATGATTTCGTCCATTAAAGCGTGAATATATATTATAATATTTACATACCTCTTCATTTATAGTAACAAATTAACATTATTATAATAATTTGCTTAATATATTGTCTTTTGTGTGCGTATATATCAATTATGATTTATATTTAAAATAATATTATAATTTCAGAATTATAATAAGAAAAGGAAGCAAAAATCATAGAAACTTAATTGACAAATTATTCACATATCATGAAAAGAAAGAATATCTTGACCAATTCATTAATGGTCGTTTAAAAAGTAATGTTAATATCGTAAAATTTTGGTGAATTATTCTTTTTTAATTATTGAAAACAAATTTCACGCTCATTTTCAATAGATTTGAATTTTATCAATTTTACTGTCGCTGTGGCAATACCTGAGGCAAATGACTGCCTCGAGATATTCAAAATACAAGACGCGGCGTTAATTTTTCAATCGCGCCTAGAAAAACGTACCATATACGTTTTTCCTATTAGATCCTAATATCTTTTTAATCTTTTATTGTAAAAGAATAGTACTATACTGCTATACACAGTACTGTATAGTATATACTATGAAATATAAATATTATAAATATTAATAATATTGACTATAAAATTAAAAACATTGTATTAGTGATACAGCACTATTATTTTACGCATTTACTAAATATATTTTATAGTCACTTACAATCCATAAACTTGAATAACTGGGCTATAATAACTTTATATTCTTTTACTGAAAATAAAATTATAAAATGTATAAATATTTAATACACTTTATAGTATTTATTTAATATAACTTATATCCTACGTGCAATATTCTATATAATGAATTAACATTTAAAACAAAATATAAAATTTAAATATACTGAATATAAAAATTAATAAGCTTAGATAAAATATATAGTAATAAAAAATAATATTAGTATCTTATTATAAATTTAAAATTAATTTAGTTACATCGAAATGTAACTACTTACTATTGTCAATTGTTTTTATTTTATTATTAATAATATCATTTAGTATAGTTAACATATTGTACAATATACATGCATCCCCAAGAATAGCTGAAAAATAATTTGAAAACAATGTAGTTTTTATAAATTATAAATTAGTACATGAAAAAATATATTTTAAGTATGATATAACAACGTAGAAAGACTTACTTATATTGATAACTGATAAGTTACTGTTACAGTTACTGTGTCAGTTAAATATACAAATGGTAATTACTTACACAGAAAAGGGATTGATTTCGGTATTTTTAGCTTTAATTTCATATAGGTTTTTAAATTGATGGGAGATTTAACGAAGTCTATAAAAAAAAGTAAAATTAATAATTTTATATTTACAAAGTGATCAGAATTATGTTATTAAAATAATGAGAATCACTAACTTTGTCAGTGTTTTTTGATATTTCCGTCATCATTTATTTACAATATTCTATAGTATTTTTAACACAATATTCTGATAATCATATAATTACCTAGTAATAGGTACAAGCATTGATTTTATAATATACTATATAGTATATTATAAAATCAATGGTACAAGTTATAAATAGATATATGTAACACATGACAACGTATAGAGCGTTTTATGACGAAAATATGTAACATATGAAATACTATTACTAAGTACTTAAAAAGTGTGTACCTACATAGAATATAGGTAAAAACATTGGTAATACCCATACAAAATATTATTAATTTTTTAGTTAATGATTAGTATGTGTTATTGCAATTGCATAACTTTTTATTTCTATTTTACTTTAAATTTTGGTGTCAAAAGTTTACTCTTATATTGTATATTCATATTCAAGATAACAATATTTTTTTTATAATATCTATATATCACTGTAGTTTTTGAAATTAAATTAATTTTTACATAATATAATATTAATGTAGTAAACATAAAAGTACGTTAAGAAGTAAGTGTGGGTATACATTTTTACTTTTCTATAGTTGTTATCTACTTTCATATATTCACTTAAAATAGTTAATACTTAAAGACAAAATATAACTAAAAAATATAGATTCTTTTATAAAGGATTCTTATTGATCACAAATGTTAATAATTATTGTGCCATAAACAAAACAAATAAACAGTAAATATTATCGTAAACAAGAGGATACGATAGCCCGAGCGCCTAATATCGTATAGCATAATATTTACACTTGGGAATATATGTGATTTTCATTTGTGTAACAAACTATAATAATAATTATTATGAATTTAAAAAGTTTGCAAGTATTGTACGTTGGTTGAATTAGGATATCTAATTATATTTTGCTGTACAATTTATTATTATTATTATTATTATTAAATAATTTGATTAGAGTTTAACAATACTTGTATAATTTTTAATATATTGATGTAAAACATCTATATCGTAAAAACTGGTTGCCTCTTTACTACCAACTGACATGTCTAAATCATTGCTATAAAATAATTTTAAAAGTATACGTTTATGAATTATAATAATTTAGTTTTGTATTTTTAAATCTAAAAATAATAGTATTTTTAAAATAAATTCAAACATTAATCAATATTAATTAGTTGATTTTTAGCGATTTATTTTGAAAGATACGAACTGTATCCCGCAAATTATTGTTACTCTTCACGTACCTACAATATGGATATCAATTATCAATATATCAATGGTGGAAAGGAAAAAGAGTTTAAGTGATATTTTCACAAAAATTAGATTTTACATTTCGGGCGTTAGCTACGTGATTATAGCATCGATAATAGTTACTTGATTATTGATACAATTATTATTGACGATGTTATAATCGATATTTTATTTAACGGCGTCAGCTATTAAATTTACTTGGGCGTAAACTAGTAAGAGGCGTAAGCATCAAAAATTTTTAAATAGTTTAGCGTTAAAATACAGGTTAACAACAGAATGAGGCGTAAGCGACAAAAAGTTTAAGCATTATACACACGAAAATGGTTGGTGCAAGCACCAAAAAAGTTTAATAATACGTATAATTATCAGGTAAAAGAAATTAACGATTTCTATTTAATATGTTGATTTAATTTAGAATAGTAATATCCATTAATGTGTTCATGCGTAAATTCAATAGTACTATTTCTAAGAGCTTCAATTAAAAAAAACAAAAACTAGAAAAAGAATCGTTTTTCGTCTCTTTTCTAAAGTTGATAAAATGTCGCCTAAGCCCTTTTTCCTTTCCGCCATCAATATGATATAGGGGTGTGCCCGTGTACAACAATCCTTTCGTAATGATTAATGAATAATGGTATAGTGTATTGTGTATAGAAAGAGTTAGGTCAGTTCCCGATCATGTCCAGTTGCCGTGTATCCATTATGTGTAGAGGATGAAATTTCTGAAACCGGTGGTTATTCTAGGGTCGTAAAAATACAGACGATCAATACCAGAAACATATTATCACAAATAATATAAATTATTTTTTATCATTTTAGTTATCAAATTATAACAATGGTTGTAGTGTTCTTGTTATTACATTTGTATATTTTATTCGCATATAAATCATTGTAAAAATACATTTAAATATGAAAAATATTGGGAATTGTATGATTTAGGTTTATATTGAGCATAGCAGCATAAAATGTCTGTGAAACTGTGCAAGGACGTATTATAGAGGGGGGCGATG
The DNA here is from genome assembly GCA_013282895.1 of Eriosoma lanigerum. Classification (NCBI taxonomy): domain Eukaryota; kingdom Metazoa; phylum Arthropoda; class Insecta; order Hemiptera; family Aphididae; genus Eriosoma; species Eriosoma lanigerum. The sequence continues at coordinate 49,019,511 of CM023359.1, forward strand.
TAACGATGACCCCCTGATTTTTTTTTAATACATTATATAACTAATAATTAATATAATTAAATTATTTTTCAATAATACTTGAAAAAATAAATATTCTTATACGAATACACACGTTAATTACATCAGCTAAAATACCAAATTATTAATAAATTGTAACTAATTGTAGGTGTATATAATGAATATATTATGTATCTAAGATCTTACTTATAACTTATTAATAAAAATCAACATGAATTTTTTTGTCAAATAATTTATACTTTATACTGATAATCAATTTTTTTTTTTAAATCGCCCCCCTAAAATATGTACTAGAAACGCCCCTGAAACTTTTAAATACAACAATTGTTCTTAGTTTGGAACTAATATCATTTATACTTAAATATTACTTAAAACATAATATTCTATTTTTATTTAAACAAAATATGTTAAATAAAAATGGCACATAATATTTTAATAATTTAAAATCGTCTTTAATTATTTCTACTATTTACAATAATAATCAGATAAAAGAGGAGATATACGATTATAAAATATGTTTTAAAACAAATATTATCATGAAATTACTATTATTACCATATATTTGTTATTAAAAAGTCGGTGAAATATGAAGGTAATTTAATTTTCCAACTTAAATAACAAATAGTTTTAGTGTAAAAAAATATATTTACAGATGAAACTTCTAAGTACTAGGTACATGTCTTCGATACAGTAATCGACTGTATTAATACCAACGACCATTTTCCTAAACATAAATCTGTGATACGGACGATACGATTAAGAAAACTTTTAAACCCATCATCGCAGTTTATTTACAAATAAAAAAATGTAATGGTATAACCACTATACAATTATGAGTATGCAATTCGGTTTCAAATATAAACATAAACATCGGTTATTCCTTATACTTAACTAATTATAATGTTACAACTTATAAGTATTAAATACATGCATATCGATTTGTTTTAATTTAAAAGACTAGAATCGGTAATTTATTAAAAGGTTGTAACTATGTACAACTATATAGAAAATTTTGGAAATGTTATGTTTTGTACACATATAATCCTCAAAAATGTAAAAATGTTTAACCAATGAACACGTCTTAAGGTATAAGTAATACTAATCACAGCAAAATAATATTAATTTATCATAAACAATTACAATAGTATTACCTACTAACATCCATGTCTTTTGTATTGGACGAATTGAATTGTGCAACCTCTACTTAAATTTAAAAGAAAGAAAATTAAAAACTGTTGTTTGTTTTATTTTTAATGTATTTATTAGTAGGATTTAGGTATTTTTGAATTAACAAAATAAATAAATAAAGAATTGAAAATAATGCCAAAAATCGAGGATGGTTAACAACCAATAATGGATTAAAACACTTATTTTAAAATAATGAACCAAATCTAAAATATATTTCAGAATAATTTCATGTGTGTGTTTAAACATGCGGTTATCGAAAACAAGTTTTGAAGTGTCTCATGTAAAACGTGATACTTATCGTCTTTCATGTTCTAATTGTTGACAAATTGATGAAGGTTTAGATAAAAATTTAAACAATACTCAAAAGTGATAACAGTAATCGAATTTCTTTTCTTCTCTTAATGCTAAGCTAGTTTTTAATTGTTTATTTCATTGTACACGATCGATCTAGTGATCCAGTCTATTCATTGATTATTTGACTATTGAGTCTATTCCATTACTAGCCGTTGCGGGTCTCCATTATTCGGAATTCTAACATTTTAATGCTCTTTGTTTAGATCTATCTACATTTTTTAGTGAATATTACTTTTCATTATCACGATCATATCGCGCAGAAAACAACTGATCATAATAGAGCCTTGATTCTTTGACGCTCCAGAGACTTAAACGACTAAACAAAGTTTTTTCATAGAAGCTGTTACCTCCACAACACGACGTGGCTACTTTTTCATAGGCGACAATTAAATTGACTTTTAGTGCTAAAATTATTCAAATTATATACACAGTACACCAAGGCTATAACTGAGAAAAAATTTCGGGTGATCCAATTTTTTTAGTTTATTAAGTAGTATAAAACTATTATTTCATTGGTTTTTTTTAATAAATATACATATAAAATTATTAAATAATAATAATAAGACTACATTTTATTAATCGATTTAATGATTATGACCTCTGGACCTCCTCTAACCTTCCTAACCACAACTCGTTACGGTACTGCAGTATCAACACACTACACTATATTATACACGCAGATAATTCCTCTCACACCCTGATTACTTTTACATATGTTTTGAAAAGTTTAGATCAGATTGGCTCTTTCTGATTTCCGTCTATATTATGTACTTTGTGCACCACCATGTTTAAATACATCATGAGTCGCCACTAGTGATGTGAGTAAGAAATTTCTATTAAGAAATTTCTACTTTAGAAATTTCCAAAATGGAAATTTCTGGTCTCAAGAAATTTCCATTTAAGAAATTTCTTAACAAAATAAATAAATATATATATTTTTTACGTACAACTATTTTGTTTTTATAAATTAGCAACACTGTTATTGTGATATCTCCAATCACGGACTTCTAATCGTATATTAGCGGGAAAATGTTAAAATGTTAATGTGTGTGATTACTGATTAGATAATTCGTTATAGTGTTATACAGCGACACAGCGTCTTAACAATGAGTATTTTAGTAATATTTAACTCTAAAAGTTTAAAATATTATTCAATCCTGTATTCTTGACTCTTGTTGAGTTATTATTATTAACTAGTCATTGTTATTAAATATGGAATATTCTCATGTCTTTCTTGAAGTTGAAAATAAAATTGAAAAAACATTTTTTTTTTTTAAATTTTCCCATACATTTGTTTTATTGTTTTGAACTTTTGAATAATATTTATTATTTAAGTATAAAATAAAATAAATTGTTTTGACTAAATATGACTTATAATAAAGAATTGAGTCTATGTCTATTTAAAAATATATATATTGATTATTATTTATTTACATTAAATTTACTAATACCATTTAAAAATTAGATCAAATTAGGGAATAAAATATTTGTCTTAATTTAAAGATTAATTTTAAATTCATTAAAGCTAATTAACAAAAAAATTAGGTTTGATAAGTTAAATTAAAGTTAAATTTTCAAAAAACATATATTTTTGAAATTTCTGGAAATTTTCACTAGGAAATTTCTTCAAAATTAAATTTCTGAAATTTAACATCTCTAGTCGCCACTGACATATTGTATTATACATAAATAATAATTGTTGTAATTTCATTATTATTATGGATTGATTATTACTATCAACAGATTTAGGTTCTAGATTTAATATTAATTGTCTCTGAATAATAATAATAATAACGATGAAGTTAATATGCAATATGAGTATATAATAATTTTATTTAGTGGGTAGTTAGGTACTACACCACAATTATTATATTAAAAAAACTAAACAAAATCACACATAATATTTAAAAAATATATTATTTATATTATATATTATATTTTCCAAAAAATGAATATAATCTAATTGTAATGTACTGCAAAAATATATAAAAATATATTCAAAATTTTAATGTCTATAAGTGTATAGCTAAATGATATTACTTAGATAATAATTATAATAAATAAATTGTCATCCCTTATGTGCAACATTAAAAATTATATACAATTTTAAATTATATTAAATACAAAAATTATACCTGAACAAATCACGGAAAATATAAGTATAAATGTGTTTTTATTAATAATCATTTTACTTTTTTGTAATCACAGAAACCACTTTATTAAAATTTTAACTCTATAATGAGTTTGTATAAAAACAATTTTAATCCCTAGTTAGATAGGTACCTGCAGGTATCGATACATTAGAATAGTCGTAAAACAATGCGAGTTATATTAATAAATTACACTTATACGAGTATACTACATTCGTTATAAACACAATAATATAAATATGTTAGGAAACATATAAATCAGTTTACACAGTTTACATATTATAAAGCATAACATGGGTGTAACCCACATGCGAAATATTTTTTTTAAAAAAAACGCAAACTCGTGCAACGTTGCCGATCAGTAAACTGAAATACGGCGCAATAATATGAAAACCTAAAACTATAGGTGATGGGTTTGAAAAATTCGTCACCGAATCTTTAATTATCCCGTTACACCCTTATGAGCTTATGGCCTAATCTAGAGGCGGACTGAGTTCTCCAAGACTAGTGGGCAAAATTAGTACCAGGTGGACCAATGTTCACATAATTCAAAAAAATCTTTATTTTTACTGATCATTATGGAAATCTGCCCAATTAGCAGTGGCGTAGACAGTGGGGGGTTTTTAAGGGTTAAACCCCCCCATATCATTGCTTTTTTTTAATTTTATAAATAAGCTAGTAATAGTTTGATGATTACTGTTCTATATAGAATAATTATTGGAAAATATCTAATTAAATATTATTTATTAAAGATTGTTTTTATTTCTTTGAATATATAATATTAATTCTAATTTTATTTCTTATTAAAACCATTGAATATAAATTATTCACTTTTTCGGTGGCGCGGTAAATTACTTCCTATAGAGTGCGATAACAATATTAAATAAAAAATAATGTTTAAATTATATTTTATTATTAATAAGATACTGAAAAGTTATTATTCATTAATTTTCAGTGGCGGTGAAAAATTATTTCTAGAAGGAATTAAAAATATTAACTCTGCTATTCTAAAAACAAATTTGCATACAAAGCTTTCCAATTTGTTAAAAAATTGATATTAACTTATTGAAAAATATTATTTTCCCCTTTAACTTAAGAGAATAGCTATTTACATAAATCTAAATACCAATTACAAATAAAAATATAACTATATATATATATTTATATATATTTTAGTCATGGTATGCTTAAAAATGACCATATACCCACCATTTTTTAGCATGAAGCGTCATGGAACCCCTTTCGTGAAACCACTGTTTATGTTATTTGAAAATATAAATAATCATTATTTCAACAATAAGATAATATTACGACGACAAATCTACAATTAATAAAATTAATATATTATTCTTGATTATGTTCTTTCCACTATACGCGATATTTCCACCATTGGATAATACATAATATTAATACGAAAATAAGTAATGACTTTATGTAGCTCGTAAAACTGTATATTATTATACATATATACACTAATTCACATTGTACATAAATAATATGAAATAAATATAAAAAATTCAATACGTATAAATTATAATTTATTACTAATGTTATACTTATTTCATGGACTGACTCTAAAATTACTAATAACATATCAAATTTGTATAAAAGTTACTTATATGTAGTCAACATTACTTTGATATTTTCTGTAAAGAACACATTTTCTAACGAAAAAATCTTAAGTGTACTTTAAGACTTTAAGTACAGTGTACACATAACAACACATTGAATAAACACATTTGTTCGCATACGACGCATTATCGAATGTTTTCCCATACAGGAATATACTTTAATATTTTTCCTGTAGTGCGTTGTTCAAAAATGCTTATATTTAATTTTAAGCATAACGAAGAATGCATTGGTTTCACAATTACGTATTTCTTTTACGACTGAATAGTGAATACACTTTTTTGGTCAGACATAAAGTTTCGATTACCACAAATAGGGTATGGATCTGTTAGAAAATTGCATCTAGTTGCTACAATATTTAGCTCATTTTTCTAATTTCTCAAACAATTTTCTTTACTACGAAAAATATGTGAACAACTGCAATATTTACGAAAACTGTAATTTCAACGAACTTAATTTTAAATATTTTATGATAACTAATGCAATTTTAGACTTAAGGAGTTGAACATTTTTTTGAATATTAACATAAATGTATACTACATTGTATAAGAAAATATTTTTGAAACTATTACATTGACATTATACATAAATTTAATATTTTGAAATTTATTTCTCAATAATGTTCAATATAATTTGCAATTTAAGGTTTGACGGTTTTAAAATTTAATAAATACATAATAATTTACCAATTTTTTTAACAAGCATTTGAATTTTAAACTTCGAGTAACATCTATATGATTTAGATATTATTTTGTTGATAATGTTAAATATAATTAGTAATTTTGCTATTTTTTTAACATGTTTTAACTGCGAAACAACGTTGTTCACATATCCAACTATACATCATTTTCGTTACTAAATGGCGGGTTGTGCTGATTACGACGTGCGACATACCGAAGACCGTCTCGTCATCACCATATACAAGTTTTTATTTCCATCTCAAATCATCCGATTATACTACCAGATTATGTATATTATTATTTAATATTTATACTAATATCTACCAATTTTATTTTTAACATTATTTCAAGTACTTATATAAATATGCAGTGTTTATATTTTATGTCTATGCTTTTAAAGGACGGTATGTTTACATATTCTGTTTTCATCTATTTAACGGGGATTATAGCAAAAAAAACTTAGTATATAAATATTCATAAACAAAAGAAGTATATTTTAGAGGAAATTTCATGTCCATTTTATAAAATATCGTATGGAAAATAATACACTATAACTTTTATGCAAAGTGATTTTTACATATATGATATTCCCTCCAAAATATGCTTCACTTTAAATTTGCTAATAGATGTTTAATCTAAATGTACAATTATTAATGTTCTGCGTTACTGTAATTTTACCATATTATTAGACTGAGTCAGCATTGTTGAAAAACATACGGATATAACGTCCTACTCCGGGATATAACCGAACAACTATAATCACAATTTTTTTTACTGTAATTATAATTACCTTATTTAATAATAAATAATAATATAAGATAACATGCTTGAGAAGTATCAAGCAAGGCGTAGGTACCTGAATAAAATTATGGAAAAAAAAATTCAATAATTTACATTTATTTTCATTAGGTATAATTTTTAATAATTACATAATCATATCATAAATTGGTTATTTATAATAAATTAAAAATAAGTACAATACATTTTACAATTTTATCATAAAAAAAAAATTAACTAACTAATAAAAAAAATATTAAATTATATTATTAGTCGACCAAAAATGTATACAAAATTTGCACCGAGAAAAAACTATCTGTGAAGGAACTACTAATCCAATTTCTGCATTAATTATATTTAAATTTAAAGATATTTTCTATGTACCCTCTTTTTTAAATTTTTATTCATTAGTTTTTAATTGTTGTATAAATGTCAAATAATTTAAATGACGCTCCTGTTACATCATATAACTTTTTTCACACTATAATATTATGTTTTATGCATAAACCTATATAATATAAGCAAAAATTATAACACTCAACTAGATAAGAAATGTATTCTTATTTACATAAATAAATACCTAAATATTATATTATTTTATTTCATTTTACAATATGAATTATGAACTATACTATAAATATAATTATTCAAAAATCGTAATTAACATAACTTTAGACTAATATGCATATAACACACGATAAACGCAATAATTTTTAGTAATACAATAACTGTTTCTATATCAATATATTTCTAATTATACTTAAAATTGATAATAATTATTGTGTGTGAATGTAGAAACTGAATACCTTACCAATTTGTCCATTTCCCAATAATAGTTTCTGAATTATACATTATATTTATTGACTTATTGCATAAGTATTGTGTATAATGTATATTGTATAATATATAAAATATAAATTGTCTGACTGTAAATGTATTTTCTTTTTTAATAAAAACGAAAACAAACAAATTAATTTCTACATAATATAATAATAATTTATATAATAATATAATATATAAATATTAAAATATCTAAATAAAATATTAAATATTTAAATTGTGTATGAAAATTAATGTAAATGGTAAGAGAGGGAGAGAAAGACTGAGGAAAAGATGAATATATGGAATAGAGAGTGATACAAAAATATACCTGGTATGGATTAATAAGATACATTCGATGTAAATCGTATACAATCAGTACGTGAATCGGAAAAAAAATTTGGAGGTGTTCTATATAGTCTTAATATACTTATATAGACTTAAAAATTTGCTTTCCCCCTTCCTAAATACAAACACAATATAAAATACAATTATTCCATTTCATATTAATTTATCGAAAATTCTACAAATTTATCTAATATATCAACATACAAGTTCCCAAATATTTTCATATGCCTACATATTATACTATTATAGTTATTTAATTATTACAGCAAATTAATGCAGAGGCGCCATTTAGGGGGATAGGATTTAATTAGGAAGCATATTTTGGCTATTTTAAAAGAATATGAATCCGCACTTTAATTATAACTATTTAATTTTGCCTTATTTAGTATATTTATATAAATATAAATTATATACGCCCTGGTTTCAGTAAAAATAATTAATGGGATTAAAAAATTTTTAAAAAGTAGAAAGCTTTATATGCTGTGTCCTCCACCCAAATTACCAAAAATACTGAATGTCTATATACAATCAATAATTGTTTTAAATTTAAAATAAGTTAGACTATAGTATTTAATTGTTATACTTCTGTATAAAGTATTTAATATATTTAGGTACTTATTTCTTTCTTATCCAATTAATCTAATGGTTTCGATAAAACAGAATGCATGGTAAATGATGATTTGACTCTGACAAACAGCATATCCTTCAGTATATTCTTGCTTGTACTTCTGGGAATTAAATATGCTAAAAAACAAATTATTAAGATAATAATATTTTAAATATTATATTTAAGGCGGACTGCAAAAAAATATGTCAATAAATTAGTTACCTACTGTGTAATTTACTAATGTTGGTAAAGTTTTTAGGGGATTAGTCGTGACAATGCCGGAAAATCAGCCGATCTTTTGTCATAACAAAAAAGGATCCAATTTAATGTATACTGTATATACGATATGTGTATCTATATCGACTATACATAAACCATTATTTTTGCACCGTCCCTAGTAGTAATTTAGGTTAAGACTGAAATGTCATTTGGGGAAAAGCAGGGTAAACCACGACTCCCCTATATTTTTCACTCTTTTATTGCATCAATATGCAAACGCCACCTTCATAATCTATAATCATATGGACAAATGGACTTATTGTACATTTGTACCATTTTGTTGTTTGTATCTTGTATCCTTGAGGGTTATTAAACATTGAATAATATGTTTAATAAAATAATAATTAAAAAACTTTGTACATTGCTGTAAAATGAATCGCAAATGAAGTTGTCAGTTACTAACATATTAATTTAATATCAAATAAAATTAGCCTTATCGACGTTAAACTTGACCTGCTTCAATTTTCACTCCCACTATAAAAATACGGAGATGGTGCCCCTGCTGTAGGATAGTCTACCACTATCCTACATGTGTTATTGGTATTCTCATCGAGGACTTTTAAGGAATACCTGAGAAAATGTACCTATAAATAACTCCAAAGAATTAGACAGCCACAAATCCCCTTAACTTAATGGATTGACAAGTTGAAGATGATTGAAATATTTATTTTTATTTATTTATTTATTTTTACGGGACAAGCCCTTTTACAAAAATATAATATAATAATTTAATCAACATTCAAACGCATGGTGTTAATAATAATAATAATAATAACAATTATAACATAGTAATAATAAAAATAATAATAATAATCAAAACATATTTTATAAGTATAACAATAATAATAGGTAGTGATTTCAAATCGCGAAAAAAGACAAAGCCCTCACCCTAATACACTCACGAGACAAAAAAAAAAAATCAACATCATTACAAATTTGATTACATAGGGTGAGTGCTCTGGGGAAAAAATAATCGGTACAAATTTTTTTCCTACAAAAAGGCAAAAATATATGGAAATATATGGAAATATAAAACTTAGCTGTTGAACTCCATATAGTTGGGTGGTAATAAAGTGATAAAAAAAATTAATAATAATTAATTAATAACAATAATTAATAGTAATTAATTATTAAACTATGTGTAAAATATTACAGAACTAAAAAAGGATCTGTATTTACAGATCTAATAACCAACAATTTACAGAATGATTAACTTTATCGGAAGTATAAGCAACGTTAAATTTAAATTACCGTAATGTTAGTGCCTTAAATATTTTGTAAGTCACTACTATGCAATTTGCAATTCCACCATTAAATATAAAATATAATTTATAATTTACAAATAGTTTAATGTAACTTAAATAACCACCTACTTTATAATTATTTTATTACAATAATTACAATATTACTGTTACTTTTTTATTACTATAAATGAGATTATTGAATTGTCGAGTTTAGATTATAACTATTAAATATAAATGCTATTTAGATATTATTAAATAAACGTTAATAATAAGGAATAGGAATAAAAGATTACATATATCATAGGAAAGACAAATATCGCAAGAAAACCAACTAATTTCACATAGGTATAACCAGTGCCGTAGCAAGGGGTAATAGTACCCCTGGCAATCTAATGTAAAAAATTATGAATTATAATTAAAACTCATTATTTGTATATCTATGTGCAATAATATGTTTTTGTATCTTAAACTTTCTATGTACTTATAACTTTTTATATAAAGTAATAAAATTTTTTTTTTATTTATAAATATTATTAAATTTTTTTAATACGCTTTTTGTAATACTGCGCCCCTGGAAAAAGCTCTCTTGCCAGTGCCTAGCTACGGCAAGATAGGGGTATAACAAAAAAGTTTGCAGAAGATTTTAAATCAGTTTCTAACTTACAGAATAATATCCCTAAAAAACAAACAACAACAAATAACCAGCATCATGGTTTCAAATACGACAGATCGGAGTTGTAAGAGAAAAACCATATATCATTTATTAAAACTAAAATATATAAAAAGGCTTTCTCTTTTCAATCCTTAATTTGAAGTATAAAAAAAAATACAATCATGTTTTGAGTGTGTATCTATTGACAATCACTATTAGCGCCCATAGCCAGTTACTCAAGTAAATAAAAAAAGATAATGCTTCTTCCTAGCATACCAAAAATTCAAAATAACTTTTTTCTAGACCTTTCAATAGGATGAGATAAGAATTCATTAAGATACGTACCATTATTTGAATCTTTTAATGATTTTAAATTTTTGACAAAGTGTTTCGATGTCAAACGACGAAGTTTCAATCTATTCATTTTTTCTATGAATGTAAATGATTTTTCTTTATCTTCTTCCGTGAATGCTTCCTTAGGAGGTTTTTTGATTTCTAGTGTTTGAAAATCTATTGATATCCAATCGAATGCATTACACTCTAAATATGAAAACAAATTAATCAGTAAATTAAAAAATCTATATTTATACTTTTAGATAGTAAGTAAAAAAACTGAAAAATGTACAAAGTATACACAGTAGTAATTTATAATAAATAATATAAACTTTACGTTTAGTTGATATATAAAATATCTACTATTTATGGAATTTGAAAATAATAATTCCTAGATAGTTCTACGTTATAATTTTTAATATTTATGATTATTTATAATAATAAACAAGTAATAAATGTTAACCACTTAAGCTTATAATTTTATGTAAAAGCTTGTAACTTATAAAAAAATGAATTTTAATTTACATACTTTGATATTCGGTCACTGTATCTGAAAAATTAAAATTTGTATTATTGCTTACAACAAATCTAATAATCCTAAAAAAATATAATATTGATGATGGGATGGTTCATAATGATACGGAAAAGAAATGTACAAACCAATAGGATCTATTAATTCTTGATTGTGTTAGATAAAAGTGTAATACATCTTAATATATTTAATTTTATAATGAGATAATTAAGTCAAATGGGCATAATATTATATATTTAAAACGATTTATTAGAATGAATGTATCACCTCGGATTGGTTACTGGCAATGGCGTAATTAAGAATTTATCTTGAGGGGAGATATAAACATTTTTTTACAAATATCAAATATTTATTATATTCTCAAGTACTTAATCTAGCCAGGCGGACCTAAAATTCCAGAAAGTAAAAAGATAAAAAGATAGTAATTATTTTCACTATTATGATAGTCATTATATTCTGGAAAATTATATGCGTTCCTCTATCCAATGTATAAATATATATATAAGAAAACAAGCTCTTGAAGAGATCTAACCCCACCTTAATTACTTTACTGCTTACTGGGTTAGTATAATTTATAGTATATGTTACTTTTAAATTCTGTTGTTTGAACAATTAATGTATAAGGTATTTAGCAAAATATATAACATACATTTTGTATATACAACATATACAACTTAAAGATATTATTTATTGTTCTTTAGTAAGGATTTTTTTTTACTGGGTATGCGAATTTAAAAAAACTTAAATTACATAAAAAATTATATTAATAATTCTAATTAAAACTTTATCATTTTTCACTATAATATAATATACATAATATGTTCAAACTAATATATTAAGGACTATAAACGTCTATTTTTAAAAGTTAAGTAATAAAAATATTTAAGTCTTAGTATCTCTAATTTACCTAGATCTTCATTACATATCAATTTTTCGGCTTTTTTTCGATGTTCTGTAAAATTAAGTTAATATAATATAAATATATTTGTACTAATGTATCATGAACAGTCCTAATATACTTCTAAAATTAATTTATTAATAATAATAATAATTTGATCAAATTAACCAATTAACTACAAAATTTAACATTTATAATTAGAACTGTTACAGTTATTGATATAGGTAACTTATTTCAATTCATACCATCTGCAAAAATGAATAGATATTCTAAGTCTGAAAAAATAAGGTACAAATGTAACCTTAGTAATGACAACCTTAATTGTTTGATATATTTTTATTATATCGTCTGCCAAATGTTAAAAAAATATAAATGTATACAAAACGTACTAAAATGATTTTTTTATTATTATTATTATAATCCGAAATTCTGCAATTTATATAAAACGTATTACCACAAACTTTTAAGATTAGATTTATATTCATGTATAAATTTACGATTTATTGAGAATTATTAATATAATTATGTAGCTGTATTACCTATCAGATCGAAATTTATATTTATCTTAATTCTAATAATTGTACAGACACTAAAAAATAATCTATATCAGCCCTTTAGGCTGATATGAATTGTACCTAAAAACAAAGTGCGTACTTCGATATTGGAAGTATTTAGTATGAATTTGAGAAATGTGTTCTTATTAATTTAAAATAAGTAGTGTTAATATTTAAAAGGAGGTACTTTTTAGTATAAAGTATATTAGTATTCTATATAATTATAAAATATAACTCATAGCAAAGCATAAAGTAAGTAGGTACATACAACATAACTTCTGGGAGTCATATTGCTCTGATAATGCTAAAACCATATAATATAATTAGTTTTTAAATCAACGAAAATTAAATAATACAAATAATCAGTGCCGGTTATAGGAGAATAATCTGGGGTGTTACACCCCATTAAAAATACTTGAGTCATTGCAGTCGACAAGTTTGAAATTTTGATGTATAAAACGATAAGTCAAAAATTATTATCCTTTTTAATACAATTATTTAAGTAGGAAGATAATAACGTTATTTGAGATTATAAATCCTGTGACTATACTAATCGTATGTTTGGTAAAATTAATGACATTAAACAAAAATTATCGGAAATAAATAGTCACCGAATTCTATTTATGTCTTGTTAAGCACACAGGTTAAATACGTTTCTTGAATATAATTGCGGTGCAAGCGTAATAATTGTTTATTCATTATTTTGTTTAGAACAGTTATATGTTTTCTTTTCAGCAAATACAAAAAGGTACATCACCAAAGTTATCGAAAATTTAAAACACTTTCCACTTTCGAAATTTATTAAAAAGCTTAAAGTGAGTCCATTTGCTCAGGTTAATAAGTCTATAAAAATTGTCTGCTGGTTTATATTAAAGCAATTCTATATATTTTACAAGAAATGACACATTTACAATACATGGTCAAAATACACGTTTGCAAGTTTTAGAACATTAAATATAAACAATAAAACATTAAATATATTTTAACATGTAAATGATTTTACAATGCGTTTATAGGTATTTTATAAAAAAACATTATGAACAAGAACAAAATATTTACCGAAAAGCTTTAGTGACTAAAACATCATTGATACGATTGTACGATTACTTTAACCGAAATGCGTAATAAAAATGATTCAAATTCAACGAATTATTTACTAAATGGCTAGTGCAATTATATTTTCCAAGAAAAGAGGATTCGATCCAGATCAGATATTATTATAAAAGGCTCAAGCCAAATAAGTTTTACTCAAATTGAGATACACAAGCTGAATAGAAATTATAGCTTTATAAATAAATTCAGCTTTGCTAAATGGCATTTATAAAAGTTTTAAATTTATTAATATCTTATTTGTTGAAACATTTACAAAAATGAATATCCATTGTTGAACCTTTAATGGACGTCTTTAAATTCCATGGACATAATAGTCTTCTCATGATGATATTGAAAAATAAATTGTATTTTTTTTAGCGAGATGTGGTACATCAATATTTAATGATTTTTAGCATTATAAAAAATCTAACATACTTAAATAAAATTATACAGTTAACGAAAAAATAAAAAAAAGTTTGAAGGTTAAATTCCTTTAGTCCTCGGAGAATTAGTGGTTTATTATACTTAATGATTTGAATGCAATGATATTGTATTAGAAAATATGAATATGAGCAAAATTCAATATATTACAATATACTATATTAATAATCCATTCTAAAATTATACTACACTTGTATATTACCTATGTTAATACTCAATAAAAATGTTAAGCCCCTACGATCAAAACTCAATTCGTTATCACGAAATATAAAAATTAAAAATAACAGAAACCGTAATTTTGCCGATTTTACACCATTTTTTTGGAAATTTTTCTTCTCCCAAGGAAAAACATTTGAGAAATTCGAAAAATGAAGTAAATTAAGTACCAACTAGACGCAATTTGCTATCGAAAGCATACCTTATTAGTAATCGGACCAATATTTCTACCCTATAAAATGTTTTCATAAATAAAAAATAAAAAATAAATTGTAAAACAAATACATTCCTCGCTTCGCTCAGAATCTAAAATAAATGTTATCGATTGTAAATAAAGTGTACAAATTAATTTTTATATCTTCAGTTAAGACTACATAATATTATATAAGTAGCACGCATATAGCAAGTTTAAAATTATTGTAATTTTTCAATCTTACAAATTACCAAACTTACAATATCATATGACTAAAAACTGTCATAAAGATATTTTTGTTATGATAAATATAAGAAAATTGGTGAAAACTTGGTTTATGATCAAAAATAGAAGAATATAATTATAAAAATAATTATTAATGTCATAGAAATAAAAATTGACAAATATATTTAAAGACTTAAAGTGCATAATTGTTATTTATATATTATTATTTTTTTTATTAAATTTAATCTGCGGCAATTGGGGCCAGTTATTTATTATTAGGTAGGTACTATTTAATATTTAAATTACTAAAATCTATAATGAATACATATATCCAACATATCCGTATTTTTTTACAAATCAACAAATTCATGTTTTTAGTCTTCCTCTCTTAAAATGTGGGCCACTGGCCCTGCAAATAATTGCAATTTTTATATTTACGAATATATTATAATTTTTAACCAAATAAGTTATTCATCATATATATATATATATAGTATTGTAGTAGGTAATTAATAAGTTTAACATACTTTTAACGACATTATATTTATCAAGACCTAAAACAGGTAATAACGAATAGGTATTATTATATAAATGTATGATATTCAAATTGAAGAATGGTAAACTTTTTTAGCAAAAATAATATTAATATTAAAATTAGTTTATGACTGTATAATAATTTAAATAATATTTAATACCTAAACTAATATAACTAGTATAACACAAGTATAAACATTTTATTTTTTTAAGAACAGTTTTATATTTCTAAATTTAATTTAATATTACTGACTACTGTAGTATTATGTAAAGTATTGAATTATTAATATACGATGATAGAATCGCAATTAATGTTTCAGTATTTAGATTTTAGATATATTTTCAACTATTGTTAAACATTTCAAATAATTAAATATATTTACTTGTTATCCAAGTAAAAGTATTTTTATTAAATTCTATAAAATAATAATAATTTATCTAGATAATAGTCAATGATAAAATGATATCATTTATAAATAGGTAAATTTATATATTAATTAAATTGTAATATATTATAAATTTATAATTTAAATATTTGAAATATTAAATAATTTTACCTGAAATATAATCTTCAAAATAAGATCGGAACGTTAAGTTGTATAATGTAAATTTATTCAAAAAATATGGTACAATGCATTCTGATATATCTACAACAATTTGATTTTAATTTTATATTAAATATATATATATATATATATATATATTTGATAATTAGTAATAAACTAATAGACTAACAATTACTATTAATAGACAAACTTGACCTATAACTACGTAAATATTAGTTATTGGAAAAGTAATGTTATTTTTGTGTAGATTAAATTAAATTTGATAATATAATAAACCACTAATTTCTTCGGGGATCGAAAAGACGAAAAAGGAACGACCTTCCTGCTTTATTAGTTTAGGTATAAACTATACACAAATTAAGCCTATTTGAATAATAGTGGAAGTAGGTCTCATGTGATACAACATTATGGATTTTTTCTTATATACTTGAATATATGTCATAATATTAGCACCATCACACACATAACATTGGGCTACATATTTTTTAAATCTAAATTATTATTCAAAATAGTATAAACATTCTAGATAAACTCTCTCTCTTGGTATTCAACCCTTAAGGTTGGTTTTGCAGTTGGACATGCGCTCTCTACTCTTCCCTGTTCCCAGCTAACCTCTTCAGTTCGGCGTAACTTGATAGTCTAGCATCGGAAATCATTTGTTTGACAAATAAAGTTCTTGGACGTCCTTGGCCCCTTTTACCTTCCATTTTCCCTTCTATATTCTGTAGATTAGCTCATTTTCGTGCCTCAATATGTGACCAATCATGTTCCATCGTCTTGCTCTGATGGTTTTGAGAATTTCTCTGCCATCATCTATTATATTATATATTATATATCTGGAAATAAGATCCAGAATCGCACAAGCGAAGTCAGCATTTATGAAGAAGAAAAATTTGTTATGCTCCAATAGCATGAGTATTAGAGTGAGGAAACGCTTCATTAAAGTGTATGTATGGAGTGTGGCACTATATGGCTGCGAAACATGGATTCTGAATAAGGCAGAACAACAAACACTCGAAAGCTTTGAAATGTGGTATTGGAGAAGGATGCTGAGAGTGAGTTAGATAGAACACCGTACCAACGAAAGCATACTAGATAAACTATCAGCGTTATAAATTGGCATATGAAAACAACCAATATATTTTTCATAAATATTCATATTTTTATCCAAAAATCTAAGTGTGAACCAAACCAACAACCAAGCATCAAGTTATCAAAATAAAATAATATAAATTTACTATTTATAGTTTAAAAATTATAATTTATAAATGACAACGAATATTTTTATACTGATAATAGGTCAGAAAACGCGATTATAATTACCGTATTGACCTTCATAGTACGATTGCTTCATGTATACTTCTACCCCTCCCCACAACAAAAAGTGACGTCAACGACATGGTGGCGAATAGATTGGTGCCAGGTAGATTAAAAATGTTAGAATATAATTATAAATTCTGCCAAAGATTTTTTGTAGTTCAGCGCCACTGTATAATAATAATATAAGCAATAAATAGCTACCCCTAAAACATATTCATTCAATAATTTTCAGTGTAATCGAGAAAATATCTACTTATGTCTTAGATAATATTATTTTTACTATATACTCAGATAAGTACATCAAACACACTTACACACATTGACATTTAGAACTTTTTGATTCCCAGGGAAAAACTAAAATTAAGAAATACCTATCACAATATGATATCCTACGATATTAGGTACAGTTCATTTAAAAATTAACTATATATTTTAAATAAATTCATATTATATATAAGACATTGCATTACAAATTCTAGGAATTATTTTATAGAATTTCTTACTTTTAGAAATGTCGAAATTTTAAAATATGATACAAAATTAAAATATTAATAATTATACATTTATACAATGTTAGTTATTATTATAAGGGGTATAATAGTTTGTTTTATAAAGATAAAACATCAACAATAATATTTAATTAATTTATTAAATAATTTACTATTGATTTACTTATATGCTTTTATAATAATTCAAAAATTATTTTTAAACCATAAAATGGATGTTATTAAATCAAATTTCCTTAATTTTTTCTCATCAATCACGAAAGTTACACTATTTACAAACGTACTTACCGATTATTAACTTCAACCAAACAACAACCCACTCAAAAATTTAAACATCCAACACACACTAGCACTCACAAGTTTTACTTGGCAAACCCATTCACATCTTGTTGTGTTATTTCATACATACACACAGTATTAAGTGGCGTTTAAATATCGAAACATATGTCTTTGTTATCCGGGGTGCAAGTGCTAGAAACTTACGTTCAAAACCCGAATATATAATTTATTTTTTTTAAATTTAGCCTAATATTCATGTAGTTAATATAAGAGATTTTAAAATGATAAATAGTTATTTATATAAAAGTTTATATTGTATTAATTTTGTAATTCGGAGGTAGTTATATTGACAATTAAATAGTATAATTTTTTTATAAGCACTTAATATTATTAAAACTTAAGCATGTGAATTTATTAGAATTATCTATAAAAATATTGTTAATTACTATTCAATTGTTCCACATATGGAACAAACTCCTTAGAAAATTGCATTATTTCTATAAACTCAAGGAAAATGAAATTCATAAATTCCAACTGATTTGTAAAACCTGTTCTTGAAAGATCTGAAAAACAATATACAATTAATGAAAATATTTTCTAAATCTTACTATTTTCAAAAATTATAATTGACTAAAATATTAATAGATACTAGATAGTAGATCTATAGTAGATAAGTGTTTTGGTATTTAAAATTTAGATACTAATTACTTACTTTTTACACTTTGTATAAGTGATATAAAATCAGAATATAAACATAAAATATTTTTGAAGTGATCAATCAACAAACTTATGACTAATATTCTTGTAGAAATAAAATCTAAAATATATAATATACACTTTTATTGATAAATTAAAATATATTAATAAGTATATTTTATAAAATAAAAAAGATTGGCAGTTGATGCTTTCAGTAGTTAGAAATTAATGGTGGAATGTTATTTGATATATTAAAAATAAAATTAGAATACAATAATATTGGAATCAAAAAAAACGATTAATCAACACTAAGTCAGATATCCTAATGCAATGAAAATGTATTTTTCTAATTTTATTTATTTATCAAATAATACGCAACAGAAAAATTAGTTATTATATATTAATGAAATGCAAGTTCATGAAATATGTAGATTCCGCAATTTTTTTTATTTTCGGCCGTTAATAATTATTCCTGTTTCAATTCCATTTAATTTTTAACATTTTTTTTGTGCATATTCAATAGTATATCATAAAACATATCAAATTTTCAACTTAGTGTATTTTAAATACAATATTCAAAAAAATATATCATGTTTCACTTAAAATTCCAATTTTACATGCTTTAAATAAAAATTGGAATTAAAGTTTTACACATTTTTTTATAACTGAATTAAGTTATATATGATTATACTTCTATTAAATGTTGAAACCGTAAAACCCAAAATTACATAATTATATTGAACATTATTGAGAAAAAAATTACATTATTAGAAAATATTCAAAGTTCTAAATTAAGACATAAAATCAATGTAACAAGTTCAAAATATTTTCTTATACTACGTCAAAACTTATATAACTATCAAGTCCCTATGTTAAAAATTGTATTAATTATCATTAAATATTTAATTTAACTTTCCAAGAATTTCGAAATTTTTCGGTTATTTTTTCTGACGCCAAAGAAATTTAAATTATACCTTATTTATGGTAATCGAACTATTATTTATACCAGATAAATTGTTTTCAAACATAAAAAAGTACGCACTATTGAAAAAACAATATATTCCACGTAGATACCAATAAGTAATAATTTTCTAGTTTATTTTTTAAATACTGCTTTTGAAATTATGTAATGAAACTATGATGCATATAAAATACACATTATCACATAAAGATATTTAAATTATATATTCTGCATATATTAAATTTTAAATTATTTAGTGAAGATATATTTAATAATATATGAATATGATATACCTATCTAGGATACAAATAGTAAAATTAAAATGTATACAAAATAAATATTTTCATAAATTTAATGATAAATATAATATGTATTTAATTATTTTTTCATAAAAAAATTCTAGTATATGACATTAGAGCTTACACGAATGTAAAGTGTAATTTCGTTGTAGACTTAAAGATTGCTGATTAATGATAGACATGCTAGTTTGTTTTTGGAAACTATAATTCTTCATCATGAAAAATACTCTTGTAAAATAAACAATTCGTGTTAAATATAATTTATATAAGCAAATTTATTAATATAGATAACACATACCTTTTCTTCATGAAATTTATAAATCGGTTGGCATAATTTGTAGGGTTTTGTACAGATACATCAGGACTAATAAAATTGTTTTTATATGTAAACTCTAGACGTTTTTGTATTCCATATATTTGTAGTATATCAATAATTCCAACAAATAATAATAAATTTTGTCCTTTGGAATTTTGAGCCTTTATGACATCACCAGTAGTATTGTTCATTTGAATCGAACTTAACTTTAAACGACTTAATGTATTCCGAAGATTTATATTACTGTTTTGTAAATTATTGTTTTCTGCGCCTTCTTCTGTTTGAGAAATATCTTCGTTATGAATACCCAATAAGAGACTATAGTCCATAATTTCTAATTCTTCTAATAATTTACAATCTCTTTCAATATTTTTAATAAGATTCTTGTATGTTTCTTTATCCAAAATTATACCTTTCTCGTATTCTTTTTGGAAATCTAAGTCTTTAAAAGTAGGTGACTTTTTTTTCTTTTCCTTATCGGAAGCATATCTTTGGTAGGAAGAACCTTTTAGATCATATTTTTCATGAATTTTCAAATTAGAAGAAAACACATTGTTCATAATTAATAATTTATTTTTAAATCTATAGTTATGTTGAAATTCATAAATACCAGAAATTTTTGGCAACAGAGTATTTTTATTTTGAATTATATACAAGTAGTATGTAGGCAATATGTTTTCCAAAACATTACTTTCATTTTGCAGTATTGATTTCATTATAAATTTTTTATCCTGTGTCATGTAAAATAATGATGCACTTGCACCTGGATTAGAAAACTTATTAAAAGCTGCATCAAAAGATGTTTGATAAGTATCTAACTGAATGTCGAAGATATCCATGATATGACGAAATACATTAGGAGCAATCGACCTTAAAGTGAACCCTTGAAAATTGTACTTAATTTGTTCACTACCATCATGTGAAAAATACTTAGTTAGTGAGGTTTTAAAATGACTAAAATACAAATCTGTTTTGGGCGTTGAATCCATTGTTTTTATAAAGTGACTAATTCCTAATTGTAAGAAATCCACATTTTTGCTCAGTTGATTATTGTTATTTTGGGTTTGAGATAATTCAAATGATGTATCGTCTTCAATGATCATATCTAAAACCGACGAAAAATAAATAATTATAAATAATATCATAAAGTTTAAAAATATGTAAAACTGCGTATTTTATAATTAATCTTGAAATATATCTCCCAAATAATATTGTAGTTTGTTTTATACAATATTTTTAAAAAATAAAATTCTTGACTTTTACGTAATATACTATAAAATTAATATAAATAAAGTAAGAGTATGTCTATTACACCTGTCCATTATTGAATTTGATAGATACATGAAAAACTTTTGGGAAATTCGAAAAATGAGCTAAATAAAGTACCAACTAGATGAAATTCGGTATAGAAGTGGTAAAAATTGCCGATTTTCCGCTTTTCAAAGAAAAACTTTTATGAAATTCGAAAAATAGCTTAATGAAGTACCAAGAGGGCACGATTTGCTACCGAAATATGCTTTCGGGTATGCCCCCACTGTAATAATCATACAATTATTTCTATCCGAAAAAATGATTTCATACTTAAAAAAAATCATTGTAGGAACAATACATTCCTCGAATTCTAAAAAAAAAATTGTTTTGGGTATATGGGCCTCACTAAGGGCTATATAGCTTCTCTTAAATTATAATCGTAATCCGGCCCTGCTAACAATTAATATTATACGACGGCAGTCAGCTTAACTACATATTTTTGTGGCATAGAAGGGGAACTAGATTGTGTGAGATGTGGAGATGCGCTAAACTGACCAATTTACGTCCGACACCGTACCTTTCTTAAATGGAACAGAGTATACACCTTATCCTATTTTTCATTTCCTCCACAAAACTACTATTCTTTTGCACTATCGATCATAAGTATTTATAACCTAACCTATCAGTCTCACAAATGATGTATACTACATCATTACTTATTTCAACATAATATGCCTTGACTTATAAATTTATTAATTACTTCCTTCAAAATCATACTCTGTTTTGTTTTAAGTGACTAAAATACTAATATAAATATTAAAATAAAACATTAAGTATAGTAGAATTTTTTTTTTTTTAACTGTATACAAAAATATGAATTTGGTACATTCGTGCACATAAAACCGTTAAAATTAAAATTAAAACATAATTCAGAAACAAATAATTTTATTTCTATAATAATGGGAGTAATGTACATAAAATAATATGGGTACGTATAGTATTTAGTGTTACCTTTATATGTGACATCTTTATTAATGATGAAACTTTGGAATCCTTGTTTCAGACTTTTATCATTGAAATCTTTTGAGTTATCTAATAATTCCATGAACCATTTTAAATCTGATTCATCTATTAACACTTTAATATAATTTGTTATGATAAATATATGAATTATACTTGTATACTTTGAAATAAAAATATAATAAATAATTAGCAATATTAAATCTTCTGTTTCCTTTTTGACGACGTGATGTTTTACCTATCAATCACATGTCAGGGTGGAATATGGTTTTTGGTTAACCAAAATAATAATATAACCAACTATAATATTTAGTTCATAATGATTAGGCTTTTTTTGGGTAATTATGGGTGGCGTCCAGAGTTCAGACGCCATTACGTGTAAAAAGTCAATGCTACCTAGGAGTTGAAAACTTGACCTCGCGACGCCGAAATATGTGTTTAGAGTTTAGACCACTCACCCACATCGGAGACCTCAATAAAAATATATGGATAATAATAGGTAATTGATTTGAAGAACAAATTTTATTATATGGAATATATTTTAATATTTGTTTATTTGCAATGATTAAAGCAAAATGGATTGCCAACTCTATACCTAGATTTTGAAAGTTTCGCACAATTACTAAATAGTAAAAATTAGCTTGTAAAATGTTATTTTATAAAACTACTAATAATATATTATTATTAGATAAAACGATATAAATTGATCTTAAAAATTAGGTCGTAGTAAAATATGCGTATTATTATGATCGTGTGCATAAGAAATAAAGTTTTAAATTATATTGGGTCTTGGGTATCCGATGTAATGAAATTAACACATAGTTAGAAAAGTTGATTTCAATCTAAATTTCATTTGAAACACTATTTAATAAAAAAAAAAAAACATATTAAAAGAATACTGATTTAGTCTATACTATTTGATATAGTCTATACTGATTGATAATTTGGAACATTTCTTCAAAAATAAAAAAATATTAATAAACAATTCTAAAATTCGTCTACATTTAGTATTGAAGATAATAATAATAACTTCACACTTTGACTTTAGATAACTTAACGGTTATTAAATGAAAGTGGCCCATATTTTTGGACTTTTATAAATTCGTTAAATAAAAATAATAATAAAAATCAAATTAAGGAATATACAATAATAGAAAGAAAACTTCAATATTTTATAATTCTCTATCTTTATAGATGGAAAATATATAAACTCAAAAAAGTATATGATTTAAATGTTTAAATATGTATTACCTCCTATGTCTCTAAATTTGCAATCTATAAAAACCTAATATTAAAAGTTATCTTGGAAAAAGTAATAATTTTTCACTAAAAATTCCACAAGATCATAATATCTCAGTCTAATTTGCTTGTAAGAAATTTTAACAATTTTTCCTGTAAATCCCAGAAAAAATGATATTTTTCTTGTCAGAACCAAGTACTTCACACTCATTTTGAACTTACGTATATTTACCACTGACCAACTTTCCGTGACGATATGGACAGTTCTAATTTTAATGCAACCTTCGTGACATCTACAATCTATTTAACTGAGTGAAACATTTTTTTCTAAAATATACGATATAATAAATTGATATATATCTTATTTTAATAAATTACGTTTATACAGCTTCTTCCCAAAATAAACGACAGGAATATATTAAAAATATATAGCAACTAGAGATGTTAAATTTCAGAAATTTAATTTTGAAGAAATTTCCTAGTGAAAATTTCCAGAAATTTCAAAAATATATGTTTTTTGAAAATTTAACTTTAATTTAACCTATCAAACCTAATTTTTTTGTTAACTAGCTTTAATGAATTTAAAATTAATCTTTAAATTAAGACAAATATTTTATTTCCTAATTTGATCTAATTTTTAAATGATATTAGTAAATTTAATGTAAATAAATAATAATAAATATATATGTTTTTAAATAGACATAGACTCAATTCTTTATTATAAGTCATATTTAGTCAAAACTATTTATTTTATTTTATACTTAAATAATAAATATTATTCAAAAGTTCAAAACAATAAAACAAATGTATGGGAAAATTAAAAAAAAAAAAATGTTTTTTCAATTTCAAGAAAGACATGAGAATATTCCATATTTAATAATAATGACTAGTTAATAATAATAACTCAACAAGAGTCAAGAATACAGGATTGAATAATATTTTAAACTTTTAGAGTTAAATATTACTAAAATACTCATTGTTAAGACGCTGTGTCGCTGTATAACACTATAACGAATTATCTAATCAGTAATCACACACATTAACATTTTAACATTTTCCCGCTAATATACGATTAGAAGTCCGTGATTGGAGATATCACAATAACAGTGTTGCTAATTTATAAAAACAAAATAGTTGTACGTAAAAAATATATATATTTATTTATTTTGTTAAGAAATTTCTTAAATGGAAATTTCTTGAGACCAGAAATTTCCATTTTGGAAATTTCTAAAGTAGAAATTTCTTAATAGAAATTTCTTACTCACATCACTAATAGCAACTAATTTTTTTAAAAACGATGATAATTAGGTACCTTTTATTTGGTAAAATAATAATATACCAAAATCAAATTTAATTGTTCTTACTTGTTATTATATGTTGACATGCAATTTTTAAGTTATTCATTTTCTGATTTTTAATAATTAAATCATACTCTTCAGTTTCTTTTATATGTTTATAAACATCTGAAAATAAAAATGAAATATTAAATCTAAACATTATATTTTATACATTTTGGATTTTATTTTATAGGAATTTATTATTAGATTCTGAGCGGAGCGAGGAATGTATTGATTTTACAAACATGTCTTTTTTTATTTCTGAAGACTATTTTTCGGGTAGAAATAATAGTCCGAATACCACAAATAGGATAATATGCTTTTTGTAGCAAATTGTATCATCATAGTACTTAATTCAGCTCATTATTTGCATTTCTCAAAATTTATTCCTAAAAAGAAGAAAAAATACCAAAAAATGGCAAAATATCGCCAAAATTATGATTTCCGTAATTTTCTATTTTTTTATTTCATGAAAACTAATTGAGTTTTGATCGTAGGGATTTGAAAACTTTTTGAGTACTAACATTAGTAATGTACAATGTGGTATAATTTTGGAACGGATTAGTTGATTTGTTGGCCAAATACAACTTTAAACTTCTTTTTCAAAAAAAATTAACATTACCTACAATTTTGGGTTTATTGGTTTGAAAATTGTATAGAAACCTACTCATATACTATTTAATCTATTTACAAAATATTTTGAATTATACTCCTTAAATTTTGATCGTAGAGATTTTAAATTTATTTTGAATATTTACATATGTAATTTACACTCGTGGTATAATTTTGGAATAAATTATCAATATAATATATTGTGAAATGTAATACATTGAGATTCGCTCAGAATCGTATTTTCTAATGCAATATCATCGCATTCAAATCTTAATAATTATAATAAACCACTAATTTCTCCGAGAACCAATGGGATGATCTATCTATTCCAGAATCAAATAATGAGCGCTTTCATATTCCGATGGAAGTTATGTTTATTTCAATATTCCAACTGTTACAGTACGTATAGGTAGACTATCAGAAACAGGTTAACAAGAAAAAGCAGCAACTATAAAACGGTTGTTATCAAGACCACTAATTCAATATTCACGAACAAATAACGTAAAACAAATACGGAAAAACATCAAGTAAAACAATCAACTGCAAAAAACCATCATGATTCTTTACATACCACACAAAAGGCTGAGAACGAATCACAATTCAGAACACAACAACATATGATAAGCCAGAACCAAAACATAGAATTCACATGAATACACGGGCGTGTAATTCAACGAACAAGTATTGTTCCTGCCTTGCGCCTATTACTCACCTAATATATAAATGAACACATCCCATTAACACATCAAGCCAACTACTCTTTACTAACCTTACTTAACCTAACCTATGCTGACACAACCTGGTCTCTCTACCTCACCTATTTCTTCACAATGAAGAAAAATCAAAGCGGTCCAAACCTCCTCCATCAGTGCAATCACCGGTATGCCCTTCTTTATCAAGAACAATGTTCTCCTCAGATAATCAAGACTAGAAACAATAGCAGAGAACATTCGTGGTCAATCACTCCGCACTTTTATCAAAAACTCCCTCTCAGAGCATAATCATATTAGAGAGATCAGCAAAAATCCAGGTATTATGACTACTAAAAGAACCAAAACCAAACCTAACCCAGGTTTTTGAGCAAACCAATAAATTCCACCATACTTTTTTCAACTAGTAAAGGCTAAGGCCTGGTATAATAAATAGTCATCATCCGTCCCATAAAGCAAGGCAAGACAAAAACAAGTATCAACAATCATCCTAATCAACAATTATTACTCTTCTCAGTCAATCAATTTCATTTCTCATAAAGAAGTTTGGGATATCATCAACCACCTGTTTACACCTGCCAAAGCTTCCGGTCATGACCGTATCATAAATAAGACACAAAACATCTATCAAGACCTGTTTTCACCTTGCTAGCGAACATATTCAATTTTTGTTCTAGACATTCATACTTCCTCATAGAATGAAAAAAGTCCTGATCATCATAATTCCTAAGCCCAGAAATGAACATCAAATTCTTTAACCCAGGCCTCTTGCCCGGGTTCGAGTGATGTCACGACGGCTACTGTGTCCAGTCCTCCACGTGACATCACTGATTCCTCACCCCTAGATTGTGATAGGCAAACATACACCTATTTTATAAAACCACTTGCGTTTCCTTCTTACCCACTTACCAGAGTTTTCCATGAGGACACGCTCGCGTACCACAATACCTGTATATATAACTATAATTCAGCATAGAAATAAACCAACGTCCTACTCATAAATGACCTACGTTCTATACTTCATAGTTCACACGAGGTGGCTAGTGAGCAGTTTCACATCTTATTTAACCTCCTACTTTGAAAACACCAATAATGGATATTAATCAGATTGATGCTCGAGTCTTTTTATTTGCTGAGTGCTATTCTAAATATATTTTATAAATTCTTCTACGTGCTGTAATTAAATTAAGATATTGTTAATAATATTTTTGTATTTCAATAAGTATAATAATTTCGTTAAATTGAAAATAAATTACAATAAAATAAAATAAACAATATACATGAATGCAGATATAATCTAGATATTATTACAAATTAATTATTCAAATTAATGTAATTATACGATAAAATTAATAATAAATAAAGTTAATTTTCATTTAAAAAGTATAAAAGAACACATTTAAAATATAATTTCGATTTTACAAAAAATGCATATATTATAGCAATCAACAAATATTGTTATCAGTATTTTTACAATTAGAGTTGAAAAAACTATAGAGTTGTGCATCTAAATTATATACAAATAAGTGAATTATTTTAATATTGTTATTAATTTATTATCTATATGAAATGTTTTTATTATCTATTCCATTTTATCAGTAATTGTTTTTATTGAACAAATATATTGACAAAGAGCAATTCAAATAATTCAATATTATACATTTTGGATTCGGTTGAAAATGGTTAAGTTTATCATATTAAATATATTAAATTACCATTAAATAATAATTTAAATATTGTATCCTTTTCATATATTTTGACATTTTGCCAATAATTTAAAAAAATAATGTTTCTTAAAGACTTCTTTAATGTATTATTCACATTAGTTGAATTGGAATAAACATCTATTTATTTATCAAAAGTTTTATAATATTAATACTAAACATCAACAAGAATTGTACAAAATATGACATAGTAATAAAGTAACAAACAATAAAGTAATAAGTAATAAAAAATTAGATGTTAGATGCTTATATTCTTAATAATTAAGGATGAGGATTTCTAGTTTTTTCATATTTATCTAAATAATTCACAAAACGATGTGAGTGATCAACAAATATGTTTCATAATACTCGTAAATGAAAAAAATTAATTTTATTTTGTCTACAAATGCATATTTGAATGTATTAAAAAAATTAAGTTTATATACGTATATTGCAATTTTTCAACGTTTGAACAACGAAAAATAGACATTTGGAAAGGTGTCTTGTAAAATAAAATTATTTTGGTGTTTTACATAATTATGTATCGAAACATATAATCTTAATATAATAAAATATTATGTTCATTATTTTAATTCACACAAAAGTACCTAGATACTCGTATATTTCCAGTAACATGATATTCATTTATATTGAGTATAAGGTATAACAGAACGACATAATCGTAACAGTGTATATGTGGTCCCATATGCAAACCGTTATGCTACACCGTAAATACCACAATATCGCAAAATACAACGTGGGGAAGAAATGAATTTTAGTTGTTAATTATAATTTGTAAATTAAAATTATTTATTAATCATTATGAATTACATTTTTAAATAATAAAAATTATATAATATATGAATATTATATTATAATATTTTTATTGTAAATTAAATAATAAACATTTTGATTTTTTAAATTCAACATCAATTGTTTTAGAACATATTTTAATCGAATTTTTCTTATTTTTTATTTGCATAAATGCATACATATTTAAATACTAGAAGTCCTCAGCCTTAGTCATAATATGACCAATTGGCTCTTTTTAATTTTTCATAAATTTATAATAAATATTTATATTATTAGAAGTTATAATTTATAACAATACAAATTAATTACCATTGATGTTTTTATATAAAGCAAATAGTTGATCTCTTATTAATAATTTTTCATCCGTAACTAAAATAAATCATGAACATAAATATATTTATCAACTATCAAATAATTAGTTACACAAAAAAATCATTACGAAGACATAAAGATTATAAACGTTTTCTTCGGTCACATTCTATTTTCAAGAAAATAATACAATTTACCGAAGATTTTTACTTTATTGCCATTTTTGGATTTTATAGAATATACTTAAAATTGGGAAATTTTTACAAATTTGATTGAATAATGATTTCGTCCATTAAAGCATGAATATATATTATAATATTTAAAAAACTGTTCATTTGTAGTAACAAACTAACATAAGTATAATAATTGTCTTAATATACTCATATTGTCTCCTGTGTGCTTATATATCAATTATGATTGATATTTTAAACAAAAATTATTTGAAGAATAAAAAGAAAAAAATATATAAATATATTTACAATTACAATTATAAAACAGTTATAAAAACATAATTGACAAATTATTTACATATCATGAAAACAACGGATATTTTAAGTAATTAATTTATGGTCGTAAAAAGTAAAATTATCGTAAAATGTAAACAAATTTTTCTTTTTCAATAATATTTTTTATTATTCAAGATGTAAACTACCAATCAAATACAACTATACAATATATTAAATTATTTTACATTTTGTAATAAAATATCGCTCGTAGGCGAAAAAATAAATTTCATTTTCAACACATTCGAATTTTATCAATTTTACTGTCGCTGTGGCAAATTACTGCTCTCGAAATATTCAAAATACAAGACGCGACGTTGTTTTTCAAATGTGCAATACGAATACCAAATACGTTTTTTCTATTAAATCTTAATATCTTTTTACTTCTTTTTGTAAAAGAATAGTACTATACTGCTATACACAGTATTGTATACTATCAAATATGAATATTATAAATGTTAATAGTATTGACTATAAAATTAAAAACAGTGTGTTAGTACCACATAGTAGTACAGCACTAATATTTTATGCATTTACTAAATATATTTTATAGTCACTTACAATCCATAAATTTGAACAGCTGGGCTATAATAACTTTATATTCACTTACTGAAAATATAATTGTAAAACGTAAAAATATTTAATACACTTCATAGTATTAATTCAATTAATATCATTTATATCCTACATCCAATATTTTATATAATGTATTAACATTTGAAGCAAAATATAAGATTTAAACATACTAAATATAGAAATTAATAAGCATGAATAAAATATGTAAGAACATAAAATAATATTAATCTCTTATTATAACTTTTAGACTAATTTAGTTTTACTCATTCAAATACTTACTTTCTTTACTTTTTAAATTGTCAATTGTTTTTATACCATAATGAATAATATCATTTTGTATAATTAACATATTGTACAATATACATGCGTCCCCAAGAATAGCTGAAAAATTATTTTGAAACAATGAATTTTTTATAAATTATTAATTAGTACATGAACAATGCAACGATCTATTATAATTTCCATAATTTATTTTAATTTTAAGTTGATACGTAATTCATGTTTTTTATATGGTCAAGACATAATTTTAATACTTTAAAAGTTTATATAGATATAAATTTGGAAAAATAGCAAAATTTTACGGATAATAACAAAAATATTAAACATATTTCATTAAAAATAGATTCACCCAATTATACTAGATAATATTATACAATAGCGTTTCAATATTGTATGCCTCACTTAAAATCGGATGACTGTATGAAGAGATATGTAAAATCAATAGTCCCAAGTGACAATTGGTTGAAGATATTGGAAAACAAGAGAGATGTAAAAAATAATCTTATAATATAATATTTATATTACAAAATAATCTTAAAACCCCCACAAAAAAAAATAAATAAATAAATAAATACAATGTCGTAGGTACGTATAGAATTTAGATATCTACCTAAAATTTTTAAAAAATTGGTTGCATATTCAGACAAAAAATAATCTAGAAAATAAAACCAGTATGATAAATATAAGGTTTATGCTTAAATACATTTACACATTACACGTTAACTAATGAGTTAATATTATATCTATCCATTTTCAGTATGATACAACAACGTAGAAGGACTTAATTTCATTGATAACTAATAAGTTACTGTTATATTTACTATGTAAGTAAAATATACAAATGGTAATTACTTACACAAAAAAGGGATTGATTTCGGAATTGTTAGCTCATTTTTTACATAGGTTATTAAATTGATGGGAGATTTATCGAAGTCTGTAAAAAAAAAAAACAAGTAACATTGACATGTTTATATTTACAAATTTACAAGGTGATCAGAATTTTATGTTACAAAAATAATGGGAGCAAGGGCATATTTTAGGGGAGCGATCGCCACGTCGCCCCCCTGGTTTATTTAAATTCATTATATAATTAATAATAATTTTTTTTTACTTTTATTTATCAAATCATTTATATTTTATACTGATAATCAATTTTTTTTTTTCTTTAATCGTCCCCTTAAAATAAGTACCAGAGGGCGCCCCTGAATGGAAATCACAAACTTTGTTAGTGTTATTTGATATTCCCATCATCGTTTATTGACAATATTCTATAATATTTATAGGTAATTCAATATTCTGATTATCATATAGCTACATAGTAGCATTGATTATAAAATACTTAAAAGTATTAGAAATATTTATTTAATTGAAGCATCTTATATAAAAGACAATAACATTACAATTTCATTTAATGGCATAAAAATACAAATGAGTTAGACAAATAAAATCATAAAAGTAAAGCTTTCATCAAACTAACACACATTTAACCAAATTATTTTCAAAAAATGCGCGTTAAATTAACAGCAAAATTATTAAGCAATTTCATGTCAGCAACGATCCGAACTTTTATACAAACAAAACAACTTCAAAGTATCACTTCCTCAAACACCCCAGATTTTATTGAGTATATTAAAAATTTATTTGACTGTCTTAATAGCAGATCTTTATATAGTCAATACATTTCATTGTGCATTAACTAATTTAGGAACAGTAAAAAATTGTTTAAATAAATCTTCACAATACTTCACAAATATAAAAAAATTTAAAGGTTTCACACAGACAATCAATGATGTATTACAATTTTTTGAAAAAGAAAAATCCAATGATTTTGTTTTTTAATGACTAATTGTTTGAATCAGTATGTATTAAAAAATCTTTTTAGTATTATTTAACAAAACGGCGATTTTAATGACCGTATAAATATATAACTTTAAAAAGTATACAAAGGGAAGAGCTCCTAGTTTCGACACCCCAGATATTTATCGTGATTAATTATCTACTTAATAGAAGTTAATACCTAAAGACAAATATAACTCAAATAGATGGATTCTTTAAAAAAAGATTTTTATGGATTACGAAAGAAGTTATTATGTCATAAGTAAAAAATATAAAAAGTACATATCGTAAACAAGAGAGGATATGATAGTAAGAGTGCCTAATCATATAGAATTATATTTATACTTGGGAAAATATATGATTTTCATATGTATAACAGAGTATAATAATAATTATTATGAATTTAAATAGTTTGCACGTATTGTATATTAATTAAATTAGGATTAATTATATTTTGTTAAACGATTTATTATTTTTATTATTATTAAATATTTTGATCAGAGTTTAACAATACCTTTATAATTGTATAATATTGATGTAAAACGTCTTACCGTATGAACTGGTTTTCTCTTTACTACTAATTGAAATGTCTACATTTCTGCTGTATTATAATTTAAAAATATAATTTATAATGTATACCTACGTATATAAATCGCGGTAATTTAATTTTATAATCTTAAATCTAAAAATAATAGTATTTTTAAAATGTAATCAAACAATAATCAATAAATTGATTTAATTGATTTTTAGCGGTTTTTTTTTTTTTACGGATACGAACTGTATCTCGCTATTTATTATTACTCTTCACGTACCTACCACATGGATATTATGGGTATCATAAAAACGTATACTCATGTATAACAATCATTTCGTAATAATTTGCGTATGACGGTATAGTGTATAGAAAGGATTGGGTTAGATCCCGATCAATGATCATGTCCAGTTGCCGTGTATCGATTATGTGTAGAGGATGAAATTTTTTAAACAGAAGGTTTTACTACGGTCCTTATAAATATAGATGGTTTAATATAGATGATTACATGTTATCACAGATTATATAAAATATTTTATCATTGTAGTTATCAAATTATAACAATAGTTGTAGCGTTCTCGTTATTACATTTGTATATTTTATACACACTTACACCGTATATCAGCACATGCATGTTTAAACATGCATTGTAATATGAAAAATGTTGGGAATTTTAGGTCTTATTAAGTTTATATTAATATAGAGCAGTATAAAATGTCTGTGAAACTGTAAAATATAACAATTTTTCTTAATTTTGTTTTTACACTTTGTATGATACTATTATACTAATATCTATACCATGTATAGTATATACTTAACCTTAAGTATATCACTTAAAATATATTCTATTATTATTTAAACACGCTATGAAAAATAAAAATGACACAGAATATTTTAATAATTTAAAATCATCTTTAAATAATTCTATTAATTACAATAATAATCAGATTAAAGAGGAGACATACCATTTTAAACTATTTTTTAAAGCAGTTATTATTATTAGGATATTGCCATATTACATGTTAACATTGGAACGAGAAGAAATTCCTATTGGATTCATGAATTGTCCAATTTAAATAAAAAATAATGTCTATTATGAATTTATTAATAGCCAACAACAAAAAACAATAATGAACTACTTAACAGTACTTAAGTATAGACAGGGACGGATTGGAATTTTGGACCAGCCCGGGAAAATACCTTTTTATCGGCCCACTATTCGTTGGAGGATTGGGGGCAACTGGCAAGTGTGCCATACTGAAGATAGTTATTTTTTTTTAGTCTTATAAAGGGGTGGTACCTAAATATTTATTGGAATTTTATGGTGTGTTCATTGTTCCTACAAAAATGATTACCTATATTATACTATATTAGTGAGGTTTGCATAGGCAGATATAAGATACTTATAATTATTACCAGATGTAATTTATAAATAAAAATCACTTTTCCTACTTTAAATACATAGGTACTATTTTAAAAAAAATACTACAATACTACTATTTACTTACATATTAAAACATATATCTTACCAGTATTAATAAACAATATTAATATAAAAGAAACTGATTACTACTGTAATCAGTGTTATTATAAAATCAACCTTTAACAATGAAATGTAATAATAAAAATAATAATGGAATAACATTAGTATTACCTACATATAAATATTAAATAATAAAATGTTAGTAATTTTTTAAATATTTTTATTTGAATAAATAATGACTGATTTAATTTACAATGAAAGATTTTTTTTAAAAAGAAAACTCTCTTTTTGTAATTCTTCAATAATTTTATCTGAATCTAATAATGTTAATTTCTGTTTTTCGATGGACATTGACATGCATGCTTCTAGTTTTGGATCCGAAAGTTGACTACGAAGTCAACTTGATTTAATATTTTTTAAGAAAGAAAAATATCTTTCACAGGATAGTTGGGTTGATGGTAAACTAAGTACATATTTGTATGCCAAAAATAAATTAGCATATGCATCGCAATATAAATTTTATTTTTGTAAAATGTTATAGCAACAAACAACACAGTTTTTGCAACTCTTACAAGTCATATTTTGTGAGGATTAATTTTAGATTCAATGTCATCTTCTTCGTCTTGTGTTAGCTCCAAAGAGTATGAAGTAGCAAATGATTCAGCAAGACTTTTCTTTAGTTTATCCCAATTTTTGCAAAATGTATTAACTCATTCTTTAGTCGGTTATAAATTATATTTGAATTCAAACTCTAACTTATCACACATAGTAGTCAATGCTTGATCAGGCAAACCATTTTGAATTATATATGAAAAATAACTTGGTGACAAACATGATAAATCATTATACAATTTTCTGTGTTTTATAAATCTTTTTTTAATATTCTCAACAACTATATCTAATATTCTGTTATGAACTTCTATTTCAAACTTCTTTAAAGGATCTTCATGTACCACATCATTACTAATCTCACCGGGTAACATTTTTTTCTTTCTGGTTCTTATATTAGGTAATATTTCATTTACATTTATAGGACTATCGCCATTAAATTGTAAATCTAACTTATAGTCTAACCTAACCTAACAAATGACTCTGCAGATAATTTTATCCATTCCATATTTCTTTGAACATTTTTTAAATGTTCAAGTGTTCCATCAACTAGGTTCTGAACTGTAATTAAATCCATGGATTTTGATTACAGGTATCTCAAATAAAGCACCTGTAATACTAAATATTCTTATATATATATACATATGCAGTTAATATAGTAGAAAAGTAGGCGTAGTACGCGGCGTCGCAATCTCCCGATTTCCCTATGGCCCAATCCGTCCCTGAGTATAGATATATAATTTACAACTTAGCAAATAAACACAATTATAATAATATATAATATACACTTGTTATTTAAAAAAATTAAATTTAAAACAAGAAAAATATTATTAGAAACCTATATTATATCTTTAATTAATACAGTTTTATTTCTATTTTCAGAAAGATCACTCGTACAAAAACAATGTTTCATTTAAATAGTAATAATATTCTAAATTATGTCGACTGTCACTGTTTGTTCTTCCTGGTAATATGCGTAATAATAATATTATTATGGCTGACTAACACAGTGTCACAAAACATGGTTATAACTTGATAATAACAGTTATTTCATTTAATTTGTGATAACACGTTTCCAGTGAAGTAATCGAATGTACGAAATAAAACGAACATTTTCTAAACATAAAACTGTGATACAGTTAAAAAACTTTTCAACCCATCATCGCAGGTAGGGACGCGATTTGGTGTGGAGCTGGGTGGCCCACAGCTCCTTTTTTTCTGTATTTTTTCGCGCTCATACATAATATGCAAACACCACCTTCATAATCTACAATAACATGGAATTATTGTATTTTTGTATATTTGTACCATTTTGCCGTTTGTAGTTTGAATCCTTGTAGTTTGTTAAGCAATGAATAATGTTATAAGTTTAATAAAAGTATAACTAAAAAACTTTGTACATTCCTAAAAAATCCATCGCCAATGAAGCTGTCAATTACCAACATAATTTTAATATCAAACAAAATTGGCCTGATCGGCATAAATTTTGGCCTGTTTCAATTTTCGCTCCTCCTATAAAAATACTGTAATACCGCCCGTGATCGCATGAAATGTCTTTTTTATTTACAAATCAAATAAAACAATGGAATGATATAAGGTATAACCATTGATTTTATAACATAATTTTGTATATTATAAAATCAATGGTATAACCAATTAACCACCACAAAATTACGAGTATGCAATTAGGTTTCAAATATAAACATTAACATCGTTTTTACATTATGGCATATACCTAACTAAAGTTTAATGTTAAAACTTTTAAGCATTAAATACATGCGTATCGCTTTGTTTTAAGTTAAGAAATTGGAAGCGGTAATTTATTAAAATTGTGACTATGTATAACTGTATAGACAATTTTAGAAATTTTACGTGTTGTACACATATAATCCTCAAAAATTTTAAAATGTTTAACCATTGATTAAGTCTTAAGAGTCTAAGTAACACTAAACACAGCAATATAATATTAATTTATAATAATTAATAAACAATTAGAATAGTATTACCTCATTCTAACATCATCTGTATCTACTGGATTGGATGACCTAAATATCGCATCACTCTCTACTTAAATTTAAAATAAAATAAAAATTGTAATTTGTTTTTTTTTTTTTAATGTATACTTATAAGTAGGATTTAAGTATTTATCAATTAACATATAAATAAATAATGTATATAATTTTTTTTTTAATTGATAAATAATAAATTTACTAAATTAATAAGCTTAATTACATAAAATAAATGCATTTAATCAATTTTATTTTTACACGCCATTAGTGGATATGATACAGTTTTATTCTTCTATAATATCGGAAAACACTTCAAACTCTTCAACCAACCCCCGCTGACTTCTCAGCAACACTACATATTGCCCAATCTGATCACCATCATTCATACATCTCATTCCGTGTCCCTTCTCACTTTAATAAAAATCACTTCCTTTTTCAACTTCCGCACCATCAAACTTCTTATAGGTATAATCACCCACTTCATCGAATGTTACTCAACTTAGTCCTGGTCAATCTACTGTTATACTTAGCTTGAAATGTTTATGTTTACTGATGCTATATTAGTTTTAAAGAAACATTATTATAATTACTATTATACTAATTTTTTAGCAAGTATAAAAATATTTTTAGCTTTACTTAAATCAATTCCTGTTATGGCATTTAAAAATGATTTTAATTTAAATTTAAAAAAGCGGGATGGTCGATATTAGAGGTTCCTCCTTCGTTCCTTCTGTCCTTGGAGAAATTAGTGGTTTATTATAATTATGATTTGAATACAATGATATTGTATTAGAAAACACGATTCTGAGCGAAACTCAATATATTACAATATGCTATAATTATTATCCATTCCAAAATTTTACCACGTATGTAAATTACCCATGTTAATATTCAAAACAAATTTCAAGACTCTACGATCAAAATTCAAGAAGTTATCATGAAATAACAAAATTCAAAATAACAAAACCCGTATTTTTCATTATTTTCCGTTTTTTTTATGGTAATTTTTTTTTTCCCGAAGAAAAATTTTTGAGAAATTCGAAATATAAGCTAAATAAAGTGCCAACTAGACGCAATTTTTTACCGAAAGCATACCCTATTTATGGTAATCGGACCATTATTTCTGCTAGAAAACTTTAGTTACAAAAAATAAATAAATAAAATATCTTTGTAAAACAAATACATTTCTTGCTTCGCTCAGAATCTAAAAAAAATATGATGTATGCTATATATTATATTTATGCAACAAAATTAATAATAATATTTACATTATGTATAATATAGCGTTAGCGTATATCAATAAAAAAAAATGGTAACAATATTTATCTGTAAAATTAATAATAATAATTAATACATTCATAATAATGTAAATATTATAATTTCAAGTAGGTATACACGAGTGTGACGAGCCGCCTACATTTTTATAGACTATAATAATTATAATATAGAGCGCGCCGCGTTAAATATTACAACGCGTGGATGAATTTTGCCGATTACCTGTTCAAGTACAAAAAAATACAATAGTACTATATTTATTTTAAATTTTATCAGCTAATTTTTTCAATGCAACTAATATTGTAATAAAATAAATAGGTACAAGGATAATGTAAAAAAACTAGAAATCGTACATAAAATCTAAAATGGTGGACACTTCCAAACCTCGGAAAGATGGTGACTTTTTTAGATTAATCAGAAGGTCATAATCAAATTTTCTTATTAATCAGAAAAAAAATTGTTTTAAACGATAATTTAACGTCCTAACCTTCATAGAGGTGCTAAGCTGCACATAATCCTCCAAACTTAACAACATGTCTATATTTTTTCGATAATAATATCGTTGTAATATATAATATAATTAAATATTAATTATTTAATAAATAAGACTATTTATAGACTTCTATTATATATAGATTATAGTACTTATAGACTTATAGTGTCATCATAGAAATGTTTTATAAAAATTTAGCTCCTAAAATAAATGTAGTTAAGCAAAATACAGTGATGTACATTGTACATTAACCAGGGCCATATTTATGTAGGAACAAATGGGTCATTGCGCTGAGCCCACTCGCAAAAGGCCCACTGAAATTAGTAAAATATATAAGGTCTCATAACCTGAGATAAAAAATAATAATGAAATGAAAAAATAAAACAGATTGTAAAGAATTTTTGAAAAAGTATATAAATAAGATTATTATAATTTATAATAATATTATTACAGATAAATTTTGATATTAATGTTATTTAATAATATCATAAATTATAATTATGTCATTTACTCTATACTTGTTAGTTGTTAAACGTTACTTGTAATTATAAGTTTTGATACTATTTATTCTTCACTATAAATGGAAGACGTAAAACTATTTATTGAAGTAGAAGAAATATTGGGAATTATATATACTTATATTATTATTATTATTATATAAGATGAATTTTATATAACTACTTAAGAGAAAATCTTGATAAAAATGAAATCATCAACCAAATTAAAAATTTACAATCACTATATACAGAAGAACTAGATTTAAATCCAGATAATTTTGCGAAAGAATTCATCTCATAAAATATCAAAGAATCCTGCTGATCAACTTAAATGTATTAACGATTTAGAAATATCACATTTCAAAATGCAGAAACGCGTTTACAAATAATTTTTGCAATGCCCGTCACGAACTGTTCTAGTGAAAAATCATTCTCATCATTAAAACGAATCAAAAATAGGTTAAGATCAATAATGGGAAAACATAATATAAAAGCTTTGGGTATATTATCAATCAAAAATGGTATAACAACAAATTTAAATTTTGACGATATTATTGACGAGTTTTCGAAACAAAGAGAAAATGTATATAATAATTTTGTAATTTTATTTTAAACTTTTTCATTGGTAGGTATTTATTATTCATATAAATTTGTCATGTACATTTATAAAAAAGTAATAAAAATGTTAATATTACTTGTATTATAATATTATTATTATAACTCAATAACCTTTAAACTACAAAAAAATCACAATTATATATAATATATATGCTTTATAAATTTAATCATAGAAGAAACCAGTGAGTGCGCAGTGAATGTGGCTGCAAACCATAAGTTAAATAAAATTAAAATAATAATTACAGCCCATAATTAAAAATTGTACTGGGCCTTTGAATGGAGAAATCAGGATCTGACATTAACGCCAAACGGTTCGCTTCCATCCAACCAAACCACATGTGTGCTCGAACGCAGCATGATTAATAATACAAAATACAATCACAGAATAGATTATATTAATAATTTAATCAATTCTGTGATACAATGCTTCTTGATGTACAGTCACTGCAAAACTATAAGTACATTATCTGCGAAATGCGAATTATTCTGAAGAATATTTTAATTAAATAATACACGTTAAATGTTTACCCATATTTTAATAATAAAAAGTTAAAAACTGAATTACGATTATTTCGTAGTAGATTTGTAGATCTGAGTTAAAACTATATCTGGGGCGGTTTCTTTATTATAGGTTATTTTTTTAAAAAACACCTTTCGGATACGTTTTCTGAATGTATATAACTATTATAAATAATCATCGCAATTCATGGTAAAATCAAAATAAAAATTTTCCACATTAATCACACAGACACGTCCCCCTTGTCAAAGACCCTGGACAAATTTTGGGATAGCTTTATATTTTTATAATTATATATTTAGAAATTAAATAAATACATATGATTTACTATAATATTTTAAAAGTGCTTTATTGTAGGAGACAATAATAAGTTACTATATAAATTGTATAAATATATTAAATAATAAATTATAATTATGTATTAAATATTATGTAAATAATTAAATTATCTGTATTAAAATATAGATTTTTTTTATTCTATATAAATTTAAAAATGTATTTTATAAAAGTATAAATAATGTGCTCCCCCCCCCCACAGTCAAAATGTTCTGGTTCCGCTACTGGTTGGGAGTTTATAATAATTTAATTTAGTAGGTATAATTACTAAACTACAATATTATTAATTAATAATTATTATATTAAACAAATCAAAACAAAATCAAACTCAATATTTTGAAAATATATTATATTCGTTATATAAGCTAAAATATAAATATTATCTAATTATAATGTACTACAAGCAATATAAAAATATACCTATTTCAATACCTATTTATAATTACTTATATAATAATTCTTAAAAATCGATTGTCATACCTAATATATGCAACATTAAAAATTAGTACCTAATTTTAAATCATATTAAATACAAAAATTATACCTGAACAAATCACAGAAATTAGAAATATAAGTGTTTTTTTATTAATAATCATTTTACTTTTTAATAATCACAGAAACTACTATTAAGATTTTGATTCAATAATACATGTATATAAATACTTTATAAAATAAAAACGATTTTAATAATTAGATAGGTACCTTGGATAGTCGTACGGCAATGTGAGTTATATTAATTAATTACACTTATATACTACACTATTTATAAAAACAATAATATAAATAGGTTAGGAGACATATAAATCATACAGTTTACATATTATAAAGCATAACACGGATGTAACCCACATGCGCCCGAAATATTTTTTTAAAAAACGCGAACTCATGCAACGTTGCTGATCAGTAAACTGGAATACGGTGCAATAATATAAACAACTAAATTAGGAGTTTAAAAAGCGGGACAGTCGATATTGAACGTTCCTCCTTCGTCCCTTTGGTCCTCAAATAAATTAGTGTTTATTATAATTAAGATTTTAATGCAATTATTTTGCATTTGGAAATACGATTCTTAGCGAAACTCAATACAATACAATATATTATACTGAAAGCCGTTCCAAAAGTTCACACGCGTGTAAACAACCTATATAAATACTCCAAAAATTTTTCTAGCCCTAACGATCAAAACTTAATTAGTTATAAAAAAAAAAAAAAAATGTAAATAACGGAAACCGTAATTTTGCCAATTAACCGCCATTTTTTAGTAGTTTTTCTTTTCCCAAGGAAAAACTATTGAGAAAAATGAGCTAAATAAAGTACCAACTAGATGCAATTTTCTACCGAAAGCATATCCTACTCGTAGTTATCAGATCATTATTTCTACCCGAAATTGTGCTTTCAAGCATAAAAAAAAATCCAATTGTAAAACCAATACATTTTTCGCTTCACTCATTCTAAAATATTTCTAAAAGAATCTAAAAATACTTCACCGACCAGGCTCGT
The DNA here is from genome assembly GCA_013282895.1 of Eriosoma lanigerum. Taxonomy (NCBI): domain Eukaryota; kingdom Metazoa; phylum Arthropoda; class Insecta; order Hemiptera; family Aphididae; genus Eriosoma; species Eriosoma lanigerum. Next base: position 49,062,274 of record CM023359.1, read on the forward strand.
TGTCTATATATTAGATAAAATGTCATATGTGAATGACGAAAATATTGATATTACTTGTTTTAATTTTTCCGTTATACCTTTATGAGTTAGTAAGGCCTTAACTTAGGGCGGATTGAGTTCTCCACGACCCAGTGTGCAAAATTAGTACCAAGCGGCTCAATGTACACATAATTCAAAAAAACTTTATTTTTACTAATGACACTGGGGACAACGATCTTATTATGGAAAACTGCCTAATTAGCCAGAGGAGGTTTTAATGGTTCAACCCCACTCCTTCTAAAAAAATTTCTGGTAGAAATAATGGTCCGATTACCACGAGTAGAGTATGCTTCGATTGAAAATTGAATCTACTTCATACTTTAATTAGTAATAATATTTAGTAATTTTATGATAATACTAATGTAGTTTTTAACGTAAGGACTTGAAAATTCTGTTGAGTATCCTCATAGTTAGTCTACACACGTGGTAAAATTTTGGAACGGATTATCAGTATAATATATTGTACTATTATCTGTCTGAGTAATGCTATATTGCACTCCAATCATAATTGTAATATAAAATAACTAATTTCTCCGAGGTCCGATGGAACGAAGAAGGAACGACCTTTCCGCTTTTTTATTATTCATTAGATATACCTACTGATAAGTTATTATTTATTGTTAGTTGGAAACACATGTGTGATCATGATTTCAAAAATAAGATTATATCACGAATTCACGACGACAAATTCACAATTAATAATATTAATATATTATATTTAATTATATTTTTGTTATATTCTTTCTGCCACACCCGATATTTTCACCATTAGATAATAGGTACATAATATTTAGTATAATAAGTAATGACTTTATGAGGCTCGTAAAACTGTATATTAGCTTATAAGTATTAAGTATATATACACTTGTCACTTATACACATTATATAATATTATATACATAACTGATTTATTTAATAATCCCCCTTTAATAATTTTTAGCTACGCCAGTGACAATTAACATAATGTACCCACCGCAAAGTCCGCCTCTTCTCCCCTCACCGTGTCGATTTTGCCTCATTTGTGCATGCGTTTTGTAATTATTTAAAATAATTAATATAAATAGTTCAGTAGGTATCCTATTACCTTATTCTACCTAATTAATTATTATAATTATCAGGTAGGTACTTATTATAAATTATAATTTATTGTTAAATTTTACACTTATTTCATAAACTGATTTTAAAATTACCAATTACATATAAAATTTGTATAAAAGTTACTAAAATGTGGTCAACATGAATTTGATATTTCCTGTAAAAACAAAAAGTACAGTTTTCTGTGTAAGAACACATTTTCTAACGAAAAACTCGTACTTTAAAACTTTAAGCACAGAGTATACATAACAACACATTGAATAACATATAGGTACGTATTGTTCGCATACGACACATTATCTAATGTTTTCCTATATATTTTTCCTGTAGCGCATTGTTCAAAAATACTTTTTCTTTATAATTTTAAGCGAAACGGGAATGTATTGGTTTTATAATTACGAGTATGTGTACTTGTTTTATGTCTGAAGACAATTTTTCGGTCAGAAATAATGTTTCGATTATCCTAAGTACGATGTGCTTTCAGTAGAACATTTTGTCTAGTTAGTAGATCTTTTTTTTGAAATTTTAACACATAAAGTAGGTACCACCCTGTAGTTAAATAGTGCCACACCTATTGGTTGAAGGTTGTGCTACATAAATTCACTGAGCTTTTTAATAATTTAAGCTTGGAATATACCCAAATCGGATTGATCAGGTGAGTTACCGAAAAAATTTCGATGGGCCGGTAAACGAAGGCATAGAAAAACTATTAAAATAAATAATTGAAAATAAAAATATCCATGTTTATGCGCAAATCGTAGGTATTTTTCAAAATAAATTGTTCCCGTTAGATAAACAATATTATTTTAATGACTGCAAAAAATATTTTATGTATAATAATTAATAATGTATGACCCAGGCCCCCGACTTCGGGGAGATCCAAACGGCAAAACCAATATAATGTATTTTTATATTTAAATCTAAATAATATTTTAAATAATTCACGAGTAAAATATAATTAATACCTACACAATTGTAATTTTATTAATAAAATAAGTACCTTATATACAATTTTATTCCTCCCAAGAAGTGTGGGATCGTCGATATTGTAACTTAAAATATATTTCCAGTGTCAATAATATTATATTATTAATACACCACCGTTGTGACTTCCGGCTAACGGAAGACGAATAATAGTGGTAGGTAGCGGGGCGCTTGTGATGAGTGACAACTTTCAACTATAATAATACATTTTATAACGTGTTAAGTAGGTATTTCAGTATTTGTTTATTACTACTTGTAATTATTTATCGTTAATCATTATTAGTTATTACTTATACAATTTCCGCGTGTTCTTATATGGATTATTAGGTAAAACATTTTTAATTTTTAGATTCTGAACAAAGCGAAGAATGTATTTGTTTTACAAACATATTTTTGGGTAGAAATAATGGTCCGATTATCACAATTAGTGTATGCTTTCGGTAGCAAATTTCAACCAGTTGGTACTTTATTTAGCTTATTTTTCGAATTTTTCAAAAGTTTTTCCTTAGGAGATGAAAAACTACCTAAAAATGGCGCAAAATACAGTTTTCGTTATTTTCAATTTTTTTATTTCGTGATAGCTAATTGAGTTTTGATCCTAGGAACTAGAAATTTTTTTTGAGTATTAACATAGATAATATATATGTGTGGTAAAATTTTTGAACGATATGGTTGATTTTTTGACTAAATATAAAGCATGGAAATATTTTCCAAAAATTTTAATATTACAAGTAATTTTGGGTTTAACGGTTTGAAAATTTTTATAGAAACCTTTTCATATATTTAATATTTTTACAAAATATTTTGTAAACTCTGACACACAATTTTTTTTTATAGTCTTTTAAAGTTAAAATTTCAAAAAAATTACAATATTCGGCAAAATTACGGTTTCCATTATCATAATTTTAGATTCTGAGCGAAGCGAAAAAAGTATTGGTTTTAAATTCACACTAGTACGACACGACATGTCACGTCACCGCACGACACGACATAACAAAATATTATAAACATAGTCTGTAACGGTATAGTTCACCTATGTAAGAACCGACCACGACAAACACGGACCGTACCGACAAAACATTCTGGCCAAGAATGTTTTGTCGTGTCGTGTCGTGTCTTGTCATACTAGTGTGAATCGGGCTTTAATTGTTAAAATTTGGTGGTTCTACCAATATACAGATTGAATAAAGTTGTCCTGCGCAAAGCAAGTATTACTATATGTTTCCTGTCGGATAGACAAACACATGCAAACACATGCAGGTGTGGCGTCCTCTTAATACTAATAAACCACTAATTTTTCTGAGGACTATTCAAGGGACGAAGGAGGAATGTCCAAAATCGACCTTCCCACTTTTAAAATAATAATGCGGCCAAAATGAAAATTGAAAAAACATAGTCGGCGTACGTAAAAAAGTTTTCAATTTCTGATTTAAATATTTAATTTATGTATTTAAACTTAATTTGCTAAATTTAGTATAAATCAATTTAAAAAATAAAAACGAATAATAAATAAATAATTTAATATATTATTTTTATAATACATAGCTTTATTGTTTGTTTATTTTGTTAATTGATAAATACAAAATTTATAAAATTAACCTAAAAAAATTAAATATTTAAATATTTCTAAACAGTTAACCCGTTACAGGGCGCACGGTTTTAGATGTGTCACTTACGCGCACGGGATAAATATTTACCCCCCTGAATTAGTTATCATTTCATGGTTAGTTTACTATCGTTTTCACGAATAATAAATATTTAATACGAAAAAATAATATCGTACATATTTTAGTATAATGTATATTTTATTTAGATGATAAACAGAGAGCGTATACTTTATAAAAAGTTATTATTTTTTTAGTTTCCGACATTTTCGTCGGAATTCAAATTATCATCTGAAAAACCGCCCTATATTTTATCTTCACACACGTCTAATAGCTGACTTTGTAGTTCGTCTACATAAAAAAAATTGAAACAATACACACGTTCGCACTACACAACAATAGAAACTAATACGCTTATCGGTCGCACGGGGCAAATAATTTCCAGATACGGATGATAGCGACTTTATGACATTCTAGGTAATACAAAACGTACAGAAATAACATAAAACCCAAAACAGTCTGTTTTTAGGTGTATTATTTGAGGCTATTGATGCGAACAATCTTCTACATCAATTATTTTATTGCCTATGCAAAATATAAATATGTCTGGGGTAATTATTTACTCTGTGCACCGTACGTCTGGTTAATAAAATTAGGATAAACAACTTTAAAGTAACCAAATTATTAATTAATTATATAATTATATAATTCATATAATTGTTAGATCACTTAGATCATTTAATCAAACAATGATTCATATGTATTAGTATAAGTCATAATTCATAAAATAAAACGAAATGTTTACATTTTACAGCAAATAGTAATAAATTACTTATAGTCACAAGTTAGTTTAAAGGTAATGTAGATTGTTGATTTAACAAATGATATAGGTAAGTAATTAATTTTAAAAACTAATCTTTCCTTGTATAAATTAAAATAATGATATTGTATATATAAAAAAAAATTCTCATAAGCCAAATTTAAATTAATAATACAGTAATTACTATTAACAAGAGTTGTTTTTACAATACTAACCATAATATTGATTTAGGTTTTAATAAAATGTTTATTTCATAGATATTAGGAACTTCTTATTTAAAAGAATTATAAAAAAGCAAACTTGTACAATCTTAATAATAAAAATTTAATAATTTATTCACCAATAAATAATTAATTTTAAAACTTTACATTTTAAACTAGGTGTATAAATAAATTATTTTTATTAAAAATATGTTAATAATTGAATGTTTAACTATCAGTTCTGAGTTTATAAATCTGAAAAATACAATATAAAAATTATTCAACATTTTAGTAATTAATTAAATAGTACAATTTTCATTTAAATATAAATATATTTGTTATATTATATGTTTATATATATAAATTGAGAACTATTAAACTATACTTAAATAATTAAATTATTCTAGTTTTATAGGTATATTATGAATAAATATGAATAATACACAATACTCAAGTTATAATTTTTTTGAGTATAGTTGTGATTTTATAATATGAAATATTATTTTATTAACAACATAAATACGATTTCAAACACTAAATGTGTTAATTTATTTTTACAAATATACAAATATAATATGTACACCATTTTTAAATTTTGTACAACATATTTATTTATTTTTAAAAAATATTTAACATAACTCGCCTAACTTAAGAAGACGTTATACTCGCATGTTCTGTCTCAGCTACCTAACAAAAAAATTAGCAAAACTAAAGCAATAAAGAACTAAAATTGTGATATTTATGTTAAACCTAGTATAAACATCTATTAGCATAATTAAAGAAAAGCATATTTTTCAGGGGATGTCATATTTGTTTTATAAGATATCATTATTTAACATGGAAATTATAGTATATTCAATTTTTTATTTTCTTAACATACTACAACATGCTTTTGCAGGTATTATTTTACAAAACGGATATGACATGCCCTCCAAAATATGTTTCTCTTTAAATTTATAATGGATGTTTATGCTCTAAATTTAACCTAAACATCATTTGAGTTCTGCATTGCTGTGATTTTGCTAAATTCCCTATTAGATAAATGGAGACAGAATTATTGCAAAATATTTTACTATAATGTCTTATTAAAAACATCTCTGAATTACCCAACTGTTAAAATTAATTAAAAATATTTACTTTTAGGTTTTAATGTAATATTAATATACATAGGCACTTTAGTATTTATGCGTGTTATTACATTACAACGTAAAAGAATTCCATATTATATATTATGTAAATATAATTAAAAAATAATGTTTTGATAATAAAATATTATTTATTATATTACCTGAATGTAAGCTTCAGTCAAGGTGATCATTTGCGGGAGTATATCGCTGACATGCAAATCTTGCATCTCGTACCATTTACTATTCCCTTGTTTCAGCACGTGCACCCGATACGTTCCTTTATTTGGTTCTCCATCATGCACAATGTTGGCAATTAAATCATATGAAGTATTTTTGTGCATAGCTTTCACTTCGGGAGTAAGTATATCTCCAAAATCAACATTTCTTTCGAAAATTATAATATATTATATTAGTACAACTCTTGGTATTTTATTTATTTATTTTAATGTTATTAATATTTATACAGCTAATTTGTATAATATTTTGAAGTATTCTTAATTTTTTAAAAGGTATTAAATTCTTTTATATCAAACATATTAAAGTTACTTGTGATTAAGATTCAATTTTAATTAATTTAAGCCTATAATATAAAATAGCAAATCTAATAAACGGTTGATTCCATATACCAACAAATTTCACATTAAATAATACCAGGGCCTCTATGTGCTCAATCATTTTATTTTTTTGTTAATTTTTCTACAAGGATATTTCTATATTCTACTCACTTTACTGGAAAGTTTACAATTGTTGGATTCTTCTCAATGAAAAATGTGTTCTTTGTAAACCGCTGAAACAATAAATCAAAGAATATTACTTCACTTAATAACCTATTATTGAAATGAATGTTCATCTGATTGAACATAATATTAACTCTTAACAATTTACACATTACTATTAATATGTTATAGCATTAATTATAGTTAAATTAATAACATTATATTATATATAAGTAATACCTTGATGTATAGAATTAAATATGGTGGAAGTTTAGTGATTTCAAAACGTTTCATAAAGTTTTCCTTATATGTTTTGTACTCTTTTTCTGAATCATTGTTGAACTTGGTCAAAAGAGAATATAAACTCACCTAAATTAATTTTATTTTATAAAAACTTTGAACACATGTATTATATATTTATATTCTATATATCTATATTTGTATTACTTGTGGTATAATATTTTCCATAACTTCATCTTTAAACAAGGGTGGTGGGGGCAAATCACAAGTCAAATATAGAAATGGAGATTCGGACACATGTTCAGCGTATTCGTCTGTACACAATAGGCTGAACCTTTGTTTTTCATCTAATTCCACAGGAGGAATCTTACGAGTTTTTACACGCATCTTACCCATAAAAGTTTTATAAACAATACTAGAATTGCGACTCTTTTTGCCATTTAATGCTCTATGTAAAGAATTCAGGAACCATGATAAAAAGTCAATTGGATCACCTAAGATAATAAAATAATAACAGAATATAAATATATTTTAAAACTAAAATAAATGATAATTAAAAATAAAGTTTAACATGATCATAAATTGTTTTTAAATTTATTTCTATTTGAATAAAAGTATATTATGTAAATTATATTTTAATTTGTTAGTAAAATAAACATACCCTGTTCTGTAAACTGAAATTTTTTTCCACTCCACAACACAACTGCTTGTAACATTTCATGAGGCGACACGTGCGCTTTGAAATTTCTAGGATTCCACAGTTTCCGCATAAGTTCTCCAAAGCGTTGCACCAATAAAAACACACTATCACCGGGTGGACGTTTAATTTTTGCATAATTTTTTTCATCCAGAAAGTAATCTCTTAAGGGAGTTACATTTGAGAGGGCTTGTAAAATAACATTGCAATAGTCGTTTGCTTTTATATTGTTTAAACCCACTATGCCAGGCAAATACAACGTCCCGTCAATTGCCCGTGATAATTTATCACTCTTATCGAGTTCAGCAATATGTTTAGTCGTGAATGTAGGATTTAGCACATATTTAATATCATCCAGCGATGAATCTACAAGTAATAATATGGGCAATAACAAATTAAAAATTTAATATTAATCATTTATAATCAAAAATTAATGAATATATTTAAAGTTTATTAACATATTCAGTAGCGTATTATCAAATTTTGTTTTGGGGGGGTTCAAAAATTCTGGAATCAATACCTGAGAACCCTCTCCCCCCCACAAAAAATAATGCAACTGAACATATTGTAATAGTTCTTCTACTGACCAACTATTTCGTAATTGTCAGGCAGGCAGTAAAATTTCAAGGTTTGTAAATTTAAAAAAACATGATGACTTTCAGCAACACTGTGAGTATAAGCATGTGTATTAGAGCCACGACCTGGGAAGAAATATTATTACACAAATGAATATAATTAGTCCAATTGGAATGAGTCCAAAGATAAATACAAATATTGATATTACCTTGAAAATATTTGCCACAAACTAAACATGCGTAAACGTTAATACGAGACAATGATACAGAACACAATTTTTCGAAATCAAAGTCTAACACCTGACGGTTGATTGTATCTAAATATGGACATAAGCGATGCACCTTTTTCATCCAATTATCTATGACATAAAAACAAAATTTTTCATTTGAATTCATAAGATATGAATAATATACAATTATTAAAAGAGTAATGTACCAAGTTCAATGGCAGATTGTAAATTCTATTGAAAGGTTTATATTTGTCACTTTACAAAATAACAATACAAATTTAAATAACATAGATGTTATTATTGTTCAACAATTTTAAAAATATATATGTATCTATACATAACAAATTATTTGATTTAAAAAATATGATTATATTAAAATGTTTTTTGAAATATTTGAGAAATCAAAGTAAAAATGTTTATAATAATTATATTATTAAGTACCTAATAGTAATATTAGATATTAGTGTATTACTAATAATGATTTTAAATTATTTTAAAGTTATTAATTTAAAATAAAATATTATATGAATTCATATGAAATCCATATAAGACTTAATACAATAGTTATAACCCATTGGTACTAGTTATTATATTATTTTATAGTATATATTAATTAATCAATAATAACAATGAAATTAAATATTCATTGAAATTTATTTGCTATTGTTGTTGGGTACAAGTATAAATTAATATTTTTACACTTTTGTTTATTTTAATTATTTTTTTTCTTTTTTAAAATTTTAAATATTAATTAAAATATACATTATAAATTATAACCAAATATTTAAATATATCATTTAATTTTTTAAATAATGATCAAAGTGATTATATTATTTATTTAATATTCTATAATCTTTTATCAAATGACCAGTAGTATGTGTCACTAAATTTATATTTTTGTTAAACGACCTACTCTTAACTCAGTATATTTTTTCTTTTTTATTAATTGTATATGTTATAACATTTATTATTATAAAATATGAGCAAGTATTAATAAAATAAATAAGAATTTTCATAGGAATGATTAAAGTTTATTTATATTAATTTTGTAATAGTATTAGTTACTAATATTATTATATTAAAATTGTAAACAGGTATGCAGTTAGGTAAATTTTAACCTGTTACAAATTTTAAGTAACTTTCAACTAATTACTAATTGTAAGTACCATAAAAAAACAAATTGTTTTAACTATTCCATACAATATTCATCAATAAAACGAACTATTTAGTGTAGAAATATTTTTTAAATTACTTACATAATACAATATAATGTGTGATGAATTACATACGTATATAATTATAACAAATAATATTAACAAATTTTACTTTATTTACTATAAGAAATATTATAAAAAAGTTGAATTACATTTATTACATACAAAATTACTATACATAGAGATAATTCGTTCCTATCTTTTTCTTATACTTGTCATCAGCTATAATACTATACCTAATCTATAAGACATAAGCCAAGACACCTTGTATAAACATATACTATTATCTAAATTGTAAAATTCTATGATTACACGTCATTTTTTTTTTTTTTATAACACATATTTTTACATCAATTACCTATGTCAACAATTGTACATTATTATATAAATACCATAATTTTTTTTAACCAATTTTTTTTTTTAATGTGTAAAATGTAGGCATACTTACTAGAATAAAATAGTCATTTTTAAACGAGGTAAATGTTAATTCTATGTTGCACATAGAATAAGTATTTTAATTTCTTTTCAATCATTTCTACATAATCCCACGCACAAAATATTACATCCAATTATTATCTTCCATCATCTTTATAGTTACAGCATTTACCATGGACCACAATGGTCATTGTTATTATATTAAACTGTTACCATGTTATGAACTATTAACCACATTATTTACTAAACAATTTCTAAACAAAAAATTCTGTAATCCGTAATGTGGCATTACTATAATAATGTCTACTATGTCTATAAAGGTATCATCACTAGATCATTTTCTCCTCATATCTATTATATTAGATAAAAATTATAATACCTTACTTAATTATTTTCTATATTATATAAATTGCAAGTTTTATTACCATTATAAACATTAGTTGTATATTAACAGATATTATTGAGATAAAGATAGGTCATTGGTATATATATTATATATAATTAAAATTTTAAAAACATAGTTTTTGTTATTTTTAGTACTTAATTTAAAAAATGTTTCTTCCTTCTCTACGAGGATGTAAATAGTATGCCAAATTTCATCAAATCAATTTCATCATGTTTGATTTTGTATCATTCAGCTACATTATTACTTTTCATTATGTATTTCATTAAGTAAATTTAATTATCATTATATTAAAATAAAACATATTTAAAGTTAATTTTAACCAGATTAATATACCTGATATAAAAACAATAATTATTGTGCAAGTTAAAGTTTTAATATTAAGTTAAACTTTATACTAAAGTATAATTTTCAAAACAATAAATGTATAAATGTATTAGATAGTAAAGATAAAATTATGTAACTTCAGCTAAACTAATTATAGTTATCTCCATAGTAGAAGAAAATATAATCTAATTATCTATATAAAAAAAAAAAAATTGAACATAATTATTACACATCATAAGTAGTTTATATTATAAAATTCAAACAACAATTACATTAAATAATAGACAACATTTAAAAATAATTAAGTGAACTAATAATTATTTAAAACAAATTACTTTCAATTTGAATATTTTATATTAATTATGATAACTTAACTAGGTATTAGGTTTTTATATGATTATGATTACATAAGTAACGAACTACTAACAATTTTAAGATGATCATATTTGTATAACAAATTAACAATGACTCATAAAAATTAATACAAAATCAATGAATCTAAATTTAAATTTACTATGGAAAATTGGGTTTCTAACTATTAAATAATTATTTAATGTCTTATAATTTCTTTAAATTTTATAATTAAATTATATTAAATGAATTATAATAATTTTATAAATAAAATATGTATTTTTGGTCCACAAAAATAATCAGCAAAATAAATTATTTAAAAATGCAAATACTTACATTTATTAACATTATATAAATTTATAACTTTAAAATTGTAAATATCAAAATCATAATATATAATATTAATTTATTAAATAATTCTCAAACTGTATTCTATTAAAACCATGATGATTTTAGGCTCAAGTTAATTTGATATAATACACAAACAAAACATGCATTCTTAACTTATTATTTTAAAATCCTTTTAAAACATTTTATTTTCACAATTAAAAAAAAAAAATAGATATATAATATAATAAAATTATAATTAAAATATAATTATGTTACTTATGATTATGGATAATTATTTAAATTCTTAGAATCTCATAACATTTTATAGGTTCAAAATGCTTCAACAAAACAAGTTTGAGAAGATCATTTCGAAATTAAAAATATAATACAGATTAAAATATTCTATAATACATTCATAGTTTTGAATATTGTATATGTAATTTATAAATATAAGACTTAGTTAAAACAAAAAGAAACATAGATATTATAAAATATTTTAAAAACTGTCCAAACATCAAAATATTTATATACTATATATTATTAATTTTTAGAAATGTATGTCATTATATTTTAATACAATTAATAACCAATTAATCATACAGTTTAATATTGGCATAAATAATCAATTTCTAATTTGCTTTATATATTATGGCCAAATTTCTGGTGAACTTGGTTCTTCATCATTAATAACTTTATCAAAAAAAGTTATTACTTGATTTAATGATAATGAATTATGCAATGTTTCTAAAGGTCTTATTGGTGGAACACCATCACAACCATATATTGAACCAGCATAACTTGAAGGGCCAGTCATTAAATCATGTAAATCGGAAGTACTAGATGAACCACTAATCACAGCAGTACTGAATAAACTACTGGTTGGAGGGGATGCAGAAAATAAATGTGAAAAGTAACAATGTCTCTTGGCTGTAGCGTTTTGAGGCTGGCAAAATTTGAATTTAGGAGGTTCATCACATGTATCATCTTCAGAAAATATGGGAGCTTCAGATGATTCTTTTTTATCATCTTCAGTAATGGAAAATCGACTATGCTCTTCTTCTTCAATTTGTGGTTCTGTCACAGAAAATCTACTATGGCCTTCATCTTCATCTAATGAATCATCTTCTTCATAATCTTTATGTTTAGTTTTAAAATTACTACCTGTTTGTGGCCGGAAACCTGGACCAGGTGGTAAATTTTTTCTAACACAGCAATTAACACCAGGACTAAAATGTAATTCTACATGAAATCTTTCTTCAGATTTTACATCTTTAGTAGGATCTTCATACAACATTATTACTATCTGTGTCATATAATTGAGTTCTGAAACAATACTGACATACTCCATAGCTCGGCCCCATTGTTCGTCATTATTCATATCTATTAGACCACCAAATCTCAAAATAGATAATAATGAATGAATATGACTTTCACTAGTAAAGTATAAACGAGATCTAACATGTCTTCTAGGACTTAGTACACCATAAGAATATGTTGGATTTAACCGATTTACAGTTTCATCAGCTTCTTCTTCACATGGTTCTTCAACATTTCGTTGTAAGTCAGATTTAAGTTTTCTTAATAAAGGTGTGCAAATTCCCTGGCTTATTGTAACTTTTTCATCTATATCTAATCCATACTCCTGAGGAATGACAATATCTGCCAAATATTTAGCATAAGTATATAATTCTTCAGCTTCTTCAAACTGTAAAGTTCGTTGATTATGTTGTAAATCATATTTAATACAATCATATATATCAGGAATCTTGGATATATCAAATTTTTTATTTTTAGTATAAAAATCTTTTTCAATTTTTGACCACCTTTGTCCCATAAGTTCCCAAGTTTCCCCATGATATAGAACAGTATCTGTTTTTTTGGGGTCATCTTTTTTAGAATCTACAACAGCTACTAACTTCTGTATTAGTTCTTGTACTATTTCACAACACTGAACAGGATTTTTAACATAATCTAATGCTTCATCTATACTAATAGCTCTGCATGGATTTATCATAGATCGATCTTCAGGAGTAAATATACGGTCATTTTGCATTAATTTGTGTAACTGTTCTTTTGTCAAATTCTGTTGTTCACTGGAATCACGATCATTATCTAACAAACCATTTGTATTGGCACTTTTAACCATTTGTACAAGAATTGGTGTCAATTCTCCTTCAAGTGCCAACAATCCTTTTGCAAATGCAGCAGCTGTCATTTGTACTCTACCTTCATCACTTGCATAAATTTTTAAATCATGACGAAATGTTGAGTGTAGTCTAAGTAACCCCAATCCTTGTGTATCTGAATTTCTACCCTGACCTCCAGGATACATGCATCTGAAAATTTGTCCCAATTTTTCAGCTTGAACTCTTCCAGCTGGTGTTAATTCACCACCCCATTTAAGTATTAAAACAAGTGATGGGTCTTGTTTAAAATTTACACTTTGTTCTTTTCTTGGTCTACCATGAGGTTGATATTTCATTTGAACTTTACGATTAATTCCTGAAAAATGACCGTACATTTCTAAAACACTTTTTAATTGTTCAAGTTTTCTCTTTTTCTCTTCAAGTTCTTGGTCAGCTTCATGATGTTCAATTTCATCTAACAATGATCTGGCAATATCTAAAACTTCCTGAAGTTGTTTAGGATGTTTTAACTTAACTTCTCCTTTAGTTATACCCCCATATCTTTCAAACACATCGAAAAATTTTGAATGTCTAACTTCAACTTTCATTTTTTGTTTAGGAGTACGATCTCCATGTCTTATAACAGCCACAACGCATCGTAATTCCATCATTTTTCCCACAGTAGTAGGAACAATTGGAGGGTCATCTAACTGAAAAGGAACTGACCAAGGTATATGGAGTGTAGGAGCCAATTCTCTAAGTATCATGTTACCTAATATTTTGGCACAATCATCATAATATTTATTTGAATTTTTAACAAAACTAAAGCCATTTACATCACAAACAAAAGATTTACCATTTGCTCGTAATAAATCAAAGCCACAAACTGTTTGCTTAAATGCTAAACACACTTTACGAGAAATCATTTTTTCAGAATTACTGAGAATAATAGGATATCGTATCTCCTTACCTTCAGAGTCACGTTCAACTTTACCGTCAAGTGCTGGAGATTTACGTGCTTCTGCATGAGCATAATCTGGACCAACAGTATATACTTTCACATCGGTTCCATCAGTTGGCATAAAATCTTCATATATAAAAGAACCAGTTTTCCTAACTCTAGATTCTGGGGAATATACACTACTGCGACTACCAATTTTACGAAAAAGCCTTTGACTTCCACCCCCTGCTGAAGTAGGATAATAAATATAAATATTATGATCTTCAGCCGAAACTGGTTTTTCAACAAAAGGTTTATTAAATACAACTCCATTGATTTCCACATGATCTTCAGATTCTACTAGTTCATGTAAATTTGGATCCTGTGACTCTCTATCTAAAACTGCATATCTAGGAATTAAAATGCCTTCAGATTCCAAAATTGAATACACCTGTCTTCTATCTTGAAGTGCAAACTGAGTAGGTAAATTATTTATAACTAATGGATTTCTGAGATGAGAATACCTAATAGCTTTTTCAAGAGGAAATCCTTTAGAATGAAAAGAAATCAGACAATCACAAATGGGCCATTCTTCAATAGATTTAAGTAATAATTCTTCTTCAAAAACTATCATTTTTAAATATTCAAATTCAGCAAGCCTGTTAAGAATTTCTTTCATTGGCTTAGAAAAACTTTTTTTTTTCATAGCACATATGCCAACAATAACTTGTTTACGGTCTGTAGTTAAAGATGCTTCCATTAACTCTTCTTCTTCTAATGGCTTCATTGGCTCGAAATCTTCAACAAGAATGGTTGGTTGAGTTTTGCAGAGCTCCTGGTAACCTTGCTCCATCTCTGTATGGAACCACCAAAACTAGTGTTAATGGCCAAGTAAAATATAGTTACTTAGCCTAAGTGATAATAAATAATGAAATTGAAATGAAAACTTGAACAAATATATTTTAATTAAGTATCCTAATTTTATAAGTGTAAATTAATTTTAAATATTAATATAATTTGTAAATACTTATTATGCATGTGCCAAGTTAAAAATGGTTTTTATTAAAATTAATTATTCTTATATATTTATTTTTAATTAACTGACACATTTTAATTCAATATTTCTATCAGTAACCATATTAAATATTAAAGTAAACCGTTTTGTATTTTATTAACATTTATTTTAAATTAAAAATATAATAAATTAAATAAGGTATTTTATATTAGAGCTTACAGTATTAAAATTATATAAGTACCAGTAATGTGGTATTGAAATATAATGCTTGGATACAACAGTATACTATAGTACCAATAAAGAACTAACAGAGTAATACCGTTTTTTTGTATATTATTTTCAGTGTTTTATCAAATACTGAAATATTGTTTCTTATACACTCATTGTGTTATCCTAAAATAACTTTCTTCTATTAAATGTAAAACGATTCCTTTAATAAACACATGTAAATTTATACAAATACATTAATACCCAATTTGAATATAGTTTTCTTTTTTTCAAAAATTAACGCTATAAACCAACTACATAAATCGTTAAGATAATTTTTTTTTTTTAAATTATAATATATTCTTTCTTTTAGCTATAATTTACAAAAATTAGATCTCAAAAACATGTAATAAAAAAGTTATTTACCAGCACAAACACAATAAAATACCACGTAAACTAATATAAATTTAGGTAAATTAAAAATCATTATTTTTTAATCACATTGTATATAAATTTTTTTAATTACAATAACTACCTATTATTTTTTATATTTGTATTAGAATTAAAGTAGTTGGGCTATTATTAAATTTAAAAATTTTAATATTTAATACAATAATAACTTAAAAAAGTGTTTACACAATATTCAATAATATATTATAAACCATTTAATCCTAATCTAAACTAATGACTAATTACTAATTGTAATCTTGTATCTATAAACTATGTGATACAGGAAGAGTATTTATTTAATATTATCATTAAAGTGTTATTACTAAGTTATTACTTATTAATTAAGTATATTGATCAAATTTATTAAATAATGTGTTTTATTAATTCCTTTAATTAATTATATTTGAAAACCATTTTATTCAATTTTAAAAACAAACTTTTAATTAAAATTATGAAAATTAAATTATTATTATTATATTATGTTACTTTTATTAATCAATATTATAGTAAATACAAAATTTAAAAAAATGTATTTAAAACACTTAAATAAAAATGTTAAGTTGGCTTTAAGCTAAAATTAAAATCATGTTTATCAGTTTAAAATGTGAAAATAATTTAACTCTTAGTTCTAACTTTTATTTAAAAAATAAGAGAATGATATTTGATAAGTTTATTAAAAACTACTAAATTCACTACCTACAGCTATTAAACGGAAACTTACTTTTTAAACCACATAGCAGAAATATGGATATAAATCCTCAGTTTTGATAGAATATATCTGATAAAAATATTTAAATTACAATATATTATTGATATAACATGATATAGATATAATATAACACGCATATACAGTGATATATTTGTATAACTGATGAAATTATAAATGCAATTTGCATTCCATACAGATTTAGCTAATGGAATAATGGTATAATGGTATTAAATAATAATTTTAATGGATAAAAATGTCTAAATTATAACTCATTATTATCATTATACGCATGCAATTTTCTTTTAAATATATAATGAAAATAAAATTGAAATTAATAATATCTAATGTGCTACAACCGATTAAAAAAACATACAAGTCGGTTAAATTGGCTGAGTAAGTATTCTTTCATTATAAACATACATAATTTGTAACACTTATTGCATTGTCTCTTAAAATACATGTTGAATTTCAGCTCTAGGATTGTTTAATTTTACTAATTTGTTGTCTACCCACATTTTCAAGGGGGTAAGACTGCCATTACGCCTTTGGGACAGCCCTGATTAAAATCTATCTAGTTTATCCTCAACAAATATTAAAACTTGCCACCTCTAGTAGGATTGAAACTTTTGGATGAACTCTATTAAATTCAGTACAAACCCCAAGGTAGAAAATTCAAATTACTTTGAGTTTGTTTTTCTTTTATATCTAATATAAAAATAATTGTATGAAAGATGCTATTCCGAAAATAATTACATTATTTTACATATCCTAAAAGTCACCCAATATTATATGAAAATGTATGTAAATTTAATAGACAGTGTAAATTATCATAAAACCCATATTTTAAACACAGATATTAATTAGAAACATTAAATAATACTAAATATAATAGATTAGGTATATACAGAATTATATTATTGTACAAAAATAATAAAAATAATGGAGATAACAACTAAAACATAACCTGTAATTGAGTAATTCCAATCAATTAGTAATTAATACATTATTCTGATTATTCTGTATAATATAATAAAGATGTATTATGTATATAATTCTATTATAAAATCAATGCTAATACCTATAACAATGTTTCGGGTTTTTATTTTAATAAAACAACAAAGGCAAACCTATACTAAATACAAATATTTATGTATAAAACTATCATGCACTTGTACACTACTTAGTAACATTCTATATTTTGAAGTGCATGTATTTTACTTACCAATGCATAGCTAAGATTGGTTAATTAACAAAAATTTTTCTATCTTTATTAATCCAATTGGAACACTATAACCGTGTATACTGATAAACACGTTCACAAGCCTAACTACTAAACTAAAAAACACCAAAACTAATTTTAATAAAAAACAAATTAATAATTCCATATAGAGTTATTCACATAAACACATGCACATAAATACAATTAATATTATGTACTTTTTATATATAAGCAACACCATAAAATTAAATGTAACAACATTTTACGTTAATCAATATCAGTAATAGTTTTTTAAAGTAATTACTATTAAAAGTACCTATTATTTGTTTTAATTTATAAGTACTGTTATTTTAATTTAATTGTTTATAAAATTAATCAGATATTTAATATTAATTTATAATTATAATTGTTGGTACAGCGAGTTGTACATTTGTACCTTTTATATTATAAGTGCAAGTAATATGAATACTAGATTGTTTAATTTCATAACTTAACATTTTATAAATAATGAAATATTTCGGTTTACCATTAGTCGTGTTCTCGTCCTCGTCTTCTTTTGAATTTCTATCAATATCTGCATGTGAATCATTCCATTTCCTCTTGCCATTCTGTTTATTTTCGTCCGCACTTTGATTAAATGATGCCATTTACACCTAAAATTTTGTCAATATGGTAAAATTGATGTCAAGATACGATTGTATTCATTAATTTTTTTACACAGTATTCGTTTCAGGAAATTTTGAAGTTCAATTGCATCCCATTCGTCAAAAACAGATTGTTAGTTATTACAAAAATATAATAACGGGCATAATATAATATATGAAAAACTGATAAAAAAAAATAATAATAATAATAATATATAATATATTGAAAATACACCTTTTTATACAGTGTAGTGTACTATTAGTTTTTTTTATACAGTGTAATGTGTACAGTACAGCAATACAGCATACGTCGTACATGAAACGAAATGAACAATTTTATCAGCAAATTTAAGTACCTACTTCACAAATGTGAAAATAGAAACGCGACGCCTAGGATCAATAAATATTGTTAGTATTCGTCGTTTTCAAGTAGGCGTAACGTTGAGATCAGCGTAACTCAAACGATGCGAACAACGAACGTAAAACACTCAAAATTGGTCCAATACAAAACACATTACAGTCTAACTTCCCTAACTATTTCCAACAATGTCTATAATATTATTATATATGGAAGTGGCTAAAAGTCCGACTTACGAGTCTACCGAATAGCGAACTGTTTTCAGCAATCGTGAAACGTCAATGGACGTTTACGTTTTCCATTTGTCTGACGAAACGAAATAGATAATAAATGATAAGAATTTGTTTATGCTTCGGTTATATTACAATACCACAGAAAATGTAGTAATAATTATTCTTTATCTGGATGACGCCACTTCTAAATTTCTAATCTTATTTTATGATTTTTCTGTTATATTTACATGATAGAAAAGTTAACCTGTAAAGTGTATTGTATATTGTGTATATAATCTGCTAATTATGTTTAATATGTTTATGACTTATGTAAAAATAATAAACAATAAACATAGATATAACATAATTATGAAATATGTAATGAATAATCGATGTTCAATGTTGGTGTTAATATGTTATTGTACAACGCATTATTATACAATTTTATAATAGAAGTCGGTTATAAAATATATTGAGTATTTTTAATATAATTATTTAACTACGAAACTATATGTACATACTTAAATACTTTGTCTCTTTTTAGAATTTTAACTGATTACAGTATTACACATTTATATATTATATACATTATTATTTTTTTAAATTTCGATAAATTTGAGAAATTTATCTATAGGTAGTAATTTTTAATTTTTTATAAATTGACTATTATTTATGATTATATACATATTGTTAAATATAAATATAAATTCAAATTCATATATTTAATTATTTTATCCTAGGAGACTGTTTTGAGACGTCGGATTTTATACCATAAAAATAATTTACATTTTTTTTAGTAACATTAAATAGTATTTAAATTACTTCTATTAAGTTTGCCAAGAAAGTTTGCAAGTTAACTTGCTAGGAAACAATTTAATTTTGTAGTTTTTTAAAATTACAATTAAATGTCATTTTATGGACATTTTTTTTTATAATAAAGCAATGGACCTTTATTGGAAATGTCAGCCCCAGGGCCTCAAATTATCTTAATCCGGGCTTGATAAGACCATAGCACAGATATTACATAAACTAATTCATAATTTATAACGATCATCTTCAGAATAAATAGTAAAATATTTAATATTCATTATTTTTTATACACCAAATGGTAAATGGTTGCTAATTTGCCATTGTTAAAAATTCGTTTTACTCATTAATCTATAAGACGATAAACTAAGTTTATAGTCTATGGTCTTAGAAGATAAGATTCGATCACTTCCACCCGCCCACAAATTATGTTACTGCTTAAAAAGACAAAATTTGATTTCTAATCATGACCACCATAGGCACCATATAATATAGCGTTACTATTTTAGTACATTGCCGGAAAATAGACATTTCCTTCGCCATCAAAATAGCAAGAAACATATTTGCTTATTTAACCAAAACATTGATAAGGATAAGATAGCGAACCTTATTTTCTAATACCATGGTCTTATCCATGACTAAAAACTGATTTTATCCATGAAAACTATACAAATACACTGATAAGGAAGTTATTTACAATCTACTTATCGTTATCTATAATTTTATAGTCGTTTACTAGTTTCTATAATAAAAAGTAATTGTATTTTGTATTTTTGTAATCATTTTCATGTATTATTTGATTAAAAAATAATAATATTAAAAAAATGGTATGTAGATCTTAACAGGTCCTTTATATAACATTGATAGAATTATTGACAAAAATAGTTAAAATAAAGTGGTTAAATAGTTCAATAGTTTAACGATAACTAGTTAGAATACCTACACAGTTTATTCACATAATACATTTACTGTCAAAATTGAAGATGAATCCATTAACGTAAGTATAATATTTTAATTAATTACATTATTATTAACTGACTACCAGTCAATTTGTTTAACAGTCTGTTCTATAAAGCTATGTCATATACAATTTATAATATTTACATAAAAATACAATTTATCTTATTTTATCATAATATATAGGTATACACTGATTTAATAAATACTAACCACTAGGTAAGTAGTATATTATAACATATTATAATATAAAACATCGTTATTTATTAAATATTTTAGTAAAATAAAGAATTATATTTACTATTTCTGCTTTGCCCCTGTATTAATTCTAATTATTTATTTGTGTTCTCTACACCTAATTGTTTTAAATCTATTCTATATAATATATTATTGTATGAATTTAATGGTTCCATTGTCCTACATTCGTATTATGTTAAAATATATAGTATTTTGTAATCTTTAGTACCTAAGTCAATAATTTATTTAAACTATTTTTATTAAGACAGGTAATTACTTAAAAGTTATTCACTGTTATCTATAATTATTTGTTTAAAAAAAATTGGTGTTTAAACCTCAGTTCAGGGTTCTTTCAATTTTGATACAACAACATCATCAATCTTGATTAATTTAAGAACTTAACACATTAAAATATTTAGCAAATTTAACTCCTTAAAAATGGCTATCTTGATATCTTAAATTACTTTAAATTAAAAATGTTTTTTTTTATTTTTTATTTTAAATATGACATAATTATGTCCTTCAAATATATACTTTTTTTAAAGTAGTAGAATTTAATAAAAACTAATAATTAGAAGTTAAATGGTTACGTGGAACACACTATATAAATTTTAATATTAAATTATTTAATTAATTAATATTAATATTATTTTAAATTTTTAACAGTTTTTTTTTTTTAGAAATATGAGAAATGTAAAAAAACTAAGTGAGCAAGAATTACAGAATCTTCCAAAAAGTTCATGGCATGATGAATATAGATCAAGTGCATGGATATTTGTTGGTGGCTTACCTTATGACCTTTCAGAAGGAGATGTTATGACTGTATTTTCTCAGTAACTTAATATTATATAATAGATAAATTATCAGTATCATGTCTATATTTTTTTCTCTATGCAAATTAAAAATATTTGATGTTTATATTATTTGTTTGATTTTAGAACCTCTACCACTCATCGATAATAATTGTTCTTTAGACTAGAACTATTTTTCTTAGATTTACTCCCCCCTACACAAATAGCATCATGGTACTGAATTGTACCATTTATACATTTATATATAATGTATCATATTAATAATATATTACTATTTGTAGATATGGAGAAATTACTAATCTCAATCTAGTACGTGATAAAGACACAGGGAAACAAAAAGGATTCTGTTTTATTTGTTATGAAGACCAAAGAAGTACAATTTTAGCAGTTGATAATTTCAATGGTACACGTATTCTAGGTCGTATATTACGTGTAGACCATGTTAAAGATTATAAACCACCAAAAAGCACAGAACCTACTAACAAAATTAAGGTTGAGAAACTAGATGATGAATACAAGGTTAAAAATGAATTTAAAACTGAAATCAAAGAAGAATTCCCTACACCACAAATTAAAAGAGAAATTTGTACTCCAGAAATCAAACATGAAATTTGTACTCCAGAAATTAAACGAGAAATATGTACTCCAGAAATAATTAGAAGTCCTGAATACGATAGTATTAAAAAAAAGAAAAAGTCTAAAGATAAAGAAAAAAAAAGGTGCAAAGATAAATCTAAAGAAAAAGATACTCACTATAAACACCAAAAAATAAGATTGAAAGAAAAAGATAGAAAAAGTAATCACAAAAGTGAACAAAATAAATCTTTTGAAAAGGAAATAAATAATAAACGTCAGAGACGTAGTTCAAGTCGTGAAAAGGATACATTAAGCAAACATTTAAAGACAAAATCATTTAAAGAGCATAGTAGTCGAGATAGGATAAGAGAAAGAGACAAATATTTTAAAGATGGTCGAAAAGAATATAAAAACAGAGATTTTGACCCAAATAAAAGGAAACATCAAAAAGATGATGATTATTATAAATATTAAAAATTCTATAACATGACTTATGCAAATATAATGTATGTTTATATTAAAAATAATATTTTTATAATTTAACTATTCAATGTTCTTCACTGTTTCCTAAACTTCTAGTTTCCTCTGTTGTAGTTTGAATAGTTGTTGATTTTCTATTTGCTAGTGGAGTATCTTCTTTTTTTAATATTGGTTTGTTCACATTAGCTTTCTTATGTAAGTAATTAAGTTCAAGAGTTGATTTGAGTAAATCAACTTTGGGTGGTTGCAATGATGAACTTCTAAGGTCATTTTGGGATTTAGTTGCTGGTAGTAATTCTTTGTCTAATGATGCTAAAGAACCACGATGGTTAAATTTAATCATTAAACTTAAACGTCTAGCTTCTGCTTCCACATCAGATAAGTCCTCCTTGTTATTTTCTTCAACTTCTTTAAGTGATTCTACTTCTGATGGTTCTAAATTTAAAAAACATATACATATAAAGATATACTAATTGTCTAGTTATAAATTTAAAATTTGTATTATTTTAAACATCAATTATTGATCAAATTTACCAGATTTTTCAACAGTGATTTCTTTTTCAAACTTGTAAAGCCACATGCAATGTAATAGTCCATAAATGGTACCACTTATGATTCCTAGTAATCCCATTAATCTAAATGATTGTCTTGTTCCATATGATCCAATTAAAAGCCCTCCAATAAAACTTCCACTTCCACGACCTATAAATATTTTGAATTTTTCAAACTAATGTAAAATGTAAATAAATAAATAAAAACATTAGCTACCAAGACTGAAATGAGACATCCCAGAGATACCAATTAGTGTTGCTAGAAGATTTTTTGGTGCTAGTAAAGCACAATATGTTGCAGCAGCTACCCACATTAAATGAACTGCTAATGATTCAATAGCTTCAAATGGAAACACCCACCACGGATCACTGTAATAAAATGTTATTTTATAAAATTCAAAATTTGTTTATTTGATTTCATCTTACTCAATAAATGAATAACCCATTAATCTAGCCGCATGTGAAAAAAAAGCTATAACAATAATGTTGACATGTCCAATTTTTTTTGATATTTTTTCTGCACCATACAAAAATGGAATACTACTAATAGTTGCAACAGATACTGTAATTCCTATTAATTTTAATTAAAAATTGTATTTTTACTTAAAGTTATTATTAAAATTATACAAAATGGAATACTTACCTAATAGATAATTAGGAGCCCCTAATTCTTTAAGATACAAAAATAAATATGATTCTATAAATCCCCAACAATTTCCAAGCATGAACAAAAAAAATATAAATGCTGTTATGTGTGGAAGTTTTAATAGTCTTAGCATATCTTTTAAAATATTATCTGCAGGCATTTTTATGCCAACTGGCATCATTAATAATGTCAGCATTGATAAAACAAGAAGAACATCGTAAGTGTAGAATGCAGATGAATAGTCAGTGTAACCTAATATACAAGTTATATTCTACATTAAATTGGTTTTTTTTTAATAATATACTTATAATAGTAAATTACTATTAGTATTAAATGACAGTTAACAACAACATATAAATAAAAATAAAAATACCTTTTTTTGCACTCATGTAATCAATTAGCCAACCAATGAGAGGAGAGAACAATGCCATTCCAACAGTTGAAAATAACCTTTCTCTTCCAAATTGTCCGCCATATCTTTGGATAAGACTTAAAGCAATAGGATCCATTACTGTTACTGATGCTGCTAACATTGTTGTACCTATAAACCGTAGACCAAAATATATCCAAAATACTTTCTCATTCGAAGGTTTGTATTCGGGTGGACATCGTTCAGGTCCACCTGTCCTATTGTAAAATAATACACATTGGTTTAATATTCTAAAGTCAGCCATATTTTATGGAAATAATAAATTAGGTATGTCAGTCTAATAATTAAAATTATAATTATAATATATTTCTAAATATAAATATGAAATAATTGCCTCAATACAAATTTTCCTAATATAATATATAATTTACTTTTTTTTATAGGTACATATATTATACAACACATTATAATATGTTGATATCTATATAAATGTCATTGTTTTGAATAGTGGTTTATGTCTATATTTGAATAGTGATAGTAGTTACACAAATAACAATTTTTTTTGTTTTACTTTAAGCTAGCCCCATGCTTATAGCCACATTTTTAGTAGATACATGTACCTATTAAATCATTTAAGAGTAATAAAAATAATTTACAAATTGTAGAATTTATATATTTGATACTTCAAAAATTTAAATTTATATACAATTTCAATGATTTAAGTGGTAGGTAGGTAATTAGTTCTAAATCCTCATTAGTTTATATTTTTTACCTAAGAGCAAATAAGGCAGGTTGTTAATATGCAATTATGTTCCAGGTATCATCCACTATAATTAATTTTTCAATAAATGTTGATGGCCTGATTATAAAGTTAAAAATAATATAAATAATCTGGAATATAGGTACCTACCTTAACTTACCTTATAAGTTAAAAGATACCTAATATTATAATCTAATAATCTATTATATTTCAAATATTAATTTGGATAGATACCTAAAAATACATTTTTGTAGCATACAATCTGCAGCTAGCTCTTTTAATTTATTATATGTCAAATTGGTCGCCAATACTCTACCACCACATCGTAAATCATGGTCAAGAAGTGCTGAAAAATTAACACCAGATGTTATCAACATATCCGATGAAAAATGTTGACGAAAATCAGTGACTTGTTCATCTTCATCTGGTTCTGGCAATTCCATTCCTATTAATTAAAATATAAATATTAAATTAATCATTATGTCTGTGTGTGTGTGTGTGTATGTCATACCTAATGTTTCAGTTGGATCCATAAGACCAGGGTGCATGTCTAATACTACAAACACAGTAGCTTCTTTTTTGTTAGATGTATCGTTATAGTTATTTAAACCAATATTGGCAATTTCTTTTACAGTTTCATTATTCAATAAAACACCCATTCTTAATTTATTTTTCTTGGGTTCTGGTTTCTTTGTACTACAAAATAATAATTATTTTTAAAAATACCCATATACATATTTATATTACCATAAATTTAAAATTAAGTTTTTTTTTTTTTAATTAAACATAAATAGGTAAATATTTAAAAAAATTATATATATATATGTATATAATATAAGTAAAATAGGATATATTATTATTTATTACAGGATACCATCGCCACATTTTTATAAATTATAAAACTGTAAACTAACCTAACTATAGGTATGTATAAAAAATCAAACTCACGTTGGTTTAGTCACATTTTTTGCTTGTTTGGTTTTTTCGTAAATGAAAAACAAATCAGGATCATCTATTCCTGGTTGATGATTTGTAGGTATGTTAGTAGGTGGCACTATACAATTTGGAAGTTGTTGCTAAAAGAGTTTATAATTAAATAAAATAGATATAATATGTATTATATTATAAATAGGTAGGTACCTAATTGTTAGTATTAGCATTGAAAATTATATAATATAATTAATCAATGGTAGATATTAGGTTCTAGGTAGGTAGTTGCACGAATTAAGATAGGTACCTAAATCTTAATTCGTGAGTAGTAGACTACATAACACTTAGACTCATGTTAATAATTTTAATGTTTAGTAAGTATATTTAAATTAATAAATAATTAATAGGTACCTAGTAATCTAGTATTATCACAAATTATATAAAATGGTATAATTAACATTTAAAGATTTTAAGTGAAAGAACGCAAACTACCAGTATCAATTTACCAATAACAATACATTTTTAAAACCTTTTGAAATGGATGGGTAATAATTGCCCCTGTAGCTCAAATTTTCGTGACGACACTGGTCAGGCTCGTTCAGTATGTAGCATACTGTATGCTTCATTGTTTCATGCAGGACATTTTCTCTATAATTATATCAATGGCAAGATAGGTATTTTGTGGTATAACTATGAACTACTACTACTACTACGTACTATGAAATGACATTGTTTTACTACTATTCAGTACCCACTTATTTTTATAAGTTGTCCTTTGTTCATAAAGATCCAGTGGGACTGATAAAAAATTTGAATTGAGTGATGTTATGTTAAATAAAATTATTCATAGATTCGTCGATTAAACTTTATTTAACTGTTCTCTTAAGTATTTTTTGGTAATTCCTTAGTTTATTATTTTAATTACTAATGAAATATTTAAAATAGGTGCATAGAGCATAGATAATAATTACGAAAAACTAAATATTTAATAATAACAATAAAAAATTTAAAAATTCAACAAATACCTACCTAATATTACCTATGTAAAAGAGAATTATTTCAAGTTTCTGAAATATCATTATCTTTTCTCTAGTTCAAAAGGATACATATTTGCTATTTTAAATCTGAGATTCTTAGCCTTCAGGAACAGTATGAATTGATACAATGATTAATATGAATTAAGAAGGTACCTACTTGAGTAATATTGTCATTTGTTCTTATATATTTTAATTATACTTTTATACATTTATACGTATAAATTATATATAGTAGGTAAGGTACGAAATGGTATTATAAATAGTTCATATTTTCATAAGTATTTGGCATGCCTAATATACGCAAAATATGACATAACATTATAAGTAGCGTTTATAAATAAGTATTGAGAATTTTGTTTGATGTCTTATAAATAAAATATGGATACCCAACACTCGCAACTCTATAGGCTATAGGTAGGT
Source organism: Eriosoma lanigerum (assembly GCA_013282895.1). Lineage (NCBI taxonomy): Eukaryota > Metazoa > Arthropoda > Insecta > Hemiptera > Aphididae > Eriosoma > Eriosoma lanigerum. The sequence continues at coordinate 49,090,124 of CM023359.1, forward strand.
ATATATTTTAATTGTTATATCATATAAAATGTAGAACCAACCGTAGATAGTATATGAAACTTTCTCTAAAAAATAAGTGTTCATTTATGGCTTTTTAAAAATATATTTTATTAAGTCCAAGAATGTATTTTTTAAAATTGATCAAGGAAATATTTTTTAGCTGAATAATCATACAATATTCAATACTCTCTTCCTATTTAACCCTATATTTATAACTATAGTTATAAGTAGGGCCCGGGACTTATTGCATTTGCATATTTTTATTTAGTTATCCAAAATATTGTTATGTAAGAAAGAAATATATTTTAAGTGGTGAAAAATTAAAAAATATCAATTTTTTTCATATTTATGCACAATATAAAGAAATTTTCATGGATGACATTTTTTTACACATATTTACGACATTTAGGACGATATATTTATTTTTTAAATTAAAATTTTTATATACGAGTAATTACTATATTACTATAGTTACTAAAATTTCTCTATCAAAATATTTTTAATGAGTTCAACTATAATTGACAATCGCCAATCATTCAATCATTGTACAAAGAAAGAGTTTCAGAAAATATTTTATGGTTTTTTTTTTTAAAAATATATTTCAACATGCGTCATATTTGATGATGGTTCATCATTGATTGGCGACTAGTTACGATTACAAAATAATACTATGATTTATTATTTTTAAAATTTATATAATTGTATTTTTTATTAACCAATTAAAATTTATTTAGTATAGATATTTGCATGCGTATGTATAGCTTTTTTGTGCATATATGGTGAAATTTTAATGCATTTTTGCATGCTTATTTTCTTAAGTGCAACTAAGGGAAGCTGGGGGAAACCTAAAATTACTCATAACCCCTTATAATAACAAGACAATTCTCAACTTTATTTTTAAAGAAATTGTAATGTGAGGCTATAGCCCTCCTTAAATTTTAGCACTAGTTGCGCCACTGCATATTTTCATGATTTTGAATGCAATAAGTCCCGAGCCCTAATTTTAAGTATAACTTTATAGTTATAAACATACTTGTTGTGAATTTGTAGGTCCAGTAATAAACGTTGGCGGTCGAACGGCAATACTTTGTTCAATTTTTGTCACCCATTTATTTTCTTCGCGTGGTACACTATAGTCTCTTAACAAACAATGATCATCACATTCGTCTAAAACCAAATTAATTTCTTCATCTTCTGGACACTCTCGGCTAGGACAAGGACTCCACCAAACCTAATACAGTGTTCATTAATTTAAATATAAAATATTTTATTATCTTTTTGCATTTTGCAATTATGATTTGTAAATCAAATATCTATATTGTATATTTAAAAAAAAAAAGTTTTTTAGTTAATGCTAATTAATTTGAATAAACTTTTATTATTGAAAAAAATTTACTATTTACTCATACAATTCTTATATTATAAATTGTGTTTTGTGATTAAATATTATATTATTTATTTATAGTTTAGTAATTAGTAGGTATATTATTTTGATAAATAATATTTAATTTAGAAAATTTGGTTTTGAAATATAATTGGCTCATAATATTAATATTTTTTTAATAATAATAATTATTAATTAATAATAATTTATTATAAAACTTTTTCTGTGAATATATTTACAGGCCTTGCCGAGATTTTCTCAAAAACACACCTGGCCTGTAGACGGATGACAGTAGACACACAAGGAAATAAATGTTGATTTCATACTAATGTTTTATTTTAAATTAAAATGGAATCAAAAATTAAAAAGTAACGTACCTTCTTATACATCTTTTTTATTATTATTGAACATTTAAATTTAAACTAAATGTAATCCAAGTTGGTAAAAGTAATAAATATAAGTTTATATAATATAATATAAATAAAACATTTTTTAACATACAATATCAATATTTCAAGTTAACTTTAAAAATTTAAATACATCAACTTTTCCAGATTCAGGATGTCTCATAACATATGCTGATGGAGTTGCTCCAGGTGTTTCCATTTGAGGTATTAATATCAATGCATGGTGAAATATAGCATTTAATGCTAATGATATAAACAGAACTGGCTTATACTGACCAAATTTATCTACCAAAAATCCTAAATCCATTTTTTTTATTAAATATCAATCGATCATTATTATAACTTAATAAAAATTAATTAAATTATTATACTTGTTAAATTGAATTATTATATAAATACCTGAAACAGGTGGTGCTAAAAATGTAGTTAAAGGCAATGCCAAATAAACAATAGCAATTTCTTCAACTGATAATCCAATGCTTTGCATATGAATAGTTAAGTATGGAATTAAAGATGAAGTTGCTAAAAATTGAATTATAAAAAAAAACACACCACAAAATTTGTTACATTTTATGTAAACAATTAAACGTAGTGTATTTTCTAAATATATAATATGTTATTAATTTATTATTATTTTTAATTAGACTTACCACCATACATTAGAAATAATGTAATTTTTAACATAATAAGATTATAATTAATATTACATTTTTTGCACAATCTTTGTATTGGACCATCCTCAACATCTTTTTTTCCAGACATTTTTAGATCTTAACTTGAAGACTTTGTAATAATAAGTGATTATTGATATCTTTTTCGAATAAGAATAAATGTATTTAGAAAAAAAAAACACAAACATATCTGAAGAAACTTATCTTTAATGATTTTATAATTTGTACACTAGCTAATATGCTATTGTTTCATTGTTTGTTTTGACACAAACTATGTGATATCATGATATACTGCATTTGTTCATTTAGATTACAAAAATAAAGTCTAATAAATAAGTCGTTTATTATGATAATAGACTTAAACATTGTATATTTAATAAAACAACTATGGTTTCATAGTTAAAATAATTTATTTACTTAGTCATTACAGTAATAATATTGTTTACATTAAAAATTTCATTAGGCTCCATTATTTAATTTATTGACCAAACCACTTATGGTGTAGTTACTGCTCGGGTTAGTCAAAGCAACAAATTGTTGTGCAACTTCTTCAGCAACCTATAATAATAATAATAATAATTTTATTAATTTTGCATTTTATATTGAACTTTTAATCAATATTTCTCAGTAAAATCATTAACAGTGTGTGATTCATTCATAACTTCTCTATTTTTAATTAAAATCTAGATAGTAATGAAGGTATTCAAAATTTATTTTATTTTTACTTTTTACTTGCAAAATTGTTACTAAATTACTTGTACAGTTTTTATAGAAATAGTTTTTAAAAATTGATAATAACATTAAAATAAAATTTGACAGAGCAAGTTTGATTATAACTGGAACCAGTGGTGCATAGGAATATTTACAGAAGGATTCATGTCATAAGAGTAATTTTTATGTATAAATAATGTAAAAATTAAATTTATTCGGTTATATTATTATATAATAAATAATAATATATTGTTATTAAATATTTTAGAGGGACTTTTAAATTTTTTGGGAATTATGCCCTCCTTTTTATTTGCACACCATATTAAACTGTATTTATATAATTATTTAAATGTTAAAAAATTATTTAACTTAATGGAAAAATGTTATATCTTGTTTGTCAATAATTTTAGTTTATATTCATTTTTAAATTTAAATTGTTTTTTTAAAATTATAAATAAATATAATTTTTACCCCCACTTTACTTTATACATAGGAAAGAGTCATCCTATCAAACTTATATTTTTTATAAAGATGACTAAAAGAATATAGATATGTCTGAAATAAAAATATCAAGGAAGTAATAGAACTTTTCGGTTATATAGAATTATAAATAAGTATACAATATATGATAAGTAATAAGGAATAGGTATTTTGTTTTACAGTTGAAAAATAAGACATTTGGTTATATAGAACATCTTTTTTAAAATGTGGATGGTAAATTAAAATCACTAAATATACTACCATGTACAATAGTTTAAATATTTAATTTTTAATTTACATATTTATATATTCATAAATAATAATGAAATAGTTAAATTTACTTTAGTTTGTGCTTCAAGTGTAGAAGCTCCCAAATGAGGAGTAGCAATGACTTTTGGATGTGATATGAGAGTTTTAAGTTCAGAACTCTTTGGTGGTTCTTCTGACAAAACATCCAATCCTGCTCCATCACATTTTTCATCCTATTTATAAGAAATAAAAAAATATTAATTTTTAAATTAATACATGAAGCATATTTTTTAACTCACATTTAAAGCTCTTAGAAGAGCAGCTTCATCTACAATGCCACCTCTAGCAACATTAATAATTTTCACTCCTTTCTTGCATTTATTAAAAACATCATCATTGATTAAATCTAATTAGAAAAAAAATGTATTTAAAATTATTTATTAATGGTTTTAAATTTTTAAATATTTACTTCTAGTTTGTTCAATCAACGGTGTGTGTACAGTAATATAATCAGCAATAGGCCATATCTCTTCTAAACTTAATAATTCCACTCCAAATTTGGCTGCATCTTCTTTGTTCAAAAATGGATCATATCCTATAGTCTATACAATATATAATATAAAACACATTAAAACAATATATTTGATGGCTAATTGGCAAATATTATGTAATAATTAATTTTTGACAATGTATACCTTCATACCAAATGCTTGCATTCTATAAGCTACTTCACGACCAATTCTACCTAATCCAAGTATTCCAATAGTCTTGTCTTTAATTTCAGTTCCCATGTAGAGTTTTCTATCCCATCGTCCTTCTTTTAAAGATTGACATCCTTGAGGTACATTTCTAAATATATAATCATTTTATATTTAAAAGATAGATGTTCATTTGTTAATATAATTTTTAGATTTTAAAACTTACCGAGCCAATGATAATATTAATGAACATGTTAGTTCACAGGCACTGTTTGAGTTTCCACCTGGTGTACTGTAATATAAAAATATAAAGTTAATAAAGAGTTGTATTTTATATATACTGGGTCAATAATAAATCAAATTTAAAATTTAATTTAATCTAAACCAAGTGAAAACAAATTTATTGCGTATATTTTAACATTTTTTAAATATCTATATGCATATTTTTATTTTATTTCTTGTATTATAATAAGTGGTCAATTTAAAGTTTAATAAAATGTTTAGGATTAACAGATTAATATTAATATTCATATTACATATTGTATAATTTTATTTAATTAAGTAAACTGCTAATTTTCTAATCATAACCAGTAATCTTTAATCTTACAAAATACAAAAAAAAATAAAGTAAACTAATAATAAATTGTTAAAATAACTAAATAACTTTATAGTACTATCCAATAAGATAGATTAGTATATAAGAGTTCATGAAAGTTTTAATTAATTAACAAGATTAGTAGATACCTAACATACATATATGAGATATATTATATATTTATATTATACATTTAATAATTCAAAATAATTGTATGTCATCATATAAGTGATAATTTGTAATTAATAATGATGTAATTGATTCTTATGGCTGGGAAACGACCACAACATTTGAACACATTAACCACTTAAGATACTGTAAATGTAAATATATTTTTATCTAACAAAGTATTACATGTTTCTAGTATAATCTTTTTAATTAGGTAATTCAAATTAAGGTTCAAAAATCACAACTATTAAATACCTATCAGTACCTAAATATTATAATATATCTTAAGCTTATACTAATCATTTTTAAATATACATTATTCAGATAAGATAATAAAATGTACTTATATGATGTAACTATGTAAGTATAATTATATATAATAATATGAAACATGTTAATTCAATTCCTTAAATCAAAATATCCCTAATGGTAGGCCATAACTCAAATGTGGGTTTTGACCACATTTTAGTAGGTCTTAAAACCTTAAATTAATAATATTATATGAACCATTAGTTTTGATTTATCTCAATTATTTCAAAAATTATCTAAGATCAATTGGTCCAAGTAAAAGTAAAATAAGTTTAGAAAAATAAGATTATTGGTTGGCTTCATAAATTAATATTTTTTTTAGAAGTGTCATATGTAAGAAAAGTCTGGAAAATGTCTTAGATAATTTTAGCACAATGTTTATTATCTTTGCCAGTCATACACAAAACTATTATTTGTAATTTGTACTAAAAAATTGTATAAAATTATTTCTTAATACCTATTTAATTTTTTAATATACTTGTGTAAAATAGAATATAACTGGTTGTAAAGTTTTAATTCCTAAATAAACTATTTATAATAAAAAATTTAAATACTTATTTACATAAGATCATAATTCTATTACCACCTATTTCAAATTTCTGTGAAAAGCAACCAGTGGTGCCGGAATGGGGGGGGGGGGGGCAGAGGGGGAATTTGACCCCATTAAATATGTCAGGGAGCAAATTTTGCCACCCCTGAAAATTTGTCATCATAGTTATACACTTAATACTTAAACATTTTAGAGTTATAGTTTAAATTTAAATTACATTTTTATTATTTTTAATATTTATATAATATAATATATAATAAAATGAATTTTGAAAAGTTGTATAACAAATAAAAAAATTAAATTAAAAAATGTAAAACATTAAAATTGTTTTTAATTTTATATTCAAAATTAAATTGGGTAAAGACTATTAGTTTAATCAACAAAATAGTAATTAAATTTATTTTACAAAAATCAATAAGTATTTGTATTTTATTTTAATATATCATGATTTTCCTAAAATTTTTGCCCCCCCCCCCCCCACAAGAAAAATAGTTCCTGCGCCTCTGATAGCAACTATAATATATAATCGTAATAAACACTATAAATTACTATATAAAAATATAACAGTGTAGAATTCATTGTGTAATTACAAAATATCTAATAAATATACAAAAAAATATAAAAATATTTATTTTCGTTATTTGCGAATTGCTTGAGACTTTGAAAGTATATTTAGTATACCCATGATTGTTTAATAAAAGCTTGAGAGTATACACTGTATATGGAGTATACTCTATGGGAACATTACTGGTTATATTGTGATATTCAAACCATTTAACTAGGTAATAAATCAAAAGTGACAAAATATTTGTATTAAAAACACAGAGACAACTTTGTGGTTAAAAGTCTTTCTAAATATTCATACAAATTAATTAAGTTAATAATAAACTGAAAATTAGTATAAAAAAAAAAAAAGTATAATTAAAATATATAGGTATATGATATTATATAATATATTTTAGATGATTTAAAAAAAAATTCAAATTCATTAAATTATATAATTTGCAGGTATATTAAATTTTACAAATTTTAATTTAACATTATTAATCAGATAAATGTTTTCATAAAATAATTTTCATGTAATGCCTATTAATTTTGGGTCCTAACTTAATAAATTAAACAATACAAAATAGAAATTGGAAATACTTTTTAAAAACCAATGAGTAATACAAACTATATGTGATATACTCCAATAGTGCATACTTTAATAGTCTAATATATTATTAAATTATTATACAATAATAAATAAGTATTTATTAATCAACTATCACTATACATTATAAGTCGTCTTAACTATTAGATTATCAAATTGTCTATTAAACACCAATTAACATACACACACTTACTGTAGAAAAACTTTAAAGTTGAATTAATTAAATAGATAATTTTAAAATCAAGACAATTGATTGTTTAAATTAAAACTATGGAATATTAATAAATTGTATAGGTACATTAAATATGAATACACATTATACAAAGATAATTAACAATTAATAAGTACCAATATCTATAATATATGTCATCTACTAATTTATTTTTAAAAGTTAATAATATATTTTATTAACAAATCTATAGCTTTATAAAATTCATAAATCCAACTTACTTAAGGACTAGTATTCCTGCATTTGTTGCAGAATCTAAATCAATATTATCCACACCTGTTCCGGCTCTTCCAATAACTTTTAAACCATATTGGGCTCCAGCTTTTATAACTGCTTCAGTTACTTTTGTATCTGAACGAACAATCAATCCATCATATGCTCCAGCCTGAGTACAATAAAAAACAAATTTTAAACATTTTTGTATGCATATATTATATACCAGGAGCTATTTATTGGCATTATCCATTAAGTATAACTACCTACTGCATTGATATATTAACAAAACACATTTAATTATAAAACAATAGAATAAGGTTAAATATTAATCAAATAAAATGTTTCATCAATCAAATATTTTCTAAAATTACCTTTAATTCCTCTATGAGAGCATCAGTAGGTAATTTAAATTTTGATTGCACTTCAATGCCATTTTTTACTAGGAGTGCAGCACAAGCTGAATCACAAGCGTCGCTGATGAGTACCTTTTTTATGGATACACGTGGACTGGACATGTTAACAGATAAATTCACGATTCACGAGAAAGGACTACAGGACAAGTGTCGCGACTGAGAGTTCACGTTAGAGTGGCGAAACAGGTTTCGTCAGTGTTTCATTGCTTTGTTTAATAATTTGTGTGGCGCGAGTGGTTCTAAACATCAGCAATTTCAATAAGTGTTCCTTATCAAAATATATTTCATGTACCATGTAGGAATATTTGGTATTTAGTATTTTACTACTACTAATATTAGAGGCAATACTTATTACTTATTGCTAATTCTTCTATACATCATTTTAACTCTTTTTTTTTTTTTTACATTTTAACAATTAGGTACCTACTTTTGATAAAATTAATCTCGTTTGATGTTTCTGTATTCTATTAGTTTAATCTTTGACCTCTAAAGTATAGTAATTATTCTATTATAATATGTGGCACCATACGACGAGATAATTATTATTTATTGAATGAAATGATTATACTTTATCAATCAATATAGAATTAACCATTTTTTTTTTATAGGCAATTATAATAATAGACGTACAAATATTTTTTTATGATAATATATTAATAATTAATTAGTAGGTACATACAACAAATAGGTTATAGGTACTTCATTACACGATAACAATTTTTTATAATGCCTTTTGGTTGACTTAAAAACTTATAAACTGTAGTACTGTACAAATATAAAACTACTTTTACCCACCAAATACTATATTGTGATATATCTACCAAGTCTATACTTTATACATTATACATTTATACCATTTATTTTATAATATTCAGGGGCGTAGCCAAGGAGGGATTATCAAGTCACAACCCCTCCCCTCGTGAATTTTTGAAAACTTTTAAAAAAATGATTGAATAAAATGTTTTTCAAAATTGAAAAACTTCAAACTTGGTAATGACATTTTTCTTTATTTTTTGACCAAAATAATCTATCAGCAAAAAAAAATTAATTTTTCATCAACTATTTTATTAGTAAAAATTATAACTAAATTATAATGGATATTATTGTAATTATACATTTATAAATATATATAACAGGGGAGTGCTCAGGATTTTATTTTGGTAGTGGTTTTAACTTAAAAATGTGGTATTTAACTTTAAAAAAATCATAATATTAAGTAAAAACAGATATACAAATAAAAAATATTCGCTTTTTTATTTCAATTTGGGGATTTTTAAACCCTCAAAACTACCCCCTCGTCACGCCCCTGTTATATATATATATTTATAATCGAATAAAATTCACTTGATTTTCGGCCAATGTTTCTGTTTTCCTACTCGTGATTATCAGTAAAATGTTTATTATTGAATAGTATGTAGATATATTTGGATATTATAGATATTGAAGATTATTTGTGTTTTCGTCTATTTTTAGAGAAGTTCGAGATAATATTATCACAGTCGACAACAATGATTGTAAGTATATTATTATAGCTACATAATATATTATTAATAAATATATTACATTATTAGTTTTATGTTTTAACAACATTAGTCGAACATAAAGTACTATATTCATAAACTGTTCAACAAGCATCTATAAAGTGCTATATTCAAACATATATTTTTTTATAGGTAAGATATATCTATACGAAAATAAGTCTTATTGATAATAAAAGTTTTGATCTAATCTGTGATACAAGTATTAATTGTTTAAGGATAATTAAATTTATTAGTTGTACCATTGATTATAGAATAGTCTATTCTATAATCAATGGTTGTACCTAATAGACAGAATATAGTCGTATTTAAAGTTTTGTACAAATAGAAGAAAGATGACAACGTCGACAAGTAAATGCCAAGAAAACCCTAACGTTCTTATCATTCAATGGCACATATACTTAATGCACATTGTGAACAAGAGCGGTAGACAGGGTTTAAATCCCCCATGACCATAAAAAAAAATGTCACGAACTCATGATTAATTTGTTATATTAATTACAGGTGAACCTTTATGAAATCTCCCCAAAAAAATCAACTAGTGAGGGGGGTTTCATGGTGGGCATGAATTTATTAATACGCCATTGTTTGTGGGTGGGAGTAAAATTATTTTTACCTTCAATATTTATTAATAATAGGAACCTACCTAGCTATATATAGTATGTAGGTAATAATTAATTAAGAAATACTATAATGATAATTAGCAAAAATATGTTATTAAATTATTACATATACAAACAAATAAAATAATACTGTATTTATTTATAAAAAAAATATTGTAATATAATATAGAGGTATATAGCTATACAGAGACGGATTAGGTTCCGGATTTAGGAAAAATTAGGGATAAAAATAAAAACGTTTATTAGAAGCTAGTGCAAAACAACAAAATATATTAAAAGTAGTGATGGGAATAATCGAATGATTTTAATAATCGAATGATTAGTAATCGAAAAAAAAAATAATCGAATAATCGAATGATTAGTAGTCGAAAACAAAATAATCGAATAATCGAATGATTAGTAATCGAAAAAAAAAATAATCGAATGATTAGTAGTCGAAAACAAAATAATCGAATAATCGAATGATTAGTATTCGAAAACAAAATAGTCGAATGTTATAAAAATAAATAATAATACAATACATGGACATTGGACAGACACATTCTTAATTTAGTACCCAATGACTTAAATCTAAGTATAACAACAAAGGAAAGTAAACATTACAATTCATTAGAAACCAGAAATAGAAATAAATCCATACACTAGAGTAGTAGACTATTATTATTTAATATTATTCAACATCAAACTGTATACTATACGGGTAGGAAAAGTAAAATTGAGATAAGAAAAGCATTCGATTATTTTTACTACTAATTTTGATCATTCGAATAATTTTATTCGATTATTTTATTATTCGAATGATTTTTAAAATAATCTAAGTTCATTCGATTATTTTATTATTCGAATGATTTTTAAAATAATCGAAATGATTCGATTATTCAAATAATCGAATGATTCGATTATTTCATTCGATTATTCCCATCACTAATTAAAAGTATACCAAAGTTAATGGAAATGTTTGAAAAAATAATATTATTCCAAATATGCGTATATTAGCCATTAGGTATATAGGACTAAGGAGTAGACTTTCTGAATCCGAAATTGAAGCTTTAATATTTGTTAAACAATATACCAGCAGGCATCACACAGATGAAATAATAAATATGGTAGTTAATAGTTCAAATTTCTTAAAGATTTAATGTATTAGATTTAGCTTTTGTTCAGTTCAAATTAAAAGTCATTTTTGTAATATAAGAAATTGATTTTATTTCATTATTATAATTTACTTCTAAAATGAGTTTAAAATTCGGTGGGGATCGTCTTAGGTACATTTTCGTTTCCCGAACTAAATTTACAACTCAATCCGTCTCTATATACTAATATACTGTATATATTTAATATATTTAAGTGTAATAACATAGAACAAAAACAAATAAAAAATAAAGATGGTTAAATCTTTAATATATGTATAAGTTTAAGGGAATTGAATGTGTTATTATCTTCCTCCTGATGGTTATACGGTTTCGTTATAGTGTGTTTAAAAGTTAAATGACCTATATAATGATAGATCTCATATTCCATACACTAAGAAATATACTTAGATATAGTACTATCAAATAATTTTTAATGGTAATTATTTAAATAATATATAGTGTGGACACTATATTTTGTCCAGTGAAAATCATATATCTAATTTTTTTACTGTGATAGACACTCTATTCTACCCAGATAAGAATATAATTATTTCTTAACCTTTTTATAATAATTTTTTAATTCAACTTATAATTTAAACTAATTATTTTCCTGTGGCGGACACTCATCTATTCTGCCCAGATAAAATTATATAATTACTTCCCTATGCTTCACATATTTTATCCAAATGAAATATAATTATTTTTTAATATTTCTTTTAATTATAATTTAAATTTAATTATTTTCCTATAGCATACAATACACTATTTCGCCCAGACAAAATTATATACCTAATTATTATGCCTGTGATAGACACAATATTTTATCCAGATAAAATATAATTATTTTTTAATATTTCTATTAATTTATAATTTAAATTTAATTATTTTCCTGTAGTGGACACTTTATTCCACTCAAATAAAATTATGTATAGGAACAGGACCGTAGCTAGGCGCTGGCAAGAAGACTTTCGCCAGGGACGCAGTATTGCGAAAAGCGCAAATATTTAGAAATACAAAATACAATTTTTTATTACTTTATAAACGTTCATAGAAAGTTTAAGACATTAAAGCATGGTTTTACTATTATAACACATATGTAGTTATAAAATCAATGTGTTAAAAATTTTAATTCATAATCTAGCTATTATGTACAGGGGCACTGTAACCTCTTGCTACGGCCCTGTATAGGACATAAGTACCTAATGTCTATTATATTATATCAGTGGCGTAATTACGGTGGTGGGGGTTATAGGTGTACCCCCCTTGATTATTTTTTTTTTAAAATTAATTCTTACGTAATATTTTTTAGTTATGTATCTATACCTATTTTATTTCATTATAGTATTATACTTTTAGTACAAAATTGAAAATTAAATTAGTAATAAAGTAAAAAAATAGGAAGGTAAATTTTGGTCCTTAGAGAAATTAGTGTTTATTATAATTTAGATTTTTTAACTACGATTTTCGTAATTTTTTATGTTTTTCCGTCAGTTTTTGTAGTTTTTCTACTCCCAAAGAAATTCAAAAAATAAGCTATATAAAGTACTAACTAGATGAAATTTAGTACGGAAAGGACACCCTGTTTGTGATAATCGGACCATTATTTCTACCAAAAAAAATGTTTTCAGACATAAAAAAAAAAAATTTTGTAAATCAATATTCTTCGCTTCCCTCAGAATCTAAAAGATTATTGGAATATTATATTATATATAGTGATGGGCACTATCGAATAAAAACTATCGACTTGTTCAATAGTTTAAAACTATCTAGTCATTCGATTGTATTTTTAAACTATCGAATGATTTTCATTCGAATAAAACTATAAAATTATGTTCATTCGACTAAAGTTATCGAATGTTTTTCATTCGAAATTTGAATAGGACCATAGAATAAATTTTAATACAATGAATTATTCTATTGTTACTTTGTTAGATAGAATGTGCGTGGAAGGTGGCTATCATACATAAACAATTTTGCCTTGTGGCTAATTCGTGGTGCCAATTTACCTATGTTATCATTTTATCAGTTATCTTGTTGTGTCTTCTGTTGTCATTTAAAAATCAACAATTGTCAATTTGCATCTTACAGTTTTACACGTAACGATTATAGTGATATAACACGTATGTCATAGAAGCTAGACCGTTGAAGAATTTAGGACGTTAAATACTATTAAAGTATACTTGTAAACTATTAGGTTGAGTTTTGAGTGTTCATAACTATTTTACGTATTTGTATTTTTTATTTTATTAATATATTATATATTTAATTTTTGTTTAAAGCCATTCATTATAGCGCCATCGCCAAGATAATAGAATATTACCACTCAAGTGTATAGAAATCTTTATTCAAATCCTCAAGATTAATAGAAAAAGACCTAACCTTCATGTTCAAACCAAATAATTTCTAAAAAAAACTAAAATTTGACAAATGATTCAGGGGCATAGTTAAAAAAATATTTTTGGAGTAGTTAGGGTTTATATTAATAGCAATATTATATAATATCAAATCATAATGTAAAAGACATAAAATTTCGGGTGTGTTTAAACACCCTCTCTCTTACCTATGCCAGACTCGAATTAGCCAAAACAAGTTATCGAGAAAATCTTGGTGGGCCGCTACACAAATTCATAGAAAGTGTTAATAAAAGTAATGTGGATAAATTAAACATAATTTAGGTACGTTTAAAAGATAAAATTTATAAGATTGGCCATCAAAATAAAATCTCGGTGATGTGTACTCAGTGGTACAATTTTACCAAATCCGATCCAGAATATGCGCTATGCCCATGGAGTCGATTGAATGAATGATTAATAAATAATGATTATTCCTTCGAATATAATTATTGAATGATTATTATTGATATTCATTCAAATAAAACTATTGAATGATTTTCATTCGAATACTATCGGATGTTTTTGATTCGTAGAAAACTATTGATTTTTCATTCGATAGTTTGCTTGGACTATAGAATACCCATTCGAATGAAAACTATCGGTTATTCATTCGATAGTTTGTTTGGACTAGTCGGTAGTGCCCATCACTAAGATTATCAATTATTTATTTGTGAAAATTTGTGTCATATATATCCCCCCCCCCAGATCAAGTCAAAATTACGCCATTGTATTATATTCATATATTCCTTTAATTCAGTCTATACTCGATCAATTAAACAAGAAGTATTTATTTTTAAAAAAAATATAACTTGTTGAATCAAAGATAAACTATGATAATCAGAGGAAAAAATACACTTGGTTGACATGCTACAATTTTCGTATATACGTTGCGCAAGATACCACCCAGTTTGATCCTCCATGTACGTGCGTAGTACGACTGACTAAAGGATTTTTTGAATAATTTATTGTTAGGAAAAATGACCTTTAGATACTTAATGTCAGTTATGTTTATATTTTATATACAGAGATTCCTAGAAAAGACCTAGTAGTTCTCCAAGGGTATTTTAATAGGTAAAAAGCATTATTTTGTCGGTGTCAGCATCTTTGTATTTTTTTTTAATCGGAATTTTATATTATAAATTGTACACGTATCACATATATAACAAATCATTTTTGCCACACGAAAACATTTTGCTTATTTTTAAATCTATAAGACAAAATAATATTTACGAAAATTTCATGACAAAATGTTGTAAAATTGAATCACAGAATAGAACAATTGAATTGTCACACAATAATTGTATAATTGTGTATTTTGATAATAGATCAACAGTGACAACTTTCAAGTTTATTTTGTTTTGTAAAATACATACCTATAGTTAACATTTATTTGACAAAGTTATTTTTTTTGTTTTATGTCATCAGAATTGAACATCATATTATTTCATAATGGAAATTTTAATACTCTTCAATGGTCTAACTTATGCTAAAATCTAGCAAGTGTTATACCAATATTAAAACATCTTTATCTTTAGATACAATTTTTTGAATTGTCTTATTATTTCAAGAGTAATTTCGTATGAGTAATTTCGGGGGCCTTAAACTTCTTCAGTTCTCTAGTCGCTGCGTTGATGCTTTCAAGTATCAATCTGATCAATGCTTGTAAAATAGCTGCATCTAATCCAAGACAAAAATGTTATATTAAATATAATTCATTTAATCAATAATCATTTATTTTTGAAAAATTATAAGTTAACTAAACAATATAGTTTTTTCTAATATTTTAATAATACTAACACCACATCTTGAACTAGAATGTTTGTGTAATCCATTATGATTGTAAATTTCAAGTGTGATAATATTAAAAGTAAAAAAGTACTTTACACAGTACACATCTATTATACCATACAAAATTTTCTTTGCTTTGTAGGACGGTCTTTGACCGATAAACTATTTAAGAGTGGAACTTTTTTGATATTTAAATATGAAGATTGAATCAAATCTTGGTCTATCTACAGTATACGTTCAGAGACCTTAATTGTTACGGTATTAGAATTAGGTAAATTGTTTCTCTAGAAAGATATAATTAAACCAGACCCGGGTGTTTATGATACTCAGCTCCAATGGGATGGCTTCAAGGTTCAGGATGACCTAATTCCTGATGTGGGTTACAACTTTTGAATTTCTAAATTATAACTATACTTATGTTTGTGTAGACAAATATTCTCTCATAGGGTATAAGTACCTACTATAAAATTATGAAATAGCAAATCCTAATTATTAGTATAAGTAAATAAAAATTAATCCTATCTGGAATTGGCTCAGTCCACCACTGAACATACATGTCCATAAATAATAGCAGGTATAAGTGTATAACTAATATTATATAAAATTACAATTTTTATGAAGATAAATTATTTATTTATCTAGTAATCTATCTATTTATTAATAATAAAATTTATAATTTAATGCTAAAATAACGTTATAGCTTTATAGAAATTTTTTAATTACACAATACGAAAATAAACACACAGTGTAATACAACCATAGATATATCTAGAGCTGCGCTAATAAAAGGGATCATTATAGAAATAATACATTCTTGATCTGTGGTTTTAGGTGTGACATAGCTACTTTATAGTTTATCTTTACACCTCTATTTCCAGTTTTTGAGGTTAGACACCCGAGGTATATTTAGCAGTTTATAAAGAAGGAGGTTCAAATTTTTTTTGTTAGCTTTCATGAAACCGAACCCCCTCCCATTTTAGAATATAAAAAAATTAATTACAAAAAAATTAAATTAAGCATGTTCTGTATCTGTATATACATTATAATACAAAATCTAAAATAATATTATTAATAACAATTTTTAATTTTTTTAGTGGCTATGGGGGTGGGGGTTTAAACCCATCCCGTAAATACACCACTGGTACACAGAAAATAAAAAAATATTAACTATTACGATAGAGCCAATTGTTAATTCAAATTGAAATGAAAAAAATGATAATTAATTTGTATTAAAATTTTTAATTTCTAAAAATGTTATAAAATTTAGTACAGTTACACATATTAACCATTCAGAGATACATTTTGAATTCAGGGTGTATGTGTAACAGGGTAAGTAGGCAATTTGACTGTCATGTAGAGCACCAGCTTAAGGCATTATATTCACATGTTTTGCTGTATATCTCAGTCTATATTACTGAAAATATAGCAAACTCTGCCATGTAGAACTTAAAAAAATTAAATTGTGGCATTTAAGTTAAATATACAGATTAAATACTCATTACTAAATTTAAAGAATGGAACATTTATGAGGTTCTCTCGTGATTGTTTTGTTAAACGTCATCTAATAAGTTGTTTTAATTATATTTTTTTATTTCAAATACATAAAAGTACATCAGCACAATTTAAGTTATACATTAATATATAATATATAATTTGTACTTAAATTATTTAATTAATTATCTATTAAAATATACATTTTTAGTAAATATTTAATTGTATATCTATACCTATTACTTACCAATCTATAGAAAAAAATTGAGAATAAAGATTTGTTTTAAAATATAAATAGAATATATAATAATAGAAAATATAAGATAATAGTAAATATTTTAAATATTTTTAAAAATGTAATTTACATTTTTATTAATAGCATTTACACGTAGACTATAGTATTAACATTATTGTATAATCAATGGTATTAACTACTGGATCAATTTATAACAGAATCTGATGAATATTTTAAATTCGAATTTATAGATTTTATATCATTTACATTTATTCATTTATAATACAGGACAATAATGTCCTGTCAAAATTTCTTCTTGTCAAATTGATTCTATTATTTTTCCCCACATTATTTTGAAAAATTTCTGTACACTATTTGTTACTTTTAGTAATATACTTTCTTAAGATTTAAATTTTAAATTTTAAATTATATTAAGTAACACTAGTATTAATAAAATATAAAAGGTAAAGTAATACTAGCTGGAAGAATTTGACCATCATTTGATAAATTAGAATCAGTAGTCATACATTCTTCATTAGCTGCAAAATCATTTATCTTAATAGGCATGTTATTTATAATTGAATCATCATTGGAAATGGTTTTAACCAAAGACTGAACTTTATGAGAGGTATTAAAAGTATTTGATTTATTTTCTACAGATTTTGGAGTATTTACATTTCTTGATTGATCAGAAGGAGAACTAGTTTTGTGTAGATTTTCCATTTCTAAATATGTGCATTTTTTAGAAGCGGCTTCTTTGTTATTTTGTATTATAATATTATCTATGTTATTTGATATAAATTGATTATTATTATCTAGTTGTTTTGGCTTTTCATTCAAAGTTCTTTTGAAATTTGTATTAATTTTTTTGTAATTGATGAAAACTGAATTGTTATTTTTTTTTATATTATTTGGCTCTCTTGACATTACTTTTTTTTTAAAAATAACTTCCGATCTAGTAATTTTTTTAGGATAGTTTTTATTGCATTTTGGAATTTTAGGGACTTTGAAAATTTGATCAGATTTGACAAAATCAAAAGTAATTTCTGGCAATTTTTTTAGCTTAGTTAATATATTATTTTCTTTATTTTCAATTGGACTTATGGTCAGTTCTTTTGAATTCTTTAAATTTGATGATGTCAATGGTTGTTTTGATTCACATAACACATCATCTATCCATCTATAGCACAAATAAAAACATATAAATTATAAGAATTAGTTATATATTATTCATTCATACAAAAAATTATAAATATTTGAAAACATATTATATTTGTATACAATATGTACATATTCAAGTATCTCAATATTTTAAATTTTACAATATAGAATAATATATTATTACTTATTAATAAAGTCCGTCCCTCACTGTGGGTAGGGGCGGTAGAATTTATCCACGGTAACTCCATGCCTGTCATAAAAGACGACAAAGAAGGCCAAAAAATTGTTGGCATAAGCAATTCAACTTGTCAGCTAATAGCTTCGGGTGGTAAAGCTGACAAGAGAATGGCACTCTTTTGTCCTAGAGTTGGGAAACCCGCTCTAAAGGCGGATGAACTGTCGAATATGGTCATAAGTATAAGGACGAGGAAGAATTTTCTGAAAACCACCTCATTAAAGGTCCAGAATGTACAAGTCCTAATAGTCTGAGGAGTCATCTTCTGAAGTTGTTCTTAAAGTTTATTCACAAGAGAATATATAGATTATGTGAAGAACAAATAGCACCTAATAAGTTAGGGTTCTTGAATGCAGTTGGCACAAGAGAACATTATTCGGTGCACAAAGATATAAACTGTAATGTATTTGTCTGTCTAGTTGATTACCAGATGGCTTTTGATCATATTGGACATTGTCATGATATAATGATTAGTACTTTAAAAGAAATAGAAATAGATGACAAAGACCTTAGAATCATTGCCAACTTATATTGAACACAAACAGAAGTTTTCAAAACTGACGGTGAAACAATAGACTAGATTGAAATTTGACAAGGGTGTGACAAAGTTGTATTCTATCACCTATCTTGTTTAATTTTTACTCTGAGTACATATTTAGAGAAGCTGTAAATGAAGTAGAAGAAGGAATATCTATAAATGGCATACAATTAAACAACTTATGTTATGATGACATTTTAGTTTTTGCAAACATTGTTGAAGGCCTTTATATACTTATAGATAGAATAATAGAGTCCAGCAGTAGATATGGACTGGATATAAATACAAGATCATAAGTAAGGAAGACATCACCGGAACTTGCATAAATATTAATCAAATTAGTATAAAAAGAGTATACCAATATCTTGACACAGTCTTTAACGAACAATGGAATAATGCGGAAGAAATAAAATGTTATATTGGTAAAGCCAGAAGCAGAGGTGTAATTAGCAAATTATAATGAAGGGAAAGGGGTTCGAGTTTTTTTTTGGAAGCTTTCATGAATCCGCAACCCCCTCATTTTATAATATAAAAAAATGAAATTAAACATATTCTGTATACATTATAATTTATTATGCAAAATCTAAAACACGTGGCAAAATAATATTAATAGCAATTTTTTTTTGGTTATGAGGGTGGTTTAAATCTGTTCGCCCTCCCCACCATCTCAAGTAAATACACTGTGGCCAGAAGTGTATTTAATTCAATGAGTGCAACTTTCATGAGTCATTGTTATGTGTTCTCAACTCTTTTGTATGGTGCCGAAACTTGGACCCTAACCAAAGCCACTTTGAATAAGTTAGTTGAATGGTTGTACAGAATTTTGAGAATATCATGGGTGCGAAAATTACTAATATTGAGGTATTGTGTAAAATGGGAAAGGAAAAAGAATTAGTTACAACAGTTGAATGTAGGAAACTCCAGTACTATATGACATATATGCGGATCAAGTACAGAGATGATCTTCACAAACGTATCCTAAAAGGAAAAATAGATAGCAAAAGAACTCCTGGAAGAATAACATTGTGACTAGGTAACCTCAGATTGGTTTGAAAAGTTCTGTAAATTATTCTGGAGTACGCAAACATTGTATATCAATGATGATAGCCAAGAACTAAAATGATTCGGCATATTAAGAAGATTCGGATAAATATTCTCTAAAAGAATCTACAAATATTCTCCATATTTTAAAAATTAGAAAAGTAAGCAAAAGTAATGAATCATCAATAATATTTATCTACTTTATTATATAATTTTTTTTTAGATTCTAAGCACAATTAGAAATATATTGGTTTTACAATGGTGTTTTTTTTCTAAAACACCGGGTAGAAGGAGTGCTCCAATCTAGGTATATTATTTCTAATTTAAATTAAGTCTTTCGTAATTTGCGCAATTATTAAGTGTATTATAATTTAATAATTATAGCTTAATATACGACTATACATTTGTTTCTTAACAATTGAATATTATTATTTATAAATAAAAATTATATTTAATAATATACTTTTTATCTCGATTCTTTGTTTTTGAAGAATCTGGTAAGTTTACAGCAATTGGGATAATTGTAAGATTTTTACGAATCTGTAACAAAAGATTGAAATAACATTTGTTTTATAGTGATATTCTTTAATGTGTATACTAATAAATTATTATATTTAAAGACTATACCTATATTTTTAGAAATAATAATTATTTTTGTCACAAAATCATTTAGGATCTGAATGATTTCTTAATATATAACCAATGATTATAGAATCATATTTATAAAAATAATACTATTTATAATCCTTGGTAAAACATTAAATCTTTCTAATATCTATATATTATAAATTATTGGTTATTACAAATTATCTATATAGTTGTATATATAAAAATTAATTATTATTTGAGTAGGGACCAAAAATATTAAAATACATAACTGTTAATATTATTATACTTTATAAGTAGTAAACAGAAATATCTAAATGTTTGATATATTATAATATTATAAACTATATACTATTATAAAAATAGTTGTAGTATATACTCACGGGTCTGGGTCAATCAACCAACAACCAATATACCAACAGTGACAATCGACTAACAACTAAAATACTCACACAGTATAAAATATTATATATTAGGTTATTAAATATTATAATTAGATTATAAAAAAAACACAAATATTAAAATGGTAGTAATATTTCGATTGATTATAATATTATGATGGTTAATTATACAATATTATTTTACTCGTACTAAAGAATATATAAAAACACACAATAATGAAAAATATTAAAAATTATAAAGATAATATCAATATCTTCTTAAAATATTCTAAAATTGGTTTACCCGGCCAATTATTAAATGCTGTTTGCAAGCATTGTTCACCCTGTTTTGTGAATTTGTCAGATGTAGCCTTAGAGCTCTTCTAATATTTTTAATATCCAATTTAATCTTACCTGTTCTTTTTGTAGTTCTTCTATGAGTGTATACAAACCAATATGTGCTCTCCTACCAATTCATTCCAATGTCTATGCCAAACCTCAGTATGATAAGTTCTAGGAAGACTTTTTTTCCAAAATAATCTTTTATAATTAACCATAATTATATATATTTTTAATATTTTCAATGTTATGCGATTTTTATATATTCTATAATATGAGAAAAATAATATTTTATAATTAACCATATAATAATCAATTGAAATATTATAACCAATCTATTCTATAATAGTTGTGTTATTTATAAAACTAAATGATTATATTTTATACTGTGTCAGTATATTGGCTGTCTGTCCATTGTTTGTGTTGGCATATTAGTTGCCTGTCAATTGTCCAGTTTCCTATACATATATTAATGCTTGTAAATATATGAATAGTTTATATGTTCTATTAACTGTGTTGTTATATTTGTATTTTATAAAAATATTGTAATCTAAATTTAGATTTTTAAAGGGTTAAAGGGTTAAAAACATTACATATTCACTATTTTCAACATAATATATAATTTAATTATAGAATATAGGACCAAGACTATTGAATGTCGAGAATGTTTTTTTGGAAATTGATACATAGAACTATTGTGACATAAAGCATTATAACATATAGTTTTGGTTGGCTTTAATTGCAGTATAAATTTTGAATACTTACATAGGGAATATTTACTGTATCCACTTCTCTTCTCTTAAAAACGAGCATATTATGTATATTATAAAAATATAAATTATGCAATAATTTTACTACCTTTTTTATTTTAATATAATTTACCATTTATTCTACATTTTTTATCTTTACTACTTTTATAGACACATATTATATTAAACATCTACAAAGAATGCTCAATCAATAGTCTATGGTGGGAGGTAAGTGATCGTCTCAGACCTTCCTTTGGAACCGTGCCTGGTCCATTGGGCCATGGAAAACCTCAAATGTCACAGTTAAATGTTTATAATACATTATATAATTTATTTAAATTGAATAAAAGAATAAATGTGTAAACTTTCACTTACAGACAATGGTATAATCGAATTAATATGGTAATCTGAGTATACATCTTCGATAAACCGATTTTCGTCTGAATTGACCATTGACCCAGACATAATTTATAACGTAGGTAATCAAATTTACCAAAATTGTTTTAGTTTTAATTTAATTAACAGAGTTTCAACAGACAAGTAACGAGTAAATGCAAAACCGCAACAAAAATCAATGGCAAAAATGAACATGTCCAAAAAAACATGCGAAATGAAGTAATAAATTAATATGCAAAGTGGCGGTGTGTGATAACCACTAGACACCCCCCCCAGATTTCAGTCTTCGATGCCAGCCAATCATTGGACAATAGAAAATCATGTTTTTGGAATAACCGCACATCAACGCTTAAAATAAAACAATATAAGATTTTTAAAAATGTTATTTTTTGTATCTGTATCTAGGAAAGTTTTATGTAATTTAATTAATTACAAATAAATGTTTTAAACTAATAACTGTATACTTGTGTTATTATTATTATTTATTAATATACTTATTTTATACTTTTACTAAAGCTGTTTATTATTATATTATATATAGTTAATTAGAATAAAATTTTCTTACCTGAGAGAAATTAATATCCGTTTTTCAACATTCACGCACTCTTTCATGTTTGTATTTAGCTTATTTATTGCAAGTGAAATTCGTTGCACCAACTGTAAATAACTCTTTTTGACATACTGTAAAAACATAAGAATTTTGTGTCGGATAAATTTGATTACCTTGCAGTCACAAATAAACGCCGATGAAAATTTATTTCTAGGTAAGTATGTATTTACCCAAAACCTTCTGTTTTTGCTATTTTTCCTGTAGTAATAGTACGATATCATTAATTCATCGTCGCTCAAGTCAACCCTAGATTCTAGATCTATTTATCGTACTCCCCTTCTATCTTCCTAAATAATAAACAAATCCCCACTTCTGATACTGTAAAATATCTTGGTCTATTATTCGACAAAAAATTAAACTGATCCAAACACATTCACAAATCTAAAATCACTCTTAATCATAGACTTTCCTTACTTAAAAACTAAAATTTCTGGCATAAATTTACTTTAGCTACCCCTCGAATTTCACTATTTTTTCTTTGAAACAAATGTATTTTAGTGTTTTAGAAACAATGGTGCAAACGAAAATTTGTGGAAAACAATAGTTTTTGAGTTAATTTCATTTAAAATATAACATTTAGGTAATGTTATTTTAAATACCTAAATAATTTCCAATTTGAAAAATAATTTTTTTATAGTCTAATGGTAAACGCGTCATATTCAGTAGTTATCATCACGAGTTCGATACGGGAAAAAGGATTCTTTTTTGCATTATTATTATTTTTTTTTTTTTTTTTCATATCGTATTAATGTATCATTTATAATTTTTAATTGTGAATATTGTAAATAATTAAAAATTGATTAAACAAATTTTTTTATTCCATATTACTGATCCGCCGTGGTTTTTCACAACAAATCGAGGGATATTTTCGATTTGCGGAGCGAAGCGACGGCGCCTAGGAGCGCAGCGACGAGTGCCAGCCACTCGGTATAACTAGCCTACATAAAAATAATAAACGTAAAATAAAATAAAATACATCTCAAACGCCTCTCTACATAACGACATTCCTCTTATCAAAACAGTTGCAAAACAATTTTATCATAGATTCCACAACCGTCTTCACTCACACACTAATCCCCTCATTTCAGGCTTATCCTCAATTTCGCTCCCAGGTAACCCTCCCAGAAGACTAAAGCGGAAATAGCCTAGAGATTTTTTTCTCTAACCTTCCCTCTATCTTACCATTTATGTGTATTTTATTTATTTTTTTAACCCATGCTTGAAGTGATATTAATGGATATCTCTTCCCCCTGCCATTCATTATATTATATACATTTCTAACCGCACTTCTTCATATTATTGCTAATCTTGTGACAGATTGAGGATTTTTCTAAATAAATGTTGAAAAAAAAAAATTATCGTACTAAATAGACTTAATATAGAGCACGTGCATTTTGTTTTGTAATTTTATTGCATTTTAATGAATTTTTATTTTATAATTTTTATAATATGTGCTGTTATGTGGGACAAAAATAAAATATATAAACTAATAGAAATTCTCGAATCGTCCAAAACTATAATGGAATACTGGTAATCATTTTTAGACATTCGTATACAATTTTCATACGCAAACGGCAGACACGCAGGGGTATCTTCCATACTGATTTCTTCAATAATTTAGCATGAACTCCTCTGTCATCTCTTCTATATAGATATTCAATTTCTTACTCACAACCCATTTTTATTTAGCTTTATACTTTATCACAATAATTGAATCAAAAAAATTAAATATTTAGTTTAAAACATTGTATGATTTAAAATGTATTTAAAAAAAATCATAACTACAGTATTATTGTTAAATATTACAATATAGAAAAATATATATATAATTCATGTAATTTAAATATATCTTAAATATTTTAATTAAAAGGAGTAGAATATAAACAAAATTGATTTTTCTTGCTTTCACCTCTGAAAATTTTACCATTAAATGATTATACTTAATTTAAATTTTCACAAATTTCATTTTCAATATCGAGGTCGAAAAATCTTTCTTGAGCCATTGTAGACCGTAAATCATTTTTAATTTTGAAAAACTTCTTTCTGCGCTTGCAGTTGTAATTGACATTGTAAGCATAATTCTTAAAGCTATTGAAATGTTTGGAAATTAATTACAGGTCTTTTTTAAAATATCAAGACATTCTAATGAAGTTTTTCTTTCGTTTAGGGTTTGTCAAAATATTTTTAATTCATTAAATAATCTATGTCATTGATCTCACGAGTACTACTACAATCCACACTATTATTCACAAAATATATGTTATCTACAAAGCTATTATTTTTACACGAGTTACTATTTTCACTTGCGTGACATTATTATAAATATATTCATTATCGATAGTTGTATCTGTTTTAAAATATTTGTTTAAAGAACTATGTTGTATTAAAATTAATAATTTGTTTTTTTTTTTTGAGCGCGAGGCCCGGGGCATAAGCCCCACAAGCCCTTCCCCCGTAAGAGCGGCCCTATCCGTCAAAAACGGATTTAGTTATACATATTATTCCTCCGTGACTACTCTATCATCATACCATTAAATATCAAAATATTGAATTACTATAATTTATAGATTATATATAAAAAAAATATATATATATATTATTACTGTTATATATTAGGATGAAATATTTAATATCGTCCCTCTTCTTCGGTGATTCAAAATCATATCCAACAAATCTAATTAGAGTTATCTAATGATAACTCCTTCCAATCCATTCCTGGTTTCACTTTTTCTACGTTGTATTTGATTATCTTCCCATTTTAGCCTCGCCCTTTCAATTGGTCATTTCCTTCATGGTGCATTTTCCTGAAATTTAGGACTTGAACTATTATTAACAATGATCCTTATTTACGACACGAATTTACGACCTGCCCACTTAAACCTTCTTTTGGTGATAATGTGATATATTCTGCAATGCTTGGACTTTTATATAACTCCCGAAGTTCTTTATTTTTACGTATTATCCATTCACCTGTATATTCATCTTTGTACGGTCCATACATTTTCCTCAGGACCTTCCTTTTAAACATTATAACGCATTTTCGTCCTTTTCCCTTAAAGTCCAAATTTCTGATTCATATGTCATAATTGACTTGATAAGTGTCTATTATATTTGCGACTTACGATTTTTTGAAATTAATCTAGATCGTAATAACTTTGGCCAAAATAACATTTATTGCCAGCTTGGATTCTAGTTTTTATTTCTATACTTATTTCATTCTGTTATGTTATCAAAGTGCCTAGGTATTTGAACTCCTGACTCTTCTAAATTTATTTGAAGAAGCCTTTGACTTCGAAGTACTCATTATGGTGATTTTGTGGACCGTGTCTTTGAACTTCTATATAATCAGTTTTCTCGGAGTTAATCTCTAGGCCAATACGTTTTGCAGCGTTTATGAGTTTTTCACTGTTCTTTAAGTTTATTTTTACTTTCTGTTATCAAGACTATGTTATCCGCGTATGCTAAAATTTCAATGTTATTTCCCCTAGTTTAACTCCTTACCTTCCTGACTTAGGATGAAATATATAATTGTATTTGTGAAATTGTGAATATTTTATGTTGAAATGATGATTACAGACAAGGACGTTTTTTGTCGGAATAAATGAAATACGTATAAAATGAAAAGTATATTATATTTAGGCCGCTTGAGAAAAGTATAAATTCGAATATAATAACTCAAATAAAGTGACAACTAAATACAATTATATATACTGAAAACATATCTCATTTGTGGTATCGGACCATTATTACTACCATGGGCGTAGTTTGGTAGGGGCT
Organism: Eriosoma lanigerum; assembly: GCA_013282895.1. NCBI lineage: Eukaryota > Metazoa > Arthropoda > Insecta > Hemiptera > Aphididae > Eriosoma > Eriosoma lanigerum. Next base: position 49,117,390 of record CM023359.1, read on the forward strand.
GGAAGGGGATATAACCCCCTCCAGAACCTCTCATAGCCCCCCTAAAATTTATTAATTATTTATGTAATATTTTGTAGACAATGTGCGTAGTTTAGGGCATGTTTTCTTTATTTGGTCATTTTTAATTTCTTAATACACTACTCAAAAATAAAATGAGTGACACCTCTGGCAAATTAGGAGGGTTTTGAAAATAATCTGGGGCTATAGCCTCCCTAGATAATTTTTTCAAACTACGCCCATGGTTACTACCCGAAAAAGTGTCTTCAGACCAACTAGGCAGAAAAACAAATTTTAAAAATAAGACACACGTTATAGTGAAATCAAACTAATACAAATAAATGCAATTCTAGTAACCTTAACATTCATTATACAATTTTTTTTAGAGAATCGGCAATAATTATGACTAGTAACCCAAAATGAATTTGGTAATTTTTCTTCTCACAAGGAAAAACTTTTGAGAAAAATAAGTAAAATAAAGTACTAAGTAGATGCAATTTTCAACCGACGAATACTCTACTTGTGATAATCAAACCATTATTTTTAGCCGAAAATATGTTTTCACGCTTTAAAAAACATAAAAATATAATATACAATTCTATTAAATATTCTAACTTTAAATGATTATAAAAAAAATTGTGACTTACAATTTTTAAAATAGTTTATAAATAAATTAAGTAGTATGCTTCTATAAAATCAATATGAAACATTAAAGTTTAAAGGCGTATAAAAAAAAATTGACTTACGATTTTCAAAATTTTTTACACGGTTTTTCACAAACACATCAAATTTTTATCTTAAAATATTAAGAATCAAAATAATTATGCGTTAAAACTTAAAATATTCCAATATTTTTCATATCTCAAGGGGACACTTTTGAAAAATTCGAAAAATGAATTAAATAAAGTACCAAGTATAGATACAATTTGCTACTCTACTCATATATTACTTAACCCATTTATAAAAACAATTCGTAAATCGACTGTGACATTTTCTTTTAAATAACCATAAGAAATTGGAATTTTGAGTGAAATCGAAAAAATATAATATTTATACATAAAAAAATATTATAATATTTGACTCTAGTCTCTATATTATAGTGTCGAATATTACTTAAATTATATTTTAAAAATTAACAACAATATAAATATAATTCAAGCTATAATGTATAATACATTTTGTATTTAGGCAAACAGTATCTATCATTTATAATTAGTTTGTAGGTACGCGTATGGGCGTACGTTCATACTACAGTTTTGGGAAAACAAATATTATGTCACATCGTCGCAGCGTCAATATTTAGTCATCTTTATAATAATTCCATAATGCGTACAACACGAACGTTCATGAAATAATAAAATGCGCCATATACTAAAAAACGATATAGTACGTTATAGTATTTGAATGCACTCTCGATTTAGTTTCTAAAGCCGGTCCCACACGACTCGTGTAATCGGCGAATATTCGTCAATCATACTATGCGAGTTGTGTGTGAGGTATTCATTCACGAAAAGCACGATTATTTTTACTCGCCGAGTCACTTGCGGTTTCCCGTCGGTGTCGGATACAACACGAATGACTCGTGTTGATATGAAATATAATCTTGGATTTTCCCCCAAAATAGACTATTATTTATTGTTAGTATCATTATTTTAGCAGCAGTATACTAGTAGTCGCACGTCATTCCCACACGAATCGTGCACTTATGTGATGACACGAGTCGTGTAGCAGCATTGTCGATGACGAGCAATGTATATACGATTGACGAATAATCGGCGAGCACACGAGTCGTGTAGGAGTAGCATAATTACAAACATCGTACAAACTTTGCAAGTACACTCGAAAAGTACTCGAGTCGTGTGGGACCGGCTTAACAGCGCCCGTAGCAGCCGAGCGATGTTGGGTCGTCACATGCTTGCACCGTTACAAAAGTAGTTGCGCATTCTATGATGCATTGCTTGCGTTCTCGTTTCAGTGTGGCACCCTCACAATATTTAATATGGACAGTTTCATAGAATAAGGGAATAAGGGACAATTTAATATGGACATATGGTAGGAATAAGAAGTAGGCAGTTTCAGACTAGTATATGTCGGTACTTCTATCTAAAAATAATATAGGTACGTTGATTATTAAAAAAACGATATATTCATTATTTAAATTTAATTTACAGTTTAAATATGAGTAGGTGTATTAGAAATTAATAATTATGAATTAAAATAAAATAATACAACCAATGCCATTGGCTTAGCCCCCCCCCAAATAAATATTCAGCCTCCCAAAAAAAATTTAATAGACGTATTTGATGAACTTATTTTCATAATATTCTTCATATTGAAAGAGACTTGTCAAATAACCAAACTATAAGGAAGTATTAAATGTATTTGCAAGTACAGAGTGAGGAAGGAAGATAGCATTACTTAACTAAAATATACAATATATTATATATTATTTTATTTTATTACATTATTCATAATAATAAAATGTTAATTTATAAATTTGCTATCATGTAATAAATAAATATTTTAAGTTTTGTCATTTGGGTACTCTGTATTCCTATGTTTTTTATTGGAAATATATATTAGGAGACACGATTGGGGCTAAAGCTTCCTTAATTTTTTTAAGCTTGTTGCGTCTATGGTCAATGCACTATAATATGCACAGAAAACAACTAACAACATTATTCTAGGTACTAGACTCTAAGAGGTCCACGGGCTGTGGTGGCTTTAGGGGGGAAAGGGGGTCATGCCCCAAATATCTAAAAAAAAATTATTCTACCTATAAAAGTTTAGTATGTTCTAATCATTACTACATGTATTTTCTAATTGAATATTCTCGTTATCTTTGCGTGCAGTAAGCCACATATTTCCCACAATTCATACTTAGGTGCATATATAAGCAATTTTTCCATTTAGTGTAGCGACAGCTGAAAGATCCTTTTCAACTATACGACGGCTTAAAACCTGGTTCACTGGTTGCGTACACGAATGGTTGAAGACAGGTTCGCTTTCATACATATTCATCGGAAAGTTTCTATAGATATAGATAAAGTAATAGATAGATTCTCAAAAATTAAGAATCGAAGAATAAATTTTATATTGAAGTATTGTAATTATAAGTTGTTTATATTTTGTTCATTAATTTTTTTGATTTTTGTATAGTTTGTACACTTAGTACATTTTAATTTCTATTGGAAAAACAGTTATAAGTTTAACAAAAAATTGTTTTGCCTGATAGACTTTTTATGGTTAGGTTAGGTTAACCTCTTCGTAAACGAAAAAAAGTTACTTTGCAATCAAAGCCTACAGAAATAGCGTCATCAACATATGAAATATATTTTACAAAATAATGATAAACTCGTTAATGATATATTTAATAGTATATCTATACCAGTTCAATCAATCCCTCTTAAGGATCGAGCTATAGCCAAAGCTAAACAATTTCGAGTAATATCTGAAATGTAATTAGAAATTTTAAGTAGAAAAATTAATAATTAATAATTATAAATAAAATATTGTGGGCTTTCGGGATACCATATGTCAGTAGAGAAATTTCAAATCCTTTTTCTGGTACGAATTGTAGGTACACCTCACCCTATCTAGGTTCCCTTCCATGCCACAGAAAAATGTTTTTCATTGACTGCTGTCGTCAATGGACAACGATAACGGTAGCGTATGCATATGGATCTGTTTATACGTATAAAAATAGCATGTATTGGCGGAGGCAGCGCTGATTTGGAAAAAGTCGGTCACAGTCGTGATATGTTGGCAATACATAATCAAAATCTAGTCGAATAAGTTTAGGTTTTAGGGGGGATGGTTTTTGAAATGTATGATAGTTGTATCTTGTATGAAAATATAAGCAACGGTAACAAGGATAACATAATAATTGATAAAACTAAGTAAAAATAGCAATTGCAATTGCAATTTGGACATTACATTTGTGCAGTTGCAGTGATAAACAAGTTTTTATAACTATATACATTTATTATAGAATAAACTATTCTATAATCAATGCTATATACTATATTATTAGTACTTAGTAGGTATTATGATTAATGCATTTTATATACAATTTGTATTACCATTGATTTACAAATACTATAGATTACTCATTGGTTGGTTTTTTGATGGTGCGGTTCGGACCCAAGATTTTGTTTTTGGTAGAGGTGCCCAAAGTTTTTCAAAATAATAATACATAATAATAAAAACCTTTATTTTTCTAAATATTAAAATATTGTTAAATTGAAAAAAGACATTAGTAAGTATATAAAAAAGTACGCATATATTATGTATATTGTATAATGTACCTTTATTAATATAAGTAGTAATTAACTTAAGTATTAAACTCATGGGGGGGAATTGGGGCCTTGGCCGCCACTGGTCGAACCGTTAGTTTTGGTCGGCATCGTTGCAATCGGTAGTAGTCGGCGGCAATGCAATTGTGCATTGTGCGATTCATAGAAAAAAAATTATTAATAATAACTTGACGACTAATGTACACTGAATTCCGAATGCATTGCCGCCGACTACTAGCGATTGCAACGATGCCGACCAGAACTAACGGACCGACTAAATAGCGCGCCGTCGAAAAACCGGCCAGGAGCAATCTATAGTATTTTAATCAATGGTATAACTATAACCATTAACCATACGTACACTAGAGTACAGACGTACAGTTTACAGTGTATTTTTAAATGCGCTTATAGTCAAGAGTCAAGACTCCAAGACGTATCAATGTATGGGTTTTCACTGTTACGTGCGCGCGCGGTGTATAAAAGACGAAACTACGAACAGTACGAACCACAAACAGCGACGTCGACTCGTCGCGATTGTATGTGCACCGTGCATGTACGTGCGTAATGTGTTGACGAATACGAATATACGACACTACGAAAGTACGAATTACGACGACCGCTGTTGGCTACCACACTGATACTGCACTATTGCACTACAGTACGACACGGTTAGCGGCGGTTTAGTGGTTGCCACTGCAGTGATTTTTGAATATTTATTATTTAGCGTTTGCTGCTTAGCAGTTTTCCGTTAGCCAGTTGGCTAGTCCGTAGTAGCCTGCAATGCAGTTGTAAAATGCTGTTGTGCACTAGATCCGTTCGGTTGGCGTCGTCGTGTATCGTATACTATCGTCCCACAATATCAGTAGCATTGACAGAGTAGTGTTTTTGACGGTAAATAATAAAGACTAAAGTCGGTACCGACAATCGGCATTAACATCAACGTTTCTGGACGTGTAGTGTACTATAGTAATTATATATATTATAGTATTGGTGATAGTTTGACAGAGCAGCGCGTAAAATGGCAGCGCCATCATCCAACAACATTACCGACAATGGTGGTGCCGTCACCGCCAACGAACCTTTTCCCGCAGCCGGGTCGGTCACCACCTCAGCTGCAACGTCTGCGTCATCAACTGCTGCAGTAGCAGCAGCAGCTTCAAACGTATGGCCAAATACTAGGGACAGTTACGAACTCCGCGAAGTTATTGGTAAAACTTGTTCAACATAGTTTCATTTTATGATATAATGTTACATTTCACTGTCGTGAATAATTGTTACAAAATATGTTATTTTCCATTCAATTTATTTGACGTTCGGTGAATTTTTTCTCTCCTACATAATACATTTTATCGGCCAATTCTACCCACATCGGTTGACATTTGTCGTTGATATTTCATGATTTGACATTAATTCATTTTTAAGGTTATATCGCAAATATTTCTAAAATAGAAATACCTAATTTAAACTATTAGTCTTTACCCCGTCGTCATTATGAATTATTATGAACAGTTATGTCCATTCAATAAATAATTTCTTTTGCCAGTTATCATCGTATTATACTTCTATATTAAGCTCATCAGCTCATTTCCTCGAGTACCAATTTAAAAAAACTATCTTTCTATCAGACTTTACATAGCTATATATGTTTGATGATTATTTGTGCATCGATTAATTATTAAAATTTTAATGGATTATACTACATTATGCAGACACACTTGGCTCTGTGACAGAACTAAAAAAAATTGTTAAATGGAAATATTCACTTTAAATTAATGAAATTATTATTCATTGTTAAAACTAGCAAATCAGCCAGGTAGGGGTTGAAAGTTGAAAGTTATAAGAGTAATAACAATATTAAATAGTAAAATTTAAAACTAATACTTGGTGCTATTAAGCGTATTAATATTTGATCTTTAAATTTTTTTTAGATATCATCTGCTTTATAATATTAAATTAATAAATGCATAAATGTGTTTCGATAAAACTGTTTATTGTTTGATGATTGGTCAGTGGTATAATACATTTAAAAATCTTAAAACTACTGTTTTAAGATGAGAATTAGGTAATATTTAAATATTATCAAATGTTTCTTATCTCCAGTGAAAATAATTAAATATCAAATTAATTTAGTTATTGACTTGCCACGTTTGTAGCCTATAATATATAATATGTCATAGTTTGCAATAAATTATAATTAATATTAATATAGACTATAGACATGGGACAGCACATAAAGAGAGAGAGAAGTCTATTAACAATATTGAAAATAAATATAGAAAGAGAAATATCTTATAGCTAGTGTTTATGTTTAATAACTTTATTTTTAAATGTATTTAGAGTTATTGGTATTATATTAAATTATTTTGGAATTAACAACCCTTTATCAAAATGCAAATTTGTTATAAAATTAGTATTCTAATATTATGATAATATAATATAATAAATATCATGTTGGTATTTATAATGCATTAAACATTTCTGCATAGGCTAAATTATATTTACTGTTTGTATTATTCATATAGGTAAAAAATATATAAGGTTTTTACTATGATTTCATAATATAAGTAAAAGTAATACATGTACCTACTTATATTATTATTATATACTTATTACATAACGTTCTTATTAAAAATACTTGAAATATATTATTTTTTTAAAAGTTTAAATTTGATAAAATTTAGTTTTACATACATAATAAGAAAACAAGACATTGTAGTATCTTTGAATTTATATTTTATAGCAAAATTATAATTTGGATTATGTTGTAAACTATAAATATAAAACAATTTTATATATAAATATTGCTATAATTTTAGGTGTTGGTGCTACAGCAACTGTTCATTGTGCCTATTGTAAGCCTCGACAAGAAAAATGTGCTATCAAGAAAATAAATTTGGAAAAATGGAATACCAGCATGGATGAATTAACAGTATACATATTTAAATTTAAACATAATTATTTTAATATAATACATTTTTCCCAATTAGAAAGAAATTCAAGCCATGTCATGGTGTCAACATGAAAATGTTGTTACATATCATACTAGTTTTGTTGTTGGCGATGAGTTATGGTTAGTATTACGTCTTTTAGAAGGAGGATCATTACTCGACATACTAAAACATAAAATGCGAACAAGTGATTGCCGCCATGGAGTTCTTGATGAAGCTACTATTGCAACTGTTTTAAGAGAAGTGTTAAAGGGATTAGAATATTTCCATTCTAATAGTCAAATTCATAGGTAAATTTAATTATATTTATATTTAAAACTCATATTTATATGCTACAAAAAACCAAAATTATTATATAAATTGACAAGAATTAAGAACTAATAATTTAGAATATTAGTATAGTATGATAATATAATTGTTCTATATAGCCCTATAGGTATAATTTTTTAATTAAACTTGGTTCTTATATTTTATAGAGACATAAAAGCTGGCAATATACTTTTAGGTGAAGATGGAACTGTTCAAATAGCTGATTTTGGAGTGAGTGCATGGTTAACAACTGGATATGATACAAATCGCCAAAAGGTACGACACACATTCGTTGGCACACCTTGCTGGATGGCTCCGGAAGTCATGGAACAGGTACACACGGTAAAAGCAAAACATTTAACTAAAATTAATGCAATCGGTGAACACCGACTGCTAAGCTTGAAACCCTAAACCGTCCGTCCAAAAAATACATTAGGATCATGGATATGACTTCAAAGCAGACATCTGGTCTTTGGGAATCACGGCAATTGAGTTGGCTACGGGAACAGCACCATATCACAAATATCCACCCATGAAAGTCCTTATGTTAACACTACAGAATGATCCACCATCATTAGATACTGGTGCTGATCAAAAGGATCAATACAAAGCTTATGGAAAAACTTTCCGTAAACTTATTACTGATTGTTTGCAAAAGGATCCTACTAAAAGGTTTAATTTTATTTATAAACATAAAATATATGGAAACATGTATCGTGTAATTTTAATTATAGTATAATATATATATATTAATATATTTGAATACATTAGGCCTACAGCTACTGAACTTTTGAAGCATCCAATTTTTAAAAAAGCTAAAGATAAAAAATACCTCCAATCAACTTTAATTGCTATTGGGCCAAGTTTGGAAACTAGAGTTCAAAAGGTTAGGAAAAATTATATTATTTTTAACAACATAGCATTAAAGATATTTTATTATTTATTTGTAATAGGCATCAAAAAGACAACCGGGTACATCGGGCAGATTACATAGGACTATAACTGGTGAATGGACATGGTCATCTGAAGAAGAAGGTGGTGGCCAGTCATCAGATGATGAAGTATACTCATTACATTCTTACTTTAAAATATTTTATATTAATGACTTATTTTTGTTAGTATCAAGAAAAACCATTAAATAAATTAATTGAAGTTCCACAATCATCTGATAGTGAACAAGAAAGTGGCGATGAACATTTAAATCTTGTCTTACGAATGAGGTATGTATAATAAACCATTTTCTTTATTTGAACAAAATATAGAAAACATAAATAGTTATTAAAAAGATAAAAATTCATATTTTAAATTTGTTATTATAATTATATTATGAGGTAATTTTTTAATACTTACTTTAACTTACAATTAATTTGGAAAATTGCCTAAGTATAGTTTCAAATTTAGAAAGTTTTTTTTTTCATTGGTCATATATGAGAAATTTTTAAATTAGATGCTATTTTATTTTAACTTAGTATATATCTTTCTATAAAAATATCCATTGATCCAAGTGCCAAAATCTATATTTAATTGTTAAATAAACATTTCTTGAGAGAACATTATATCAGCTATCTAACGAATAAGCAATATAACAAATTTAAATCTGCAACTTAATTATTCAATTTTAAACTTTTATTACATTGTTATTTTCTTTATCAGATGTTATTTTATAGAAAGACTATAAATATGTAAAACTTTAAATGTCACAGATTAAGATTATTATTTTTTTGTTATATTATTAATACAGCAAATGTGGGCAAAACGTACCAATGTTAAACTGAAGATAGATAATAAATTTGATAATTCAAAAACTTTTACTATTTAATGTTTATATTTTTATTTTAGAAACTCAAATCGTGAACTTAATGATATTCGATTTGAATTTTTATTGGGCAATGATACACCCGAAGGAATTGCTACAGAATTAGTGGGAGCAGGATTGGTAGATGGTAGAGATATTGATGTAATAGCAATGAATTTGCGTGTGCTGATTGGTAATCAAACTCGGGATAGACCAGTAACTTTTTCTCTTGTAAGGATGAAAAATTTATTTAATTTTTAAATATTATGAACTAATAATAATAATACAATTATATTGTATCACTCAGGTTTCTGGTTGTAATAGTGATGAAACAGCAGATGAGAAGATGCTAGTTGGTTATGCCCAATTATCTTATGCAGACTGAATACATAGTTACCGAAACGACTTAAATACATCTTCTGTGCCACTAGAACATTTAACTCTGTATGTCTAAAATATAATGTTGTATATATTTATATTTTAAATAATATATTTATTTATTTTTGTATATAAATCTTAGTTCAGATTTTGAATAAAGATATGTGCTTTAGCAATACAAAGCTTGTGATTAGTTAATTGTGTTCCAGTATATCACATTTTTTTATAGTCGTTATTTAATTCCAAATAAATGTATTTATTATTATTTAACATATTATTTGTTATTATTACGTTTCTTTTACTGGAAGTTTAAAAAGAAACATATTACTGTATTAATTGTAAACAATTCAAGATGATAACAGTTCTTCAGACATTTAAAATGTGTGATTTTATTTACTTGTTGTTAATATATTAATTATTCATGTTTTTGAGTACTGTACTCAATAAATCAAAATAAAATGATCAATGTTTTATTTTGAATAAAATATAGAGAAAATTTGACAATAATCTATCACTAATGATTTAACTGCTAAAGCCTTCACACACCCATCCAGTTTTTAATAATATCCCGTCTAGTAATGGAATGGAATTTTTTTGCCATAGAGTACTTTATTGACTACACTATACTCTATTCAGGTCAAGGCTTTCCACACACTTTGCGATTGACACGCAACACAATTGAAATACGATTATTGTGACAAGTGCGATTTAAGCGACCAGCATTGCTGATCGCAAGTGTCATCTGTCACAGTCGCGTTGTCATCAAATCGTGTTGTTGGTGGATCTCTATTCAATTTGCTAGGAAATCGCGAGAGCGACAAATTGCGTCGCGTTGTGAGAGAGTAATCTAATTTCATTTGTCAACAGTGATTGAATTGGAAAAATTAAATAAGGGGGACTTAAAGAAAAATTGCATCCATTACAAGGAATTTTGAAGTCAATCTAACTAGTGGGTGCTTCTAAAAATAAAACAGATACACTAAAAAATTAGTAAAAGAGAAAAGGCACTCTGTCCCCCTCCTAATACAAGCACTGCTTATTAAACACTTGGTCTACAATAACGTTTATGGTAGGAACCATTTCTTTACACTTTCGGAGCACTGGAGCTGCAGTAATAGGCATTACTATTTTTCATCAGCTTGCTCAAAGATTCACTCTAACTTGAATAAAGTATATAAAAGTATTCTGTTATTATTTATTAGTTCAACTATACATGAAACAATATTTAAATCTCAATGTCTACATGGGTGGATAGGCAATTTTTGCATACATGTGGTCCCCCATTCTCGAAGGACTCAATTCAATATATTATAGTGATATGATGATGAAGATCCCAAAGCCTTAAATATAGACAAGGGCCACCAGTAGACCTGCCCCCGGAATACTCTTATAATGAAATATACTCATTACTCTTATTTCTTTTTTTTTTTTTTTTTAAATTGTTATGAATTTAAATAATTTATTAAATATTAGTCATGTAGTGCCAATAAAATATTTCATTGGTAAAAAATTAAAGGGAGCATAAAAATGTATTATAATTTTTATAATGGAAGAAAATATTATTTGTTGGTTTTCAAATAAATTAAAACATCTTACATTGACATAATCAATCATATAATTTAAATATAAGTAGGGCTTAGAAGTTATAGGAATTGCATATTTGTTTATATGCTTTTGATTTATAGCAGACCAATCTAGAAATCCATTCCATATAATTACGAGTTTAAAAATGCATAATTTTGCATAATTCATTAATTTTAGAAAAAAAGTGCATATTTTGTCAATTTTCATACATTTTTATGCATATTAAATATTTTTTTTTTAAATTTACTTTTTTATTTTTAAACTATGTATTTTGTATTCAATTATGTAACGTAGGTATTTAGTGTCATTGTTACTCTTGGCTATTAACTTAACAACAATGGCAAAATGCATATTTAAACTAATCTTATTTAAAAATTCCATAAATCTTTTATCGTCAATCGCAATTGTAAATTATTGTTGATCATTATCGGTTGTACATGAATGAATTTGTTCTAAAAGCTATGTCATAATAAATCACATATCTAAAAAAAATTTCTAATCTTTCTATTTTTATATTACTTTTTTTTGCATTTTTAACATTTTTGTTTGTATATTTTAGATTTTTATGTGCATATTTTGTCTACTTAGGTCCTACAACTTCCGAGCCCTAATGATAAGCATTAATTGTTAATATAACTATTTCAGTTATAATTGAGTTTATTTCAATACTTTTGTGATGTTAATCATTTAAAAAATCAATCACTATAAATCAACTCCTGGTCTATTATTACTTCCCTCTAAGTACATCACCAGTAAACTTAAAATTTGACTGTCTCCATAATAATTAAATATAAAAACAATAAACAATACAGTTTTTTTTATGATTTATTTTGCACATTATTTATATTTGCTATATAATACTTTTCAGTGATTTGTTAAATACGATTTTGTTAAGTTCTCTTAAGTACAGTCTTCATAAATTGTCAACACGGATTTATTTCTTTTTTAATACTGTGAAAATACTTTTTGTTTAACTTGTGTTAATTACCTATTAATCAGATTAAGTTCATTGTCTAGTTTTGGTTTGTATTTCAATAGTTTCGAATATTCTTGTAGTAGTGTTTCCCAATACCATGTTACATCCTTCATTCTTAAATGTGTTCTGATAAACCGATACCCTTGTTCTGCAATTTGTTTAGCTAGATCATCATGTTCTTTGAAAAATACTAAAATACTTCTATAACATAAATATCTAAACATAAAATACAAGTTCTATAAATTGAAAGTGTACATTTATTATTTACTTAATATCTTTTTCAGATGCATTTGGATTTATAGGTATATAATGATACCATGGTTTCATAAATGGATAGAAAAATTCTTTCCAATCTTCTCCAACATGAAAAACTAAACTTTTACACAAAAAAAGATGTTTGAAACGAAAACTAGCTGCAACACCTCGAAAATTAAATAAATATTTATATTGACAATGGTCTTCTAATGATACTTCATTAGCTGGTGGAGCAAAGAGTGTATCCTATAAATATTAAGTAAAATTTACTAACTAATTATACAATATTTAATTTTTCATAATTAATCATTGAAAAAGTATAATACAGTTAATGACATTATTATCAGGATATTAGAAACTGTACTTTATCTGATTTCCAAGCTTGATTTTTTGTATACGCTGCATCTACAAGTGTTGGTTCGTTTCTTGATAAAATTACTAATGTATCACGTTGTTCGCTAGTTCTGGAACCTCGGAAAAATCCTTTGGGGTTTTTATTTTCCCATGGCCATTGTTCAGCATGTTTCAAAATAGACTTCCTAAGGGAATTCCATCGACCAAGTCCCGATGGATGAAGTTTGATAGCAGGTCCTCCACTCCAAAAAGACCATGCAGGATACATTATATCAGCGTAATCAACTGTCTAGGACAAGAATAGCCAAATTTAATAGTTCAATCAACTAAATAATGTTTAATTATTTTAAAAAACAAACTTACTTTGCTAAAAGAAAAAACAGGTTTAGAATCACCAATATGCTTTATTATTTGAGGCCAATCTCGTGTATTTAAAATAAATTCTACATCTGGAGTATTTAATTGAATTTTACTTAAAAAATATTCAATACCTTCACAACGAGCAGGAAACATACATTTTGTTTCTCTATATAAGTCATGATTGAAAATCATGTAACGTGTACCTCTATAAATTATAATTGGAATAGGTAAAACTAATCAAAGAGTATACTTATAATTGATATTACTTGTCTGCTGCTCTAGTTATCATTTCATGAGTTATACCATTTTTGAATGGCTCTAAATCATTCAAAATATTTGGGAAAAAACATGTTCCATTCTTTGTTTTACAGGGAATGTATTCATTTTTAGCTTTATTAATTTGACTAATAATTTGGTTGGATACTAGACATTTAAATATATAAAAATAAATAATTATATAGATAATTGCACAATTAATCATAAAAACTATGAACTTTAAACTTGGTCTATTTTGTATTAGATTTAATTAATTAAAAAAAGGAATTTAAAAAATTGCTTAATAAATATGTATAATCCGTTTTACACATTTTTATTTAGATTGATAATATAGAGTGAAAATAACGATTGAATGCTGTATAAATACTCAATAAATAAAACAATTTAAATTTAATTGCATACTTACATTTATTATACATATCTTTTGAATGGTCATGTTGGCATGCAATGCCATCGATAAAATAAAATAAAACAATGTACAATTTGTACATATTTTCTTAATACATTCATTTAAATAGACACAAATAGTTCTATAAAAAAAAAGGAGTTTTGCATTAATGAAATAACCTTCTATGGATCATTTTTCAAATCCTATTTTTAAAAAGTATTATATTACTAAGGTCACAAATTCATTTTACATACATTATTTCGTTAATATAATAAACAATATAAATTGTATTTTTTTCATAAGCAAATTATAAATTGAATTTTAACTTGAGGTTGAAAGCAAAATAATTATATATAAATCTTTTATGTAATATTTATTTCAAAATTAAAACTTTAAGAACCATTTATAAAAATTTATATAATTCTAAAATATTGTCGTTATCGTTATCAACAAATATTGAATTACATTTAAGGTTATATTTATTGTTAGTTATCACATCTAGGTTGTATAAGTCTATGATAAAACCACAGATTATATGAAACCACAGAATAGATAAAAATTTTCATCTGTAATATCATTGAACTCTATATGATAGACATTCAATGTTGGGAATTTTTAAATTTAGTAAGGTTTAGTTTATAACTTATTTGTTAATTGATATAATCATAATAATTTTAAGATATAAATACATTTATTTATTAAAAAAATTAATAATATTGTAATCTGGGTAGGTGCTGTGATATTGTGACATTTTTTTATTGTGTCTGTTATGATATTATTACTCCCATGTTATAACTGATTCAATTATAACTAAAATTTAAGTATATTCTATTTATATACTTATTTTTAAAATTTTATTTAATTTTATTTCCATTTATAAATTATTTGTACCATTTTTTATATTTTTTATTACATGTATAGGAATATTCATTTTGTTTGATTGGTGGTGGGTAGATGGTATAAATTAATGTTTGCTCTACCTATAATTTTAGGTTTCGGCGCCACTGCGCCTAGTTTTATACCCATTATGTATGGGTATATTATATTCTTGTCTATATATGTCTCAAAGTACAACCATTATAGATAGTATAGATAGCTCACTGACCGGGTTTACGATGGCGCGACAATTGTCGTTTGCCGTTATAAGGCAGCACAGTCGCACTGTTAGTTCTGGCGTTTGACGTTAAATCGTTAGTATAGCATAAGCTCTATTAAGCGTCTTGTCGCTGTGTCTCTGTGGTAACGGAATTTAATCGCATATTATGTCATGATAACAATGTGATATGACATACTCACATATTGTCAATTGTCAATGATTATCAGTAGTCATTAATAATATTATATTTTGAAAAAAAACAACGGCGGTCAGTCGTTAACTAGTGTAGTTTGTTACCTCCTTATAAAGTTATAACTATTATAATTGTTGATAGACAATACTTACACTTGTTACATTAAAACATTATTATTAAAATAATGATATACAGAACATTGAATAAAAATCAACATTAAGACTACATAAGCCATACTAATATTATAATGTAATTACTATAATTACAGTTTTTTTGTAATAATAATGTGCCTATGTTATTAGCAAAATATAATATACACATAACACATTATTATAAATACATTAAACTTACCATTTGTTTATTGAATAAAATTATAATATTATGATTTATAAATATAAGTACTTCTATATCCTACATCCATATATTATTATTTATTTCCTAATTATGAGGCCAAAATAATTGAAAAATCTATTATATCATAAATATTTTTTAATTAAGAATAATTTTTATACAAATTCTAATAAATCTGATTGATATTCAATTTTGTATATCTTAATAAATACGACAACAATTATTTAAATTTTAAATACTTTCACCGTATAAACAACAAAAATATTAATATAATATTATGTTAAGTATATTTTCAATAGAAAAATTAATATAATTTAACATAATCTTTGAATTGTGTTACTCTGGGTGAAAATTTTCAAGTTTCTACGATTAAAACTCATTAAGAAATTACGAAATAAAAAGTAAAAAACTACATTTTGCCGATTTTTTGGTAGTTTTTTTTCTCCTAAAAAGACACTTTAGAGAAATTTGAAAAATGTGAGTTTAATAAAGTATCAAGATAATACGATTTGCTACCGAAAGCATATACAATATGTGATAATATGACCATTATTTCTACCCGAAAAAATGTTTTCATACATAAAAAAAACATCTTTGTAAAAACAATAAATTCCTCACTCCGTTCAGAATCTAAAAAATTAAACATATTGTTTTATATATTTTAATAATAAAACTATATAATTTATAATAAACCATTAATTTCTCTAAAAAACGAAGGTTGACATAAAGAATTATATGCCATTATTATTATTTTTTACATTCTTAGCGGAGCAAAAATTATATTGATTTTACAAAGATGTTTTTTTTTTATGTATGAAAACATTTTTTCAGGTAGAAATAATGGTCCGATTATCACGTTTCGGTTGCAAATTTTGTCTACTTGTATACTAATTTTTCAAAAGTGTCTCTTTAGGAGAAGAAAAACTACCAAAAAATCGGCAAAATGTAATTTTTTACTTTTTATTTCGTAATTTCTTAATGAGTTTTAATCGTAGAAACTTGAAAATTTTTTTGCGTACTAACATAGGTAATTTACAATCATGGTATAATTTTGGAACGGAATAGTTAATTATTTGGAAAAAAAGGGTACCCTTTCCGTACCAAATTCCATCTAGTTGGTACTTTATAAAGCTCATATTTTGAATTTCTCAAAAGTTTTTCATTGAGAAGTAGAAAATGGGCAAAATTACGGTTTCCGACGTTTCCGTTATTTTAATTTTTTTCATTTCTTGATTACTAATTGATTTTGGATTGTAGGGATTTGAAATTTATTTTAAATATTTACATTGATAATTTACACACGTAGTAAAATTTAGGAATGGTTTATCAATATATTATATTGTTATAAATTGAGTTTTAGAATTCTGACAAAAATTTTTCTGAATCGGAATTAGAAAACGACAAACTAAATATTACATTGGAAGAATGCTCAATTTCATACTTTGCTGGCTATTTAGCGAAACGTTGTATAGATAATTTTCAGTGTGAAAATTGCAAACAAGTTATAATAATTCAAATGAAATTTTAATCATGTACAAATTAATTTTGCTGAAAATGAAGGTTTAAAAAAACCATCAATTTGGCTAATAAAAATATGTAAAATTAGCTTAAATATTTTTAAAAATACATTTAAAACTATAATAAGTGAACCAAAATTAATGAATTAAATGTTTAATTCTGATTAAATTAAACCAAAAAATATACATTTTTATGAATCACCATGTAAAGAACATTATTTGTATGTTATTAAACTATTGCTCGTTATCCGTATTTATAAGGCATGCAAATGGATGACAACACAAGATAACGTTAATAAATCACAATTTAATAAAAAACATCCAAAATTAAGAATTTTACAACATTCATAAATATATTTTATTATTATTATTAAATATTATTAATTATTATGCTCCTATATTACAATGTTTCTAATTTGTTTAGATATGAAAGTATACATGTTATTTGTTATTATTTTAGTACACCAGGGCAGAAACTATAAACCTACGGGTATAAACTATATATATAACTATATATATATTTTTTTATATTTTGATTGCTTTATAGACTATCAACTTTAGTATTTACTATTTCTCATAATAATATAATGCGACTTAACTGATATAATAAAGAATAAAAATAATAGTAGAATTGTAGATGTATTGTAACCCGTATTATGGTTACATTTACACGCTAGACCACCCGTTGATAATAACAACCTGTTTTATTTGAAATTTATTTTTAGCGTTCTCTAATAAACGAAATTAATAGAATTTAATATTGTTGATAATATGGATAACGACATCTATCGTTCACGATCAGATGTTAAATCTCCCGCAACCCGTTTAGCATTGTAGTGAGCTATCTATACTATCTATAATCAATGGTACAACCTAAAGAACTCGATTTCCTACCTCTCTACCATTCGCAATTTCACACAAGCCATCTTCATATCAATTTCTATTCCATCTATCCCATAGAAAAGAGATTAGATCTATCCACTTTTATTTGGTCTTCATCTTCTCTTACCTTCAATATTTATATCCGTACAAGATACAACTATGTACACTAACATACACTACCTCTGTCCTCTTCGTCTGAATGTCTGAAATTCTGAATCATTCATTCATCTGACATTTTGACATTTTTATAATATATTATCTATTAATCTATATATATTGATAGACCTATATATAGTTTTATTTTTATATTTCATAAAATTGTGACCAACCAGATGATAACCACAGCTTTGTACTTTAATCATATTGGTATAGTGGTATTAACCACTGATAACATGATTGTATTACAGCAGCTGTTCACAGAGTAAAAATGTTTTCTGTACTAAACTACCTAGTACCAAGTGGCAGTGACAACTTACTGGCAATTATTATAGTATACTTATCTAAGGTATAAAATAAACTGACTACCTGACATAGATGGTCATAATATTTTTTGTTTTGTTTAGTGTTGAACTGTTGAGTATTTATTGTTTACATTTTACAAAGCAAAAGTCAAATGATAACACAATTAAAATCGCGACTTTATTTATTAATCAAGTATTGAAATTAAATTGTGAGCTTTGAACAAAATTAATGATTTATATTTGTTAATTATTTTTTTGCGATCTGAAGAGTTTTTAAATTACGTTTATAGTTTTATACAAAATGGGAGTACCTAAATTCTTTCGTTATATGAGTGAACGATATCCTTGCCTCAGTGAACTTGTTAAAGATTATCAAGTATTAATATATGGAAATAAATTACCTAAAATTCATAAATGAATGATTTGACTTTTTTATGTGTTACAGATCCCAGAATTTGATAATCTCTATTTAGATATGAATGGTATTATTCATAATTGTTCACATCCAAATGATGATGATCCACATTTTCGTATTTCTGAAGAGACTATCATAAAAAACATTTTTCATTATTTAGAGGTTTGATAATATTTATTAATTAAATCATATTTACTTTTTTATTTATGTACTAATGTATTTTAGGTATTATTTCAAATGATTCAACCACAAAAGTTGTTCTTCATGGCTATTGATGGTGTTGCACCCCGAGCAAAAATGAATCAACAACGTGGCCGTCGTTTTCGCTCAGCACAAACAGCTGCTGACCAAACGAAAGAAGCTATTGCTCGAGGTGAAACATTACCTTCAGAAGAGCGTTTTGATTCTAATTGTATTACACCGGGTACCCCATTTATGGTACGATTGCAAAATGAACTTGAATATTTTGTTATTGATAAAATATCAAATGATCCATTATGGAGTAAGGTCCAGGTGATACTATCTGGACACCAGGTTCCTGGAGAGGGTGAACATAAAATTATGGATTACATTAGATATATGAAATCTTGTACTGATTATAATCCTCATACAAGACATTGTCTGTATGGTTTAGATGCAGACCTCATTATGTTAGGGCTTTGCACTCATGAACCATACTTTTCATTGCTCAGAGAAGAGGTAATTATATAAAATTATTAATTTTTTGAATATTAAATTTGGTTATTTAAGTATTTTTTATTAAATTGTTTTATATTTTTTCTTTTGTAATAGGTGAAATTTGGACGTAAAGCCAAAAAAGAAACATCTGTTGATGAAACACAATTTTTTCTTTTGCATTTGTCATTAATGAGAGATTATCTTGGATTGGAATTTCATGATCTCAAGAAAACTTTACCTTTTGAATATGATTTGGAATCTATTATTGATGATTGGGTAAATTATATATCTTACCATATTAATTATACATTGCTATAACTTCGAAATTTAGTTTTACTGCAATAAGAGTTTAACTAGTATAGTTTTTTAAATTTTATTTGGTAATTCATTTTTATGACATATATAACAACTAAATAACCAACTTCAGCGTATTGTTGATACGAAGGTCACCATATGCTTAAACGGCAATGTTTACATTTTTGGTGATAACAATAGTTGATAAGAACAAAACTAATTGCAAACTTTTAATTTTGTTTCTTGTTCTTATTATATTTTTTCCAATTCTTTTTGTATTTTTATACAATAAAGAATAGACATATTACTACTCTTCAGTTCATTATTACTATAATATTGTTATGGAAAAGCTAGTAATATTCAATCCTCCAAAAATAATTTTTACTGAAGTACTTAATAAATTTATTACTGACAATTTTGTATTCTACACTATGATATAATTTGTATATATTATGATTATTATATCTTGCCTACTCAATTTGAAAAAAAGTCATATGTTTACTATCTGTACTTTCAGATCGAGCTGCCAAACTGAGATTGCTTTTAATGTTAATTGTATATAAATATTATAATCATATTTTAGAATATAATATTATATATGCATTTGTATAAAAATTGTTTTTACAAACATATCTAGACTAAACAGAAATTAGAACAGTTAGAAAGAGGGATATGGCAGTTATTGATCATAAGGATTTTCTTGCTAATAAGTAATATCAAACTGTAGTCATAATTTTGCAAAAGAAAACTTAATATTAAATGTTGGTGAAAGTTTGACTTGAAAGAAAATGCAGTGCCTTCCATATTTATAATATATATTCATTCATATATTAAGTACATTCAGTTCAATATAATAACATATCATGATATGCTCAAGTTTCGGGATTTGTCTGTAACATATATATATATATATATACAATAATTAGAATTTCACATTACAAAAATTGTGGGAATTAAATGTTTTCAATGTTATTCTGATATTTTTATATCACAATTTACTGATTTTCTTGTCTAAACAAGTGTATTTTCATCACATTTAACATAAATATTTTTTTTTTAACCTAATCTGACCTGTACACATTATAAATTTGTATTTTTATCATTCATCTATCAAGAAATCACATATAAATGTGCTCATATTTATGTTTAGTTTTGTTATATATTTTGCTTTTGTAGTAATTGACATTTGAAAACTTAATATTTATTTAATTATCTTTTTAGGTATTGATGGGTTTTTTAGTTGGTAATGATTTTATTCCTCACCTGCCGGATCTTCATATATCAAAAGGAGCCTTGCCCATATTGTATCAGGTTTATATGGACGTTCTACCTAAAGTAGGAGGTAATATTTTGTTATAAAATAAATTTTTAATAGAAAAATTAATACTAAAACTTGACATAGGTAGGTAATTCATATTATTAATAAATAGATAAATAAATTTACAAATGTAACAATAAGTAAAGATAAAAAAAAAAAAAAAACATTTAAATTTTAAAATATATTTATATTATTGCATATTGTAAAATGTGTTTTAATAATGCTACTTATACTATCATAACACTATAAAATAATTATAATTAGGTTATTTAAATGAAAAGGGAACCTTAAATCTAAAACGATTTCAAACGTTTATGGAAACCTTGGCAAATTTTGATTATGATCAATTCCGAGATACATATGCTGATATTAAATATTTGGAAGGAAAACGTACAGAAAATATTGTAACTACCGATAAAGTTTGTTTATTATATTATTTAATATTTTTACTTTAAGAATTTATAATATAATTTATCAAAATATGTATAAATTAATAGGACGTTGATCCTGCTTACAAAGATGAATTAGCTGCATTAATAAAAAATACTGAACGAATTGTGAGTATATTTTTTCTATTCTATAATTTTTTGTTACATATTTAAGTATGTATTAAAATATGAAATTAGCTTTTGAATGATGATGATGAAGTATTGGATGAAAATGAAGACGAAGCAATTATGGCAGAATTTAGTTTGCATAAAGAAAATTATTACAGAAACAAACTTGATTATAATGTTGTTACAGAGTAAGATTTATTTTATTTTTCTCTAATTAAACATTTATTTAAATTAAGTTTTTAATTCTTAAGTGATGTAATGCGATCACAAGCTGAAGGATATATTCGGGCACTTCAATGGAATCTCAATTATTATTACAATGGTTGTTGTTCATGGTCATGGTATTATCCACATCATTATGCTCCATATATATCTGATATCAAGGACTTTGAAAATCTTAAAATAGAATTTGATCTCGGACATCCATTTTTGCCTTTTCAACAACTGTTGGCAGTGTTACCATCACTTAGTAAAGAATTGTTACCAAAACCTTTTCAAGAATTGATGACTGAAGAAGCTAGTCCTATTCGTTTATATTATCCTGAGAAGTTTGAAACTGATCTTAATGGCAAACAACATGAATGGGAAGCTGTTGTACTAATTCCTTTTATTGATGAGGTAATCATGAAAAAATCTGAAATTATAATAGGTATATTATAAGTTGTAAAATGTTACAAAATAATTATTTTTTGTTTATTCAGGAAGCACTAATTAGAGCTATGAAAATGGTAGAACATAAATTAACTGCAGATGAGAAAACTAGAAATATGCATGGTCCAATGCATATTTTTAAGTATACCAAAGAAAATCTTGGTAGTTTTGCGTGTGATGTGTAGACATACAATTTATTAAAATAAAAATTTATTTAGGTACAATATCAATTTCAAGATATTTTCCCTCAATTGAAGAAAATCATACTGAAAAAATTGCTTTAAACCGTGAAGATATTGCGGTAGATATTAATGATCTAGTTAAAGGTTTATGTCCAGGGTTACAAATGGATGTTTATCATATTGGATTTCCTTCTCTTCATCTTATTCCAATTACAGTTAGTAAAATTAATATTTTACTTGAAAGTTATTGCAGCTATTTTTTTTTCATAATAAAATAGGGTCAATTACAAAAACGCAACGTTAAAGTATTTCAATCACCTAGTTTGGGTGAAAATATGATTATAAAAATTGTTAATAAGGATGAAAATTATAATGACAATATAAAGCAAATAGCTAAAGAATTGCTTGGAAATTCACTTTATGTGAATTGGCCTCATCTTGAAGAAATTAAGTAAATTTAATATTTAAAATGTTTAAAAAAATATAATAGTTTATAAAGTATTAAATATACTTTTTAGAGTTACAGCAGTTTCAAATACAACATTAAAATTATATTTTAATGATGAAGACGAATTGATTGTACGAGAAATGACTGAATCAGATATACAAGAATTTAATCTCAAAGCTCAAAGCATTGCGAAATTGTTAGTAGTATAGATTAAATACGAATTAAAAAGGTGGGAAAGTCGATAGTGGACGTTCCTCCTTCGTCCTTTCGGTCCTCGGAGAAATTAATGGTTAATTAAACTTAAGATTTGAATGTTATGATATTGCATTAGACAAAACGATTCTGAGCGAAAATCAATGTATTAAATTATATTATGCTGATAATTCATTCCAAAATTTTATAACGTGTGTAAATTACGAATGTAAATATTTAAAATAAATTTCAAGTTCTTATGATCTAAACTTAATTAGTTATTAATAAATAAAATAATGAAACCATAATTTTGCTGATTTTCAAGAACTTTTACTTTAAAAACTTATAGAAATAAAATGTAAGTCCCAATTATCAAAATATTTTGTAAAAAGATTAAGTAGTATATGATTAGACTTCGATAAAATTTTCAAAGTGATAAATCGAAAATTGCCGGAATTATTAAACATTTTTAGAAAAAAGTTAAAAGCTCAATACTTAGTCAGAAATTCAATCAATCGTTTCAAAAAGTTTTTCTATTAAAGAAGTTCATTTAATTAAATGCACAAAAAGTTTTAAAGATACTATGATTTAAACAAAATTAGTTATCACAAAATTAAAAAATTTAAAATAACAGAAACCATAATTTTGTCGATTTTTCGCCATTTTTTGGTGGTTTCCCTCTCAAGGAAAAACTTTTGAGAAATTCGAAAAATGAGCTAAATAAAGTAACAACTAGACACAATTTGTTATCGAAAGCATACCCTACTTGTGGTAATCGGACCATTATTTCTACCCGTAAAAATGTCTTATACATAAAAAAAAACGCCTTTGTAAAACTAATACATTCTTCACTTCACTCAGAATCTAAAAACTATATAAGCTATACATCACCAGTTTTTAAACTTTTTAATACCCCTGATGAAGAATCTTTGTAAACCCCTTAATATTTTTCTTTTGTATAGTCTTGTATATATAAACATCTTATGTTACCATTATCAATATATTTTAATATTTATTACGTTATTAAATTCTGAGCAATGAATGTATTGATTTTACAAAGATATTTTTTTTTTGTAAAAATAATGGTCCGATTATCACAAGTAGGTATGCTTTCCGTTGAAAATTGCATCTACTTAGTACTTTATTTAGCTCATTTTTCGAATTTCTCAAAAGTTATCCTTTGAGAGGAAAAAAGTTCCAAAAAATGACAGAAAAACAATAAAATTTATAATACAATATTATTAAATGTCTTCATACTTTAACATTTCACATTAATGTTTAATTTTTTTGTGTTTTTGGTCACTTATCATTATCATTACCAAAGTACCTAAACGCTGTAAACAGAATACATTTGTGAAACTAACTGAACAGGGAGGGGATACCTGTTAATATCGTTCTAATAAAGAATTGTTGGTTGGTTGGTCCCTTGGTAACTATTCCCCTTATAATATCCATATTTATAATTTTAGCTATTTTTAATTTGTCCTACAAATAAATTTGCACTGAAAAGAATATCAGTACAAAGTGTATTATACTTTAATATTTGTCTCTTATGAACAATTGACCGATAAGAAACAAACAAGTGGAATCGTTCCCCACTGAACATATTCAAAAGGAATGATTTGTTTATAAACGACCCATTACTATTATTTAATAATTTTGTTATTAATATAATTATAATTTAATTTGTGTTATACATGAAATAGATATATGACATCACGTGGTATTGAAATTGGTAAAACTAGTATATTATTACGTGGACAAACTTTAAAAGGGACTAAATATGTGCCAAGACAAGATGGAAGCGGAGTTGATCTTACAAAAGTTGTAAGTAAATAATATTTGTTTTAAAAGGCAGTGGTCCAGGTATCGGTGGAGCAATGTTTTTCATCAACACATTTTTTAGTGTTACAGATAATGTTATCTAGTGTAATTTTTTTTTTTACTAGTATTAACCACAGTATAGTTGTATGAAAGATAGTGCTATTGAGAGCTAGTATCAATAAGAGCTAAGGAGTGTTTTGCATTGCTTACTATTTAACATTTCATGTCCATTTCTGTATATCTTAGTCCATGGTTTATTTATATTACAATTGATATCAAATTTAATGAGAAAAATATTCGTTTTTTGGTGGGCTTTTGTAAAAAAAATTGTGACATTTAACAATGAAGTACATTTATTTTATAATAAGAAAAACTTAAAATAAATATTCAATTTAATAATAAACATTATATAGAAGAAAAAAAAAACTGCAAGAGAATATTGGAAATGTATTTCTTTTGAAAATTTAAATGTTATAATAGGTGTTTAAACTATAAATGTCACAATTTAATTTACATGTAGCTGATTTTGCTACATTTGTTATTGAATAAAAGAAACAACATTATAGAAAAATAAGTGGTAATACATATTAACATTCACGTAAACTCTAATTTTAATTTAATCACCATAATTGAAGTTATATTTAACATGATTTAATTATATCTATATATTACTCAATATATAGATGTAGATATCATAGATAATTTCAAATAAATTGCTTTTTAATTAAAATGTATGAATTTATTTTTAAACAGTGGAGTGATTTTCCAATAACTATTGCCTATCAAACAGCTATACCTGGTTTAGAAGTAAACGATCCTTGTACCAAAAAGAGTTATTTTCCTCTGGAAGAGTATTTTCCATTTGGTAGTAGAGTATTTATACTTGACACTCCATATTATGGTTGCCAAGCAGATGTAGTTGGAGGATTTATATGTTCAAGAGTTAAAATCAATATAATACTTGAACCAGAACCATATTATTATGATTTAAAAGATCTACTTGAGTCTGTATCTACAGAACTATTTTATGGTAAATATATAATATGGTTTTTATTCCAAGAAATATTTAAAAATAATACTGACATTTTATCATTTTAGCCAACAATGCAGCATCTAAACTATCAATCAATTCACATTTACTGGCTAAAATTACAGGGACAATACTTTTAACAGTTGAATCTTACGAGGATAGGAATGAAAAAAAAATGAATATTGGAATGAATCTTAAATTAAATAAACGCAATGAAGAAGTAATGGTGTAAAATAATTTATTTTTTAGATATTAAATATATTTATTTTTTGTAGGTTGTTGGATACACAAAAAAATTTGACAATGTTTGGATGTATACTCAAAAAACAATAGATCTGTTAGGTGAATATATTGAAAGATTCCCAGAATTAATAGAAATTCTATTAAAAACAGATAATACCAAGGATACATTTAAATCTGAGGAAATGTTTCCAGATCCAATAACAAGGTATATATATATATTTATTATGAATAGTACATAACTAAAAACCTTATATATATATATTATACAACTGTATATGCAGACAACAGAGATTGGAAGATCTGAAAAATTGGATTGGAGAAATGCGTTTATTAACTAAAGATAAACAATCTTGTGGATCAATGGAACCATGCAAGGTGGCTGCAATTGAAAAATATATGGACAAGTTTATTAATGAAAATTATAAACATAAAAAAACTTTGACATTAACTGTAAAGTCACAAAATCTTTTTAAAGTAAATTCAATTTTACTGAAACAAGCAAATTATTTACTATTACTAAATTAATTTTAATTATATTTTAGCCAGTATCAAAGCTAGACAAATTGAAGGCTGACGAAGGAGCTGATACACGAATATTGGACCGTGTAGTGTGTGTTCGATCTTCATATCAAGTTCCTGTTGGTTTTAAAGGGATTGTAGTTAGTGAGTATTATATTTTATTTTATAAAATACAATTACAAAGTGTTCTAAATAAAATTAGCAACTTGTTTATTATTGTCAATACTTTATCTTTATCCATGGACTCCCATAGAAGAAATATCAGGGAGAATAAAAACAACACTTTTTTGGGTGAAAATAACTGTCCAATTACCACAACTAGGATATCCTTTACTGTATCAAATTGCATGTAATTGGTACTTTATTTAGCTCATTTTTTAAACTTCTCAAAAATTTTTTAACGAGAAAAATAATTACCAAAAAATGACAGAAAAACAGCAAAATTCACAGAAATCTTAATTGTGATCAAATTATTTTTAAATTTTTTTGAGTATTCACATAAGTAGTTTACACTCATAAAAAAACTTTTGGAATGGCTTATTAATATAATATATTGTATTATATTAAGTTTTACTTAGATTTATATTTCTAATGCAATATCATTGCATTGAAATCTTAATTATAATATACCACTAATTTCTTCAAAGACCGAAGGGATAAAATAGGAACGTCCAAAATCGACCTTTCCGTTTTTTTTGTCATACTTTAATATAATATACCATTTTAAAATGGTATTATATATATTTTAAAACATTGAGATTTTATTTTTAATGAAAAAAAGTTAAATCAATAGAGATAAATATAGAGAATTGACAGATTTGTATATCTGTTTTGTACCTTACTCGTTTGCAACCAATTTTTAATTTGGCACATGAATGAATATAAATAATGGTTATTAGTTATTATTTTATTGGTTTATTACGATATAGTTAATAATACAGAAATATAAACTGGGATAATTTCATAAACACAAAAAATAATATTGTATATTAACAATTGTAAAATTTATTTTATATTTAAAATATTTTAGTTAAAAATTGGGAGGTACTAATTTAAGGCTTGGAGGTGTTAAACCACCCCCGTATGTTTGTTCAATGCAATAATTATATAAATATAACGGATATTCTAAATAGAGTAATTAAGTTAAAAGTTTTATCTTTCATGACATGAAATCCAAATAGTTCTACTTATTTGTATATTCTAAAATAAATTATTGGTGAATTTAAAATTTAAAATAATGATTAAATTTAATATTTATTTTAGGTATTTCGAAATCAAATGTTGATACAGAGGTTTTATACAGTATTTTATTTGATAAAGAATTTCCAAGTGGTATATCACTTGGGGGCTCTACTAATCGTGGATATAAGTTATGTAGAATGTCATTCCTCAACTTGTCTTATGCTATACGTAATGGGCTATACAAACCTTTAACTGTTAAAAAAACAGAGAATCAAGTGTCCAATTCAGAAAAACAAGTTAGTAATTTGTTTACCTTACTGACAGCAAATTTATCTGTTATTTTGTCCTTTGCTATATATTATCTACAATGATGTCTTTATGTAATTACATTTTTTAGACTGCTCAATTGAGTATATGGGAACATTTGCAGGTTAGTTAGATATATATATATTGCATATTAATTCTCTATACATATTATATTTTTACTACTTTTCTCTCTGCCCTAACATAAATTTAATAATGTGACTTTTTTTAACTTTTAAATAAATACACATACTTGTACAGTTAAATTAATATGTACTATACAGGATAATTTGATCTTTTAGTTAACCTGGATAGTAAAACCTAGGTTTTAACAGGCACATAGCTAGAATTATACAAGTAGTGGACCTAATAATGGCCAAAAGTTTTTAGGGGTGGCATGTTATGTCCACCTTAAAAAAACAAGTTTTATTTAAATGTTATAATTTATAATATATTACAGATACTACATGTATCAAATTTTATAATATAAATAAAAAATAAATAATTAGTTTTTTTTTTAACAAATAAGATTTGTTAGTCATTTGTCATTTTATTTTAACTTACTAAGTTTTTAATATCCTTAGGCAGGAAAACGTTCTTTCACTGCACTTGAAACAGGAATAGTAATTTCTATTATAAAGCATTTATATGTTTCATTAAAAACAATTTTATACTTTTTTAATAAATCAACAAAATTTATTAAATTTGAAATTTGAATTTTATTTTCTTGTTGATAAATATTTATTGTATTTGGTAATATTTTAAGTTTTTCTTTTAATATATTAATAGTTATAATGTAGCACTAATGGTATCAGATCGTTAAAACTTAAAAATGTTTTACTTTTTGGATGTAAACTGTCCATAGCACAATTTTGGGAATTTTTATCACAGGGTAATGGTATATTATTTTCTTTTCAAATATTTAAATCTTCATCATATACTTTTTGAAATGAAGAAGTATGTCCAGACCAATTCAATTTTTCTATGACTGACAATTCTAGAATATCAGTTGTAATTGGTATTTCTGAATCTGTTCTCATATTTATTAAACACGAAAAATGATGTTTGTATTAGGTACACTACTCTACAGCGACAGTACGACACAAACTGTGATAATATGAATAATATTTAGAATTTACAATTTGATATTTATTATATTACTTAAAGACTAAATATAGAAAAAACATAAATGTGGGATTATCTAATTCACTATAATAATAATATGTAGTAGTAGTGCTAACTGACAGCACAGATTGTAATTGCGATAAAGTATAATAAATTACTGATAATTTTGCGTGTGACAATGATTGTTTATAATATGTACATAAAAGTTATACGTATATATTTTGTTAATTAAAAATTAAAAATGTCTTGTAGTATTTGATTTTAAATAACCAAATAATGGGATGGCCAAAAGGGTGGCCAGGCCATACCCCTCAGCTACGTGCCTGGTTTTTAATTTATGAATATTAGTTGTAATTAAATATGGGTGGGTTCCTGAAAACAATCTGTTTTTATTCGGTTCTAATAATTCTTCTTTCAGTTCTCGAAACCGGTACCGACACCAATTCCTTCTTTTACAATTTTTATAAAATAAAGAAATAAATTACTTATTTTAAAAAATATATTTAGCTTGTTTACAAAAATCATATTAAGTTTATTTAAGACTTTATATTTGCAATTTTAAAAATAGTCAATTCCAAATGGACCACAAATCAAACTTAAATCTCAGGAAGAAAAAATTACATTAGCTCCAAAACAATCTTGGCGACGACAACAAGTAATACTTTTCATTTTCATTACTTTAAAAAATTTTTTTATGAATAAGATACAAGATGTCTTACCAGGTTTGTCCCCATCAATAACTTTTAATTATTACATATTTTTAAAATCCTTTTTTCAATATATATACAAATTACATTTTTCGTTAATATAATTTTTTTTTTTAGTGTACTTAAAATAAAAATTAAAATAAAAAATTGTTGTATTCATATTAATTAAAATCTTAACGACTAAAACATTATTTTCCACATTTAATTAACAAAAAATTATTTTAATATTTTTTTTTAATAATTTTTTTTTATAAGTTTGGATTGATTTTTTTTTCAATTAAATTTTAAAATTTTATAAAAATCAAGAATCAGTTAACACAAATTATCACAAAATTTCAACTAATATGAAAACAAATTTTATTTATTTTGATTTTAACTGCTCAAAGGAAAAAACATTTTTTACAATGTTAAATATGACATGTTTACACATAAATATATTATAAAAATTAGAATATAAAAGTATGTATATGTAATTGATCAAATGATCAAAATTTAACGTTATTGACAAGGACAAACCGGGTAAAATACTCGGTATAGTATATAACAATTAATTATGATTATATTTAAGATTATGTTTACTATATAATTTTTTTTTACTTACATCTCATAAGTATATATTTTTAACTTTGTTCAAAAAGCCTATTATAATTATTTTAACTATTTTAGCCACATATTAGCTGTAAACAAATTATATATTTATTAAAAAAGCAATATAATGCAATAACGAAAACTAAAGACAATTATCAAAAACACACAAAAAATAAATTATTTTAAATGTACAATCAGTATGACAGTATTTAAATATGTTGAAATTATTAACATTTTATAAATAGATTCTCTTTTTTAAATTTAAATAATAATATTTAAATTTTAAATATTGAAAATATATTACATTTTAATTATTATAATATCAAGATATGTTAATATATGTTAAGATTTATATAATAATTTATCTTATTTGTCTTGATTTAAAAAAAAAAAAAAATTATTTTAAATTTACACAAGTGTTACCCAATTACTCCACAAATAATAATTTATTATAGTGAAGTAAATTATTTCATCAATAAAAATATTGAATCATTAAGGTATATGTTTTATTAAATATATTGTTTTACATAGAGAAAAGAATTGTCAATTATTGATAAGATTGATGCAATTCCACAAATGCCGGAGGTAAGAATTTTATTTTTAGTATAATAGTTTATTAATTACTTTATAAACCAATAGATATTTTCAATTTTATTTTTTATTTTATTTAAATTTTAGGAACCAGTCAATAGTGACCACCACCATTCTTATGATAACCCAAATAAAACTCAGTTGAATGCTGAAGCATGTGTCAGTATTTAATTATGATATATATTTTTCAAAGCTTAAACATTATTTTTTATGCTTAAATAGGAATTTACAACATTAGCATTGAAGAAATTATTGAGAATTCAACCAGAAGAGAACATAACTCCAACTTATAATCAAGGGATAAATGTATTATTATATATTTGTTGCTAAGTTTAATTAGTATTTTATTTTTTTATTATTATTTGTTTTTAGAATGAGCACTATTATACAAAACCAGTCGATTATCTACCTGATAATTCTTTTGATAATTTAAAGAAACCTTATTACGATAATAATGAACCAGTAAATGAAGATTTCGTTCCAAAGTTTAATAACTTAATGGAGAATGCAACCAAACAAAATACTAATGTATGTATAATTAAATTTTATTATACATTTTTTAATTATAAAATGTATTTATAGGAAAAATCTACTACAGCTATGGAATTAGAAAAGTATTATATGTTAAAAGGTCATAGTCCTCCTAAGTATAGTTATATAAATTTGGTAGACGATAAAGGGCTTAAAATGTATTGTGCCGAAGTTATTTTACCAAATGGTATTACAATACAAGGTGAACCAAGACGTTCCATTAATGAGGTTTGTAATATATTCGTAAAAAATGATGTAACATAACATAATACAATAATTGTTCATTTTTTATTAATATTATATATTTTTTAGGCATCTGATGAAGTTGCTTCCCGTAGTTTCAATATTATTCAACAAATGGATACAAATAAAAATAATGAACATTTCTTACAAAATAAGCCACCTAAACCTGATCGTAGATCAGTGCCACAACGAGGTCCATCAAATGTATTTAAGAAATGGATATCTTCTTATCAACATCACCCTCCTTATCAACAATTCCAGCAACAACAACATCCATATTCACAAATACCTCAATATATTGAACATTCTCAAACCTCTTTCCAACAACAATTTCAACAGTTTCCACCTAATTTTCAAGTTCCCATTCAACAGACATTTCAGACACCATATCAACACGTATATAGACCACAAAATCAAGTTGTTCACCATTTACAACAGCAACAGTATGTTTTTAATTTTATATTTATATGATCTTGTTTTTATATATATTTACATATATAAACTAATTTTTAAAGAATTTTCAAATATCAACAAGAATTACAGTACTCCAAAGCAGTACCTATTTTCACTAGTTTGATAAATCCATCACAATTACCACAGCCCCCTATACATTGGCAACCAAATAACAGAAATGGTAAATCGTTTTAAAATCCTTATTTCAATATATTATTATTTTTAATAAACTTTTTATTTTTCAGTAACTAATAATGAATTTGTAATAAACCCCACGCCAAACAACTATCATCAACCTAGACAAAGTATGAATTATCAACAGTATGTGCCAACTACATCCAACGATATTTTAATGGTAATAAATAAAATAGTATAGCTACTTAAATACATTCAATGTAAATATAAAATCATTTTTAAGAATGAGCAGTACATGTCAAGTAACCGAATAATGATTCCAAGTCCTTCAAGCGCGTTTACATCGGCAACTAATACAAATGACCAGTCCACATCCAATCGTAAAGTAAAAGTAGCTGCAAATTTTAATTTTTCTCAACAATAAATGCCTGATCCATATTACATTTATCAAATATTTTTCTATATTCATTCATAAATTGAGATATTTAAACAAATATATATGTATATGGTCAATAAATCAAGTATTTGAATGGGTATTATAATATGTTGTTATCAATTAATTAGAAAATATCTCCTAATAAATTTTTACCCAGAGACATTAGGTTGTATTAACTATTTTAAATTTCAATTTGTGTGTTTTATATTGATAATTTGTTCAAATATGTATTCAAATCATTGTATAATTTTTTAATTTATATGGAATTATATTTTATATTCCAAAAAATATGTGTAAAAAGTTTTTAAAACTAATGAATTTTGTTATATGTTAACATAAAAAAAATGACATATAAAATAAATTTCACTTGAACAAATATGCATTTATTTATATTCTTTTACAAAAAATCAGTGGTGTATTACCTAGACTTTGACTTAGTGTATAGGCTACAAATTTATTAATAGATATGGATATGTGAAAAAACTAGAGCAAAAGAATAAGAAATTAATATATAATTGAAGAGAGAAAGTGAGAAGTGTAGGAGTTGGATAAATTGTGAGAAAAATGAGACAAAATAAGCTGAGATGGTTTGGGTATGTTATAAGGAGAGATGATCCAGAAGCGGCAGTGAGAGTTGTTATAGAAATTAATGTAGATGGTAGGAGGGGAAGAGGAAGACCAATATGATGAACTACTAATGACATACTAATGAAGAGGTGGATTAATGGAAATTATATAGATGATCGAAACTATGGAGTTGTAGTACAGGGTGGCCGATCCCATATAGTTGGATGGTAAGGTAAAGAAGAAGAAGATAGACGGAAACAACTAA
Organism: Eriosoma lanigerum; assembly: GCA_013282895.1. Taxonomy (NCBI): domain Eukaryota; kingdom Metazoa; phylum Arthropoda; class Insecta; order Hemiptera; family Aphididae; genus Eriosoma; species Eriosoma lanigerum. Next base: position 49,151,282 of record CM023359.1, read on the forward strand.
TGTGGGTGTGGTACTCTCTTACGAGGTAAAGGAAATTATATAAATAGTAACTTTTATCAAATATTTTTATATAGTTTTCATATCATAGTCGTAAATTGAAAGTAGTAATATTAAAAATCATTTACTCTGTGGTCTTATAAAGCAATGGATAAATAATAAAATTAACCAATCATATCAGGTTAGGTATATATATATATATTAGAGTGATAATTCCCAAACTAAATTTATTACAATGTTATCTACTGTAGTATATAACTATAAAAATAATGAAATAGTGCTAAATTTTATTCTGTAATTTACCTTTGTATTACACACTGATCTTTCATCCATATGCATTTGTTACGTTTTAAATGGCAAATCATTGAACAGCTTTTAGAAAAGAAAAGTCTGAAGTCAAAGATAAAACTGGCATGGGAATTGTAAAATAAATTAGAGAAGTATCAAAGAAAAAATTAAATACTGATAAAATTGTTTTTCAGTTTTATGACATTGCAAGTAGTACCTATGTTAAGAACTCAATTGAGAAACACAAAAAATGTCATGAAATTATTTTTATTCCATGTCAAGCATATAGAGCAAATACATTTTCAGAACATAGTTGTGAGGCTGTACCTAGTTCAATAGTTAGTGTCTCAATATTAATTGATGACTCGGAGAGTTAAGTTTTATGCAGTGTAACTTTTTGTCCGGGTGGGCCAAGCTGGGGCCACTAATTTAGAGGAAGGGCCTGTGGCGTAACAAAAATCGCCAACAATATTATGAAATCATACAGAGTGGGCCGCAGACTACCCCTGTCGCTGTCACTGGCTATATGTGTTTTTCCTGGTTAATTTTCTGTTACTACCTTTATATATGGTACCATTGATTAGAGATAGATATATATAGAATATACAGTCTATTCTATAATCAATGATGGTACCTATGAGAACTTTTACTAATACGAGTAGTAACAAGTATTATAAATACATACTGTAACAACTAACAATATATTATAATATTATAAATTATTATTATATTATGTTGTTAAATAAAATAGATTGGTAGTTTGGTATTTTTTTATCTTGTATCGCATATTATAGTTAAAAAAAATTGTAAAATTATTTTTTCAATATTTTAATAACATTAAATTAGGTTTTCCAAGCCATTTTTCTAGTTTTTTTGAGCAGGATTTATAGGTTATATAACACAAGGGGCAAAATCCTTTAATTTAATTTGGTCTACAACAAATTTATAATATATTAATATGATACAGGGGTGGCCAAACTTTTTTTGACTAAAAATATACTTCACCTTTGAGGATCGACTTCCATAAAAGTTTTTTTATTATTAAGTATCTATAATTATTAAGAAACATACTTGTATAAAGTGTTTATTAACATTCATAAAGTTTTATAAATTAATTACTAAAGTTTAATTAACATATTACTTTGTTGATATGGGCATTATTGAAGTGAGACTTTGTCTTTCGTTGATCAATTTCATGTGCTTAGGTAGCCTAAAAATAAATTATAACACGATCCACTATGAAATTGTTTGTGATCGACCGTTTGGGCGCTCCTGATATAATAAATATATAGTCACTCGATTATACTGTATATTTATGTATACTATATGTCTATACCTATTTTATATTTACATATAAGTTATTTTTCGCATTAATAAAAGCACAACAAATTGGCGACGAAGATATTAATTAAATATTTAAATATTTAATTTTTGTTAGTTAAATCGTTTTCCCAATTTAAAATAACTTAGTGTTCACTTAGTTTAACACTGGGTCTCTTCTCGATTTAGTTTTCACTAATCATGAATCTACCCAAGTTCTGTTGGCTCCTGAAATTTTAGTTCCCTGTGACATTTACCACCCTGCCCTGTCCATAATTTGTTCCTTTTCTTCATCCCCTTCTATGCTTGACGCACAACACACCTATCATGATTTTAAAAATGCTAACTATGAGCAGATTGTTGATAGATTGGATTATATTGATTGGAATAATGTCTTAGGTTCAGGATCGGCAGATCATTCTGCCGATGTCTTACAGAAATCACTGCTTGCCCTTATTCGTGAATGTGTTCCAATACGTAATTTTAGAAATTCAACTTTTCCAAAATAGGTCTCAAGTAAGCTAAAGGAACTTCTTGCCATGAAAAAGCAAGCACATAAACAATATAAACTGTTAGGTGGTCATAATCGTTACTCAATATTTTCTAATCTGCGTGCTTAATGTAAATTTGAATCGAAGCGTCTCTATAGGGACTATTTGCGGAACATGCAGGAGCGTTTACGTATTGATCCTAAATCTTTTTGGGAATTTGTTCGTAGTAAACGTGGTGTCTCTACAATACCAGATGATGTTCATCTTGGGGAGTCTAAGGCCTCCTGTGATCAAGTTTCCTCTTTGTTTGCCTCTCATTTCTCATCTGTATATGGTAACCCACGCTTTACTTCCAATGATTTATCTGATGAGTTTACAAATCATCAATTTTCATTCCTTCCTTCTTCTTTGTCCATATCGATTGATGATGTTAAAGCAGCGCTTAACTCCTTATCTAATGCACGTGGTTCTGGCCCTGATGGTATTTCTGCAATTTTATTATACCGCTGTCGTGCTTCTCTTAGCTTACCGGTCACTATAATTTTTAATCAATCACTTCTTGAGAGTGTTTTTCCTTCTGTCTGGAAAATTAGTCGAGTTACGCCAGTTTTAAAATCTGGAAATCCGGCTGATGTTGCTAACTATAGACCCATCTCTGTCATACCTGTCCTAGGTAAACTGTTTTAGTTTATAGTACTTAAACGAATCAAGCGTTCCTTTTTAACAACTTTATCAATTGATCAACATGGGTTTTTTCCTGGTCGCTCGACTGTGACCAGCCATGTAGACTTTGTATCCTACCTTCATGCGGCGTTTGAGTTGGGTAATCAAGTTGATGTGATATATACAGACTTTTCAAAAGCGTTTGACTCCATAGACCATAATGCACTTCTTTATATCATTAATAGACTCGGTGTTGGTGAGCCATTATTATCATGGTTTAGTTCCTACCTTAGTGATCGTCAACAATTTGTCACCCTTTTCGGTAAGTCATCTGATCTCTTCCGAGCATCTTCCGGAGTTCCGCAAGGCAGCCATTTAGGTCCCCTATTATTTAATATTTTCATTAACACTATGTACTCATCTATTTCCCCTTGTCGTCTTCTACTGTTTGCCGATGACTCGAAAATTTTTCACATGATATCTTCTAATAATGATTGTCTCACTCTTCAAAATACCCTTGATAAATTCACTAATTGGTGTAATACGTTTAATTTCATTAAATGTGTAATACATTTAATTAACATTTCTAAATGTAAAGTTATGACTTTTTATCGTTCTAGGTCAATGACATCTTTTGACTATAGGTTAGAAGGTATACCTATTCAGCGTGTTAGCCAGGTCCATGATTTAGGCATTTTATTCGTACCTTCCCTCAATTTCAACCCTCATATCGATTTTATGACTAGTAAAGTTTTTCGTGTTTTGGGATTTATAAGATGTCACTCAACTAATTTCAGTTCTGCCAGTTGTCTTCTGGCGCTATACAATGCGTTAGTCCGTTTAATAATTGAATATGGGTCCGTTGTTTGGTCATCATATACCGCTGTTGACATATACCGTATTGATCGGGTTCAGAATAGCTTTATTCGTTTTGCTGGGCATTGTCTTAACATCACTCATACACCATATGATTATGGGCCTATGAATCAAGTTCTGAAACTTGGCCCTCTTTCTGATAGGCGTCTTAATTTTGACATAAATTTTGTTCAGCGGCTGATTGAAGGTCGAATTGATGCCCCAAGGATCCTTGCTGGACTTAACTTTTGCATTCCCAGTAATACTAGGCATCATTGTAATTTTTATGTACCCTCCTACAAATCCAACTTTTCCAGGAACGCACCTCTAGTTAGATTGATGTATAGTTCTAATAGTCATACTTATTACGAAGGTTCATATTTTTCTTAAAATTAATAATTATTTTTTTTGTGTTTTATGTGTGTTTTGTCTGTTACAAATCTCTTTCTCGTGTAATTTTGTAAAAACCGTCTGGCGTTAATTATAATAAATAAATAAATAAATAAATAAATAAATAAAAATAAAAGTGCGTATACTGACCCCACTTTTCTTATTAAACAAACTCTATTTTGTAAGTTAGCATTCGATATATTTTGTACGAGTATATAATAAACTGTAGTTAACTGTAGTTTATAGTAAACTGTTTTATTTTATTTTTATATAATACTTTCTTAGTTTCTTGTTTTTCCTTATTTTATCATTGTTTTTTAATTTTTCTTATAATATAAGTAAACATGTTATTCTACTTGTAATTGTAAAAGGGCCTGAGCCCAGCCTGTATCAGTGGAGCCCAAGTGTGAAAAATATATGTATGGCAAAAATTACCTACAATCACCCATCCGACCACCAATTGTTTATATACAATTTGAGATTAATGCCAATTAACACTGCAACATTCCTAAAAAATTAAATATTCACTCAAGTAGTTAAATGAAATATTTATTGCAATATAAGCAACAATTATAAGTAGTTTTTATTAGTTGCATTAGTTTCAATCACCAGATCATCTTCTCATATACCCACCTGGCCGGCAGTAAACAAATTTTAAATGTATGGCAACTGCCATACAATATACATAAATATGGACTTTGGCACCAATGGCCCGTTATATACTAAAATAAAATAATCAAATAGATAGAAATTGGTTTATAAAAATGATTTTTCAACTAACTATCCGTATAGAATGTATTGCATTTTTAAAAAAGAATAATCAATATTTATTTATATTTCCAGAAATATAAGTATTGTTTTAAGACTTAGATATTGGATTTTCATAGTTTATATTTCTACAATTTTTTAACATGATCAATTTAAAAAAAATATATAGGTATATTTACATTAATACTTCTGTTGAAAATTAATATTTTATCAACACAAAGTTTAAGCATTTTAAATAAGTAAATAAGACATATCATTAACATTAATAAATTGTATTTATAATAAATTTAAAATAAAACATGTTATTGTTTTAATTCTATTCTGTTTTAAATAATATGTCGTTATCGTATAAATAAAAATACCATTATACCGATCACCCGAAATAACTTCATAATAATGTACAGTCTATTTATGTACTAATAATTTACATTTGCATTTATTTGCATATATTTGTAATTTACATTTACATTTACATTTGCACGAATGCACAAACCGATAATAAACAAACAAGAAAATATTATAAAATGAATATCAAAATAGCAATATATCAATACAAATTAGTAAATCTATAATTATTATTTTGTGAAAAATATAGCCTATAGTATAACTTGTTATGAAGTTATTTCGGTCGATAAGTATTTTTATTTATACTTCTTCCTCAGCTTACGGCTCAAATAAGAGCCAACGCTGCTTGCCACACGCATCTTCCCTGTCTCCTGCATCCTCCACTCGTATCGTGTCATTTATGGTTCGTAGATCCTTTTGTACTGTATTCAGCCATCTTTGTCTTGGACTTCCTCGCGGTCTTTTTCTATTTAATTTCTTGTAAAGTATTTCCTTCAATTTGCTTCCTTCTGCTCTCCAGACATGTCAAAGCTACTGTATCCTCTTACTTTTAACAAAGGCAACAACGTTAAGATGTTTGAATAGATTCCTTAAGTCTTCGTTATGTCTAATTTCGTATTGTTGTGAAGAAGTATTATAGTATAGGCCATATATTCTTCTTAACACTTTTCTTTCAAACGTTTCTTGTCATCCCCTTTGGTCGTAGCACATGCCTCACAACCATAGATTAAGATGAGTCTTATATATGTAATGTACAATCTTACTTTAGAATCTCTAGAGAGTAATTTTGATTTAAATAGACTTACTATTGAGAAATAAGCCCGATTGGCATTATTGATTCTTTGTTGTATCTCTTGGTGCATGTTGTTTTTTACTGTTAATTAGTGTCCCAAGATATTTGAAGCTATCCACACATTCAAATGTGTATTGACCAACTTTAATATTATTAATTATTATTACCATTATTAATTATAAAATTCCAAAGCATGTTTTCCTCTCTAGAGACTCTCATGTATTTAGTTTTTTCCTCACTGACGATTAATCCCATCTTTTCCCCAGCTTGTATTAATTTCTTGGTAGTCTCAATCACTTCTTCTTGTGTATCTCCAAGAACCGCTATCATCTGCGAAAGCGAGTAATTCTATTCAATTTCATGATTCTATTTTCTTCCATTATTTTCGTTACACGTTCTAACACCAAATTAAATAATCCAGGTGATAATGTATCACTTTGTCGTAGCCCTGACGTAACTTTAAACGGTTGTGTCACTTCCTTTGAAATTCGCACTTTGCAAACCATATTATTGTTACACATTCTTAATAAATTAAAATATTTTTGAAGAATTCCAAACCGTCTTAGTGAATTCTATAGTTCTTCCCTAATAACACTATTGTATGCTTGTTTAAAGTCTACGAAAATAATATGAATTTCTTTGTTAAATTCATAGTGGGTTTGTCTAAGAATGAAAATTTGGTCTATTGTTGACTTCGATTTACGGAATCCACATTGTTAATCAACAACAACCTAACAAATTTTTAATGTAACCTTCTAATCTGCCATGTATAGCGTTGGCGAGAGTTTTATAAAATACGTCCTGCTATTCCTCTGTAATTGTTCGTTTTCCATGGATCTCCTTTTTTGTAGATTGGATAGATGATGCCCACATTCCATTCTCCTGGGATGGGTTCCAGTACTGGTACCGGTACTGGTGGGATCCAGTTTTTGTTTAAAACTTGACTGAACAGGTCAGGCCGTTCATGCAAGTCCTAACATATGTATGAAAAAACTGAAGGCTAGTTCAGTCCTGGCATAAACTGAACTCGTTGTTCTTGATTTTTTTGAATTAGCGCGAACGACCACGTGCATATGTATACACTTAACTGATCAAGAATTCGAGTAGTGGGTCACGAGTAGCTAATCACGAGCCCAAACTTACCTGAACACACTTACCTTCAGTCAAGTTTAAACAAAATCGGAACGTGTGAAGACCCCTAAAGAGATATTACATTAAGACACGACGCTAGTGTGTACGGTGAACCAGTATGGTGCTACAGACACCAGTTGTTCGCAGCGAATCACCCTGATCGTTCTACCTCTACAAACTGTGAATAGCTGATGGATAGACCGTCGAACAACCGATACTTAAAAGTGTTCGACCTGTAACGTACACACTGGTCATAAATTGTAATGAACTCTGTTACATTACACCTAAAGGCTCAGTGTGTACCGAGCTTTACATTAATGTATTAATGTAATCATCGAATTTGTTTGCTATTGAATTTTATTGGAGTAAAATTCTGAGCGTGTCGTACGGACCGACCGAAAAACTCGCAGCAGTGAAACTGGCCTAGTCATAATCACTGCGCTACTAACAAACTATATTTAGACACAACCATTAAGGTTCATTCACACTAAGAAGTTAGGGTTAAACATTTTTAGTTAGTGTGAACACACGAATTTTTTACCTTGCTGTATGTCAATCGTTAAATTTAACAAATTTAAAAACAATTTATATTCATACAAATTGGACATTAATGCTGTGATAGTTCTTCCTATTTACATAAATATATATTCAGGGTGAATAGGATCAATCATCTGTTTTAGGTGGAAATATTCAAACATGGGTAATCAATAATGAAACTATTCTAGGAAAATTGTATTTTCTATTAAATTATGTAAAATAATATGGTAAGTACTTTACATACAATACCTAAATATATTAATACTTTTCTCTTGTTTTTGGTAGTTCTGTAAGACTCTAATTGAAGATGAGTATTTTATCTAATATTTAAAAATTTCTGGTTGATTCATTACATTTACTACTTGTCTACTTCCTCTATTACTTTTAAAACTGATGGCTGGGAAACAAATGTTAAATAGCTATTTCCAACGGAATTTTGGTAAGAACCCGTAGCAAAAAAATTCAAAGCTATAAACATCTAAATAAAAATAAATCCATGTACCTCTGTATCTATCATATTTTTTAAAATTACAAATTTAAAATATATACATATTAAAAATATACATTACATCACATGTAAAATTTTTTTGAATAATTATGATAAAAAATCCTAAAACTAAGTAAGTAGGTATTTACTTTAGTTTGAATATCCAAAGTTGATTTTCTCCTAGGTTCCTTTGTTAATTATATCCATTTATTTATAAATGGAGTAAGTAAATTAGTTAAGTAAATAATGTATCAGATCTTTGGTAAGTCTACAATTTTTTATAAAAATATTATCGGGTAATAGAAAAGGATTATTTAGGGTGATTATGGGTTATCTAAAATTTTTAAAGCATTTTCTTGCATTTCCAAATTGTCTCGTGGAGCGAAGTCAATTTCGGCAAGTCTATACTTGTGAAATGTCCACAGACGTACAGTATTTATTAGAACCTTGTAGTTTCTACATTATATTGAGAGGATTAAATGATATATTAAATATTTATCAATTAATATTACTAAATTTAATAATATAAAAATAGTTGCAAAAACTAGTAATTATTCAAAATGTATAAGCTGCAAATTAGTAGCAAATTGTCTATATCATTATTTTATTAATTATCCGTCCCGTTACGTTTCGTTAAATGTGAATGCAATGACAACAGGTGACCCGGACGGAGAAAAATCCGTTCCATCGTAGTGTGAATCGACATGCGGTAGTCTCGGGTCCCTACTGCAGTTCAGACCTTACCGTAACTGCATATTATATAATATGTCGTCGTTAAATGTACCTACAAATTAATTTAACAATTCGTTGTCAACTATTATTTCATACAAAATAAGTTTTTATTATAGAATTTTAATATTAATCTTTAATTGAAACAGAAAAAAAAAATGGAAATTGTTTTTGCTCGACGCATAATGTATAATAATGATTATGCATATCAAATTTAATTTATATAAAAAATTAATACCTATGAGTATAATAATTATTGCATTTATGTAGAGCATGGGTTGTTTGCAGTTTATTCATTTAACACCGAACAAAATACTGCTGTCGCTAACTACGCGGAATTTGAGGTTCAAAGCTGTGAATTGTGAGTACGACGTTGGTATTTTTACGTTTAAATACTTGCAAAAAATATAATAAAATTAATATTCAAAATAATTCGGTCGTTTACAAATGAATTTATGTTTTGTTTAAAATATTATAATATATTCATAATCTTGTAAAAAAAATAAATAAACAATTTTTAAATATTAATATAACAATAACAAATTAACAACTCTAATTACTAGAATATGTACACACTCACGATCGTCAATCGTCATCAGTGGCGCCAAAACAGATACTTAAAAGACATGGGAGTTGTTAGAGGGTTGCAAAGAGGTGCACTTTCACCCCCCCCTGGATTTTAAAATACAAGGAATAAAGAAAACAAATTGAAATTATTTTAATTATTCATAATATATAAAGTAGGTATAATACAAAAAATTATTTTTTGAACAATAATAATTGAAGACGCCTATGTTTTTGTGCAAATTTATTGATTACATAGTCTGTAAATTGTGTATATTTTCAAGTCTCTTTCTATGCATCCCTTGTAAATTATTCTAGCGGTGTCTATGTTCAGATAATTCAATTGAACTATCTTAAAAAAGGGTGGGTGGGTTCCCAGAAAAATTATCCTTTTAAAATTTGCCGACGTTGCTTAAATACTTGATGCTAATATTAAAAAATAAACAAAAATAGGGATATCAATAAATGAAATAAATTGAACTGTCTGTTTCTACTGTGCCACTAATAATCGCCATACGCTCGAACAGTCATATAAATCCATTATGGATCGATTACAATGAGCAAATTTACACTCTGCTACTAAATTCGTACGTTAATTTATTTTATTTGACATCTCTATTTTTACCCATTTTTTAATATAAGTATCAAGTATTCAAGCAATATCGGCAAATTTTAAAAGGAGAATTTTTCTGGGAACCCATCCACCCCTTTATTAAGGTAGTTCAACTGAATTACTCGTCGGTGAGTAAAATCGTTTTGTTTAATCGATATGGCTAGCAAAATCGCTAGTGTATTCGCTATACTAGCGACTTGTTATTGTATGTACGAAACTTGTGACAAACATGCACGAATGTTAGCGACTATCGCTACACAATTAGTTGCGCGCGATTTTGTTTGCCGGCGAGTAAATTAGCCCAGCGTAATCGGTTCAATACGGGTACAAAACTTGTACAGTTCTGAAAAATGTCTGACAATAATATTGTATTAAGTGTCAGTGGCGAATCCAGTCTAAAATAATGAGTGGAGGGGAAGCGAATTAAATTTTTTTTTTATATTACGGGAACCACAGGGACGATGCAGAATATCCATATTCGTATACATATTAAATTATATATTTATATCAAATTCAATTTTTCTTATGAATCGCTCCGATCGCCCTGGATCCGTCTCTGATAAGCGTTTATATTTAATTGTGGGAATTTAAAGAAAACATTCCCGAAATATACAATTCTATCTAAATAATTAAAAACCACAGATTTGGATAATAATTTAGGGTAAAGAAAAAGTTAAAATTTAAAATTAATACATAATGTAATATGCATCCGTTTATTATGCTATAATCAATGGTATACTAACATTTAGTTTTTTTGTTTATTTTATTGAGTCAATTATTTGTGGTAATTCCGGTTCCGTAATGCTCCACAACGAATAAAATTGGCAGTGCAGTGCCTGTGCGACGTCGGTACTTTGGTAGAGGGCGCAAAAGCTAGAACGTGAGTCTTTGCCCGTTAGCACGTTGCCAAATCGTTTTACGCGTGACGTTTGTAATAATGATCACTAGAGAGCGTTCGGTTTCGCGCGTCTCTTTGTGTGTGTCGAGCGGTGTGTTTGTTTGTGTTCGTTTGCGTGCGCGCGTCATTCCGATGGATCTTCAGGTCTTTCCGCCGGTGCGTGTGCGTTTTGTTGTTTGTTGTGGTTGAAGGCTATCAGTATTCAGTGTCTCGACGAACTCGTCGTCGGTTATTTACTTTGTCCGCGAGTGTTAGCGGTTCTCATCGTCGTAGTCATGTAAAAACGTCTTTTATTTTCTCGTGTCTTTTATCATTAATTATTTTCAACGAGTTCGTATATGGTTTATTATCGTATTGTTAACACGCGGAGATTTTATTTTTCTTACGTATTCGGTGTGTGCTTTTGTGTACAGTAAATAGTGTCTTTTAGAAGAAAATCACAGTGTCTCGCGTATACCAGTGCATAAGCTGCGATATTATTTCGATGCTGGACAACTGATAATTATAGGTCAGTACGAAAATTCGAAAAATATTTACTATTTATATAAATACATTTGAAATTTTGAACTGTATAAATATATAATATTAATTTTAAACACTGACGGTCAGTAAAACACTCTTATCCCTTCGACGTGTTCCATGTTGTTTAGAAATACGTATAAAATACATAAGTATGACATTTATATTACAAATTCATAAACAAACCAATACATTAACATTTGGCAATGTTGTTATTTTTTACAAAATCGTTCTACAAATACTTATGTATTTTAGTTAGCTGTGAATTAATACTGATTTTAAAAATTAACCAAAAAACAAATCCGAGTACATAATATTTTTGTATACGAAATGAAAGCCGTTGTGATTTGTGTTTAATACACAATTTATAATTTCAAAAGAAAAACTAAAAATCATGCTCATAGATGTAAAACCGAGGTTGTTTATGTAAAGTATACTATACTAGAATATATTATTATTTTATAATAATATAATATTAATTCATAATAATTATAATGGTCGATTTACTGTAGGTATATCCATATTCCAATATTGCTATTAAAATAATTGATTATCATTCAACGAAATCATGAAGGAATATAAATCGTAACATTTAAAGGAACTTACTTAATACTTAATATACAATAAATAATAAGTTAATATAAAGGATTTAAAGCTATAATAATAGTATAGTTATATGAATATAATAAAATAAAAGTATAGTGGAAAACGAATATCAATTTATTTTTGCTTCAGTTTCGTTAGTGATTTTTTAAACGAATTAAATAATAGTTAGAATTGCCATTGGCTCAATGTCCATGATAGGTACGAAAGAAATTTTTTTTGACGATTTTTAAATTCAAAAAACTGTTAACTGTTTGTTAAATAATTAAATGTATCATTGGATCAATTTGATTAATTATATTTTTAGTGTTTGCGAAGATAATATGATGACTAAAACTATAAAATTTGACTATTAAATAATACTCAAAATTCAAAGAATATAAAAATTATTTCAACTAGATTAGATAAGATTATAGAATTTATTATTTTAATAAGTATAATTTTTACAAGTTAAGTAAAAACATTTCATTAGGGTTAAAGGTTAATTTATGTTATTTGTTGTTGATCAATATAATTTACATTTACGTAGTTGAATATGATTTAATATTTAATAAATATTATTACCTATAACTATTGACTATTGGGCTATTAAAAGTATGCCGTTAATTGTTTTCAAATATTTTTTGAGATTAAATTATAATCTAATATGTATTATGTATATACAAGTAAGTATATATATTTATATAAACGCATGTACATGTAATAGATATTATTGATTCAAAATATATTTAAAATTTTTATTATTAATCTATACCTATTTTGAAACCAGTAAAATATAATACAAAGAGTAATACAAGAGTATAATGTAACAAACTAACAATATAATGACATTTTAATCTTTATTAATCAGCATTTATGTTTAGTGTACCTATATATTCAGGTGAGAATCCCGCGAAGAATGGAAAGTTTTTTGACATCATTGTCATTGCTAATTATTGTATTTTAATTATTTTGGTATTTGTCCAAAAGAATACAGTAAATGGTGAGAGTTGGGTTAGAAAACAATTATTTTACAAAACGTTAGAAAGCTGATATTAAAAGTATTATAATTTTATATTTTTATTAAAATGTTTATAAAATAATTCAGTTAAATCTAATAGTGTGTTATTAATGTTTATTAAACTTTGCGTATGATAGAAATATAAAATAACAATGAGTATTGAGTAGGTAGGATAGTGTAATAATTATAATATAGTATCTATATAGTATATTCTACTGTATTAGTCATTTGACATTTTGAAAGAGTAATAAATACGAATTAATGGTAAAGTATGAATCTAACAGTCATTATAAATACATTACGTACGATTAGTGATTACGATAGTGTAAGAACTAGGATATTATCCCCAGGCATCTTTTTTGAATTCTCTAATCTCATCTTTGTGTTGTTTGTATTTCAATAATTTGCGATGAATTGCCCAATTATTATAAGGTAGATAAATATAAATATAGTTATTATAAATTATAATATAGATTTTACAATAATATTATCAAACTAAATTCCGGTATATATCTTTATTTACTTTTACCTAGTTTATTTTTCTTATCAATTGAACATTTTTGTTTCTACGTTAATCGCAGCTAGCAATTAGCATACTATATATAAATTATACTTTTTGTAAAAAAGTACCATACTTAAAGGACGTCAATTTATATTATTTATTCAAATTATAAATCATTAATATGATTGCAGACTGTTCAGTTATTAAATTATATGGGCTTATGTATAATAATTAGAATTGAGAATAATTTATATTTTAAATAAAACTTAATTTAATATTGTCTATGTCCATATTGATTTATATTCATTAGAATTGTCTGTTAATTAATCAATATTGTTTTTCTATGAATCAGGTTAAAGTTCGGGTGGATCTTATTAAATTTACTTAATGTATATATATGCGTCATGTACCATATTATGTAGTAACTTAAAAGATTGAATTGTTATTATTATATAATATAAATACTGGACACTTAATATTTTAAACATTACATAATTTCACATTATTTACATTGTACATTTTATTGTATTTGTATGTACACTGAATATCACTAATTAGTAATTAATTATTGCCAAAATTAAATATTATATACACGTTTTTTATTTATGTTAATATTTGTACTTATTTTTCATAAAAAATGCATCTTTTTAGGTAGTTACATTTAAATACTTTGGTTTATTCAATCCTGATAGTCATTACTAGACATAATAGATTAAAAAATGTAAGTATATGATCATTTATTTTATAATCGGCTCTCCATGGTAAAATTTATTTAAAATTAAGGGGTGTCCGGGTTATTTTATTATTTTAATGCTTTTTACATTATAAATACTTTCCAATGTCTTAAGTTTAATATAATAGCAATATGATGTCACAATGCATTTTTGCAATTAATATAGTTTAATATTGTTTTAAATGGAATTAAAATCTCCAATTTTAAAAATTACCTACCTAGTTTTATTTTGTTTCTAAATTTTATAGCGATCAATTTAAAATTACACAAATATTATGTTTCCGCATTTTCAACAGTTTTGTGGTTTTATGTTGTACCCATTTATAATTTTCCCGTTTTCATTTTTTTAAATATAAATTATTTAATATAGTTTTCTATATTTATTAATTTAGTTTTTATTATGTTTCTAGTTTTAATTGTAATTTTAAAGTATACTTATATGAAATATACGTGTTCATAAACATATTTTAATTATTTAAAAACTATATATTTGATTCACAAACGTTTACTTAGAGTAAACAATGAATAGGTGTATAAATAAATAATAAGAATACTGTTCTGTTTATACGACATTTTTTTTTAATAAATTAGAAAGTTTAATTAGAAATTGAATTTATGTTTATATAGCAATAACAGTAAAGGTAAACACAGAGTTAATTGTTATTCATCAGTCATCATTCATCACGTATTTATTCACTAATCACGTAGGTACTAGGTAGTAGGTACCAAAGTAACACCCACACGTATCATTTGGACATTTTGTACTAGTTCATTGAGGATTTTTGCAACAAATCGTATGATTACCATAACACTTCAATACTGCAGGTAAACGCGTTTAAACATATGTTTATAACAATCAGTATTTTTTATGAAAAATATCACAAATTAAATTATATTAACATAATAATCTTTATTATAATGAATTATGTAGTAAGTTTCGGAGTATTTTAATGTTTTAGGTGGTCTCTATTGTCATTTATGAGTAACTACTTTCAATAGAGATATTATATTATTATTGTAAGTAAGTTGTAGAAGGTAGATAAATGATAATCTATTTGGTTAAAAAAACAAAATTCATATCAGGTATATTATGATTTCTAAGTTTTGTATTCACTGAATTATCGTATTTTTTATTTAAAGACTAAATAAATACATGACACCACCGGGCACTAATGGCGTCTAAGTAGTTTCTTGATGCGTATATCATAGTATATATTTAAGCATCCATCCACCCTACTAAACTGTGGAACAAATGTGTTAGATCTAGGTAGTTAAGAATTTAAGATGGATAACTATTAAATAGTATACATTTTAACTAATAAACACTAGTCTTTTGGGTTGGCATTTAGATCAGGATAGATAAGCTACTAGTTAAAGAAATAATAATAATAATTTAAAGGACTTAATATTAAAAATATATTTTTATACGTATATAGCAGTCGCTATACCTAGTATGTAGGATGGCCGCCAATGCCGGTTACCGACGCCAGGAATTAAAACTATATGTGTATACGGCGGAGGGAATGCGTTTTTTATCACTTGCCATCGTCGATGATTATTAGTATAGTTATTAGTTTATTACTCCGTCTTTTATCGACATAGTGTGAACTCGGAACGGAACCACCGAGTATATATATATATTATAATATCGAAAAACGCCAGGGTTACAAAAACAACAACGGTAATTCGATGTGATCGGTGCGTATTATCATATAGGATACTATATATTATATCGTATACTCGTATATGTATTATAATAAACAAGATCATAATTATTATTATTATCTCGCACCCGGGTCGGCGTCGCTTGTTCGTGTGGTTATGTTGTAATACTATCCTGCTGGCATGTTTAGGAAACAAAGACGGTCGTAGGAAAAATGTATAATATTCAGGTCGTACCATACTATATAATATGCGACGACTTGTGTGAGAGAGAGTTTAGTGATCGAACGCGAGCGGTCGGTTAAAAAAATAAAAAAATAAAAAGAGGTACTCTCCTCCCGTCGATCTTATCTTTGGTGTGTGCGTATGCGTGTGTGGTGCGTCTTGACGAAGGGAGAGAAAGAGTTATAAATATCAAAGAGAGAGACGGACAAAAAAAATAAAAACAAACGAATCCAGTTTTAATAATATACCGTCGCGCGCGCGGTATACTGCCGGCCGTTTGCGTGCAGTGTTCGTTGTTTGTGTGGCTGCTGAGTGCTGACCGATGACCGTCGACGTGCCAACATCTGGCAATAAAAATATAAAACTGCTACATTTTCCTCCATTGTAGTATACTATGTCACAATACCGTGAGAACGAGTGTGTGTGTGTTTATGTGTGTGAGGGGGGCGGGCAGAGTGAGAAATCACAATCTGCGAAATACAAAATAGTAAAATAATCATGAACGTACTATAGTATATTTATATGATAATTTATTTTTATACAAATGTAACTTATTTACTTTACTTGTGTAGGTGTATAGATTATAATATATAGCATAGAAAATAACTTTTGCTTTGACCTTGAGACGACGTAAATCCTAAAACAGTAAAAAAAAACGCGACAAGTATGAAGTAATACGTATTATATTTATATATAGATGCCGAGGTATCCGACGAAAACCGTTCTCTCCTCTTATATGATAATGTTATATGTTATATCTAAACGCTCGATTTTCGCGACATGTCGACCTTGTTATAACCCGTGAACGCACAGTAAAAATAATATATCTGTTGACAGATCCGTAATTTGCCCGTGTACGACCTTGTGCGTGCCTAATGTGTGTGTTTATATACTATATAGAACAGTAGAAGAACCTGAGTGATTAAATAATGGAATTACACATGATTATGACGACTATTGCTCTATTATATTATATATTAATATTGTATATTAGCATTGATTACATTAGTATTTAATATTTATAATCAATTGATGATATTAATTACACCGTTGTCGTCACAGACATGTATACGATAATGATGTCCCTTATAAAGGTTAAAAATTATTATTATTATTATTACCTAAACGTCATAATTATTTTTATTCGTTTCTGCTGTGATTTCGCTATATTTTCTAACACATCCGAACACATTCCAAACGATGTATTTTACTAATCTATTAAATCCATATTATTTTGACATTTTTAAGTTAAAAAATACAATTGAACTAATATTTAATTAGTAGTTATTTTTTAGAGATACCTTCCGAAACTCAACATTTTAACCTAGTAAAGTTCAGTCGTTTTTTTATCTGCTGACACCTTGCTAATATATTGCATTGTAATTTATAAGCAAATATCTTCTATTATATTTTTCGTTTTCCTGGGCGAATCATTAGGAGCGGAACGAAAGACGTCGACGACTTTTCCGGTCTTTCGGTGTTTAATATTATTATTATTTCGGTTCGGCATTTCGACCATGTATATTGTATATATATGTATACGACTGACGATGTAAACTGTAAAATATATATCTGTATTGTAACTACTTGTATTATTATATTCTATAGAAGGTGTATTTGGTAGGTGCTTGTGTCTATATATAATAAGTGAACGGTATATTTTATGTTTTTGCATTCACCCAAAACCGATTACGGCATTACTATAATACTTTTGGTATATTTTATATACAACTAGGAAATAAGAATTATATGTATACGACGCCCTCTAGAATAGCTGTAAACCATGTTTGGAATTCAATATTATTATTATTACCTATAATGAAACAATTTTTTTTCGGTTGGCTGTTGTATGCTTGTATCACCAAGTTACATAAAATATCGCGGTATATTGAATTTATAAAAAAATAGCTTAGTTGTTACAGTATTAGTGTTTTTAAGTATATTTAATATTTATGTTTTAATAATTGTGTTGAGTGAACAATCGATTTTTGTTGTCAACAGTTACAATTTACAAACTTCTGTCTTGTTGACAGAGTGATGTACCTACCTACAAACATTGGGGTAATTTGTATTCGAATACGATTATTGATTATATGTAACTATGTAAAAATAATAAGGATAAATATAGGTTCTATTTCAGAAATATTGTGAATTGTTTTTAGCTGCATATTTTATTTTTAAATTACGGAAGTAGAAATGTTCAGTACTTAATTATAATATGCATTTTAAAAGAATGAAATCAATAATAAAGAAATAAAGCCATATTAGTTGGATATATTATGTGAACGACCAGCTATGATTTGTGTTCAAAATCTGTATGAAAAACTAATTATTAATGAATACCGGTTTTTGTATCTATAATAACACATCTATAATATTATGTATAATAAACTAATAACAATATGTTTTATACACCCTAAAAACAAGCGCCTATCTCCGTATGATTTACTATTCATAGTGTTCTGTATTATGCGGTAAAGTTACATGGTGTAATTAGAAATTGTATACAGGAAAATAACATGTTATATTAATTTATCATTATAGACAATCCTTATGTAATACTCAATATCAAAATTAATGATTTAATAAATATCATGCTACCAACAAAGATTAGGGTACCATTTTAATATGTTATTAGAATAAAATAATAAAATATCCTGTCTATTATTTATTATTTTTTATTCTACGTCTACGGTGGGACTGTACTAACTATATTACAAGTAAATCGTAATTATAACTTTGTATAAAAATAAAAATTAATTATAGGCATAAATTATACTTTTGAGGAGTATTAAAAAAAACCTGTGTCTAAATGCATCATGGAATTGAAAGAAAAACAATTGATATAAAAAAAAAAATCATTCCTGTAGTCTTTGTTTATAATGTATATTGTATGTATACGTATAGGGTATATTGCATATAGCCTTATAGTTTATAGGTACTATATCAAACAAATAAAAGTTTATTTTTGCTACTTGTGGAGTATTGGTTGTAAATCAAGTTTAGTTTTTTATTTATATTTTAAAAATATATAAGTACTATTGAATATTGTTATTGCTGCCATTACACGGGAACGTGTAAAATATCCGAAAATATTTCATCTGAACAGTAGTAATTAATAATATTGTATTATATTTATATATTTATTGGTAGTATTACAGAGCAATCGATCTATTTATATAAAGATAAAAGAATGAGAATAAATTTAATATTGTGGTTAAAATTTATAAATTATGTACAATAGTATATACGTACAGATTATATTATATTTTTAAACTACAAATTGTATTAAATTTTAATAAGTATACTGTATAGTTAATAAACTATTAGTTATATTTGTGTAACATTTGATTAATAATATTTTAATTTCTAAGCAAGTGTAACATTTAACACGCGAAGCAAATAAACAATATTGCTTAATTAATTTTATCATAGATTTCCAAGTACATAATTATTGTTGTATGATATTTGTCGAAAAGTTTAAATTATTCTCTCTATGAGTGAGTGAGTCACTTTATACTTACATAGTTATATGGTCATACAACTCATACACATTTATAAGTTATAAGTATTATAATTATATATAATAGACTAATAGTGTTTATGATGTCGCCTACATATTATTATACTACACACTTTGGGTAGTGATAGGTTGGGTCAGTTAATAATCCAAGATTCAATATTATAATTTATAATTCATTAAACATACAATAAGTAACAAAAATATATTATATTTATCATTTTAATGTGGGAGTATGGGATGTCTATTATTTATTAGTTTGGTTTGAGTTAAAAATTCATTGCAAAAAATGGTTAGATTGTATAGAGAGTTTTTTCGCTTTTGCTACGATTATTTTAGTTTAAATCTAACATATACCCAAGATTTGTTATGAAAAATCACGTAGTCAGATTGTCTAAGGTTATGGAAGAAGAAATTGCGGTGTTGAACGACGGCATTTAAAAAAATGTGAGGTATGATAACCACTGATTCTAAATTCATCTAGTATCCTTGTTTTGATTGAATTGAACAAAAAACATAGAATAGAGGATGAGTGTACCGTGGAATGAGAATACTCAGATGTATATGTGGAGTGACTAGAGAAGAACAAAATTAATACATAAGGTGATGAGTAGGAGTTGTATCAATTATGGGGAAAATAAGAGATAATATAGGCTGAGGTCATTTGGACATATTATGAGGATAGATGATTCAGAGGCAGAGAGAGTTGTTAAGTTAATAGAAAAGTAAGAGAGAAAAAAGAAGATCGATGAAAAGGTGGATAGATGGAATAAAGAGTGATATGAAGATAGTTGGTGTGACTGTACGAGGAATATGGAAATCAAGATATATGGGACTAGGGTGGTTAACTCTATTTAACTGGGAGTGTAAGGCAAGCAAGAAGAATTTATGAACTTAAGAACTTATGTCTAAATACGTATATTTATGTATAATTTTCGGTACAGCACTAACTTTTAAGGAATTTTTGCAGAACTCTATCCATTTTTGTTGAATTGCAATCTTATCAGAATCAATTACAATTGAGTAATTTACAAGTAATGTACAGTATAGAGAATAAATTTTTAAATAATTGACTCGCAAAAAAAAAATCCTTAGTTCATTATTTGCACGCGGTTTCGTTGACCGAACGATTTTCTCCGTCACCGAACCATGTCATCATATCATCATCATTACAGTACATCATAGTAGCAACTGGAAATAGTTTGTCATAATATATTATAGTTATTTATGGCGACTGCGACAGTGCAATATAATACGCGCGAGTAGAAAAAAAATACAGAGTAGAATTCATCGTATTCGTATACGACAAACAATAATAATAATAATAATAATCACGTTTTGTGCCTTACAAATTTACAATATATATATATATTTTGCCACGTCTTGTACACGAGTATTATTCGTCGTGGAGAACATTACAAGTTTTAATAACGAAATAATACGCGTGTATAAAATAATATTATATTATATGAACGAGAAAAAAAGACCAATAACCGGAGGAGGATTATTTTTGACGGAACGTGGAGCACATGTCACGTTCACATCACGGCACATTATCGCGGAGACGGGTCGACGGCCAAATGACATGGCTATACTAATCGAAAATATCGATCTATGCACACCGTTGTCGTATAGAAGATATTATTATTATCTATTGGTATCATTATTATTTATTATAGTTGTTGTTGTGTGCACGTCTTCGTCCTTGTTATGTACTTATGTATGTGTGTATTGTGTTCTGCTAAGTATTCTGATGTGTGTGTCCGGTAACTGTGGTTATGGGTATTAGGCGCCAATATATAGTCGGAAAAAGCTTTTGTATACGCGTGAAAACCGTCGTTGTCTTTGTTGACCGCAATCTGAAGCCTTTAGAATACGCACAACCGCGAACGGCCTTGCATGTGTGATTTGTGGCATCATATTATTTATAAAAATATTTTACTGTATGTTCTGAGGATTAAGCGCATCGACGTCATCACTCATTGTCGTACCTCATACAACTATATTATATTTTAAAACGCGTGATTTAGATAGTAGGTACTAATATTATAGTAGACTCGTTTTTAAGTCGGAACTCCAATAATCAAAACATTACTTTGGCGCGAAGGAAAGACGCGAGTACTCGTATATAGTCGTACCTATATAATTTAGGTAGGTATAATACTACGTAGTGGTACGTAGCATATAAAATAATGCATTATTCGAAAACTTTTACATCTTGAATTTATTTTCTTTTGTTTTCTTTTTTATCATATTCGAGTTATGTAGAAAGTCTTTTACTGTGAATTATTATATAAAATATCTACTTATACATATATAGACGTCTTTTGGACGAATCGAAAACAAAGACAATGAAAACGACTATAACGACACTGCGTCATCATATATACATGTTCGATGATGATATATTATATTTTATGTATTATGTTATATACCGGTCTGATATTGTTGTTCTGTTTTGTACGGCGAAATTTGTTGCATTTCGTAATTTCGAACGTCAGACACGTGCGCACCGTATATAGAAAATACATGAAATTTAAGTAGATTCGATGACACGCGTTCCACGATATTCAAGCCTTGAGGTTAAAATTATTTGGGAAAAGGTAATACTTTATATTAAAATAATGTAAATAATGATATTCTATTTAAAAATGAATTTTATGTGATTTAGAACGCGGGGTGATTTACTTATAGTGAATACATATTATATAACGAAATGCTGAAACGTTAAGCACATTTTCACATTTTCGGATATATTGAACCAGTTCAATGAGTATTTGTTAGTCTGTTACAATTATTAATGTAAAAACATACTTAATAGTCATATAATGAAGTATTCTTAAGTATATTTTATATTTAAGTTTATTGTAAACAACATTATAATAATATATTATTATGTTTTATATATCATAGTTATCACTATATAATATACTTGTGTAACGAATATATGGAAATTGGACTTGCACAACAGTTTTTTTATTATTTTTTTTTCAAATATAATTACGTAACTATCATTAGATTTAAATTATGTTTTAATTAGATAATTATTAGTTACATATTTACATAACATAATAGTATAATACATATCGTATTAATGAGGAACATATATATTGAATAATGACTAGGTATGAAACCATTAAAAAATATAGTAATTAGGAAAGCTATATTGTTTTCAATTATAATAAGTTTCATAACTTTCTAAGTTTATTATGTGTGATATTACTTATTTAATTTTTAAAATAAAATACTGTTACATTAACCATAAACAATAATAATAGTAAAACAATTGTTCCATAAGAAAATGGAGGAAAATGTATAATAATCTTATATTGAAATTTTCATGAAGTATCTATGCGTCATCTATAGCTGCAAATACCGAATTAACTACATTTGAAGTAAATAATTGTTAAATTGTGTTCAATCAAAACGCGTTTACAAAAGGTATATTTTAAATTTTGGAAAAATATGTATCTATTTATCATAATGATTAAATCTAACATCGCACAAAAATTTAATACCGTTCCTAAAGTCCCCAGAACATTTGGATCCTACTAAAATCAAAATTTGATTTATAATAGGATAAAAATATCCCTTAAAAAATGGTTTATCGCCGAAGACATGTCAGATCAAACTGTCACCTTACCGAAAATGCAGAAAATTTTCTCCTGGTTGGCTTTAATAAAAGCCTGATTTTCAATTTTTTTTATTCGTCATATATGTATTAAAAATAAATTTCAAATTGTTACAAATTAATTTTGTAGACTTTAAAATGTGTTTACAAAATTTCAAAATTCGTTTTATTAAATAATATAATAATACGAATTAATAAATTTTTACTTATGTTTTATCGGTCAAATCTCTTATTGACACAATTTTGTATGTATAGACAGAGAAGTATCTTAATTCATATTTGACAATGACTTATTACTAACTTATTACTTATAGGGTAAATCACTAAATCCTATAAACACATATTAAATACGTGATTTACGGTAAAGACGAAGTGTAATTATACGCAACGGTTGCGAAACTGTATCCGACAGTTTACTGAAGATAATTTTTATTGCAAAATACAATTAGTCGTTATAGTCATTCGGGGGTGGGGTTACATAAATTTCGCAATATTTCCAAATTTAACCTTTACTTGTATAAGTCATATAATATACATAAGTATTATTTTTTAAATCTGTGAAAAATTAAAAATGACATTTTGTTTACGTATTTATTACGATTGTATAATTATGTAAAATATCATTTAATTGGGTAAATTCGGTCCACTGATATCTTAATATTTTGCTTTATCATGTAAATTTTATCTTTTAAACGTACTTAAATTGTATTTCATTTTTCTAGAAAATTTAATTTTCTTTTTTAATTTAATTTTGGTTCAATACATTTATTTTAAATGATTTATATTATAACACTTTCCCATTGATTTATTTACCAGCCCATCGAGATTTTCTCGGTAACTCGCCTGGTCAGTCCGGGGCTGCCGTTACTTGTTGCGTTTCAATCTCGTGTCAAAAATGGCTATATATATATATAATACGTAATATATTATAGTAATTTACGCAATTTACGTCATATTATATAATGTGTAGGCGCGATGATGAAAAATGAAAATTGTTTAAACATACATGTACGGGTGAGTTTATACGGAAGTCGTTATAATTATTTTATTAATTTATTTATTTTTCAAAAATGTCATTATTATGTACATTCTGTATACAAGTCGGAGACATGATTGACTCGCGCGGAACTATAATAATATTATATTTTATATTAAATATTCTTTCCGCGCACATTATATTATATGCGGTGGTGTCGACGTGGCGGCGGGTAGGACGTCGCTGCGAATATGGTGCACGGCCGCACGCCGTTACCCGATAAATATTTGTGACAGTATAATATAATAATAATAATAATAATAATATACACGCGTATGTATATATATGCGAACGACATCCTCGTCTGGTGGCCTCAAAACTAAACCGGTTGCGCCGTTTATAATATGTACGTATGTGACCCGGCGAGCCGCGCGCTTGAGCCGTTCGCGCGAGTTTGTTGCCGACATCGCCGTAACGGTGTAGCCGATGCTCCGTTACCGCGCCGCCGTCCATGCAAATATTATCTCGCGTGCTCGTTCCATCATCATAGCCGTACATTATTATCGTCCTGTAATACATGATGGTTTTATTTTTTATTTTTTTTTTGTTATTAATTTTTATACGCTGTTTAATAAAATAATTGGCAATATTATACTAATGTATACATCATTATTATTTTTTTAAAATATCGTTTGTTTGTTTGTTTTTTTTTTTTTATTCTACATTTATTGAAGAATTTAGAATAAACTTGCTTAAATAATACATTAGCCGTAACGATTATTATTCGGCGGGTGGCATCATGAAATATATAACAATAACAATAATAATAAATAATAATAAATAAATAATGATGAGTCTATACAGAATACAGTAACATGGTGGAACAACGAGGACGACGACCAAATTAGTATAATATTATTAAGAACCGGAACGTTGTAAATTATACGCGTGATCGAAGAAAAAACGAGAGAAATGAGTGTGAGGAGGCGACCGATTTTCGCGTATAATAAGCACAATAATATTTTTCATTGTATTAATAAATAGTATTATATTTCTGTCGTGTCGCACTGTCGCCGAGTTTTTTCGTGGTGGATTTAATAATACTCAGACGAGTGGGTGCGAGAGATAGTATAAACATTAATTTAATTTTTACCTTTTTTCGGTGTAAGATATGTATTATATTTTATTTTTGTGTACATGCAACGACGCCGCACCGCTGCAACGACGACCACTGGACCGCTGAATGCAGGTCAAACCGTTCGACGTGTTTCCGTCATTTCGACAACCGATTATTAGCATTAAATTATTGTTATTTGTCGGCTTTACGTTCGCGTATTTTATCAATATAATAATTCATATTATATAAATTATAATTGCAACATATAACTATACATTTTGATGTTTGAAAATATTACCTATAGCTATTATTATTATTATTATTATTAGACATGTATAGTTGCAATGCACACGATCTCGAGTACATGTGAACGTATAGTGGAATTTATTTATGGTTTAAACAGGGTGATTGACGTAGCGGTAAGAATTAAAAAAATTTATGAAAAAAATATTATCATCATTTTTGTAGGATGAAATTGTGATCACTCTGTATGTATGTTATCGTCATGGTCTTTATTCTGTGTAATAAACGGCATTTTTTGGAATCGTTTATTATATTATACATGGTACGTATATATTCTATCGCCTGGGGGACGGTGGGAGCATGACTCGCTGACGGTCGGTTGAGGAGCTCGCGACCTGCGCGTCTGCATATAATAAGTATAGTAATAAAATCAAATGTACAACACTAGAACAGCAGTTAAACGGTCATCTCGAATCTCGATAACGGGCTGTCTTTCCCACTTCCATGTGTTAAATATAATATTGAGAATCCAGAGTGTTGTGTAAATTATATGGGTAAAATATTATCTATATTTTGTGGAATGAACTTTTTTTTCTTTTTTAGTATTGCGTAAATCACGCCAGAGAATGTATCGTCTGTAATATAATATATAAACGCCGCGGACGCCGTGAAACTCGTAAATCGTAATTTATACCAAAATGTGTGGAATATAAATAATAAATAATAGGTAGTGGACACGTTCATTTTGTATATCACCGCAGCATTGTATAATAATAATAATATACACCGCGATGATAATGATTTTACGTATTTACGCTACACAACACTCTCTAAACAATAAATTACTTGTTAATATTAAAAAAGCACAACAAGCCGACGTGTTTAGTATCTAACAATTAGTTATCATCGATATTATTTTATATTATTAAGCACTTCTCTCGGACTCGGGTTAAGATTTTTACTATTCCTATAGCAAGTAATAACCATTAAACCATATTAATATAATATATTTCGTTTGATGATTTATATTTTCCTGATCGTTTTATTTTATCCATTGATTATATGTTGTATAGTTATACATTTATAATGGTTGGAACTTGGAACGCCAAGAGACTCGTGTTTATATTTTATATAGTATAACTAGTGTACTTTTGTACTAGTGATTAGTGTACTGCGTGTAATAACGTATTATGAACTACGTATTATGACTACTGCTTACTAAATGTATATCAATAATAATTATTTTCGAGCATCTAAACACCAAAAATAATTTCCAGACAACTTACGAAGAACTGCAATAATTAATCTATATTATAATTTATTTTTTTCAAAGTTGAAATTTATTTACTGCATTGTAAATTACAATAATCATTGATAATTTTTCATTTTCATCCATGCGCTGAATTAAAAATTGGTTGCAGACTAGTATAGTACAAAATATGTTTAGGTATAAGCATATTATAGAAAGACACTTTATATATTATTATAGTCTGATATAGAAAGAGATTTGACTAATAGTATAGGTAATAAATTAGCGATAATTAAACTATTATAGATCGATTTGCTATTTTTATGGCTGATTTTTTCCAGTGTTATTAATCATTATATTGTTTATCTATTAAAAATATATAATATAAGTTTTTTAATTAATTGGTTTTGTATTTTTAACGACTCAAGTTTTATTTATGAAGAGTAAAAATATTTTAATTCTTTATCAGAAATAAATTTTGAGTATTTTAAAATAATATAAATATAAAAATATTAAATAATATAAAATAATATATTTAATATTAAATTATAAACAAAAACAAAAATAGTAAATACCGTGTTTAAATAATTATTTTGTGGTTTTGAGGGTCATTTTCCCCCACGAACTTAGCACTTAGGGTAAATAACTTTAGCTTTTAGCACTCTCAAGTTTTATACTGCCTGTGAATTAATACTGTATGAATTAAAAATATATACTTATATCGCCAAAGATGCATATTGTTTTACATTTTATACCTTAGGTATAATTTGTATAATATGTTAACGTTACTCGGCTACCTTACTAAAGCGTAGGTTAGATTTTTGATTCAATAGGTGTTCTAATTATATAGGATTCTGATTTACAAAATAGCACCACTTCAATTTACATCTATGAGGCTTTGACCAATACATTACATTACTTTATCAATGAAATACAAATATATTTCGCTTTTATATAATATTTTATACATAATGTTGCAGTATATATTATAATTATTAATTAATATTTTATAAATTTGTAATGTGCATATACAATCAATTATATGAAAAATATAATAATATAATAATTGTGATTATTTTGTTAAATTGAATATGAATATATAATATATAATCTATATGTATTTATATACTCGTATTTACTCTCAAAGTATAATTTATATATCAATTTGTAATTTTTTTTACAATACGCCTTCCATCGTTTTCTTAATAACTATAATCTATATCATATAAACAATTATTTAGATACTAGTGATACTATTAACAGAAAAATAAACAAAAGTGGGAAGGTCGATTTTGAATGTTCTTAGACGAATCCCTTCGGTCCTTGGAGAAATTAGTGGTTTATTATAATTAAGATTTGAATGCAATGCTATTGCATTAGAAAATACGATTCTGAGCGAAACTCGATATAATACAATATACCTATTATACTGATAGGTCGTTCTATAAGTTTACCACGTGTGTAAACTACCTATGAAAAAACTAAAAAAAATTTAAAGTATCTATGTTTAAAATTGTATTAGTTATCATGAAAAACCTAAAATAAATTTTATCAAAATTACGATTTCCGTAAATTTTGACGTTTTTCCGTCATTTTTTTGGTAGTTTTTCTTTTCCCAAAGAAAAACTTTTGAGAAATACAAAAAATGAGCTAAATAAAGTACCAACTAGACGCAATTTTCTTCCGAAAGCATACCTTATTCGTGGCAATCGGACCATTATTTCTACCAAAAAAAGTGTCTTTAGACATAAAAAAAAAATATATATAATATTCAATTCTACAAAAATATTCAAATTTTAGCAGCTTATAAAAAAATAGTCTACTACGATTTTAAAAGTATTTTGGAAATAGATTAAGTATTATTTAAGTAGGCTACTATATAATTTTTAAACCGTTATAAGCCCAAAATTGCATGCAATATTAAACATTTTTGGAAAAAATTTCAAAAGCTCTATACTTAGTCAGAAATCAAACAATCGTTTCTAAATGTTTTTCTCTAATATAGAACACCTATGAAAATACTCAATAAAATGTTCAAGTCCCTATGATCAAAACGATAAAACCTAATTAGTTATCATGAAATAAGTAAATTTAAAATAATGGTAACCGTAATTTTGCAGATTTTCGTTAGTTTTAACTTTAAAATCTTATAAAAAAAAAATTTTCAAAATATTTTGTAAAAAGATTAAGTAGTATATGATTAGACTTTGATAAAATTTTCAAACCGATAAACCAAAAATTGCACGAGATATTTTTGTAAACATTTTTCGAAAAAAGTTTAAAGTTCTATACTTGGCCAAAAAATCAACCAATCCGTTCTAAACTTTTATCACACTTGTAAATTATCTATATTAATACTCAAAAAAATGTTCAAGTCCCTACAATCAAAACTCAATTAGTTATCATGAAATAGGAAAATTTAAAATAGCAGAAATCGTAATTTTGGTAGTTTTATTTCTAAATAAAATATCAACTAGATGCAATTTGCTGCCGAAAGCATACCCTTTCGTGGTAATTGGACTATTATTTCTACCCGAAATCGTGATTTCATACATTTAAATAAAAAAAAAATCTTTGTAAAACCTAAAATAAACATGATATATAACATAAAATATTACGTACATCTCATATTAAATCACATAATTATTTTAACGAGTTGTTATGATCGGTTTCGACGTGTTCGTTATATTGTTATATTTTAACGAACCAACAGTATTTGGTGAAAAAAATAGATGAGCCAAACACGCAATGATTTATAGTGCATGCATGTATTTTTAAATATTATATTCGCCATAATTTTCATTGCCAGCGGATACAGGAAATATAATATAATTTCATCGTTGACCGACATATTAATAACGATTCGATTTTTAGTGAACTCCAAACAATTGTATATTTGAACGTACAACACGAAGTGGTAAGGGAAAGGGTAACATAGGTGGATCATAAAATATATTAGATTAAGTTTATTTTATTATAGTAGACGGACATAGGATTCTTCTATGAAATGTTTTAAACTTGAAACAAATTTTAAACTTTAAAATTTCAATTGTTTTTATAATTTAAAATCTGTATTATAGACGTTGTCATTAATTGAATATAGTTATACTTATAATGATTTATATTCTAGAAATTATGAACTATAATTTTATCTGAATAATTAAATATAATAATTATAATATATTCATTTAATATTAATTAAAATTTGGGGCACAATATTATATTTTTAATCTTTATTGTATCTAAAAATATACCTACTAAATATCTATATGACATGTTAATAATAAATACATTTATTTTGAGTTTCACATAAAATTTGCATTTAAATTGTTTTTTCTGAATGCAATTAAATACAATTACATACCTATATACAAATATACAATGGTAATTAGTTAGTTTATTGATATTGTATACTTACCATGAACTTTCATTATTTTTAGGTATATTGAGTACAAAAAATATAAAATACTTCCATATAATTTTATATCTGTTTGTAATATATATTTGTTTTAATATACAACTATTTTATGTACCTAAATATTTAATAATTAAAAATAATTTTTATACTTCAAGAAAATAAATTTCATGAAATTTGAAAATCCTAATTTTGTATATACAATATACATTGATATATTTTTATTTATACTCTCTTTTCTTAATATAAGTACATATATAATGATATATAAATATTTAAGCATGATTGCCGTGGCCTGGATATAGCGTATTTTTTAAACTATTACTGTGACAAATAGTGACCGCCATCATTTATGTAGATCCGTAAAAAATTACCGCGACATTTAAGGTTAACGAGGAGGTAAAATGTTTGGTGTTTTATTTAATTTTCAACAACACACGTTTTCTATTTATATACATTAAATTATAATATACAGGGTGTTCCAGATTAAATTACTAATTGTAATATCTTCACGAAAAATAAAGAATTTGAAATAAAGTTTTTTTAAAATTATTATTTAGGGAATATTATCACTATAATTTTTTTAGTTTTAAATGCTATAGTAAAACAATGTAATAAATAGCTTATTTTTTAAGTTATGTAAAATTTAAAGATTATATTTTTATGATCATTTTGATGGGTTAAATTCTAATTTAATCAGGGTGGTGATTTTTAGGAATTTCTTAATTAATTAGAAAAATCATATTTTATACATCATTTTTTGTAATTATTTTATATATTATATCGTGGAATGTAAAATTCATATTATCAATATGAAATATTATGATAAGTAATTATTATAAATAATTGTAGCTATACGAGATCGATAATACTTTCTTGAGAAATATTGATAATTGATAATAATATTTATAATAATAACATATTAATGATAATTTTGCATTCCACACAAAAAAATAATACACCTAGTTACTTAAACTATTTTTATGTTTTATTTAATCATAATTTGTAGTCATATATTATGTACATTATTATAAATGTTGTTAAAATATTTTTTTTTATATAGTTATATACCATTATTGTTCATATTGTCAATGATATGTTTCAACTAAATATTTAGTACTATTAATTAAATATAAATGTATATAACTATTATGATAGATTTGATATTACAAAAAATGACTTCAGAAATATGATTTTTCCAATATATGGAAGGTCGATTTTGGACGTTCTTCCTTCGTCCCCTTGGTCCTTGGAGAAATTAGTGGTTTATTATAATTACGATTTGAATGCAATGATTCGTGATAATCGGACCATTATTTATACTCGGAAAAATTCAGACACATAAATTAAAAACACATAAAATATCATAATATTCAATTAAAGGTTATAACTTTAAAAGCTGATAAAAGAAAATTGTGATTTATGATTTTTAAAATATTTTAGAAATAGACTTAGTATTATATGAGTAGGCTTCTGTAATTTTTTCAAATCGTTTAACCTAAAATTGCAGGCTATATTAAACATTATTGGAAAAAATTTAAATGCTCTATAAGTCAGAAAATTAGCCAATCTGTTCCAAAATTTTACCACGCGTGTAAATTACCAATGTGGATACTCAAAAAAATTGTCAAGTCTTTACGATCAAAGTTTAATTAGTTATTATGAAAAAAATTTTTAAATAATGAAAATCGTGTAATTTTGCCAATTTTCCGCTATTTTTGATAGTTGTTCTCCTTCTAAGGATTAACTTTGAGAAATTCGAAAAATGAACTAAATAACGTATCAATTAGATGAAATTTGGAACGGAAAGTATACTCTATTCATTGTAATCAAACCATTATATTTCTACCCAAAAAAAAAAAAAATTTTAAATTTAAAAAAAAAAAAAATAATAAATAAAAACATTTATGTAAAACCAATACAATCCTCGAAATTTCCAAAATCTACATCTTGGTTAAATTAAAAGTTGCTACACATCAAAATTTTCATAAAAAAATTACTCTTTAAACTGGCTATCATAAAATTTCACATTACTTAAAAAATAAAATGTTATTTTTTAAATTGTTTAATTGACGTTTAAAACTATAAAAATAGAGTTAATATAACAGTCCATTGCCTAAATAATTATTTTAAAATAACTGCATTTAAAAATCCTCATTACTTTCATGGATATTACTATAAGTAATTTAATCTGGGACACTGTACGTATGGTATTACCTGTTTTTTGATTGAAAATTAATATTAATTAATTAATATATATATAATAATAATAATATAATATATATAATAATAATGATATAATATATCATATAGTTCATGTGAAGAGCTGCGTGTATATTCTTACTATGTAGGACCTACATTGTAAGTAAAACTTGTAAAAAATAACCTTTTTCATTTACTTATTGATTTTTTTATAGTATTATTCTATATATACGTTATCATTAACATTTTCATTTACCGTTAGATATTTTTTTTAACTTTATACGGAAAATGATCGATGTATATGACAAACAAAATTAAAAACAATGAGTCAATGAATGTTGCAGGTCAGTATAAAATATAATAATACTGTAAAATAGCGGTATATGAGTGTCAGTTAACAGTTTGTCACATGTACTTATATTATAAAATATCTGTATAGATTATAGATTTATAGACTACAAGACTAGGTATCTGGTGAGAACTGGTATATGTATGTATACGATAATCGATACTACACAAATTTTAAAAATAATACATATGACATTGATGCCTATTATAGTTTAATATTATATTTTATATTTAGGTTTATCTAAATAAATAATAATAATAATGACTAAGTCAATTTTTAAAGTTTGAAACTCATCAACTGTAAATATATATATTAACTAAATATAATGCATCTAATTTTCTATTATACTTATATAATATGTTTACAGTTTACGGTTGATGTACTTATAAAAATCGTCCCGAACGTAATTAATGTTTTCATCTACACGACTACACGTTTTTATGAAACGTGCTGATTTTTGTGTTCTTCGCGAATTTGTGATAGTCATCCATATTAATACTTAATCGAAATCGTCAACTGAAGAAAAAACAGTTCAACCGTTACAAATGATCTTTTATTTTATCCATACAATGAATATCGGAGTATATAAATAAAAAATTCAACGTAGAAATTCATTTAATAACTGTGAGGTCAATGATTTTAAATCCAAGTTAGAATTTAAAATAATATTAAGTGAAGGA
Source organism: Eriosoma lanigerum (assembly GCA_013282895.1). NCBI lineage: Eukaryota > Metazoa > Arthropoda > Insecta > Hemiptera > Aphididae > Eriosoma > Eriosoma lanigerum. The sequence goes on from CM023359.1 coordinate 49,184,777, forward strand.
CTAAGGACTGAAGGACAATAGATACATTAAATTAAAATATCTACTTGCAGAATTGCAGTAATGTATTGAAATAATCTTTTATTTTTATTTGCATATTCAAATGTTATTTACCATCGTAATTATTAAAATCATTAAATTAAATTAAGTGAAGTGTAAATTTAAATATAATTTTGATTGATAATTTGATATATTGGACACATAGACATTTAGTAATAGTAACTAACTTATAGATTATAGTAATTTATATTATATAAATATTAAATAATAAATATAATAATTTAATTTTGAATGGAATACGTGTATTGTTGATGAAATATTGGATGACATTAATAATTATAACTAATAATATATACCTATTATCTACCTAATTATTTTATTTATACATTTTTAATATATTTTACTTTTAACCTAATTAAACGTTTAGTTTCGTCTTCAAGGTATTTTTACGTAATTACCTACCTAATTAATTAAAATTAAATTAGTTTTTAATAATTATAATCAATATTGAAGTTTTTGATTCTATAATTATTAATTATTTTACCCGAAAAACAGGAATTTGTTTTTGTTGTACTCTTGTCTCTTGTACAACTTTCGCAGTTAAATCGGGTTAACTGCAGTTATTATATAAACCAAATTATGAAGTATGTTTATAATCTCGTTAAATTGTTTCTACGGCTAATGATTTTAAATTTAAACAACGCACTATGGGTTTAAAAATAAATCTAAACAAACAATTATTTTTCTGATACAACGTATGTACGTATACATTTAAATTAGAAACATATTATTTAAATAAGAAGAATTTTTATTGTAATGTTATATAAGAATATAAATTATTTATATTTATCACCTATTATATTATCGTATTAGAATATAATATTATTTATTAGTTTTACATTTACTCTGTGGTACCATAAATATGTTCGTATCCTAATGCAAATTAAAGAAAACAATATTCTCATTCAAATTGAAACATTAAATTAAATAGGTCATTTTAAATGAGGTTGAACCCGAAGTTCAAAAACCAATTGATGCACTTTCGTTCTTTTTTCAATATTATTATCAATCATTTTAAAAAATAATAGTTGTAATCGAGGTCTTTTGATATCATACAGTCTTGTACATTTTTACTTATTACGTCAATGCGTTCTTGACCATTGAGTTTATTACATGTCGACTGTCGTTAATCGAATTGTCTAAATATAATGTAATACTTTATATTAATGCCACCGAATATCCATAATTTTGTTGACGGTCAATTGTATAAAAAAAATAATAAGTATTATTAGACGAAACCCACTAAAAAAAAACTAATACAACCATTATTTTTCTAGTATCCTTGAAAATTATAAATACTCGATATATAGATTTGTTCACGATTCTATTCGAAAATTTACAATTTTCCATTCTACGGCTGCTGCTGCTGCTGCAGTAAGTATTATATTATTATAATGATATCCACAATATTATATTAAATTATGAGAAAAACTCATTAACTTATAACGGACATATTCCGCGTACGCGAAATCATCGCGTTTATAAGTTTACAACCGAAATACATAATATATAGGTAGTATAGGACCCGCGTAGCAGCTGTAGCCGTATTATTTTATTTTTATTATTCTGACAAGAGGATGCTCGCGAGAAAAACGATGCAATAGCAGCGACCAGCGAGGTACACACGGCGGAATCCGTTTTTCTTCGATACAGTTTTTTTTATTTTTACCATTCCTTTCTTCTTTCCATTCCTTTCTTTTGTACATACTACATACCATTTTTATTACTATTATATTATTATTTATTATTGTTACACCTATACGCGTATATAATAATATTATATTGTAGTGTATAGAACACTGACGCGCGTATGCGGGGTTTCACGTCGCTGTCGCCGCCGCCGCCGCCGCCACCACCTATTGGCGAACACCCGAAAACTCAACGCACCGGAACGGTAGCATCGGCAGGGTTTCTCATTTTGTCGTCAACAAGGTCAAAACTATAACGTATTCGTCGTTCCAATCGCATTGAACTCTTCACAGCACATCGCGTGTCGTTACGTATTCGTTTGTACCTATTTATAAAAATAATATTATAATAAATGTACCACGGCACACATGGTCCGCGTAGGTTTGATGCACTATTATTATTATTATTTATTACGCTCGCGTTATTTCACATAAAAGCTATTATTTCGTTGCTGTTTATTTACGTATTATTTTTTATTTATTTTTTTCCCGATGGAAATTGACTTCCGGATTTGACAATGACGAATAACAACGCGACTATAATGCGTCTAACTAATAACATTCATACACAATTCCTTTTTAAATTGGATTTTGCTTTATTATATTTTATTAAGTTTAGTTTGTGTTCTCGTCCACGTGTTAATGTACTATTATAAATAATAATATAATATATGGCTTAACAACGTATGTCACGATTGCAGGCTTGCAACTGGTGTTATGTATAAAGACTGTGCGCGACGCGATAAAAAATCACGATAATCATAAAACTGGTATATTATAAACGATTTGTTGGAAACGAGACTATACCTAATGTATAGAATTAAAAATCAGTTGTACGGCCTCCAGCCGGATCAGTTCGAAATGGGCCGATATTATAATTATTTCACAGGCTTTGAGAAAAATGTGAACAATTTTATTTTGTTCAAGCACTTACTTAAAAATTTCTGGAATGAGGTCAGTCGTCGACGATGGTTGCCTAACCACCGCGAGCACATAAACAACTCACTTCTGACATCTCTTTATATGCAAAATGCGAAAAGTCAATTTTCAAGACTCCGGGAAATTAGATTTTATTATGTAGTTTTACTTGTTGACCTTTATCGTATTCTTTTTGATCACATAATACACATGTTTGAGTTATTTGAACATTTATATATGTATTTGTATAATATTATACTTGTTATTATTATATCTGTGATTTTATGATAAGATCTATAATATACAGCATTGCGATCTCGTGTCATATTAGCTATAATTTACATTGTACACTGTATATTAGTATAAGAACTGGTTTCGCGTTTTATTATTTGAAGAGTCAAATGTTCATAAGTTCATACTGACTAGAATTCAGTCATATAAAGGAATTAAAATACTTTTTTTTTGCTATCTCGATCTTTGATACTATCTTAGTATCTACTTGTAGTTTATTACGGTTATTTAAAAAGCGAAAGTCTGAGTTATAATGATTATTATTATGCCAATTCATTCGTATCCCATAAAAAAACAAAACAATTTCTCACATTTTGTCGAAAACTATTCCAAATCATATTCTGATTATCTGCAAATCTAAAGTGGTGGAATGTATAAATATATGACATACCTAATATGACAATATTTTCGCGTTTTCTACATTTTACCATTGTTTATTATAATAAATAATGACCATAAACAATGGTAATATTATTATTACAATATAATGGTTCAATTTTTGTTTTATTACATTCCTATTCATTTTTAAAGTGTATCGTATTAGATATTAGGTAGATATGGTAAGTATATATTAACAATCCTTATTTTTTAATGAACCCGGATACAATTTGTATAGTCCAAAATAGTATGTGTGCTGCAAATAAGTATATTATATACAAACATTTAGATTCATTTATTAATTGTTCAACAAAAGTACAGAATTATTTGATATTTTTTTCATTTTAATAAGAAAAATATCTGTAATATATAATAATAAAAATAATTTATCACTTGATAAAATATATGACATATGATAATTATATTTTATACAAAATTTCTTGTACGTTTTTTTTAAAATTTTAATGTTTGTACAATATATACGAACGTGTAGCACGAATTTTTAATTAAAAAATAAAGGCTGTGTAGTATTTTATTAACATTTTGGTGTTATATTCATTATACATTTTTTAAGTATAACTTTTGATTATACATATTGTATAATGTATAGAATAAAATATAATTGTAGTTGAACTATTAATGATTATTTTGCGTTCGGTATAAATTAAGACAGCAATTATTCCATTAAATTGGCACGTTGTGTCTATAATATACAGTTCATAAATATTTTTTTTTACTGTATTTTTTCACTTTTATATAATATTTTGTTTACATTTATTGTATTTTAGTAAATTTTTTTTTTTATAGTCAACTTGACATGTCATACGCATGTATTATTATATTTTATGTTATGAAATAATGTTTAGGATTTTGTTCATATATGTGATTCATAAGAATACGCTATAAAATAAGTTCAAATAATATTTATAAAAAAAACCATTTATGTAATTTTATATTGGTAAATAAATGTCAAGATTGTTAAAGACATTATAATATAATATATTATAAGTGATTTAAATTTTTTTCTCAAATTACGTAAGACATAGGTAACAATAAACTTTAGTAGATATTTATACTGTTATGTGCAATATAGGTTTAAGATATTGTAGACAAATAAACACTAGGTCGTGGTATATTCATAAGTATTATCTTTAATCTTTATGTAATGTATATCTGATTATACTATATGAACCTACTATAATAAGTTATTTATAGAGATTATATTATTTATAAAAGTTAAGCAATCGTGTAATAAATTAAGGGAGAAAGTGAATAATACGTTTAATTAAATTGGTTAACTTCTTTGTAATAAAGTTATAAGTTGAATTTGAAGTAAAAACGTTTAATAAAATATATATATTTCAGTTTCTTCAGTTATTTAAAAAAATATTGCGTTTTAATAATTTTTTTTTTTTTTAATTTTAAGCATAAAATATTAATTATTTATTTACTATACACCGTAAGCATATATATATATATATATATATATATATATATATATATGTATATATATTTATATACAGTTTATAGAATTATATAAAATCTTTTAATCTTAAATATATTTTTTAAGCACAAAAATAAAACGGAAAATCTTTAATGTTATTAAAATAGTCTATTTAATAATTCAATAATATCTATAGATAGAATTATACATATATACGTATAATCATACGAATATACCTATACAGAAACATAATGTAATTTTTTTTTATAAATATTATTGCTGTTTCGTTTTACCGTCGACTAGATTTAAACCATCAGTATTCAATCAAGCGTAAAACCGACCAAGATGTTTTATCGGGTACAGGAGCTGACGCTAAGTATAAGTATACTAGGTACCTATATAAAAGAAAAATATTGATCTACATTTGATCGATTGTGCATTCTTTACGCTCGTTTATGTTTTAACTGGTATTCGGTCTAAGATAGAACGCAGTGTTATTATAAACTTTAAACGTACTTAAGCAGTACGTAATAAATGTATAAGTGGAAAAATATTTGAATAAAGTAAATACATCATAATATACCTTCATATAATATGAGGATACTGCATGGGAGATAAAAATTTCTCGTTTTAATATGTGATATTATATCGATTTGGAGGTTTAATTATATTTTTATACCCCTTCCTATATAGGACGTCAATATTTGAAAATCTAATGGAATCGAAATACCAATACTTTTTTCGCTATAACATATAATTCTAAGTATTCTAGTTGCATATTTAATAAGAGGTCTTACGAGTTATGGTGGGACGAGTGTCGTACACTCGTTTAATGCATGTGATTAGATTTGTGGAATCTAATCATATAGAAAAAATAATAAAGAAAAAAAGAAGAGAAACGATAACTTCATCATGATGATTATTATTGTAAATGACAGACCACTTAAATATATACGTGTAAATCCAATTAATCAAGGCTCGTACCTACGTCGAGGCTCTTATAATATACGCTCTCGATAAATATATTTTATGCGACAAATATAAAATATTAGTTATTAGTGTTATATTTATAAAGGAACTGTCACGATTTTTCCTCATCGACACCCACGACTTCAGAATAATATATGGCAGCGCGTTAACTCCGGTAATTTTACTTCGTTTCCAATAAAGAACGACTGTACGAGTGGTTTGGAAAAAAAAATCGTTTTAATTCGTATTTCACTCATAGTTACAGTGACGACGGTGGTGTGAAAAAAAAGCACGAGAGAGAGAAAAAAAATTTAAACGTGCTGTTGTACTTACCTGAACAACTGTTGTACACGAACAAGGTGTATAAATAAATACAAGGTCGTGGATTGATGGCCCTCGAGGTGTAGCGAATGAAAAATTTATCGAGTGCAGGTCTGGCACAAGGGCCACTGTGTCAAGTGTCCCGAAGCGAATGACACGAACTGTTATAAATGTTATAATGTATTATTATTGTGGATATCCAATAATATACGCGCGTCTGTCTTGCATATTATATATAGGTACCTACATGTACCTACATGGAATGACCTGGAAAAAATAATTTATATTATCATAATTCAGAAATACATTAAGACAAGACGTATATTTAATATTATATAATATAATATACTATATATAGTACGCGTGGAATAGAAAGGTTTTAATAAGATTTGGTGTAATACGTTTTTATTGTCTTAGCGCACGCTACTGTTAAAGCTGCAGCAGGAATATAGACGGACATTCGGTAGAATAATTATATTATAATCGGTGGACCACGACTGACGGTTTTTAAAAATCATTTCCTCGTTATAATCTATAACACCGAATTTATTATTATTATTATTATTTACAAATCTACAATGCGTTGTTTTGTGTACATTTTGAGGACATCCACCATCTACGCACATAGGCACACTATATTATAATATATCCATTATTTCTATAGTGACTAAAAAATAATAGTACGATTTTGATTATTAATGTCGTATGCGCGATATATTGTATATATTAGCATGGATATTATGTTTTATTAATTAGTATATTATATTTAATCATCCAATCATGTTAGTGAATAAGTGAATGTGTTATTGGTTCATAGCTGGACGACAACAATAATAAATTCAATTATATTGTTTACAGGTGAGATCCGATGATGTCGTCCATGAAACCGGCTCCACTGCAATTTGTCAAGCTGGCTCCGTCCGATCTCTATCGTTCGGCGCAAAATCAACTCGACAAAACGGCAGTGGTCGTCAAGCCGAAACCAAAAGAATTCGACGCTGAATGGCAATCGGTAAGCCGTATCAATAATAATTATTATTATACTATATTATATATTATACATCATTTATAAACAATGTAATACACTGACAGACTATTTATACAGAGCCTGACAGAGGTTTAAAAAGCGATTAAAAATATTATACTCATTATATAACGTATATAATAGTGATGATTTGAATATTTTTAATTTATTTCTTTATAAATTAATTAATGCATTCCTTTTTGTCTGTGTTACTATAAAAACGTGATAGTTATTATGTATTTATGATTAAATTTTATGGATTATATTCATAGTATGTAATATAATTGTAATTATATATGACAAAAATCAAGAATTTCTGGTTTTTGTAAGAAAAAATTGTTTAATAAACATTAAACCGAACTCTGAAGTCTGAAGTATATTTAAAAAACGAATAACTCGGGGAAAATAATCAAGTTTTAAGATTGAACCGTGAATACGAAATACGAATTCCTTAATTAATTTCTATGAATATTCGTTTTGAGTTTGTTGTACTTTGGTTTTTTTTTTTGTGTAGGTATTATAAATTAAATTAGTTACTAAGAGTTTTCTTTTTACATATATAAATACATAATTTATTATGAAAGTGATAATATTAGTATGATATCAGTAATATCAGTAGTTCAGTATAATGATGCTAAATAATATGACAATAAATTATTATAATTTCACGTGTGAATAAAAGCGAATGGTATAAATATATAACTAAGTTATATACGTAATATTATAGGTACCTACTATAATATATATATATATAAGTACATTGTAATTTGTAATACAATAATTTCACTGATATTATATTTGCAGGACTTGGACAATTGGAAAAGTAATAGGAGAAAACAACAGGAACACATCATTGAACGACTGGTCGAGGTGAAGAAATTTGAAACGGATAGGTTGGACGATGGATTCCGGAAAAGGAGTAAAACGTTTAACGAGATGATACAAGAAAGGTAAGGCAGTAACCATAACGGGTCACATAATTTCATGGATATATGACACTTAAACATAATGCTACATAATTCCATATTTTCCATTAGATTTTATGAAGAAGATTTATATTTTTATGTTTCTTTTTAATATTTGTTTAAAACAAATTATGTGAAGTGAACACATATATAGACACACACAATGGCAATAATAGGATTTCTTATATTATATTTAGTTAAACAATTAACACCTGTATACAGTATATTAACATAATATATTATATAGCCGCTGCTTTACATAATATATATGATTCACTCATAATATTATGTTATACGTATATTTATGTATAGTACTATGGATACATAAATATATTGTTACAAATTTTTTTCGTTACAACTACATATTTATTGCTGATTAGTATAATATACATTTATTAAAAAAAATCAAATTTAGTTTTACTAAAATAAAATTTTTTTAAAAATAATTATGGTTCATACCTGTTACCTACATAACAAAAGTATATCCAACTAAAAAGAAGTTGCAATCACGCCTACGATCTACACATACAATACAAATGTTTATTTATTATTATTTCCCAATATTGTTCAATTTAACCTTAAATGTCTTAACAACAGTGAACGTATTTTAAAATTGTTTGTATTTGATGACTTTTATTTTATAGTTGTAATATTCTTTTTTTTTTTAGACGATAAAATAAAACAAAATTAGCTCTTATTATATTATACATTTTTATCTATGAGTATATTTCTATATACTATAAATTTATAACCTAATCTTTATTATCGATTTATGACTAAATAATTTATTCTCACTGCAAACTTGTTTTATATATATATAATTCATTATGTATATAATATATTTATTTAATGATTCATTATGGTAATAAATAACAGACATAGCTAAATGTAAAATTGATTCAATTTCCCAAGGTTTGAAAATAATATTTCTATAATAAATAGTGTTATGTTATTTATTTATTTTCAATTTATATCTAATTTTACTAATTATCTCTAGGTGTTAAATGTTTTATTATTATAATATGCAATATATTATCACAAATATTTCATCAAAATTATTTTTACGTAAGAAGTTTATTTTTAAGAGTTTTATCTATAAATATGTTGGTAAAATTGAAGAATAGTGGGTATGATTGTATTGCGATATAAATAAGCTAACAATGCAAACTTCAATATATTAAAATATAGTAAGACTTCATTAGTTTTTAATTTAAATTTTTCCTCCAGCAGTTTACGCTATGACGCATAATTATGTAAGTATACATAGTTAACGATAATTATGTTTTAAAAGACTTATGGTACTTATATTAAATTCATTTAAGAAAACACTGAGAGAATGAAAACAATAATATTTGATAATATCATTTTTTACGACTTCATAACATTATATAATTATCTTACGAGTATATGAGTTTTATCTTTTATGACAATCTTATTCGTAAATACAGTGAATATTTTAAAATAAATATATTTATCATCGAAAATTGTCACACAACTAACAGTCAAAAAACAATAAATTTGTAGTTTATTTTTAAAAATATGATCCACTATAATACAATTATGGGTGCTATCTGATTGCGATCGTTCGACTTTATTCGTAAAACTATTGCAATCGGTACTGCTACACAATAGAAAATAATATGTTTTTACTTGAAAAATTACAGTCTCAGTACCTATAGTGCTACGGAATGGCAACATGTATATCAGCTGACACGTTACGACAGATTCTGACAATAGGTGGAAAATCAAATAGTTTTTTCATCATCCGATATTCGTTTACGTAGACTGTATTATGTATATGTATATGTATATATGTATATCAGTAATCTATTATCAACTTTCCGAAAGTTGCTCTGTTTCCTATTATCATCTTGAGTTACCTTCAATGTAAAGTTAAACTTACTAGTCTAGTTCCCACATTCATCCTGATGTAATTAAAGAATTTGTCTGGGTAATCACAGAGGGGCAGACAGATCTTAAAGTATTCACAGTCTTTTCTTTCTTTATTAAACTAAATCTTTATTAAATTTGTGTACCCAATTTTTTTTTCTAATGGCTTAACTGTTTCTGTTAGAAACTAAAGGATAAGATCATCCACATTTTTAATTATCACTTAAACAAATGATTGACCAATGACAACAGTAATACACATTTCACAGGTATCCGCGGAGAAATTGAGCGTGGCAATCGTCGGATGTCGGACGACACTAGAAAAACTGTCTTTCTCCACGACACCCTTGTCATTAGTAGAGATTACTTTGACTGCGATGTCGTCCGACTCTGTGTTGGACAATACACGTTCTCGTTCAGTAATAATTTATCCTCATCACCTATTGGTCGCTTTTTTTCATGTTATCACATAATATATAGTATCTAATATCTACTATCTATAATATAATTTAAGAGCCAAGACAACAAACTAATTAATTTGTAATAAAAACCAAATATTTTCAGTATAAATTTATAACATAATATACAAATTGTAAATAATATGTAATATTTTATATATTTATATAATTATATAACTAAGTTATATGAAATAAATATATTTACACGATAAACTGGTAAATGATAATGTCAATCAATGCGGGGAACTATGATATAGGGTGAAGTGAGGAAATAAATGTGCGAGGTGTGCGTATCAAAAATCTGTGATGATGCCTTATTTATTTTATCATGTTATTATTATACCTATATGGCATAATGAGGCTATATAAAAATATGGTATTCCGGGAATGAGATTATTTGTAATGTTTGCAGGACATTTTATTCCTTTTTTTAAATAAATAAAAATGGATCAAAATATGTCTTAAAACGGTACAAAATATCATGCTTGGATTATTTGATCCGGTGAGACATTTTGATTCCTCCCGTGCACAATTTGTTCTATTTTTTTAAAATATTTTGTTCATATCGAAAAAAAAAAATGAAAAAGGATAAAAAATGTCTCTGAACGAACAAATGATAAAATTAAAATTTTTTCTAATAATATAATATCTATTATAATCTGTTATACGAAAGACTACATACCATGGAATTGTGCATATCTCCATACTCCATAGATATGAACATATTCGTATTATACAATCACAGATTTCTATATTATAGTATTATAATATAGAGATCTGTGTATACAATACACACGTTTGAAATGAACAATTAATGATAAAATATCACGACTTATCTGTGACTTGGACAGTCCAAATTTCTACATTGCGGATACGGATTTGAATAGGACTTTAAAAAAAGCAAAAAGTGAAAACCAAATTTCGTTACAACTATGAATATATAATACTATTATACACTTAGACATATAAATATAATATAATATTATAACAATATTTTTGACAAACGACTAAGGTTTACATATACGATCTCCCCCAGAAAATTACTCTCACCCTCTTTGCGTAAGCACGTAATAGCATATTATTTTTTACCATTTCACTCCGTGCGTGTGATTTTGAAAGTAGGGCTATACCAAAATATTTTATCCGAATCATATATTAGAGACGAAAAATATATTCTTCTAGAATACTATTATCGAAAAGAATGTATCCGTAGGTAACAAATATATTATAAGAAAATATTTTACTTGAAACTTATTATTCCGAAATGTAATTTGATAAAAAAAAAAATATGCAAATTGTATTTTCTTTTTTATTAAGCCAGTTATTAGTTGATCAATAATAATTAATGTGACCAAGCCATAGACATTGTATAACAACAGTTTATATATATATATATATATATATGATGTCTATAGCTGTTTTATTTTCGGTGTAAATAATTTATAAAATATACTTTTTGGATAAACTATTTTTGGAGATTTTACACGTCTTCGGTCCTCATTTTGAAATGTTTTTCTTTAATTTTGACGTCTACAATATAATATATGTATAAGGGTGGTAAATTTTTGATTATTTGAAATGGAAGCAACGCGGGTTGGTTGATGATCGCAGCGTTTATCAGTGATATGTTTATGATTTATGATTTAAAACACAATATAATATTATTATATATGTATAATAACAAGCGTATATATTATGTAGCTTAGCTGGACGTAAATAACTAGAAAATATTGTCGATTCGTCTTCGTTTTGCAAAATAAATGTGCTGACATTTTTAAATAATATTTTAATAGTGTAATATGAACAATATTGCAATCGCGGTCTATCGCGCAAATGTTTAATAAAAACGTTCAAAGTAAAAAAAAAATAGTTATCAGTAAATATCACATTTTAACGATACATACCTATTATAAGCAATATTAAAAACTATCTACCGTCGTTTTGTCAAATAATAATAATTATATTATAAAATATATTATATCCATTATATTCGAACACAATAATGACGTTTTTAATGCCTTTGAACTTTTATATTATGCGTAGTGTACAACGATGATCAATTATACATATTTTTTTAGTGGCTTATGTGGTATTCTCACCAATGAATCCAAACAGGTTTATCTTTTATACCGTCGTACTATTAAAGGATTTTTTTAGGTTTATAGGATTTTTATTCAATCATTGCCATCATAATAAAAGTCAAATTAATTTTTAAATTGATGATTTTATGAATTTTAATCATTTTTAAAATCTAAATATATTTTTTGTATTACGAATAGTCATTAAATAATCGAATATTTTGCCGTCACACATTTTTTTTATCTCTGATACTTCACTTATAATGCCATGGTTCGGTAACTCCGCATTATATCAGTTGAAAAAGTATAAAATATAATATATTTTATTTTCGAGGTCATATTTAAAGTATTTTTCAAAATTTATAATGTATTTAATATTTTTAACTTTATAAGTACAATTACATACCTACATGCTACTTTGCTATACCAAGATTTATACTTATCTGCGTACACCCATATTAAACGTTTTGTTTATAACTATATATATTTTATATATTTTTATATCTAATAATCGTTTCAATGTAAACTTTACACTGGATTAATATATCGAGTAGGGCTTAAAATGATTAATTTTTTAAATTGAATGTTTATCGTATTTTTTTCCGTGATTATACTATAAGTACTCGTTACGTAGTGTTTTTTTTTCTGATTACCCTTTTATAATATTACATGGTTTATATATGGGCTATCTTTCCCGTTTAATTTTTTAAATAAATAAATAAATAGAATAATGATAAACGACAATCACACTAGATTGATCATATAACTGCAAGACATGTACGAATGAATGTGTGATTTTCGTTAACTGGGACAATGTACAGCTAATGACGACTAGGAAAAAAACTGTATAATAATATTACTACGTTTTATATAGGCAAAGAAAAATGTATGTTTCTTTTTTGTTTTGGAAATTTACGCAAAAAACCGGTCGAGTCGATTCTCGTGAGAAACCATACATTAAGTACAGATATAACGCACTATGCATGTTAAATAATTTTACTCACAATAAAAAAATTATGTTATATGTATTATATGTAATATTTATATGGTCTGGATGTATGATAATAGAAACAAACATAAATTATTATTATTGTGTACGACATCATGAGAAATATTTGTGTTGACATTTTAATTACGCCATTTGAAAAGAATTCTTTATTTACATTAATATCGCATATTAGTCATTGGTCATAAGTACTATCGGTTATCTAATATTGCTTTTCGGATTAGTACCTATGGTGTGTGTCAAATTCATTATTTTTATTAATTTAAGTTTGATTACATGTTATATTATGTTGTAGGTACATATTAAATCGAATTTTTAGTGTCGCAGGTTATAAAATAAATTAAATTACATTTCTAAATTTTTAAATTGATAATAATTACATACTTATAATTTATAATTATTCTTATGTATACATAGAAATAGATACCGACTATTGCGTATAAATAAATCGAATCAAATGCTTAAATTTTAGTTTTGGGTCGTTAAAAACTCGATTGATATAGGTTATTGTTGATATAATAAAGAATATAAAGAACGTGATTAGAAATTAATTTAACAACATATAAGTATATGGTATATCTGGTTTATTGGAAACGTTATTAATTTATTATACTTATTAGTTATTAATTTATTATATTACATTCGTGCTACACAAAATTAATTTATTTGTTTTTTTATTTGTGACCAGTAATTTCGTTAATAAACATAATATTATATATTTATATATCTGTTGTTTATAGTTCAACGAACGCGTTTAACCTATTGGTTTTATGCTTATATATATATATATATATATATATATATATATATATATATATTATAGGAATAGGTATAACTTGGAAAGTTCATCGGGATACTGTTCAGAAAATTTGTCTGAAAAATTATTCATTACATAATAATGTATATCTAATATTTTTACATTCGTTACAAAAATACGAATATAAATTTTTGACAATGTCTGTAAATTATATAACAACTGAAAAAATTTTCTTATGACATGTGTAACTTATTAGTTATTACTCGTTTTAATCTTCGTTTTAACAAATAATTTATATTTAAATGTGAAGTTGATAGATCAATATAGTATTATAAAGTTTTATGATAGGATGATTCTTTCAAGTTTCGAACGATGCGATACGTTAACATCCGAATGACGTAATCGTGTTCAACCGCATAATATTATTATTGTAGGTACATCGCAATTAATGGCGATCCGTTATTACAGTATTATACACTTATTCCTTTATCTTGCGCCTGAACAAACACGCGAAGATGCTTTTAATAATTTTGATCTTATCATTATACGTAGGTATACGAAATTTTAGCCAATGCGTACGTGTATAATCTAAATCAAATATACGCGATACGTGGAATTAAAAAAATTATAGGTATTTGTACCTCTAATCTTTAATTATATACATTAATACAGGTAGTGTACGATACACACCGGTTGTCGATCGTTATTTTATTTACTTCCAATGCGATTATAAAATTCCTCGCAAATTACATATTTATCCGGTACAATATTATAATATGCTCAATCGGCGGATCGAAATATCGAATAACAGTAGATTATCGTCTATCTCTAGATGGAATAGCTATGGCAGCATGCCAGTATACGAGGATCGTTGGGAATAATGATATTACACCGTAAATCGTAATAATATGTTGTACTTATTATAAATACGCAAAAATCAGAATTATTATCATTTTTTTTTTTTTTTTTTGAGAAAGAAAATAATACTATAAAATAAATGCAATGTGTCATACTTTTTGACCACACGTCACGTCATATACGGGTATATAACTATAATAGGTTATGTTAGTTTTTGAAAATAAATTAAACAAATATCGAAAAATATAACAAATATTATTATAATAGTGTGTGACATGTATTATGATTTCGCGTACCTGTCATATTGGACGAACAGAACTTTATGTTACAAAAATAGAGGATACTAAAAATTACTTAACATTATTGTCCTCGTTCACGCAAAACACAGTTTAGTCATAAACTAAATAATTATTATTATAATATTATTGACAATACTTACAGACATCTTTGTAATTAGGTAACTACTTTAAACAAAGAAAAATAAAGTAAATTGATGAGAAAAAAAGATAAAATTTGTAAACTTTCATGCTAATAAATAATACGAATATATGATAAAGACGTTTTCAATGTTCTATGTTTAATATATTATTCTGATCACCCTGCTAATTTTATTCTTTGAGATTTAATGTTTATCATCAACGTTTCTTTGCGGTCAAGACGCCGTGTATATGTATGTAATCTTCACGTCTAGCGTAGTGGATTGCGGATAAGATTGAAATTGGCGCAACAGTTTGTGGTCTAGACCTGCAGCGGATTGTGGTGGAAATGTACAGTTTTTCACATAGAGTGGGCGGGAATCCGTAATCATTTCTCGGGACGTTGAGTTTTCATATATACATTAAAATTTCTATGTCAAATTCGATCAGACTGTTTTTTTCTTCTTATATATACATATATTTTATTACAAATTAAGGCTTCAAAATCATGGGTTATTGGCCTACTTAGTTAGCATTAAATAAGTTTTTACATTTAGTTATATTTATATTTTTTTTATTCAGGAAATCCATATTTAAAAATATTACATACAATTTCTACGTTTTCGTCTTTGTGGGATTCTTTTAGAGTAGTTGAACTTATGATAATCTTACGCGCGTCATTATATTTTGGACATTCTATCACTATGTGTGTTGGTATGATTTGCTTTGGTATACGTTTCAAGTATATATCATACTTTGGCTTCGAATCTTTGCTTATGAGATAGAAGTGAATTAAATGGGTATGAACTATTTGTTTCTAATTCTGTCATTATTTCAGTTTTAAAAGGGACCAAATCTTTATTGTACACGTTACACGTACTAATTAGGCCACAGTTAACTTTGAACAAAGTCTAATTAACCTCCCTTCCGATTTTCACCTATATAGGTATGCAATTATTATAAATGTCCTTTCTATTTTTTTTCCCGATGACCTGCGTCCGTCTTGGTTATATTATTGTTTGCTTGTTATTTTTTTTATAGTTCTCACTCATTGTGTTTTTTTTTCCGAAAACTCTGTCAGCATGTGCCGCCGTAGTATATTACATATTATTATATATAGTGACCGCGCGTGCGGATTAACACGCCCACGGTGTATGGCGAAATGATTGTTGTGCGGTTTCGATTCGATCGTGTCGCGTGAGT
The DNA here is from genome assembly GCA_013282895.1 of Eriosoma lanigerum. Lineage (NCBI taxonomy): Eukaryota > Metazoa > Arthropoda > Insecta > Hemiptera > Aphididae > Eriosoma > Eriosoma lanigerum. Next base: position 49,201,498 of record CM023359.1, read on the forward strand.
ATACAGAGTGATCAGAATTTCGCGTTACAAAAATGGTGGGAATTATTTATACATTTCCAATGTTATCCGCATTGTTTATGCAACAAAATAATATTCTAATCACCCTCTATACGCATATTTACCGTGCTGCAACAACGAAAAATCGTACCGAGAATAGCCTTGTTTTTTAATTTTATTTTCAAATCTTATATATGTTATTATATATTTTATTCAATACACACGTAGCTCGTTATGTCGACGTATTCGCGCGTATACCTCGGGCACACGCGTACTATGTACGTATACAATTTTCGTTACCGAATAATAATAATATTCTATATTATAGTTACAGATTAAATATTAATCCTTTCGCGGTCGTTCGCATTGAGTTACGGTCTCTGGACGTGGCACTTTAAAACCGAGGACATGATTTTTTAATCCGATCACACCGAAAAATCTAACTAATACGTGTCCACGTATATAATATAATATCATTAACTATGTAATTTGTACAACATTAAAACATAATATATACCGTTGAGGCACTGACCCGTTGTATAGTTTTCGTTTTACAGTGTTTATTAGGTTTTAGGTCAGGTGATAATATAAAATGTCTAATTGTCATTTTACCCATGTATAATTTCTACGTCCCTATTGCATATCGCCATATTATCTCGCGTATATTCGACGAAATATGAACTTTATATAGTTATTATCATTTTTATTACTCATATTTATTATTCGAAAAATAGATATCAACGGGACAACGGGAGAGATTACAATATTTAAAATGCCAATTTTAATCATTTTCACATTTCCATCGAGTTGCATCGATCAGTCTCTTGTAGCATATTTTGTTCACATCCCATTCGATACGATACAATGTCAATTAGTTCAAATAGGAGCGAACGCGTGCGTACTGCTTTCTATATAAAATTTTTTTTTTTTACGCGGCAACTAAAATCGCCATTATCCGCGATTGTATTATTATTATTTGCTCTCAGTGGGAGATCTATACAGTAAATTTCGATAGGTTAATTTCATTAATCGAATATTTTCACATCTTCATCATAGTCATTGCAACTAATACGCGTCTATTGATCGGCGAATTTAATATTGCGGTGGTAGAAATAATGCCCATCCGGGTTTCTTTGTGTACGTCGTGCGTGTGATCGATTACACATAATGTAATAATAATAACATATAGGCGCCTCGTGTAACAGTTGGTGGCAAATTACCTTTAAGCAGGCGATATCTACGAGTAAAAAAAACGAGAAAAGCTATTTTTTTGTTGTTGTTGTTGTTGATTTAAGACATCGTAAACTCAACGATTCAGAATTTCAGACTGTCGAAAAAATGTATTATACTGGGAATCGAATTATATAAAGTTAAATTATTATTACTACATCGAGACATGTATGTCCGCGCGCGTACAATGGGATGTCAATTAAAGTACCTAGTTGGGTGAAAGTTGTCTTATGAATATCCCAGGATTATGAGAGAACTACAGTTCATAAACCAAAACGACTCACGTTCTATAGGTAATAATAAAAATAAGTAATAACGACGCACGACGGATACCTACATTATAATATAGGTACAAATATAAATCGCGTGCACATAAAATATGTCTATATATAAAAATGTAATGTTTATACGTTAGAATATATAACAATTTTTAGCTACTTACGCGTATTACGCACGAAAGAAAACGAGGTTTCAGCCGAAATTAAGTAGGTATGTTATTATTTTTTATAGGGATAGATATAATTACATAAAATTATGACATAATATTATATACATGATTTAATATATCGTTGTTATTTGTTTTATCGAATACAAATATATGCTGCCGCATATGACTAAAATATTAAAATATAATTATCTATACACGAGTGAAGTATTGATTAGAATATAATCGTTGGGTATTTTTTTTTTAAATTTATTTATTTAATTTTTTTTTTCTACTGTTGCAGGGGTAGGAACGGCCGTTTGAGAAGTTTGCCAGCACTGTACCAGGACGACGACGACGGCAACGATCTCAGTGATCTCGGCCTGAGCACCGGCAAAAAGAACGGCAACAACGACGACGACGATCATCATGAGCACACCATCGCCGAAGATTGTGCGACGGATGCGAGTAAATCGACGGTGGACACGCAGGACGAAGACGTGTTCTGCGCAGCTAGAGACCAGCCGGTTGTGGCCGCCGCCGTAAAACCGTCGACCGCCGAAAACGGATATGACCGGGCAATCAAAGACTATGTGGATTTCGCCGAGTCCAAGAGGACATCCTTAGCCAAGTGCGAAAACCGAAAACCGGTTACCGAGATTAAGCGCAGAATGTCGGCACCGAAGATCGAAGAAAAAGTAATGTTGCTCAAGACCCGATCGCAGTCCACGAAAGACTTGAACGCCGCCACCGCTGAATTGCCCAAAGTGGACATCGTCAAACGCCGGGAGATATTCGAAAAGATTTGTTTAGAGACGAAAGCTGCGGCTGAAGTTCAGCAGACGGCCAACGCGGCAAGACAACCTCCGCCGCCGCCGCTGCCCGTCAAGAAGAAGTCGTTCGAAGCGATCGCCTGCACGGCTTCAGTCATCCAGCAACAAGTGATCGAAGAAATTCCTCTGCCCGAATCGCCACCACGTGGTAAGTGATAAACGACACATGTTTAATATAATATTGTTCTATAATCTTACATGACACCCGTTGATCAGGAAATCTATGAATAAATGTGATCAAAATAATCTAAAGGTACCTCTATACCATTATTACAAATTATATATATTAATATAAATGTCTATTTTTAATTAATTTAAAAATACCTATGCCTATATACTTAGTATTAATTTTACATATTGAACACTATTTTTGTGTAATGTTAATTTGTAATTTAAAAATTATAATTGTCGTTGGTGTTATTAATTATATATCTAAACCACAAGCGTAGCGTGATGAATATCTGTGGAGAGGCTAAAACCCCCAACCGAATAAAAATTAGTGAAAAACATAAAGTATTTGATGGTATTTTAAATGAGGTAGTCTTGTAGCTTTTCTAAGGGGGCTTTAGCCATCACCACGCTACGCCTATGATCTAAACACAAATCTTAGTTTGAAAATAAAAATACGTAAAAATATTTTGAGAACATTTATATGCTTTTGAATTTTTTAAGTGTATATAATTATAATATGATATCCCGATAAATTAAATCGATCGTTGGTATTACATTTGAATTCATTTTCTTTCTAGAAACCGAACTGTCAAAAGTCGCGGAAGAACAACATCGACAAGTGTTGCAATCGTACAGCGGGACCGCAGAATATTATGACGCGCTGCAGCAACATCAGACCGGAGTCAGGAGCCTTAGTCCGACGCAGAGCGATGAGTTAGCGACCTGCACGGGGGGACTGCAGCAGTCGGCGACGGACGAAACCGCTGTAGAAACGTTGACCGACGAGGAAAAACCAATAGTTGCATTGGAAAAAGAACGCGTGTGCATGCAACCGGTGCAGGACGACGAATACATGCACGTGTTGGACCATCGCCATCAGCAGCAGCTCTCGTCGCTGTCCGACTTGGTCAGTCGGCATTCAATCGACAGCCTGGACATGCAGGATTGCGGCCACACCGCCGAAGACCCGGACGACGGAAACTATCCGGGTTCGTGTCTGAGCGCCGAAGACAGCGGCATACACACCGAGGACATGTCGAGCTGCGTGAGCCAAGCCGATGACGAGGAACGGTCCAACATGCAACCCAGTCCAGTGCTACAGCTGCAGCACGCGTCCAACGTCGTACAACAGGAACGACAAGAGAATGAGCACCATAATCATAATCATCTACATCATCATAATCACGTTAACGACACGTACAACATGGTGAGTATCAAATCAGTGACGTCAGAGGTGTGTACCTATAGGCGGAAATCGGGGGGGCACTTAGCCCCCTAAAACTCATCAAAACCCCCCAAAATTCATTAGCACATTTATTACTTAGGGGTAAAGTCATCATGAATCAATGAATCCCTGCGTCAATAATTTTTAACCCCCTCCCCAAAAAAAAAAAAAAATTAATCAATCTCCACCAATGTGGATATCGCCTATAACGAGATTTACATATTAATTCTAATATTATCGTCGTTGTATTGTGTATTTATTATACTTCGCGTGAAATCAGGATCAAATCATTAGATGATTCGTATCAAACTTAATCGAAATTATATTGTTATACAAAAATACATATGTATCAGTATCTGATTGTCCATACATTTTTCAAATCTCGAACATTGTAAGATATGTCGTGTGTAAATAATAATAATTTATATATACGAGGGGTAAAGTTTGTTTTTATTATGATTTTAAATGATTATTTTGTTTTCTAAACTGCATTCGTCTTTTTTATCTCGCCAGGTACTCGAATTGACACCCGTCAACGCCCTTGAACCGCCCAAAGAAAAACCCCCACCGCCACCTGTAGACACATATTCAGACGATGAACAAGTTCAGGAACCCACACAGGAACCAGTAAGTTTTTTTTTTAAGTCTAAGCATTGTTGGGAAAGTTCATTTTTTAAAAATGATTCTCATTATTGTTAATGGATAAAAAGAATTTGTAAAATATGAAAAAAATAATACAATATTATTTCATACTTAAATATATTATTCACAGGCTATGGACAGTTTAGAGTCAGCTAAACGCATAAAAAAAGAAATGTGGATGAAAAGATCCAGTTTCTTGGGCATCGAAGAATATACCAACGGTAACACTGGCTATGAACATGGTAAGGATCGTGATATTTTCTATTTTATTTTTTTTATCATTAACATTATGTATTGTTTGATATTAATAGATTTGGAGAACTTGAAGTCGAAACCGCCAGATTTGACTTCGTTTCTGGAAGAAGAACGTCGTTTGGAAAAATTGTTGTACAACCAGAACAAACCTGAACGGTCCAACATCAGAGTGAGTTTAAAAATGAGTGTATGAGTCTAATGTTAGACAATAGACATAGATAATTAAAAATAATTTATAAAAGAAAATATTTAAGTAATTTAGTTAAAAAGTTATCTATATAGATTATATTGTGGTGGCTCTTATAGTATAATTGTATATTGCCATGTAGGTATAAATGTTTACAATACATCAGTTATTGTTTTAGTATAAACTAATAAACTCTTATATTAAATATATTATTATCATTGTTAAATATATTAAAATTCAAAGACTTAAATAAAATAATTTCACTGAGGGTCAAGTTTGCTGTTAAAAAGAAACCAAAAAGCCAAGATTTGGTTCCTTGATCTACTAATATGAAATACCTATGATAAATTATTTATTAATATTATATAATAATTTAAAATATTTACTAGTGGAAAATGAATAATTTTCTTTTGATTTAGATTTATGAAAATGTTAACATTCCGTCAAAGAATGTGTATGTGGACGATGATGGTGACAGTGAGAGCACTCAGTACATGAGAGATATTTTGCAGGTTGAAGAACAAAGTCGATGCAATCAGCTGAAAAATAAAGCTGCCCAAAACAATATTGGTAACCTAAAATTATGTTTAAAAAAAGAGATTTTATTTATAGGTTTATAGTTTTATACTTATAAATATTATGATGCAAATAGAAATAAAAAATATTATAAATTATATTATGTATATATTACTAAATAATATCACTGTGTAGGTGAAAAATTGGTGAAAAAATTGAAAGAACTTGAAGAGGATTTGAATAATCAAGAATGTGCACGAGTTGGTTCGGCTCACTGGTTACCGCCTACTCGTCATTCCATGCAAGACATTTCTACAGTTACTACAAACGCCAGACCACAATTAGACGTCACTCAGTCTATGCCTAACTTGGAGGTAAGAGGATAAGGATTTAATTTTTTTATAATCACTAATTTTATGCCTGAAAACACCTGTTTTTTTAATATTTACAGCAGCAACCCATTCATAGTCAACACCATCAGTCTGAAGATTTAATTTGGTACGTACAATTTAATTTATTAAGGTTTGTTTTTTACTCATCTTAAGTATATATTATATATTTATAATAAGTTATTATTATTAATAACAGTACTTCGTTTTTCATTCAATCCGGTCAATATTTACACCATATAAATGACTCTGTCCTGAATTCTATACTTTTTATAGTTCTTTACAGTATTTTATATTAACCTATATGAAAAGCAAACTGAACAAGTTCTAAATAAACGAGTTTATATGCAGTTTATACAAAATGTATTAACCACACATTGTTATGAACATTTTTTTATTTTTATAATTGCTCCTATTATTTATTTAATTATATAAAAAGTTTTTTTATATTTTGAGTATATACAAACATTTCACTACTTTTAAAGTGTATATTTCTAGTTGTGCTTAGAGTTTTAAACACATGAATAACATAACATTTATAGTTTTCTCGGAGGATTTAGGTATTGTTTAAAAGTGATAGGGTTAGGTAAGATTATATTAAATACTTATAAATTATGATATATTCCCACTAATCACCACTTAAAATAATATATATCATTATGTATACATTATATTTAAGGACTTAACAAGTGCTGTATATTATTTAACCACCAATGCTATTACTATACACATAAAACTATATGTTTAATAACTATTGGTGTATGTTCATTAAAGGTCTACTGAAAACAGTTGTACTAGACCAGCTCAACAAAATGTATATGCCAAAAGAAAGCCAATCAATCAACCAGAAAAATATAACTATCAACATTGGCTAATTCAAGTAAGTTAAAAGTTAAAGTTAATATTATATGCCTAATCAACAATGCACAATAGTTCAGAGGTGTATTTATAGGGGGAGTCAACTGGGTTAAGGTTAAATTAAACCTCTCCATAACCCACAAAAAAAAAAAATTCTACTTTGGTTTTTTCATATTATTAAACGGGGATGGAGGAGAACCTTCATTAAAGCTTTCAAAACAAAAATATGAACCTTACCTTTATAAATTCCTAAACACCCTTCTCCAATAGTCACATATTATTCAATTATAATTAATATAATGGAATGTTTTTAAGGAAGCAGAACATCGCCGTTTAGTTGACAGAAGTAATCGTCAAGTGCCACCAGGAGCAATAGCGTCTAACCAACCACGTTCACGTAGTAGACCATCTTTACCGCCGCCGCCACCACCATCACATAACAAAAAACCTCTGCCTGACTCAGTGATCAATACACTCACACAGCGTGTACAGGATCGCCTGTCGTTTAATGATTTTCACAGGTAATTTGCATTTAATATTATTACGTTATTATAATAATTTATCACTAATAAGGTCTTTATTGATGGTCTTTTCTTATGCTTATAGACATGATCATTTCGGCAGTGCACCTCAAGAATCAATGTTGAGCGTAAGTGGCAAGAAAAAGTGTTCACATTGTGTAGTAGAACTTGGTCGTGGAGCCGCCATGATTATCGAGAGCTTGCAATTATTTTACCACATTGAGTGTTTCAAATGTTGTGTTTGCTGTGTACAATTGGGCGACGGCTTGATGGGCACAGACGTACGGGTCAGAAACAAAAAGTTGCATTGTCACAATTGTTTTTCGAGTGATGATGGTACGTCTTGTTTATTAAATGTTAATCACACTTACTGTTAATAAATCAGTTAAGTAAACAAATGGTCACTGTGATTATAATATTTTGCCATTGATGTTGTTTGCAGGAATAAAATTCAGTTGCGTATAGGAAATACGTTTAGTGAAATAGTATTAAAACATATAATAAAACAAGCATTCAAGTGTTAATTATTAAAAAAAATATTTTATTAATATATAATTTATGTACATTTCACATATATATTATAAGAGAGAAAGAAAGAGAGTGTAAAATTGTATTTTGTTGTTGTTGTTTTTTTTTTTTTATTAATGTAAACATTTTATTTTTAGAATTTTATTGACATCTATACTATTATATATCTACATATAAAATAAAATTTAAATACACATGAAAGTACATTCTTGATGTTATTATGTATAAATGTTTTTTATTTTTTACCTTAACCTATCGTTTTGCTTGCGGGCAATTTTGTTTTATTAGGGTTATTGCAATGTCTTTTTGACCTAAAACAAAATAGATATCAAGTGAATATTTAAAAACTCACATGTCAGAGAAATTATTTTTAATTTTCTCACCTAATCGTAAATGAATGTATAGAGCTAGTATGACAACATGAACAGGAACTGAAACATGTTCAATTTTCGACAGCCATATCTGTAATTAACAACACAATATTTCTAACTCTTACAATTATTTTAATTACTTTATATATTTTAATACATATTGAAAACAACAGTGTTTGAAACATTATGTAAAAGTATATGCCATTCATACTTTCAGTGTCTAGCTTGGTTAAATAACAAAAAATATAGAGTATTAATATTGGTATTACTTGTTTGAGTAATTCTCCAGCTTTATCGAGGTCACCTCTTAGTGTCAATGCTACTGCCAAGTTATAATAGAGAACGGCCTTAGCAGATTTCTGTTTGTCAGGTTTCCACTGTTCAATTGTAAGTTGTTCATGTATTTCTGGTTCAATGTCGTCTAAAGCATTAGATTCTTTTAGCATATCTATTGCTTCGTTTGGCTTATCTAACAATATCAATGCTTCAGCTGCATATAAATGACCAAGAAATCTGAAGAAAAAAATTAATAACGAGTAAATAGTTATTCTAAACTGGATATTATAATCGTGTAACTTTAAACATACTTATGAACCTTGTTGATTTTGTCAGACTTGAGTAAGTCTTGTGAATACTTCAATGCGACCACTGGGTCTCCCAAACACAAAGCTATGTATGCTCCTGCCGATTGAGTACAGCCAAAAAGATAGTCTTTATTCATGTTGATAGGTGTGTGAGAAGGGGAACAATCTATTGTATCATTCTGTAGCAGTAAATCGGCATTACGAATACACAATGAACCAAATTCTAAACTCGGCATTGGAATGGATGCAGAAACTGCTTCACAACTATAATGTTTGAAAATAAATTAAATGGGAATAAAAAAAGTAAATTAGCGTGTAGTTAAATAAGTATGGTAGGTTATTAAAATATAATAATTATATGGTTTATATGTAACCTGTATTTTGTATCTGGAAATAATTGTGACTTCAAAATTATTTTCCTGTGTTTACCAGTACCTATGACTCCTTCTATATAAGGTTTCTTAAAATCAAAATCTCTGTCATTGCTCTAAACAAATCATAATATATTAATGATAATATAGGTATACATTTTCAAACTTAATGGGAAATTTCACAGATATATTTATTTACTCTTTTGTGGGTCATTATACAACATTCTGCTATTCTTAACCATAATCTCGGATTCATGTGGTATGTTTGTACAGCCTCAATTAGACAATCAAAAGCTTCCTCAGGTTTTCTTGCATGTAATAGACTTATACCCATATTGAACATTAACTCTGTTTTAATACTTGCTCCAATTATATGAAGTGGTTGGCCTGATAAAGAGCCTTCACCTATTCAAAATCAAAGTTTAAAATAATATTAACATTTACTTTGGCTGTCTTTACCTTGAATGGGTGTTGTTACATTTGAGATGTTTGTTTGATGTTTAACAATTGATTTATAAATCGATGTAAATGACAAGGTAGGTTTTTTAGCATAATGGTATAGACAAGCAACATTATTATTTATTAAAATAGACGAACATTCTCCAGTATTTCTGTAAGAATATTTTTAATTAATATAATTATCACCATAGTTGAAAATTATATTTATTATCAAATTATTACATAAAATCATCATCCATAGGAATTTCTTTTAAAATTTCTAGTGCTTCTTTATGATTATTTCGTAGATATTCTAATTTTCCTATCAAAAACAGTGTTACAGGGTCCTAAAGTGTCATATAAAAACAAATTACATTTTTTTTTATTAAAATATTCATGGAAATAATAATCATGTACTGTACCTGTTTTTCTTTAATTGTATTTAATTGCTGACTACATTCATTAAATAAATTTAACTCCATTAGACATCTAACACGATACTGAATAAGACTTACTCGTAGTGCATCTGTAGCAGCATCTAAATTCGCTTTCTATAAAAATACGTTATTAAATTTAATTTGTGTTGCATTGTTTATGCTTAACATATTGTATAATAATAAAATAAATAAAATATTATTTACATTGAAGTGGCTTACCTATACAGTCAATATGGTAGGGGGAAATAATTTTTAAACCTATTTTAACCTAACCTAATTGTTAACATATTTAAGTAAATAAGTAAACATCATATCATGGGTAGAAATGGAGGGGGTTTTAGGGTTCTATGCCCCCGAAATTCTTATTAGTCCCCCTAATAATTGTTTGAGTTTTACATATTATATATAAATGCTATATTGACATAACAATATTGATCTATTGGATTCATTACTCTTAAAAATGTTAGCCCTCCCAGAAATTTTAATAGACTAAGCCTAAGTATCACATTTAAATTTTATATTAAAAAAAAAAATCAATATTCTATGGGTCATTGGGAAGAGAGGGGGCAAATGTCCCGGTCACTGGTACGCAACTGATTTAGATGTGTAAATAATTTGTACAGTGTTTTCTTGGGTTTGTCTGTATCAATAGATTTTTATTTATTAAAAAAATTATTGTGTAAAAGTCACAATTTATTAAATTTTAATTTTTAGTTTAATTCAAATTTTAATATTAAAAATCTAAGATAACTAGAATGTTATTTTTTCTAAAATGTTTAATTTTTATTAGATAGTTTAAATTACTAAGCAGGACTGAAAAGGTGATAACATAATATATTAGCATACTTCTCTTTAAACCATCTAACTATAAAAAAAATTTTGTAACCAAAAATACTTACAGAGTGCCCAAAAGGAATTAGGTAAATTTTATTTAATAATTTTTAAATAAATCTAGTTTACAAATAAGTTATTATTTAAGTAAGTAAATAATAACTAATTTTTTACAGCTTAAGTACAATTAAAAATATGAGTTATCAAAAATTTATAAGGTAGAAAAATCAGATTTGAAAAATATTTTATAAAAAAGTTATTGACAAGAAACACAATACTGTATATTAATATTTTGTACTGTACCTTTTCTGTTTTATCTGTTTCCGTATGAATAGGCCCAACTTGATCTGCACTACCTGTCAATATATTAGTTGCATTTTCTGTAGATACAAATTGACTTTCAATATAAGTAATCAATTTGAGTGCTTCTGAAGGTTTATTAGTATCTATATGTAATTGGACTACCAACAGGCATACCTTATGTGCTAAACTCTCCTCTAATAATAAATATAATAATTATTAATTAATGTACACACATTTATTTTTTAATAATGGTAATAAGCGATTACCTAGAGATTCTATAAATGAGTAAACTTTGTTTATTACAGCCAGAGCTCTGGTGAAGTTTTTCAAGTGATACAACAACACTGCATAGTTATAATAATAAATACAGTTTTCCACATCTTCCAAGGAATCGATATTTTCTAGATTTAAATCGACCTGTAACCAATAATAATAGTATTTGTACAAATTATGATAACTATAATTAACTGTAATTCTACGAAATCGCACCTGTGTACAGACGTCAATGAACGATTTTTGGAATCTATCGGTCGTACACAACCCATTCTCATAGAATTCGACGATAGCTTCATTGAGTAGTACTTTAGGGTCATTGGGTCTCGATTCTTGGATTTTTTTCAAATATTGAAGGCAAGACTTGTATTTTTTTTGTTCGTAATCGGTTAACGCTTGTTCAGCCCAATCGCGTTCTTGATCAGTAATATTAGTGGTAGCTGCGGTGACTTTACCATTAGTTTCTTGTTTATCGGACATTCCTTTTGCTTGTTACGTTACTGCTGTGAAAAACATACACACACAAAGACTACAAATTACATAAAGACAAACACTGTTATGGTAGAAAAAAAAATCGTTAAATCTAAATAAATTAGGAAACACAAAAATTCAATTTTATTTTCAAGTCTTCAACGATTCCAAAATCGAGTTTTCTGATAAAGCTAATCGCGAATTCTACTGCGATATTATCATATTATCATATTTATATGTTTATGGATATTATATTTTTTTTTATCATCGAGTCCATTATCAACATAAACAATAAATGTGTTTACGCGATGGTACCGAAACGAAACTGTTTACTAAAAACCGTTTTGGCGATTGTTTTTGAGTAAAACTGTTTATTAAAATGTTCGCTCTTATCACTAAACACCTTCACCAACAGTTTTGTATTTCTGTTATCTCTTGTTAAAAAAATTATAATACAAAATATACTGTGCTTATTGTACACTAGTGCTGTCGTAGCGTCGTGAAATAAAATAGATATTTTAACACTCGTTTTAGCAACGCATAAACTTGTTACCTAAGCTAATGCGTATCAGTAAACAGTCTGCGAAACATTTTGCTTTCTGCACTTGTCGCGAAAACACGCTTTATATTATTGTTTGTTTATTCCACAGAATAGAAAAAAAATGCCGTAATGCTCATGTGTGTACGGTGGTCTAATATTGCATGACAAAATCATCGATATATAATACAATGTTGTATTATATATCGATGGACGAAATAGATCAATTTTGTTGTATGGTATACTGTAGCGAGCACGAACTCTGTTACATTACACTTTTATCTAAAAGTTTCAGTGTGTACCCGGCATTATAAATCGGTTATTGTCGCCGAAAAAAAAAAAAAAATCCGCTAGAGGCGCTGCTATTGGGTGCGCCCAACTAAACAATATAAATCGTAAGCGATACGTAAAAATATTCCAAAAACTCAATTATATAATGAATATAATTTATTTATTTATAACAAATTTAATTAAAATTCTAAGGAATCATTATATTAATTAATAATTAAAAAAAAAAAAATTATTCAGAATAGTATTCGATGTATAACAATCTTAATTCAAAATTACACAAAAGTAAAATCTAAAAAAACATATTTTACATTTAATACTCTTAAATATAGATATTGTATAAAAATATCGGTGAATATTTCATAATTTACGTTCTAAAAATAATTATATTTACATAAAAATTGATAATTATTATTATAATTTTAAATGAAATACCATTATATTGTGTAAAAAATATAATATATGACATAATATAATCTGAGAGGAACACTCCAATACTATACTTCATAATAATAATAACTAATAATATTCAATAGTTAGAAGGTAGGAAGGTCGATTTTGGATGTTCCTCCTTCGTCCCTTCGGTCCTCGGAGAAATAAGTTGTTTATTATAATTAAGATTTGAATGGAATGATATTGCATTAGATAATACGATTTTGAGCGAAGCTCAATATAATACAATATAATATACTGATAGGTCGTTCCATAAGTTTACCACGCGTGTAAGCTACCTATGAGAAAACAGAAAAATTTAAAGTACCTACGTTCAAAATTGCATTAGTTATCATGAAAAACTTAAAATCAATTTCATCAAAATTACGATTTCCGTAAATTTTGCCGATTTTTCGCTATTTTTTGGTAGTTTTTCCCCTCCCAAGGAAAAATTTTGAGAAATTTGAAAAATGAGCTAAATAAAGTAGCAACTAGACCCAATTTTCTACCGAAATGCATACCCTATTTGTGGTAATTGGGCCATTATTGTCCCCAAAAAAGTACTTCAGACATAAAAAAAAATATATCATAATATTCAATTATACAAAAATATACAAATTTTAGAAGCTTATTACAAAAAAATTGTCAATTACAACTTTAATAGTATTTTATAATAATTATTTACTAAGTAAGTGATAACAATCATTTAAAAAAAAATATTGAAATTACAATTACAATAACATACTTCACGTGAATATTTAAATTTAATGTAATATTTTGTCATATCGTCCCCGTTCAAGTAAAATACACTAAGTCCAAAATCATAATTTTTGGGTATAAGATTTTTAAAATAGTAACAAACTTTAAAACGTTTCCCTGGTGTACCTAACTAATATCATTTTTCCACCTAGGTTCATATTCATATTTATATTACGACGAGTGCCGAATCATCAGGTTCAGACAAACATCATTTTTCCGAGGACTGAAGGGTCGAGGAGGAACTTACACCACCATACACCAGTATATTTTATTCAGCCAGTAATTTTAGATTCTGAGCGAAGTGAAGATTGTATTGGTTTACAAAGACGTTTTTTTTCGATGTATGAAAACATTTTTTATAGTAGAAATAATGGCCTGATTACCATAAGTAGGATATGCTTTCGATAGAAAATTTAGAAAATTCTAGTTCGTACTCTATTTAGCTCATTTTTCGAATTTCTCAAAAGTTTTTCCTTGGGAGAAGAAAAACTACGAAAAAATGGCGGAAAATCGGCAATATTACGGTTTCTGTTATTTTAATTTTTTTAATTTCTTGATAACTCATTGAGTTATAATCATAGGGACTTGAACTTTTTTGAGTGTAAACGTAGGTAGTATATAAGTGCAGTAAAATTTTGAAACTGATTGGTTGATTTTTTGGCCAAGTATAGAGATTTGAACTTTTTCCAAAAATGTTTAATATTTCCTGAATTTTTTGGTTTATCGATTTGAACATTTTATTGAAGTCTCATCATATACTTAACCTTTTTACAAAATATTTTGAAAATCGTAACTAACAATTTTATTTTATACGTTTTTAAAGCTAAACAACCAAAAATTGGCAAAATATGGTTTCCGTTATTTAAAATTTTTTTATTTCATGATTACTAATTAAGTTTTGATCATAGGGAATTAAAACTATTTTGGAGTATTTGAAACGATTGGCTGATTTTCTGACTACGTATAGAGCTTTAAATTATTTTCCAAAAACGTTAAATATTTCTGCAATTTTTAGTTTATCGGTTTGAAAATTTTATCGAAGCCTAATCATATACACCTTAATTTTTTTATCAAATATTTTGAAAATAGTAATTCACAATTTTTTTTTATAAGCTTCTATAATTTGAATATTTTTAGTAGAATTGAATATTATATATATATATTTGATGTATGAAAACATTTTTTCGGGTAGAAATAATATTCCGATTACCTCAAATATATGGGTATGCTTTAAGTAGCAAATTTTGTCTAGTAGGTACTTTATTTAGCTCATTTTTCAAATTTCTCAAAAGTTTTTCCTTAGGAGTAGAAAAACAACCAAAAAATTACGGAGAATTGGCAATATTATGGTTTCCGTTATGCTCAGGAATTTATTCCAAAAATGTTTAATATTACTTGCAATTTTGGATTTATCGGTTTACTTCCCTGAAATTTGATCGTAGGAACTTGAAATGTTTTAAAATACTTACATTGGTAATTTACACATGTGGTAAAATTTTGGAATGAATTATTAGTATAGTATATTGTAATATATTGAGTTCAGAATTGTATTTTTAATGCAGTATCATTGCATTCAAATCATAAGTATAATAAACCACTAATTTCTTCGAGGAACGTCCACAATCGACATTCCCACTACGTTAATTTTTGTGTTTGTATAATTTGCTAAATTATTTTTAAAACTACTAATAAAACTTATGACGATATATACATGATTTATTATTTAATTAACTTGAACTGGTGAGTTATAATTATAACCCAGTACGTTAGAAATATTAAAACAAATACATAAAAAATAAAATTTGGTCATTGAAATACATTATATAAAATAAGTATAGTAAAGTAAGAAATTATTTTATATGATGAACACATCATATTATAAATAAATAAATATTTTATTTAAATAATAGACATTATTTATTTTTATGTAACAATGTGTGTTTGAAGTTTATAATTATAAATTACGTCATTTTGTTTTATGTTATTATAACATTATCGAATACACACGTATTCATTTGTAATTGTGTTTTTCATATAAATTCTTATTATATAAGTTATAAATCATTAAAATCATAGTTTACAAAATAAAATTAATTTTCGATTTTCGATTATAACAAATCTGTAGTGTTAATAAAAGTAATTAAAACTATATTTGTTTTAATAAATCTTTCAATCGCTTACAATTAAATTCTTTATTTCTTTTTAATTTTTATTCATATTAAAAAGTAAAATGCTACTTAAAGAATTTATACATTTATTAATAATTCCCATGGTTTATTCAGGTAACTTTTTGAGATTATTAAATAATATTTGAAATAGTGAATTACAATTAATCAATTAATTCATTTTAAGATAAAATTTTAAATAATTCGAATTTATAAGGTATTAATAACTAAAAGTTTCGTGATAGGTAGGTAGAGGATTTACAATGGACTGTGTTAAAAAATAATTTTTACATTTTCATAAAAATGTTCGATTTTAAATTAAAATGACGAAATTGTATATATTTAAAACTTTAAATTATACTTTTTAAATTATTTTTAATTCAAAATTGATAAAAATTGATCTGATATTTTATTATATAATTAACTAATATTAATTTTAAGTATCGAAAGTTATATATATTGTTCTGTATTTAATCAAAAAATATTAAAATATTTTTAAAACACACCATCTATATGTCATTATTAATAGATAAATAAATTTTCAAATGTTTATTATAATTTCCAATTATCTTCTTCTTCTTCTTCTTCTTCATCTTACCACCCAACTATATGGGGTCAGCCATCCTAGTCCAACACTTAGTCGATCACCTACATCTTGTCCATTCACACCATTGCTATTTTCATGTCACTCTCAATTCCAACTATTCACCTCTTTATTGCTCTTCATTGGTTTACTATATACCTATTTATAGTCATGTTAATTTGATTTTTAATTTGAACTGTCATCTTATGACAGTTATTTTCAATATAAATTATAATCATATTATAATTTTATTCACAAAAGTTAAGCACTCTTTAAATATGTTATATTTAGTGTATCTGTATTATATTATATTATTGCAGATACAGAATATGTTTAACGTACATTTTTTTGTAATTCATTTTCTATATTATAAAACAATGAGAGGGGTGGAAAGAGTCGGCTTCCTGGAAGCTTCTAAAAAAAATCTGAATCCCTCTTCATAAATTATTAAATAAGCCTTTGTTTTACATAATGGATAGAAGGGTATAAAAGGGTTGCAAATTGGTTGACACAACACTGGTGTCTACGCTCTATATATTGTATATAAATTGTACGTTATGCTTGCTATTTGCTGTGGCTGCACAAAAAGTTACGTCATGTTTCGTTATGTATCTATTTATATTCTCTGGTATATGCAATCTATTTATAAATAAATAAGTCATATTTTATATTAAAATACGTTTTTTTTCGAGAATTTAAAATAAAAAGTATGTTATCATATTAATTAATAATAATATACTAGTATTTACATATATTATTATATTATCTATTTAATAATATTATTATGTGTTTTTGACTATTGGAAAATAATTTCCATTTTATTATAATAAAATAAATTAATAAGTATAGTAAATGCACATAGTATAATAGGGTATAAAAACGCAGTGATTTTGAACCTGGGCATCGCGACATCTATGGGGGTCCCGAGTAAATAATATGGGATTTCATCATATTTTAAAATATTAATATTTTGAAATTAAAAATGAAAATGATAAAATACTTAAAAAACTCTAACTATATATATATTAAAAATTTATGTATGTATAATATTATATTACATTAGGTTAAAAATAATATTATATTTAAAAATAAAATATATTAAACTTTGTATGTCAACATATTAACCACATATATATTATTTATTTATTATTATGCCGTGGCAGCTGGGCCATTGGCTTTTGTTTACAAAAGGATTTGATAACAATAAATCTAGGTGTATATATATAAATAATGTAAAATATTTTGTTGGTCTTCATATTTGATTTGTAAGGCTGGTTTTATGCAGAAATTGAAGGATTTTTGAGGTTTCAATGAGGTCTGGTCCCAGCATCTGCATAGAGAGTGAGGAAGTTTGTTCCTCAGCCTCTTGTCTTCGTATATTAAATATTTAGTGAAGATATGTTTTATTATGTTCGGTGTTCCATACGTTTGACACATTGGGGTTATTTTATTTCCATTAGATGGTTATGTGTTAATTTGGTATGTCCTATTCTTAATATGATTACGTCCTGCAAGGACTTGTAAGGTGGAGTTAATGTAGTGTGGAATTTCATCATATTGCTTACGTCAATGTTTCACATATATTATCAAACTATCAGGATTAAATTTTCATCAATAAAATATTGTAAATTATTATAGTTATTACCTAAATATATTATATTTTAAATTAAATAAAACTTATAAATTAACCTACCCTATGAATTATGTATATGTATACTGTACAATTCAATCTATGAGTATTTTATAAATTCTAATTATCTATAGGTACTATATTTATGTTATACATATAGTATTTAAAAAAGAGGGGTTGACATATGAAAAGTAAATTAATTAATAATTAATAGGGGGTTGCGATTCATAAAGGATTGAAAACCACTGGTATAACAGATAGTAAAATCTATTGTACCATTTACCTATTGGAAACAATACAGTATAGATTGAAATTATACTTTATGGATCACCATGTTTACATTAAAACAATACGCGCGCATAGTCAGGGCACCTTGATTTTTAAACTTACGAGGGGGAAAATAGGCCCGACGATTCGTTAAAATCGTCAGTCGTGTTGCGCGAATGCGGTTTATTCTTAGATGGAACAGAGTATAGGTAATAGGTAGGTTTCTAAAATTTAAATTAAATGATAAAATAATGAAGTAAGTAAGTAAGTATATTAGACTTTTTAGTATTGTACAAAACAATTTTTATTTTTGTAATTTAAGCTAGTACCTAATAAAAGAAAACTATTTAAATATTTGACTTCAACTTAATATATATATATATGAATAGAAAATTGTAATATTAAACAATTTTAGAAAATATTTCAAAGTTTTATACTTAGAAAATCCATCAATCTATTCCAAAATTTTACCACGAGTGTAAACTACCAATGTGAATACTCAAAAAAATTTCCAAGTCCTTACGATCAAAACTAATTTTGTCAATTAAAAAATTAAGTAATGAAAATCGTAATTTTACCGATTTTCCACCATTTTTTGGAAGTTTTCTTTCTCCCAAGAAAATAATTTTGAGATATTTGAAAAATGAGCAAAATAAAGTACCAACTAGATACCATTTTTTATCGAAATCATATTCAATTCGTGGTAATCGGACCATTATTTCTACCCGAAATCATGATTTAAGACATAAAAATACATTCATTCACACGAGTACATTCCTCGCTTTGCTCAGAATTTAAAACAATTAATATTTATTTTGCATCAGTTTTACTCGAAATTAATTGACTTATTAAACAAAAAAATGTATCCACAAATTACACATTGTGTTATGAACATTATTGGTTTTGTATTATTTATTATTAATATATAGGTATTATTACCTATATTATTATTATATACGATAATCAGCTATACATATTATAGTCATGTTGTAAACGTATTCTTTTTCAATTGTCTCTGTGTTATCGTCTGGTTATAAAATATTTAAAAATTACTTTTCTTAAGGCAACATGTATGTGCTTTTCTCTTTTTAAGAGAATCATAATAATTATAATGTTATATAAGGCATATCATTTTCTATTTAGTATTTCATTTACTCTAAACTAAATTAATAATATAATATTTTACAATACTCGTAGTAGAACATCTGTTATATAAATGTATGTAGAATATCAGAATTATTTATTGACTTATAAATCATTATATTTATTTTCAGTTTTACATATATCTCCTATATCAATATACAATTACTTAGCCTATGTGCCAAAAGTGACTCATGTATCATCAGATAAAACTGTTTGTGAGTATATAATTTATCTATCTATAGTTTTTAAATTGAAAAAATATAAAAATATTGCAATGCTATTTATACAAATTCTAATAATATGAAATATGTTAGGTTAGGTTTTTTATACGGCTGCGCGCAATCAGAAGAAATGGGGGGTTCAAACACTTCCCCTCACCGAAAAAATAAAATTTAAAAATATTTTTGTTTACCTTATAGTCAAAATATATATTTATAATCAAACCCCTCATTCAAAGTTCTGCTGGTTACGATCTTGGTGCTTTATATATTATATATATATTAATAATAATGATTAATTACTTATTACGTAACTTACATATAAGTTAATTTTAATATTATGGCCACGTGTATAAATGAGTAAAATTATAATAAGCTTAAGTATTTTAGTTTAAGACACGTTCACACAAATCAACCTTAATTGACCGATATAATTCAACAATAGTTGAATAAAATTTGTAGAGGGATTCTTTACTTTATTACAGCTATAATCGAATATTTTTTAGTGTATCAAGAAATATTAAGAACAGTTAAAGGCAAACTTTATGATTTTAGTGATAAGTCTGTAATCGATCAACTAAACTTAATTTGTCAGAACGCAACTAATAAAATAATTTACTACGACTATATGGAGTATTTAGTACAATTTTCAGATCTATTATATATTCATAGATTAATTCAATATCATATATTTGTTTGTCACCCTCTTTATTTCTCTCGTTCTCGGGTCTGTTACCCTGATACCATTAAGTAAAAATGTCGCTCAGAAATCTTGTTTATATTATGTAATGTAATATATTTATGCATTGAAATGTTAAATTATCATAATGTATTAAAGTCATCTTTTTTCTCTCATGATCAAATTAAGTAGCTGTATTTGATTTAAGATTCTATCTTTAATCAGGTGTAGTGAATCTACAAGTAACACGTTCTACGTTAAGCGACGAAGTCAGTGACACTGTAAGATGTTGCAATTTACTTCGAGGTCGAAAAGAATAAACTTTAAGACTTTTAAAGTTAATTAATTAAACTTTTTAATAACATAAAAAAAATCACACACCAAAATTATAAATGAAATTTGAAGATAGATACTTATTGTATCTACCTAAGACTTAAGTAACGTGCACAGACGTCTTGACATTAAAAATATAGTTTAAATCTAAATCTAAGTTAGTTTACATCTAGTATTTATATTAGTAGACCAAAGGAGTGGAAAGGATGTTTACTACTACCAAATCTCCTTATTGGACCTTCTTCGGATAGCAGTACCTACAATGTTGTTTTCGTACTTTATTCCAAAATGATGTCGCTCCTTTTATGGTCTGGTTAAACTGCGTAAACAACTTGTTATTGTAAATCTCCAAATTTTTATATTGTCTAAGAGATTGTTTTCTTTTAAACCCGGAGATATTAATTCGCCCACTAGTAGGGTGCGCTCTGTGTTGAATAACAACATCAGTTGTGTCATTATTTTAGAAACGTATAATCGTTATTTTATATTATATAAATATATATTATTAATTAATAATTATTAGTAAACCACCTGGGTTTACTACATAGTTATCACTATGAAATGTAAAGCGTTAAATAAATTGAGTCTAAACTTATAAGTAAATGGTTGCAACCCTAAAACTTGCATACAAAGAAAAACTTAAGACGACTCAGGTTGGGTATAAATGTATAATAGTATATAATATATTAGTTGGTGCGTAACTGTCGAATCAGACACTACGTCATTGTGCAAATAACATTGTCTCACGATTTATGGAAAAAAAATTATATTTAATATAATATATTATATAATACTGTAGAATATATTGTTAAAGAAAAAACTGTTTTTTTTTTTTTTAATCATCCGAAGAATCCACCTAAAGTAATGCAGTCCACCAAACTTATGAGATCAATAGTTAATATAACATTTTTATATCAATTATAGTAGAATTATTATGATTTGAGAATAAAATACAATATTTGTTTTAAGTTTTAAGAACTGAGTTAATGTGGTTCATATTTTCAGAATATATTATATTATATTACATTATAATATAATTATTGTTACTTTATTTTATACAAATCATTTTTTGTGATTAGTTTGTCCACTAAATTTGGCATTTTAACTAGAAAAATTTATTATTAGTGTTAATTTTTACTATACTGTTACAAAATACTAGTTATAAAAGAAGAACTACAGTATTGACTAGGTTCAATTTAAAATTATTTGTATATATTTACCTTTTTTCCAGACCATATAAGCGATGCTTGTATTTTATACGATTTGTTAGTTATACGACATGAAATTTTAATTGAAAATTCATTAAATACATTCAACTCAAATCGTAAGTATAGATACCTAATTGAACTTTATTATATTACTATAAATTCCAAAGACGCACCTCTACGCGTATATACGAATATACAAATATATATCAAATAGATATAAGTTTATTTAGTTTATAAGTAAACAAAGAGTAAAAAAATATTGTATGTAAAAAGTGAATTCGCTTCACTGTGGGTTTATAAGATAAGTAATTTATTACTAACTATTAAAATCAACTTTATTTTTTAGAAAACATTGATATGTATAAAACAAAAATAGCATACCATTTAACAAATATAGATGGTAAGTTATACACAAGTATATTGAATAGAAATTATTAGATTCTGAACGAAGCTACGAATGCATTGGTATTACAATGTTATTTTGTTTTTGTCTGTAAACATTTATTCGGGTAGAAATAATAGTTGATTAGAACGAATAGGGGATGCTTTCGATAGCAAATGGCATATACGTGATAATTTATTTGGCTCATTTTTCGAATTTCTCAATAGTTTTCCATTTGGGAAATTCAAAAGTTTCAATAATGGCTGCAATTGGTTTCAATTATAATTGCTAATCTGGATTCTTAACCGGTTTCAATATATTGATGCGAAATTGGTTACAATTAAAAAAAAAAGGGAAACCGGTATTAATAAAAAAAGTAACCGTTTTCGCGCTCATATTCAGAAAAAAGTTTCACAAGTATAATTGAAACCGGTTTCGCAACATTATATTGAATTCGGTTTCGCAATCATTGACAGAAACTGGTATCGCGCCCATATTTAGAAACCGGATTTGCAACAATATATTAAATCAGGTTTTCTTTTTATTTATTGAAACCGATTTTCCTTTTTTGAATTGAAACTGGTTTCGTGCCCATATTTGGAAATTGGTTTTGCAACCATAATTGAAACCGGTTTCGCAACAATATTTATATCTTCAGTCCAGTAGTCTTTGAAATATTCAATTAAAGGTTCTATAAACTTTTCGTTATATTTTTGTATCAAGTATCATAACATAATATAAATTTATAGCTGATAAATACTAATGTTAATTTTATTTTTGAAATTTTACAGATGAGAAATATAATTATTTTGGTAAAAAAATGTTTCTTATATATAGAAATTTAAGCGGTAAATATTATTTTTTTATATAGTTTAACTAGTTGATATCTATTTAGAATAATATAAATAATATAAATAATATTATTGTTAAAAATATTGAGTTGTCAAATACTTACTGCTTATACACAAAGTTTCACAGAAACTAATTTACTTATTGCTTTATATACGCCTAAAATTAAAATTTTTGATTGATGTTTTTTTTTTAAACAATTAATTTGGCAGCAGACCTCTAATATCACCTTTCTTACTTTTTAAAAAATAATGTCTCATAAAAAAATAAATTTTAGTTAGGTATTTGGTATTTAGTTAGATATTTTAGGTATTAAATTAGGTGAATATTAAATATTAAATATTAAATTAGGTGAATATAAATATACTCTATAATATTCTGTTTTAGATAGATAGAGAGTACCCAACTTGATAATGAGCTTCGATGGGATGAAATAAAAATCGACATTTTGTGTACAAAATTCGACATTATGTTAAATTATCAATATTGAAGTACATAATATGTTTTTAAATTGTTTAAATACATTATTTATATAATTTTATCAATTTAATAACATAAATAATTAATCGTATTTTATTTATTGTCATTATGAAATAAAAATATTTATTTCAATTTAATTATTCAAATCTTTTGTCAATAATAATATTGTTATAAGGCTCTGTAATTGGACAAAAATTGGCGGTGTCCATGAAATTATAATAAAACGGTTGCTCACTCTCTTTCTAGGCTCTCTAGTCTGTTCAATATGAGATCAACATTTTTTTTTATTGAAGACAACGTTTGCACTCCAATGTTGGAGCTAACGTTAGACGCATCATGTATCACCGCCTTAACCTAACCTAACCTTATGATTCATCTACAGTTTTTCTGTTAGTCTACATGCGCTAAACGGTACTTTTTTCTTGTGGAACATAAAACGTTATAATAATAATCTCGTCTATCTAACTAAACATTAGTTCATAAATTTCTTAGGTCATTACTTAGTTTGAAATCTGTTATTATTAAAATATGAGTATATTTATATTTTTAATTAAACTAAATGATTATTATTGAATTATTATTTATTAATTTTTATTTATTTACATGGCGTCGATTTTATTTTACAGTGAGTTTTCTGTGTATTAGACGCCATACCTGTTGCGTATATTAAGACTAATACACTAAACGCGAAAAAAGTAAACGTTCGCTGTGTAATTGTCATTTTTAAGCGTCGAAATGCCTTTAAAACCGTATTTTGTAATCGATATAATTAATATTTTTTATTCACATCGTATTTTCTATCACGTATGATAATAATTGCCGCCGCCTTGAAAATATGTAAATTTTATTGTCGCCGAATTGATATAAATATACCTAACCTTGCTATACATTGCTTACATTACCCGGTGGCTCAGTCGGTTAGGCTTACTCAGTGCCGTGCTAACTGTAATTTACACCCTATAGGGCAATCGTATTTGGCTATCCTATTCAATGTGAGCAGCGTCGCAGGAGAAGGGGAAAAGGGTGCCATTGACCCCTATATATCGGACCTATATTTTATATAATAGACACCTTTTTAACATTTCTCTATATATTATTTTTTTTGGAGGGAGAGGGGTAAAATTATAATTTGACATCTCAAATTATTTATATCATAGTAATACTTATAGTTACTACAAAATATACGGTGTGTCTCTTAGATAAAGGAAACCCAGTATATTAATCTTAAATTTATTGTTTACGAAAACTGTTACCGAGGTTTGTATAGTAGTATAAATTTATTTTATTTACAGAATTTTATAATCGTTTGATGGATAAGGATTATTAGCTAATTATAATATATTCATATAACATAATGTTATCACAATACAAGAAAAAGCAAAAGATTTATTATAATTCTACACAATACTATTGGCATAGGCGCAATTAGATGGTTGCTAGGTGGTGTTTAGCACACCCATATATTTTCATTATCATATTTTTTTGATGTATGAAAATATTTTTTCGGGTAAAAAAACGGTCCAAATACCTCAAATATATGGGTATGCTTTCAGTAGCAAATTTCGCCTAGTTGGTACTTTATTTAGCTTATTCTTTCAAAATTCTCAATAGTTTTTCATTGATAAATGAAAAACAACTAAAAAATTTCGGAAAATTAGCAAAATTTTGGTTTCCATTAATCTCTGGAATTTATTCCAAAAATTTGTTCTAAAAACCACACAGTACTGACATAATCGCGCTCGTCATGTCGGTTAACTACTTAAATGTATTATTAGATCCCTTAATTGTTCATTTCGAGAATTCTTACTGCGATAGATTAACGCAATATTACGGCGACATTACAAATATCAATATTATGAATATCACTGAACACTGAGCAAGTTGTTCAGAACTACTAGTAAATAGATAAGGGAAACCCAGTATATTACTATCAAATTTATTGTTTACGAAAATTTTTATATAGTAATTAGTAGTATCCTTTTTTTTTATTTACAGAACTAGATAATCATTCATCGATAAAGGATTACATAAAAAATATAAAAAATGACTTAAATCGCATTATCCAATCAGAATATTGGAAAAAATTAGAAAATTCGGCATTGCCTAATGGTAATATCAGTATAATTTTAATATTAATATTTACTGGCTAGTAATAACACTGATCGTTTAAATTAAATTATATTTTGTAACTTGATAAAAATATTTCATATATATATAATTGTTATTATTATTGTATATTTTATTGGCAAAAAGTTAAATGTAGGCATTCTATAGAATTTTGAATGGTGTTTAATATTTATATTTTTTTTGAGATTCTGAACGAAGCGAAGAATGTATTGATTATACATTGATGTTTGCTTTATTTTTGTCTTAAAGTACTATTTTGGACAGAATTTATTGTTCCATTACTACGAATATGGAGTGCATTCGGTAATTGCATCTAGTTATTTAGATCATTTTGTAAATGTCTCAAGTGTGTTTTTCTAAAAGAAGAAAAGTTACCAAAAAACTGTAATTTTTACAAACTTTATTTTGAATATTTTAATTTATGTTCTTTTTAATGTAGGGATTTACATTTTTTTCCTAAATAATTTTAAATATAATTTACAATTTTGGGTTTACGTTTTAAAAATTTAAATTTAATATGATCACAATCCTAAATTCTTTTATCCAATTTTAAAATTTTTCGTAAATTGGTATGATATTTATTATACCTGTAAGCACATTTTTAGGTTATATTTGTGCTCTGATTACGACAAGTAGAGTATGCTTCCCACAGAGAATTTTGCCTCAATTGTTTTGTGTTAAGAATGTTGGTATTTATTTTAGGTCATTTTTGAAATCCTCATTATATTTTTATTAAAATAGAAAAATCCACTAAGGACGGCAGAAAGTGACAAACATAAATTAATGGAAATATCAAATTTCATTAAAATAATAATTTAAGGAAATTTTTAATAAAATTACTAAAAGACGAGTTTGATTTTTTTCATTATAATTACTTAGTATTAGATACTAATAAAGTATTATGCTGATTTTGTATGTTATTGTTATTACTAGATACTGAGCGAAGCAAGAAATGTATTGGGTTTAAAAAGTTATTTTTTTTTCTGAAAAATGTTTTTTCTGAAGACATTTTTTTGGGTAGAAATAATGGTCCGATTACCACAAGTAGGGTATGCTTTCGGTAAGAAATTGCGTATAATTGGATGATTTCCTGACTAAGTATTGATCTTTGAATTTTTTTCCAAAAATGTTAAATATTTCCTGCAATTTTTGGTATATTGATTTGAAAATTATATCGAAGTCTCATCATATACTACTGAATCTTTTTGGAAAATATTTTGAAAATCGTGAATAACAATTTTTTTAGTTTTTAAACTAAACTACCGAAATTCGGCAAAATTACGGATTCTGTTATTTTAAATTTTTTTATTTCATAATTTGATTTCAATCACGATTTCAGTTTTGATCATAGGGAATTGAAGGAATTGAGTATCAACATAAGTGTTTTACATAAGAGAAAAAAATTGGAAACGATTGGTTGATTTTCTGACTAAATTTTGAGCTTTGAAGTTTTTTCCAAAAATGTTTAAGATTACTTGCAATTTAAGGTTTAACGGTTTGAAAATTTTATAACAGCCTACTCAAATTATATTTTATAAATATCCAAAATATTTTGAGGATCGTAAGTCAATTTTTTTTTATAAGTTTCTAAAATTTGAATATTATTAGTAGAGTTGAATATTATGATACTTTTTTTTGTGTCTGAAGACAATTTTTTGGGTAAAAATAATGGTTCGAGTACCACAAATATATGGGTATGCTTTTTGTAGAAAATAGCGTTTACTTAGTACTTTAATTAGCTCATTTTTTTAATTTCTTAAATATTTTTCCTTGGGAGAAGAAAGACTACCAAATAATGACGGAAAATTGGCAAAATTATGGTTTCCATTATTTTAATTATATTATTTTTTGTGATAAATAATTGAGTTTTAATCGTAGAGACTTTTTTTAGAGTATTCACATAGGTAATTATATATCTATACATTTTAAAATACATTCATATAATCGTATTCCAGGTATATACCTGTATATAATATTAAATATTTTATAGGTACTTATCGATAAATTGTTACAATTATTTGCTATAATTAATAATTAAAATTATTGATTTAATTACATTGCAATTCACAATTTTACAATAAATATGTTTTTACAATTTATTATTTAATTTTCCAGAAATGTATGAAAAGCTTTCAGAAATTTCTCATCAACTTACAATTCAAATTTATATAAAAGAAAATGAAGATATGGCCAAATTAAATGCTGTTTGTCAGCATTTAACATCGTGTAAGGAATATATATACTCGTATATATATTATTTCATTAAAGTTATTAATTATTGTTATTATTGATATTATCAATTATTATGTTTTAATATCATTTAAATTTAGATTCTGTAAATTTAATATAAATATAAATGTATATGCTGCTATTTAAAATTATAAATTCAAAATAGGAATGCAATATAGGTAATAAATAGATACAAACATTACTGTTCAAATCTATCAGTGTGCTCACATCTATGATAATAATAATTTGTTCATGTTTAATGAATATTTACAGTTGTAGAACCAGTTGATTGTTTTAAACAAATATTGAATAAGTTCAGTTTATTTAATAATTATATAAGTGATGAAAATATTAAATACACAGTGATGAATTATAGTAGAATGTCAGGTCCAAACTGTTCTATTAACGGTAAAGTAAAAACAGTGTTTATTAAATGTTGAAATTATTTTTTTAATAATCGTATATTATAGTCAATTTTAGTAAATTAAACTGTTTCTATAGTACTGCCTATAAATTATAATATGTAAAATTAAAAATAAACCCTTTATAATTATTTATTATAGATCAACTTTAATTTATTATTTTCGTAAATGACATTTTGTTTGTAATAATTATTAACATATAAAACATAATATTAGAATAACATATAGTATATTCGTATATTTTTTTTATAGTGAAATATGTTTTTTAAATCGTTTAATATTCGTATTTTTGTTTTGTTATAGAAAATGCAACGTTTCATGCTGATGTAGTATCTGATGGTTTGTTAAATTTAATAGATGTTTGTTTACAATTGTCTTTATATACGAGTCATTCAGAAAGTAATGTTAAAAAGTTCAAATTTTTGTGCGCCTATGTTAGACCACCAGACTAAATTTTGTTTTTAATATTGTTATACATTGGGTTTGAGGTATAGTGACAGTTCGGTTGTTATGTGTGTTGGTCGGAATTTTTGTTAAGTCTCAGTGAAAGTTATATAAAGTTGAATAGTTACTACGCTCTCTTCAATCACTTATCGGCTGTGCGAGGTCCGTGTATTCATACTTTTTTGACATTTTGTAAGGCCGTATTGGAGAATAGTTAATTGTCTAAATTTTGATTAGCGTGATCTCTGGGTTAGTCATAATAACTCAGAATCCAAAATACAGTCACTGTTCTCAAGACGTTTCTTATTCTTCCGATAACTCCAAGCCCCAAACATCGCGGATTTCTCAAGAGCCCACTATGTTTGGATGGGCAATCGTCAGTCCTCATTCCTTATCAACCCAATTTAGCACACTAGAATTTTTATCTGTTCACCAAATTAAAAAAAAAATTCTGGACGGGGAAGTTCATTACAATAGGAGGTTGTTGGTTAAGAATTGTCTGAAGGAAATAGCGCGAGAAATTTACGAAATAGGAGTACAAAAGCTAATCTCCCATCTATAAAATTACATTGAACTTGATTGAGAGAATATATTTATTAAGTTGAAAAATAATTTGTTATTTTAGTAACATATCCTGTATATTACATTCTAATATATGAATTTTTCGATTTTATATAAATGTTTTAAACCATTACTTTCTGGATGACTTAGATTTCAAGATCTTTTTGTGATATTCGAAAATATACAATTAAATAATATTACTTCTATGGAACTGAAAATGTTAGCGTTTTTGTATGAAATGCGTTATTATATAAATTATCTAAATAAGCTTGTGAATGTTAACAGTTGGGATTTAGTTAATATATAGAATTGGTAAAATCAGTTATATAATTTCGCCATAATCATAAACAATTTTTATAGATTGTCATAAATGTAAAATTATCTTAAGTATAGATAAACATGGTATATTGCTATATTAATTACAATTTATATTGGTCTTTTATTTGATAGATTTATGTATAGGTACTATCTGCAATGTCGTATATAGGGATTTTTTTTGGGGGGTGTCTAAATAATAATCATTCCTCTGAAAATATAATTATAGTTTGATCATAGAATCATTTTAATTTTCACGCATTCACATTCATATTATTATTATTATTATTATTTTTTATTATTTTTCTGAAATATTTCCACGCGTGTATATTACTAATGTTAATATTTAAAAATTTTTTAAGTCTCTACAATCAAAACTTAATTAGTTATCACGAAATTAAAATAAATTAAGTAACGAAAACAGTAATTTTGCCGATTTTCAGCTTTTTTGGTAGATTTTCTTCTCACAATGAAATACTTTTGAGAAATTTAAAAAATGAGCTAAATAAAGTACCAAATAGATAAAATTATCCTAATTGTGGTAATCGGACTATTATTTTTACCAAAAAAAAAAAAAAAATGTTTTCATACATAAAAAAACTTTTTTGTAAGTCCAATATATTCCACCCAGAATCTAAAATAATTACGAAAATGTACACTATTATATATAATAATATTAAAGTATAAATTAAATATCATAAAACCAATAACTTGTAGCTGTCCTGATACTATCACTACATAAGTATCAAAAGCACATTTTGATTAAAAGTAATGTATAAAATACGAATTCATATCAATTTCATCCAAATTCTGCTTGTAAAAATAAATAAAAACGTTAATAATAGTATTATGATATAAAATTTATAAATATTAAATTCTGGCTTGCCTAATTAAGATTTGAATTTATATTTGAATGTATTATATTTTTTTTATTGTAATTTGTAAATTGATGTTGTATCTTATAAATTAAAAGAAATAATTTAATTAAATACGGATATGTAATTTGTATATAATATACAATAATATATATATATATATATATTATTAACTGTATTGTTATTGTTAGTTTTTATAAAATATCTAGTTATCATGCTGTATAACTACCTAGTTAAATTGTTTATATTTACAAGAATTCTATTGTTTAACTGAAATTGCTTGTTATTTTATAAAATACATAATTATTATTTATATTTTCATAATTCCATACATTAACGCTAACATATATACTAATAAAGTTTCGGATTCGGTATTAGTTTAATTTTGTTATTGTAACTGGAAGTGATTCTTTGTAATCGTATCATATGTCACGTAAAATCATTATTTATTTTGACCTGGTATTTTTAATACTAAATCAATATTTCCTTTAGAAATATTTTCGTAATTGTATGAAAATTGAATTAATAAATAGAATATAGTTAATATCCTTTTATTTATTTGAAATCAATAACAACATTTATTTCAATATTCCAGAGTTATTGAAAATAAATACAACTGAATTGATGGTTAAGGAATTCCAAAATATATTATGTTTATATTCTGATTTCTTATCGATAATTTCTGAAGACTACAGTGAGTATATACTATTCATTTATTTAATAATTGAATAAATTTATTTCACAGTAATTATAATCATAATTCATAACGTTGAATATGATGATTATTTACTTGCCACTCGGTATATAATAATGTAAAATAGTCATATCATTACATTTTATACAACTGATTTTTTAAAAAAAATATACGTTTTATTACTTCATGCATAATGTACGAATACGTTATTTTTTACTTAAATAATTTATAAACTGAAATAAGGAAATAATTATTACTGATTGGTGTATGTGTAGTCGTTAGAAAATAGCATTAGAGCATTAGTATTTAGCATTAAAAAATACGATTCTGAGTGAATCTCAATATATTAATATATATCATATTGATAATCCATTTCAAGATTTTACCATGAGTGTAAATGTCACATGTATATAATAAAAATAAATTTCAAATTCCTACGATCAAAATTCAAGAGTTATCATTTCGTAATAAAAATTTTCAGCCACGATTTTTATAATATTTTGTAAATAGATTAAATAGTATATGATTAGGTTTCTATGAACATTTCAAACCGTTAAATCAAATATTGCAGGTAATATTAATCATTTTTAGAAAAAACCAAAGCTCTATATTTCGTTTAAAAATCAACCAATCGGTTCCAAAATTTTACTAAACGTAAATATTTTCAACTCTTTAGAATCAAAACTCAATTAGTTATCATGAAATAAAAAATAAAAAATTACATAAATCGTAATTTTGCAGATTTTTTGGTAGTTTTTCCTTTCCTAGGGTAAAATTTTTAAGATATTCGATAAATGAGTTTTATAAAGTACCAATATGATACCATTCGCTACCGAAAGCATATCCTACTTGTGGTAATCGGAAAATTACTTCTACCAGAAAAAAATATTTTCATAAATAAAAAAATAAAAAAATTCTTTGTAGAAACAAAACCTTCCTCGCTTCGCTTAGTATCTAATATGTTTTGTTATTACGTGCACAATGTATAATTGCGTTATTTCTTACTTAAATAATTTATAAACTGAAATAAAAAAATAAATATTATTGATTGATGCATGTGTATTCTTTATCCCATAAAAACGGCCGCAGCCTGTTTCCTAAAAAACCACTCGTATTTAATGCGATTGACGATTGTCATTTATATTTTTTTTTTACAGCTGTTTCAAATGAATCTTTCGAAAATTTGTTTTATATGAATACAATTTTCAAAGAATTTATGGAAATAATTATCTTAACGAATATGTTTAGGCCATATGTATATCTAATTAATGGTAATTTGTATTATTTTTACGATTAAATTATTTCTATAATATTATGAATATTTATAATAATAATAATTGAAGTATTTTAAGCATTTAAATATTTAATCAATATTTCAGATAATGTTGTAAAACAATTTATTGAAAGATTTATGCTGTCTAACATAATATTAAGAACTCATTTTGAAAATTGTATTTCAGGTAACGTGTATTTAATTTAAATATTTATAGTTCTATGCAGGGGCGGAATTATAAAAATATTTAGTGGGGGGGGGGGGTAAGTACATTGTAAAAAATTGCCCACTTCTAAACCAAACTGAGAGGAGAGAAAACAATTATTTTTTTTAACATTTGATTCAACTTTACTTATAACTTTAATAGTGGTTAATGTGAATTCACAGTCAAATAAATATCTAACTAAATATCTAGAAAATTATAAAAAAATTTAATGTGTAATATATATATATATATATATATATATATACACGGTTATTATTATTATGGTTTCTTGTTTATTTACAACAATGTAATTTTATTAATTATAAGTTATATATGATCTAAACAAAAAAATTTAGTACTAATTAGATGTAAATTCGTTGCTCTTTAGTAGAAGACCATTAATTTAAAATACAATCAATATCAATATTGTCAACGATATCTTTTCCACAACTTAAAACCATTAGTGAATTTAAATGGTCTGAATTCATAGTAGAACGTAAACTATGCTTAATTAACTTTAGCTTACTAAATGTACGTTGATTTGATTTGTTTTCTATATCCATTAGTGTCTGACAATGTGTACATTGATGACATAATCAGTGGCGTCATTTGGGGGGGCCACTCATACATTTGCCGTAGTCTAACCAAATCCGAAGTTGGCAGATTTCAAAAATAACAACTCTTAAATACAACCCCTTAATTAATTACCGCTTACAATAAAATAAAATACCCACCAAAAAAAAAAAAAAATGATCCCTCCCACTCCTGTTCTTAAAAACAATCGGAAAATTACGAGTCTGCTCTAGTCTAGTAAAAACTGAAATGACGCCACTGGACATAATATTTCTCATTCTGCTACAACAGCATAAAAGTCCATCAAAAGACCACATTGAATCAATGGAGGAAAAAGGGAATATGCTGAGGTTTTATTTTTAATTGTTGCTTTTTCAATTTCTAATAAATTATATATTGGTTGTAGTGTTCGAATAAATTCTTTCAGATTTTTATTGGATAAATTTATAAGTGTATCTAACACTCGATTAAATTGTTGCCGATAGTATGTCAGTAACCCAATAGTAGCATAGTTATCAGCATTATCATTTATTCTTTTAGGAGTTTTTTTAATTCGATGATAAGTTTAAAATCTGATTCTGGATTTATTACCGATGGGCAATAATCAACAGACAATAATTATTAATGTCAATAATAAATAATAATACTAAATTAGTAGGTAATTAATAATAATGCAAATTTTTATTATATATTGCTATTATATAGATTATATTGCCGATAGTTAATATATAATATACAAATGCCGACAACAAACGGATAATATAAATTTTGCCAACTGTTTAATATTAATACAGTAATTAGAGGGGATGCACCAACCCCTAAACCCCCTATAACCCCTGGTTCTATGTTCTATCTTATTTAAGTCGTATTAAAATTCAATGTAAATACGAGCTACGAGGTGTAATAAAAAATACCTGAATTTTACTAATAACTTTTTTTATTAATGAATACTTCATAGCACCGATAATCCTATATTTGATAAAATATCTTTTAATGAATGATAAATATGGAATGTAAAAGAACAATGCGTGTGCATAACATTTTGTTTTTAACTAAAAAAAAGTTTAGTATAATATTTGACTTTTATAGCAAGCAAGTAAGCTTTGTATATCGATAACGTGTTTTTAGTGGTTTAAGAAATTTAAGGAAGAAATTATATTCGTTAAAGACAATGGACATTCTTAGAGGTAGATTTTCTTCCTATAAAATAAAAAAATCGCGGTTTGTGTTACTATGTATTACATTGCATTCATATACTATATATACTATGTACTTTATATACTCTATATACCTAATTAAATTGTTAATTTCAGTTATTTGGTTTGAAAATTGTATATCTACAAATAATAATAATGTTATTATATTAACTAGTAACTAATAATAATTGTTGTATCTTCTTTTATGATGTTGCTGTTGCTCTTGTTTTTTTCACGAGGTGAAGTGTGGACAGCCATAACATGAATATTATATTTTTATATTCTTTATGGATGATGTTCATATCATGAATTTAATGATTTCACCAAGTGGATATATATATTATGTATTATTATATCATTTATTGTATGTGATCGTATATAAACAAGAAATTTTAAATAATATTTAATTAGTAAAATAATTTACTTATTTTTACTTTTAACTAACTTTATTGTTTATTTTAAACAAGTATATTTTCGAATATAATACTTGTAGTATATTTATATTAAATTACGAATTTAATACACATTTTACAGAATTTGTATTGATGGATAACATGAACCGCATTGATAGTAATATTATTACATATTTATAACATTCAATATATACGTCTTTAATATCTGTGTCCCATCAGTCGACCGATATATAATATTACTCGTATTATATAAGGATAAGAATTACTATACTGTATTATATTATAATGAAGAAAGAAATTGTACTTACCAGTGCAAAAATAACAGTAACTTTTGAAAATAATTCAACATATTTGTTGGTCGTTTATTGGATATTGTTGTACTATTACGGAAATTTGTTGGATATTGTATTCTTATGTGGCGACATTTT
This sequence comes from Eriosoma lanigerum, assembly GCA_013282895.1. NCBI lineage: Eukaryota > Metazoa > Arthropoda > Insecta > Hemiptera > Aphididae > Eriosoma > Eriosoma lanigerum. Next base: position 49,237,062 of record CM023359.1, read on the forward strand.
TTAATATTGAACTATCAATTTCCTGTTAGCAGTGTAACTATTTGAAAAAATTACAAGTTACAATAAAACGAAAATTTTTTCTAATATGTCTTACAAATTCATGCAGGATCATGCTAAGAGAGGGAGGAGGCAAAAGAGGCATGTGTCTTAGAGCGCTAAAATCAATGATTTAGATATATTTGATATAATATAATAAGATATATTTGTATTATATTATATTTGTTTATATTACCCATATTCAGAGGCGCAGGAATTATTTTCCATGTAATTTTTTTATCTCGATCTAAAGATATCCATCTGAAAAACTTTTTGCAATTTAAAGCGTAAGTTTAGTTTTTATTTGTAAATTAAAATGGCGGTAAGTGAGTCCATTTTCAAGATAGGAAAACATTTAAATATTGAAGTGACAAGGGTTAAAAATAGTTCGAATTAAATGAAAAAATAGATGTTGCCATTTAAAGAAATGTAAGTTTTATTGCGTATGTGTTTATTTGATTTATTGTTTTTATTGAAAGTGACGTTAATAAAAAATAAACATTACATATTAAATCTAAAATAGTAAAATTTGTTTCTGCTTGAAACGTTTGTCTTCCATTCATTTAAACTTCGTTTTTTTTTATTTCGTCATCTTGAAGTAATCGTTTTTTAATTCTTAACTTATCTAACTCATATTCTTCACTCTTTATGATTTTTGCTAAATCTACATACACGATACACCGTAAAAACCTTGTCATTTCGATTGATATTATAAAATTAATTAAAGATTGATAAAGTTTTACTATTTTTCCTAAGTCAAAATTTACTTTTTATGCTTTTTAGATGTGCTGTTAAAACGATCTATAGATAAATTAAGATTGATTATAAAACATAAAATACATTCATAAAAATTGTTTCAAATCGATTAAGTTGACGACTTAAACCTGAAACTTCACATAGTGTTGTCGTTTTTTCAGAATCATCTTCTTCTAATATTCTTAAACTATTTTTTACACTATACCAGTTTTTATATAAACTAGCACACATTTCATGCCGAGCAGACCACAGAGTTCCATCTACATTCTTAAGAACTTTTTTACCTAGTATTAGATTTGACTTTAATGTATACCTATTTTGCTTTTATGTTACTTTTAACTTTGACGTTTCATGTTATTGTCTATTGTAGGTATTATATTATTACTTTTAATTTTTGTATAAGTACAGGAAATTATTAAATTTATTTTTTTTAAATTGTATAATGTTTATTAATGTTTATATATATAAAAGGTGAATAATCAAAATCTGCCATTGTTAGTACGTGCTATAAGTGTTTACTGGGAAATACAGCAATGCTGCATTCAATACTGTACAGTTTCTTTTTTTCTTGTAGATTTATTTATGCGAGGTAGTTTTATAGAAAAAATCGAAGTTAATTTTCGATTTGCATAATGAAACGATGGCGGCAAAGGGCCGAACAATGAGTGCCAAATATTCGTAGTTAATTACAGTTAATGCACCTAATATTTTACTTAAAAGTGCTATTGTGTAATTTTTATATTTTTGAATATTTATAATCTGAGATTCATAATCGGAACTTTGACAATTTTTTTGGGGGAGGGAGGATCAATACTTAAATCTTAATCTAACAAACTGTTACATGTTAATATATATATATCTTATATAGGTAGGTGCATTACATTATGTTGAACTAATTAACTTAAAAAATTCTACTTTTCTTTTCATATTATTTTAATATAAAAATTATATTTCTTGTAAAAATGGATTGTATAATTTTTTTCATAGTCCTCGTTATAGGTTTTTAACTTTAGTCTCATCTTCTCTAAATTTTTTTTTATATATCCATTCTATTCTTTTAGAGTAGTTTTTTTATTCGATCCGGCTCGTGTTTAATGTTTGTTTTGGTGTTCTTTAGTTATTATGTGTATGGTTTTTAATATAAAATTATAAAAAATAATTTATATTACTAACTAATAAGTAATGATTTAACTGGATTGATTAGTAATTAGGTACTGTTAAAAATAAATTAACATATTTTATATTTACAATTTAATTACTTTTTAGATATTGCAACGTTATCAGCAGCTATCAAAAGTATTATATTTTTAATAAATTATTTATTTTATAGAAATAAATAATTATATATTTTAGTTTTATGCATTAATTTATTAGTATTATCACAAAGTTACTAGTTTGTTAATCTAAAAATTAATAAATTTTATCTTTTGTAGGCAAAATAATAAATGATGAGCATCGTAGTATGTACAAAATATAAACTTGATACCATAATACCTTATAACACATTATTACAGTTAAATGTTAAATGATACTAACTATTCTGTATATTAAAATATTAAATGCTTGATTCGTGTGGTAACTTGTATATTATTATGATATTAAATTATGATGTCACAAAAAGTTTTATATATAAGAGTGAAAAATATGTACTGTGTTATTTATGCTTCTTATAAGAAAGATAATTCAAGAAAGTACATTTGTTTTTAAAAAATTGGCATATAATTAATAGTTCATCAGGAATGAAAGTGTCAATTTTAAATGAAGGTTTTTAAAAGAGTGAGAAAATGTACCTATGGGGTTAAATATAACAAATGTATTGCAGATGGTATAATATAGAAGTATAATTTTATAGTAAAATTTTAGATTTTTGACCATATAAAAATTTAACAGAACAAAAAATTGAACGTAGAAACCATTTACTAAGAAACTTCTTGAATATAATACAAAACCTAACATCACAAAGATAGTCTGGAAAACTTGAGCACTACATTCTTATATACATTTATATAATTAGTGTGCTATTGCTATATTGCTTTTAATTTTTCAGTATTGGACTATTTACTTTTTGAAACTTACAATTTCAGTATGTATTAATCATTTGAATGATTTTCATATTACTATAGTCACTATATATTATACTTAATAATTATAGCTAGGCTGTTGATAACATTGAATATTTGTTTAATACAATCAGAATACTGACTAACAATGATATAACTTCGATTTAGAAAGTTTTGATAGCAAATCCGTAAACTAAGTTTGCATATATTTGCATATAAATATTATATTAATAATTAGTAGCATATTTACAGGTATATTAAAGTATATTATAAATGTTTCATTTTATTTTCATGAATATTTATGGACACTTATAAACTATTTAAAATAATTATTTTTAATTGTATCTATATTTACAAGTATGTGTTATAGAAAATTATATAAAATACGTAAAATAACTTTTGGGTATTTATAATAACACTCCATTTTTATGATAAATTAAATAACATTTTAAATGGCAAAATAGATTTCCTTAACCTATTTTCAGAAACTATGTAAACTAGAGATGGATCTGTCTTTTTAAATATATAAAATTGACCGTCAATGATGTGTTCATTAATAATTGTGATTTAATGTAATTGTATTTTTTAAAAATACTAATTTTAATAAATCACTTATGCAAAATTGTACTTATATCTAATGTCTCAAGTTATTGTTTATAGACTGTTATTTTTTTACATTATATCTCCTTGAGTTTTATTGATGTAATAAATGTTTTAAAGTACCTTTCACCTATATTTTTGTTATAATACATTTTAAATTAATGTTTTATTATTATGGGCATTAAGCCATAATTAACGTATTCGAGGTCTACTAATAATATAATCATTAATCAGTGGCCGTATTTGTTCACTGTATATTATAATATAGGTAATAAATTGTATTACTAATTTACTATTATAAAATTGAACTAGACATTTGATAGAATATAATTATAATAGTTATTCTTTTATTAATAGGATGTTAATAGTATTAATGTACCATTAGTTAAAATTATATTAATATGGATTAAGTTTTGTGGTACTTTATAAGTTCAGATATTATATCTGTTAATTCTATTATAAATTAAAACGTGATTTCCGTTTGAATATATTTAATAAAGTATTGAAATTATATTCATTGTCTATTAGGAATAAACGTTTAGTATATAACTGGTATAAAAATTACCAAAATGTTTTAAGTATGTTTATTGTTCTAAACAGAACAAAAATTAAAAAAAGTTCTAAAAGTTTCATCATTTCCAAATACTTAGCAATAACTAATAAGTTATTCTTTATTACAGACTATATTAGCAGTTTGACATCAGAAGGTAAAAGTTCTGATTTTTTTTAAATATAATTAGAATAATAAATATAAACAATACATTTCTAACAAATATTTCTATGTATCTACATAATATGTTATAGTTTCTGAGTGAGGAGAGGAATGTATGAAGATATGCGCTATTTTTTATATCTAATGACACTTTTGTGTGTAGAAATAATAGCGCCCGATTACTATTATTAAAGCATGTTTTCGGTTGAAAATGGCATCTAGTTTGTAGTTTATTTAAATCATTATTATTATTTCGCAAAAGTTTTTTTCCAAAATATCCAAATTCTAAAATTCCAAAATTTTGTATTGTATTTTGACGAACTTAATTTTAAATATTTCATAAAAAGGAATTTAGAACGCATGGACTTGGAATTTGTGTATTAATATACATAGATATTTTACATAATATAAGAAAACTTTAGTAATTTAAAATTCATTTTATGTCTAAATATACAATTTTTACATACCTAAATGCATACACGTGCGCAGAGTATAAGGTCGAAAGCAGCAAAAATTTATGCTATCAGGCCTTTCTTCTTTTTTAACGGCTATAGGCTACAGATAATTTGTATTATTAATACAATTTTACAATTTTAATTTACAATTTTTCCATAAGTGTAATTTTTTCCAAATAATGTTTAATATAATTGGGTTTATGGTTTGAAAATTTAATATAAGTGTAATAATAAATTACGTTACTCAGTTTAAAAAAAAAAATCATGTCTTTTTTATACACCGAATGCCCTAAAAACTTAGAAATATATATTTTTTAGATGTAATGGAAAGGGATGAAGGTTTGTGTTTTTAATTATGTATTATTAATACATATAAATTATACCTTTTTTAAAATATTTAAAATATAAATATAAATTTGTCACATGAGTCGATTATTTAAATATAATTGACAATTATATTACAGAAGGTAAATTAATTTAAATTAATAGTAATTTGAATGTTATCTCCAGTAGGTATATATTTGAAAATAATACACTATACCTTATAGAATATAGAATAAAAATAATATGAATTGTTTATATTTGACTTTTTCATATGAATATTTTCTATTAAAATCTATATAACGAATTTATTTATTTTGATAATCATACACAAATATTTATATTTAAGTCGCTTATATACACATTCGATTTTAATTTTTTTTAAATCGTAGTATGATAAAATATATATAAAGAGGCCTAAAATTGTTTGTAGCATACAAAAGTGAGAGTGATTACCTACGAATTAATTAAAAGTATTTAAAATTATATACATTTATAAAGGGAGATTATTTAGGTAGGTAGTCTTATTTTAATTAATTTTTCTGAATACACATTTTGCACATTGATGCACAAGGATTTTTTTTTGGTTTGATATGGTGTAACCATTGATTTAACATACATATATCAATCATATATATATATTTATCTATGGTTAAACTTAATGGTCATCATTATTCAAAATAGTTATTTCGATTATTGGATAACGATATATACCACATACCTTCGATAGACGAGCCTATCACATCGGTATTGATTAACGGGAAAATTTGATCCATATTGTTCTTATCGAATCTAAAATATATATCAATATCATTTTGCATCGCTAATTCAATTATTATATTGCTTCTAAGTGCACATTAAGTAATTAAATTTAATCTTACAAGTATTTCATTCTTATATTTATTTAGATTGTCGACCTATAGAATGGAAATCATTCAATTTTCTAAATTTTGACCTAAAAGAACCTCCAACGGAAGCACAAACAGATCAACAAAAAGCAAACTCATTTACATTTCACGAAAAAATACGTAGACTTAAGTTAAGCCTATTGAGTTCGATAAAAACAATGAAAAAATTAAAAAGTTTAAAAACCTCAAATAAAAGTACGTATATTAATATTATGCAAAATATATGTTTTAATAAATAATATAAAAAATAGTAATATAATATTCGTTATGAATATTATGAATGTACACATGAACATAGAGGTAATTTAAATTTTATATTTGTGGGGGGTTCCCCATGATACATTTATATATCCTGAATATTTGAGTGGGCTACGTGAGATATTTTTTATTTCTAAGCTAATTCCCTATAACCCCCCCCCCACCCCTCAATCACCCCCTTTTTTAATCCTAAGCATATATACATAGATAATACACAAAGTTAGTATAAATTATAATATGATAGTTTTATAAAATAGTGACTAGACTTGAGATTTCATGAATAATACAAAACAAATACAAACTGATCCACGCACTACAAATATTATTTATAAATTATTATTGTTCAATTTATATTTAATATTCTAATACGTTAGTATACTACCCGCAGGATTTGTTATATTTACTTAAATAAAGTAAATTTATTAAAATCTAAAATTCTTTTTAAAAACACAAACTATGTAATGTGTTTTTCTATTACACCTACACTCAGAGATGTGCCTATTAATTTCTATGAGAGTATACTAAGTTAATGAATGCTATAAATGCTATATTATACAAATACAATTATGGAGGGAATATGATACACTTATATCAAATTTCCGTAAATGACAAATTTTAAATGATAATCGTAATAATATATAGGTACGAAATACCAAACACTATGAATTACTATATAAAAATATAACAATGTAGAATTCCAAGTGTAATTGCAAACAATTCTAACAAATCTATAAATATTTCTGTTCATTATACGATTTGCTTGAAACTTTAAGAGTTTATGTGTATACCCATGATTTTTTAATAAATGCTTAAGAATATAAGATGTATATGGAGTATAGCCTATGGGAATACTACTGCTTAAACTTATCAAATAATACTGTATCCTTGACTTTTAAATAATTAATTATTACTTTTATTCATGAGTCATACGATTAACTAAGTTAATAAATAATCATATAGTTTAAAATTTGTTAAGTGAAATGTAAATACTACTAGGTAATTTTTTAAAAATATAATCAAAATAGTTTGATTGTTAATTAAAATATTTTTTATAATATTATAAAAATATACTATAAAAAGTTACTTATTCTCGTATTATATTATGATATATCGTATTAATAAAAATCATACATTTATGTTTGTTATAGTTTTCGTACTGGGACCAGAAAATTCAACACCAAATAATTTGACTAACGTTTTGCCTAAATTTAGTTCGATAAAATAATATCCTAAATATTTGTCTTCGTCAGTTTATAATAGTAGTTGTAATTATAAATACATTATTATATGAATACACAATCCATTAGCGACGCATATCATTGCTGTATGGAAAATTTTTTATACCCAAATTACAATGGGGTTGATATGGGTAGAATAAAATAATAATTTAAAATTTGATTAAGTAATATAACGTAACGCCCAGCGTTGTCATATAGCAATAGGATATATAATTAAAATTATTAATAATAAAAAAAAAAAATATAAATTTATATAATTTAAAATATGTTAAATAGTATTAAAATAAACAAATCAGAAAAAAAAGAATTATAATTTGGACGCTAATGGGTTAAGTTTAGTTAGTAAAATAAAACCTATATCAATTAAATAATTATTAAAATATTATTTATTATTTTAAATATTTAAATAATTAAATTATCTATATTAATACAATTATAACTAATAGTCTATAATAAATTATATTGATTTATAATTTCATCATGGGATTTCAATATCAACACATTATTTTAATATACCTTTCCTGTTATGTAACAAATTATAATTTATAAATCTCCATTATAGAAATATATTTGTTGGAATACTTTACGTGTATTAGATATTATAATTGGTATTCAACTTTTACTTTTAATAATTAAAATAAAGAATAAATATTTGGATTTGAAAAAAAAAATTTTTAATGTTAAGAACAATGTTCATGTCATATGTTGAAGGTCTAGTTCACATGCTAACGTTCCATACATTGAAAGTAGAATTTTTGTACTTTTTAAAATTTTTTTCCAATAATCATAGGAATAGAGCGAAAATTAAAGGTTATATATTTTAATTTAAAAAAAATTTAAGTTTAAGTTATTTAAAGTCAGTATAGGTCAAATCGTAATATTTCAATGATAAATCATTATATTATAAGGCAGATTAATAATTTTTCTAAGTCATATGGTTATTTCAAGGGCGAATAATTATATTTCATTGTGAAATTAATTATTCAAGGACAAATCGTAATAATTCAAGGTTGAATTAAAATGGTTAAGGTCAAATTAATGTTTCAATATCAAATTACATTATGCTATGGTAAAATTATAATATTTCTAGGTCAAATTAATTATTGAAGGATAAATTATAATTTTTTAATATTGAATTTAAATAGTTCAAGGCCAAAATAATGTTTCAATGTTAAATAATAATAATATTTAAATAAATTTTTAAGAACAATGTTACAGCGCCAATCGCGAAACATTTAAAAGCTTTTTCAGAGTCAACTAATTATATAAGACGAGTTTACTAGTTGATACGGTTCAATATATACTCAAACGCACACCCACACGAGCAAAGCACGTAGACATAATAACGGATGTGATTAGACGTCCAATCACAACTGAGCATTTCATTGTTAAATTAATTATTAAAGGACAAATAGTAATATTTTAAAGTCGAATTTAAATATTTCAAGGTAGAATTAAAATTTTTTAAAGTGAAATTTAAATATTTTATGGTCAAATAATGATAATTCAAGGTCGAAAAATAATATTTCAATTAATATATTTCAAATAATCATAATAATGATATAATTTATATGTACTTTATTAATTTAAACTGGTGCATTATAATTATAATCCAGTACAGTGAAAATGTTCAAAGAAATAGGTACATAAAAAATTTAATTTTTTTAAATAAAAGACATTATTTTTGTTACACATATGTGGTTGAAGTTCATAACTATAAATTATTATCTTGCCTTATGTTATTAAAACATAATCAAATACAAACATACTGATATTAATTAATATAGAATTGTGTTTTTCATATTATACAAAATAAAAGTAATTTTGATTTTCGATTATTAAAAATCTGCAGTTTCAATAAAATAAGTTAAAATCAATTTCGTTTTAAAATTTCTTTCATTCGTTTACAATTATATTCTTTATTTCTTTTTAAGTTTTATTTTTATTAAAAAGTAAAATGCTGATTCAAGAGTTCATAAATTTATTAATTATTCCCGTGGTTTATTCAGGTAATTTTAGGGAAATTTTTTTAATAATATTTGAAATAGTATATATAATTAATTATTAATATAAATTTTGTGATAAAATTTTAAATAATTTGAATTTGTAAGGAATGATAAACTAATGTTTCGAAATAAGTAGGTAGTTATAATATTGAAAATGCACTGTGTTTTAAAATAGTTTTTAAATTTTATTTGTAAATGTTCTTATTTTAAGTTAAATTAGTTAATATACTTAAAATGGTGAAATTGTTCTTATTTCAAAAATATACTTTTTAAATTATTTTTGTTTAAAACTGAAAAAAATTATCTGTTAGTTTATTAAATAATTAACCAAAATTAATTTTAAGTATCGAAATGTTTATATGAAATTATTTTCCAAACTTTCCAGCTATTACATGTTATTATTTATAGATAAATCAATTTTCAAACGTCTATTATAATTACCAATTATCTCCTTCTTCTTCACCTTACCATCCAACCATATGGTATCAACTACTCTAGTCCAACACCTCCATATATTTCAATCGCCTACATCTTATTCATTCACACTGTAGCTGTCTTCATGTCACTCTCAATTCCATCTATCCACCTCTTCATTGGTCTTCCTTTCTCCCTCTTATAAGGTCGTAGTTTTAATTTGTTTTTCAATATGAATTATGTACGCCATTAATTAGTTTAAAATATTAGAACTGTATGTTTTATTTAATATTATTTTAAACGTAGTTGGTTACGTTTTCAATACGTATAATTCCCATGGTCCAAATAACATCTTTGCTGTCCAAACTTCTACATTTATTACCATAAGATCTCATGCTGCCTTTATCATATTCTATCTCATTTACCTAATTTAATAATTATCTACTAGATAATTTTAGTCTTAACATTAATTTCCATACAAAACCATACAAAACAGCTATAACATGTTTACAACTTTTATAATCGTCAGTTGCAATCTGCACATTGCATGTGAACAAATAAACAATATTAATTAGATATTGAGTTTAGTTTGAGCTTGTACATTTTCCTATGTGCAATACGAAATCATGAATGACATGTAAAAGTAATTAAATTTATAATTCAAATGAATATAAATAAAATAATAGTTTTGTATTTTTTGACTGAAACGATTATATTAAAATTAATATATTAATTATGCAAGTTCGCTGACCGTGCACAGTGGCGGATCTAAAATAGTCAGGGAGGGGGGTTAATTATTCAGAAATTAATATAATAGAATATAAAAAATATACATTTTAATACAAAATTAAATATTTAATACATAATAATAATTAATTATTAATATATTTAAACAATTTATATAGTAACTTCTTGTCTCCTACTTATTCAATGTAGAAGTATTTTATCAGTATACATTCGTAGTAACATTTTGAAACCTATTATTATTATAATTAATTATATATATATATATAAATATATTACTGATATTCGTTCAAAATTGTATTTTTGAATGCAATATCATTGCATTTAAGTCTTAATAATAATAAACCACTTATTTCTCCGAGGATCTCTGGGATAACTTCCCGCTTGTTAACGTTGAACTGGACTATAAAAGTAGTTATACATATTTATAAAGGAACAATATTTAAAGTAAAAGTGTTTTTTTATTTTATGTACTTACATTATACACATATAATTCTCATTATTAGGTACTCGATGAAAAATAATAAATATGTAAAAATACAAGTTAAAATTAATTAATTCCGTATAAAGCTGAGGTTATATTAAATGCTAAGCTATGTATATTTTATATGATTTGTATATTATGCTTATGATTGTCTTTGGTTACAAAAAATGTTACGTCATTTTTCGTCATGTACCTATTATAAGCATGATCAGGGTGTGCTTAGGAACCACCTGCTATTATAAGTTTAGGGCACTAAAATTTTAAAATCTATGAAATTAAAATACACGAAAAGAAAAAAAATTATTTTATGCTTTATTTCCCATCAATTAAAAACGTAATTTTAAAAATATAATCTTATAATGGGAAAAAAATTGTATTTTCAATATATATAATGTTATATAGAATACATTGTTAATGCAGCAATAATTAAATATAATATATATAAGAAGTTATAGAAGTTATATCTCACCTATTTTACCTTAGTAATGTACTGACTAATAATCAACACAATGGTGCGATTTAAATAATATAATGACTTAAAATAAAAAATAAAGACATAAAATATAAAAAAAAATATTTCAATTTAAACTACTTGTATCATTACGAATAACTTGGATAACATAAAAGGTCCAAAATTATACGAGAGACCCAAAATTTTTAAAGCACTACCTGAAATTCAAATCTGTGTACGCCTATGCATGAATGCATGAATATATCTATCTATCTATATTCTCTGATGTATGCAATCTATTAATGTCACATTTTATATTAAAATAAGTTTTTTTTTTCGAGTACTAAAGTTAAATTGTTTTTTTTTATATTAATTAATAATAGTATATAAAAAAATATATTATCCATCTTATAATATTATTATGAATTTCCAATTTAATATAATAAATATAAAGTATTGTAATTACACGTAGTATAATAGGGTAGTGTAACAGAGAGTAAAACAGATTATTAACCTGTCGTCATCGACCACACGTGTTTCATACTTTGTCATCGTTTTTTTAACTTTTAATATACGTTTAGTTGTTACTGCACTTATGCACACAAGCAAATAAAATAAAATTTGTTTTTTTAAAATCGAATCGAATTGCTCGTGTGCAGCAGGCCGATGACGCAAATGTTTCTTAAAGTTGTAAACATGTTTATTTATTTACGGGCTTATAGCCCAATTTGAACAGGGTACATTTAAAAGCTGTACAATTATACAAGTAAAACAAATAATTAGATGTTAAAGAAAGGAAAAAAAAAATATAATAATAATAATAATATGTATAAAGATAAATAGGAAAGCTAACGTTAACAATACATTTATTTATATAATTAAGCATATGAAAAAAGAACATCCTCATGAGCCAACTTCATCATACGGTTTATGGGCTCGTTTAACATGTAGTTAGTGGCAGAATGAGGTAGAAGGAATTTGGTCTTAAGACGTGTACAGCGTGAAGGAACTTTAAAATTAATGAGAGAGAGAAGAGTTGGGGAATCGATTGATCCTGAGGTTAAGTTGTGAAGAAAGGAAAGGTTTTGGGAACGGCGTCGATCTATAAGGGATTGGAGGTTGAGTTTTTGAAGGATTGGATTGTAATTAGGGGGTGGATAAGGAATTTTTAAGTTATACGCTGCAAAGCGTAGGAATTTACACTGTACACTTTACACTGTACCATCTATAAACTAGCACTTACGCTTTGGGGGTCCCACACAACTGAACCATACTCAAGTATTGGTCGAAGAAGAGCACAATACAGAGTTTTTAAAGAATTTTTCAATTTGAATTCTTTAGAAATTCTAATAATAAGGTCTAATATTTTTAATGCTCTACAAGATTCCTTATTTATGTGCGTGTTTGGACAAAGAGAAGGGACAAATGTCAAACCCAGGTCCCGTATACAGTTATTTGCAGGTAGGAGAGTTTCTCCGTTAATTGCGTACGAGAAGGGAATGGGGGAGCGATTTTTAAAGAAGGACATTTTCCTACATTTAGAAACATTTAACGTCAAACCTAAATTTTTGCCCCATGTAACAAACCTATCAATGTTTTCTTGAAAAAGATGGCAATCTTCTATCAAATTGATGCGCATGTATAATTTCATATCATCAGCAAAACACAGTAGATGGCAGTGGTGAAGTACAGTAGTGACATTGTTTATAAATAGGGAGAATAGTAAGGGTGAGAGGTGCCCTTCTTGAGGGACTCCTGATGGGGCAAAGTAAACATCAGACTTAACACCGAATAATTTTACCCATTGAGGCCGGTTTTCAAGATAAGATCGAAACCAAGATAAGAGTGGATAGCCTATACCATAGGCTTGAAGTATGGCTATGAGAACACTGTGATTAACACGATCGAATGCCTTCGCAAAATCTGTATAGATGACATCAACTTGAGATCTAACGCTAAAACTATTATAAATATAATTGGAAAAAATTAAATTGCATGTAGTTGAAGAACGACGTGGACGGAAGCCGTGTTGCTCATCGATTAGGATAGAGTTCACAGAGGGCTGGATTGAATGAAAAACGAGGGACTCAAATACTTTTGAGATGTGGCTCAGAATTGATATTGGCCTATAGTTTACCACCTCTGAAATGTTACCGGATTTGAGAATAGGAGTAACCGAGCTGATCTTCCAAATGTCGGGAAAAATGCCTTCATCCAGTGATGGGCGAAACAGGATCCAGAGTAGTCGATAAATTATAAATCTAAGTTGATAGAGGAAGTCACCAGATATACTATCAGGATCGATTGATGAGACATTACGTAGGGTTAATAGTTTAGAGAGTATATCGTTGGGGGAGAAGAAGCAGTTGTTAGGTAGATTAAAGGAAGGAATGTCAATAGGATTTCGATCAACACTGAGGGATATTGTTGAGTAAACTGATCCAAAGAAGGAAGCAAATATGTTAGCCGAAGTATGCTCATCAATGCTATCAGTGCCATTAAATGAAACTACCTTGGGAAGGACATGAGTAGAGCGATGTTTACAAACAAAGTCCCAAAATTTATTAGGTTCATTGGATAAGGAATGCTCGGTACGATTAACCAAAGCTATATAACATATTCTTGTAACATATTTGCATTTTGCACGAAGGAAAGAAAAAGAACTGTAGTCAAGAGGATCAGAGGTGAACTTAAATTTAGCATGAGCCTTATTTTTTTGCATGATTAATTTCTTAAGATCTTTAGTAGCACAAGGAGGAAAGCCTGAATGAGTAAATTTAACTTTGGGAACAAATAGTAAAATGGAGGCATGTAATGCATCCATAAATGTGTTTGTTGCCAAGTTTAGATCAGATGTAAAGAGTGTAGAGTGCCAATTGAAAGAATCTATAAATGAGGTAATTTTAGGAAAGTCAGCCTTGCCAAAGTGATGGAAATAGTGAGATGAGTTAAATTGGGAAGGGCAAAGGACCTTTGAGTAGGAAATAAAAAGAGGGGGGTGATAGGAATCAGGGGGTACCAAAGGCTCAGGAAAAACAGAGACAGTGATGGAACGTGTGTTTGAGAATAATAAGTCTAAAATAGAGCCATGGCGATTTGGAACTGCATTTAATTGATAAAAACCATTAAAGGCGAATCCCTCAGGGATAATAGGTATACGAGGTTGGGTCAGAGAAGAAAATAGTAGTCCATTGTCATCATTATTCCAGGAGATATCAAAAAGATTAAAATCGCTACAGAATATTGATATGTGATTTGGATATTTACAAAGAACGATCTCGAGATTGGCCATATATTGTTCATAGTGTGCAAGAGGACTTTGAGGGGGAAAATATGATCCACAAAGTAGAAATTTGGATTGGTCAAACAAAACTTGCACAAAGATATGCTCAACACCAATATTGGAAACGATTATTGGTTTTGAACGAAAATCTTTCCTGATCGCAATGAGGATTCCTCCACCCCTAAAACAGTGACTAGAGTTAGGATATCTATCATATCTATATACATTAAAATTAAATAATCCAAGTTCATTATCAGAAAAAGAATCATTCAACCACGTTTCGGTTAGAATAATGAACACATAATTGATACACACAACATTAAATTTTAAAGTTTGAAGTTTTGTTCTAAGTCCGCGACAATTTTGATAAAAACCGGAGAAGCCAGATTGAGATAAATCGTTCCTTGTTATCTGCGAAGACGTTGGGCAGGATCCTCGCTTTTTGAACGAAAAGAAACAACTTTCGGAAGACCACGAAGATCTACTTCTCCATCCTGCTTTCTCTGGTTAAGTTCTGCATGACAAGATTTTAAAAGTTCACGTTGCAGAGGGGATTTATCCTTGACAATTTGAAAGTCGTGGAGGAATACGGAACCATTTAACTTTGCATTATTATAACAGAGTAATAGTTTAGCTGATTTCTCCTTGGACTCAAATATAATCTTTAGCGGCCGAATAGTGTTTGTTCGCAATTTACCAAGACGAATTAATTTACGAGGTATGGGTATTTCACTATTAAGAGAATCAAGTGATTTTAAAAATGTACTCTTATCATCTTTAATGCGTTCAGATATAGAGGGAGATACAGACTCAGGAACTCCGCACGCTATAATGTTAAATAAACATTTCTCTTGCTCAAAGGTCTCTTGCAAGACTTGGACAACAACAGAGGAGGCTTGAGAACCATTACTAGACGCTTCTAAAGATGAGACTTTCCCTTTGAGTAGGTCAACTTCTTTTTGCAATTTGGAATTTTCTGCTCTAAGTTCAGAAATTTGCGTACCTAGTTGCACGAGGTCAGTCTTGATCTCTTTGAATTGAGAATCTTGCAAGGCAGATTGAGCTTTACTAGAAGCTGCAAACTCTTTTCGGAAGGAAGAAAGCACTGACATCAAGTCGTCTATAGAAGCGGCAGCTGATTGCCCAGGATTTATAAGGTTGACAGATGATGAAGATGCAGAGCGGCCAGTAGCACTACGAGTAGCAGGCTCAATAGCTGACTTAGAAGTAGAACTCATGATATATGGATTGCTATGGGTACTTACAAGAAAAGTAAATCGGTCAAAAAATTTATAAGACGCTCCTTGTAATATGGAGACGCCACCACAATTACGGTAGAGTAAGAGGTGAAACGGATTAGATATTTTGTTAACCAACAAGCAGAATTGGGCAACAATGTAGACAATCGTTGAAGTTTCTAAAAAAACAGCTGATCGACAGTTTATCACTTTGTCGAATTTAATTAACTGTAATAATAGTCGAACAAAGTAACAGTTACGTATAATAAAAATGAGTAACAACATTACCAAAAATGCATATGGACCTGCGATTCGATGCACATTTGAACACTAATGACTAATAAACAAAATTAAGTTAAGTGTTAGTGAAGAGAGTATATAATAAAAATATGCTAACAAAAACAAAAAGAGTACATGTACCAAAAACTGTTATACTGTTATGTTATTAACTGTTATGTTAATACTGTTTTATATCATTGTTATTAAAAAGGCCACTTGGTAGTTTGTACCAAACAATTTTTATAATATTATATAAAATACAATGGGTGTCTACAGTCTAGAAACTTGCAAACTGTTTAGAAATGTACAAATTGTATAATTACAAAATATTTAATTATAATTACTAATTATGTAATTAAACCCTTTATATACTTTTAAATTTAAAAACAGCTATACGTTTTCCTATGAATATAAAATGTTTCCGAGTTTGGTCGAAATAGGTGGCATGGAATACTGTCTACAATATCAATAACTCTATCTCACGAAAGGAATGTATCACGACGGTATGCTGTAAATAATAACGCTGATAGCGATAAGATATGTACGCGTATATCTTTATACGAAGCGTGCTGTGTGAAATATTTATTAAACAGTGCATAGGCACACAATATTTTTAAAAAATTTTAATAGTGGTTTTAGTTTCTAAGCGAAGCGAGAAATGTATTGGTTTTACAATGACTTCTTTTTTATGTATAAAGACATAAGTATAATAATTTCCGTACCAAATTGCATCTAGTTGGTACTTTATTTAGCTCTAACTTTATAGAGCTTTGAAAATGATTAATATTACTTGCAATTTTTGGTTTATCGGTTTGAAATTTTTATAGAAACCTAATTATATACTAATAATTTACAAATTAATATTTTCAAAAATATATTTATAATCCTGAAATACAATTGTAAATTTTAAAATTATTAAAGTTAAAATTACCAAAAGATGGCGCAAATTGCCAAATTACGGTTTCCGTTATTATAATTTTTTTTTGCATTCGTGATAATTAATTATGTTTAGATTTTAGGGATTTTTTTTTGAATATTAACATGGTAGTTTACATGTGTGGTTAAATTTTGGAACAAATTGGTTGATTTTGTGACTAAATATAGCTTCAAAAGATTTTCCAAAAATACTAAATATTCCCTGCGATTTTGGGTTTATCGGTTTGAAAGTTTTGTATAAAACTAATCATTTTCTATTTCATTAGATAATATTTTAAAAATCATAACATACAATTTTTTTTTATAAGCTTCTAAATTTATAATCTGTAGCAGAATTGAATATTATGATATTTTGTGTTATTGAAAGAATGAAATGATTTCGGGTAGAAATTATGATTCGATTATTACAAGTAGGATATGTTTTGGAACTTTTAGTTGCAAATTTTATCTGGTTGATAATTTATTTAATTATTTAATTCATTTGTCCATTTAAATTTCTTAAAAGTCTTTCCACTAGAAAAGAAAAACTACAAAAAAGGTGACGAAAAACAGTAAAATTAACGGAAATTGTAATTTTGACGTAATTGATTTTAGATTTTTCATGATAACTATTGCAGTTTTGTACCTACTTCAATTTTTTTAGTATTATCATAGATGGTTTACATACGTGGTTAACTTTTGAAACGGCTTATCATTATAATATATTGTGTTTCGCTCAGAATCGTACTTGTAATGCAATATCATTACATTTAAATCTTAATTATAATAAACCATTCATTT
Source organism: Eriosoma lanigerum (assembly GCA_013282895.1). Taxonomy (NCBI): domain Eukaryota; kingdom Metazoa; phylum Arthropoda; class Insecta; order Hemiptera; family Aphididae; genus Eriosoma; species Eriosoma lanigerum. The sequence goes on from CM023359.1 coordinate 49,255,021, forward strand.
CTCTAAGGACCGAAGGAACGAGGGAAGAACGTCCAAATTGACCTTACTGCATTATTGTTTTATTTAATATAATAATATGAGTTTTTAATGTTTTTATTAATAAATTTACGTAAAAGCAAAAATATTATTTAATAAAAAAAATAGTTGGCGATAGCAGTATCGACGACGAAAAAGTCGTTCTCAGTCGTGATAATATTTGTCTGTAATGATGTGGTACGTGTTCCAAATTGCCCGTCAGCGATTATAGCTCAGTCTTATTCTATGGTTCAATTTAAATTCGCGAAACGCTTCCTTTCTTTCTCGAGAAAGAATAAACCATCCAACTCAAAATTTTTAAAAAAACATTTAATATTTATTTTGCACCAATTTTACTCGAAAATAATTGACTTATAAAAAAAAAAAATTTTAACTCACAATTTATACCTCATTTATGAACATCATTAGTTTTATATTATTTAGGTATAAGCTATATTATTATTATATACGATATTCAGCTGTACATATTATGATAATATTGTAAAAATATTTTTGAAATTGTCTTTGTGTAATCGTTTGGTTTTAAAATCTTTAAAAATTGTATTTCTTATGGCATCATGTATGTGCTTTTCTCTTTTTAAGAGAATAATAATTCTAATTATGTTATATAAGACGTAGCATTTTCCATTTAGTATTTCATGTACTCTATATTAAATTAGTATGTAATATTTAATTTTACAACACTCGTAATAGAATATCTGTTATATAAAAATATGTAAAACAGTAAAATAGTTTATTGACATATTAATTATTATATTTATTTTCAGTACTTCATATAAATTCTATATCATTAGACAGTTTCATATTCTATATGCCAAAATATACAGATGTATTATCAGAAAAAATTATTTGTGAGTATATAATATATCAGCTATAAATAGTTTTTAAAATTAAAAAATATACAAAATATTGCAATGCTATTTATTCATATTTTTATACTTATTCTAATAATATGAAATATGTTGTTGAAATATCGAAAACTCAGTAACTTGAGTGCAAGTGATGTGCTTAATACCACGTGTAGCTAGAAAAATTTTGGGGTTTTAAACCCCGCCAAAAAAAAATTATAAAGTAGTTTTTGTTTACCTTTTATAGTCTATAGTGTAAATTTATATTTGTAATCAAATCTTTCGTCTAAATGTTGTGCTAGCTACGTGCTTAGTGCTTTATACATTATACTTAATAATAACAATGATTAATTAATTATTACGTGACTCATAAAAAATTAATTTTAATGCAATTACATGTGTATAAATGAGTAAAATTATAATAAGCTTAATTATTTTAACTTAAGACACGTTCTTACGAATCAATCTAATTGACCGATATAGTTCAACAAAAGTTGAATAAAATCTGTTGTAAGACTCTATACTTTATTAAAGCTATAATTGAACAGTTATTTAGTGAATCAAGTATAGTTTAACTCAGTCAAACTTTATGGTTCTAGTGATAAGTCTATAATCAGACAAATAAACTTGATTCGGGAGATACTAAATGAGAATGTAAATCGAATCGTAGTCAAGAATTTATATTAGCGTCGATGCCCAAACATGTGCAATAAAATTTTAAATTATCATAATGTATTAAAGCTATCTTTTTTTCTCATGGTCAAATTAAATAGCTGTATGTGATTTTAGACACAATTTATAATCAGTTATTACTTTAAAATGTATAGCTTTGAATATTGTGAGGCTACATTTTTAAGTTAATGGTTGCAATTTTATAACTTGCATAAAAATATAAACCCAAGGCTGATAAGACGACTCGGTTTGTGTATAAATTTAAAATACGAGTAGTCTATTATTCGGTGCGTAACTGTCAAATGGTACACGTCGTCATAGTGCAATTAACACCGTTTTGTAATTTATGAAAAAAGTAATATATAATATTTAAATTGATTATGAGATCGACAGTTAATGTAACAATTTTTATATCAATTATAGTTATTGAGTATTATTATGCTTTGAGTTTAAAATAATATATTTATTTTAAGAACTGAGATAATGTGGTTCATATTTTCATAATATACATATTATATTACATTATTATATATTTATTGTTACCTTATTTTATAAAAATCGTTTTTTGTGATTATTTTGGTTACTAATTTAGGCTCTTTTACTGTTATAAAGAACTAGTTATAAAAGGATAACAACAGTATTGACTACGTTCAATTTAAAATTGTTTGTTTATATTTACTTTTTTTCTAGACCATATAAGCGATGCTTGTATTTTATACGATTTGTTAGTTATACAACATGAAATTTTAATTGAAGATTTCTTAAATACATTCAATTCAAATCGTAAGTATACATACCTAATTGAACTTTATTATATTATTATAAATTCCAAAGGCGCACTTACGCGTGTATACGAAATATACAAATATATATTTAATCGATATAAGTAAACAAAAAGTAAAAAAATATTGTATGTAAAAAGTGAATTCGCTTTACTGTGGGTTTATAAGGTAAATAATTTATATCTAACTATTAAAATCAACTTTATTTTTTAGGAAACATTGATATTTATAAAACAACAATAGCATACCATTTAACAAATATAGATGGTAAGTTATGCAAGTATATTCAATAGAAATTATTAGATTCTGAGCGAAGCTAAGAAGTAAAAATGTATTGGTATTACAATGGTATTACAATGGTATTTTGTTTTTGTCGGCAAACATTTATTCAGGTAGAAATAATAGTTGATTAGAACGAATAACGGATGCTTTCGGTAGCAAATTGCATATATTTGGTAATTTATTTGGCTCATGTTTAAAATTGCTCTAAGGTATTTCACTTGGGACATTTAAAAGTTTCAATAATGGTTGTGAAACTAGTTTTAATTATAATTGAAAAATTGGTTTCTAAATATGCGAATCCGTAAGATCTATTTCCGGATTAATTTCAAAAAAGGGAAAACGGTTTCTAAATATGGTCGCAAACTCAGTTTCAGTCTACAGTTGCAAAACCTGTTTCCATTCAAAAAAGTGTAGCTGGATTTAATTTATTTTTGCGATTACGGTTTCAATTATTTATTTATTCATTTATTTATTAATCAAGACATGCATAGCCTAAGTTAATTATTTATTTGTGATTGTGATTTATTTGTATCGTGTTTGACTGCAGTACATATAAAGTAATAAATAGGCTGTTATGATTGCGATTGTGAACCGATTTTATATATTGTTGCGAAACAGGTTTAAATTAAAAAATAGGAAACCAGTTTCAATTCAACTTAGATATACAAATTTCAATGAAAATAAAGCGATACCAGCTTCAATAAAAAACGGAGAAACTAAATAAAGGCAAAAAAGTTTGTTTCAATTTTTACTTCAAAAAAGGGAAACCGGTTTCTGAATGAAGGGACGAAACCTATTTAAATTTAAGAAAGGGATTCTAGTTGTATTATATTGATGTGTAACAGATTTAAAACTGGTTTTCCGGTCATATATTAGTACAATATCATATCATGATTCATAATATTTATCTGTATACATGTAGCTGATAAGTACGTATGTTAATTTTGTTTTTGAAATATTACAGATGAGAAATACAATTATTTTGGTAAAAATATGTTTCATCTGTATACAAATTTAAGTGGTAACTAATATATTTTTATATAGTATGGCTAGTTGATGTTAATTTAAAATTGTATAAAAATATTAATTAAATAATATTATTGTTAAAAATATTGAGTTGTCAAATATAAAGCATATACACTTCATATACAGAGCGTTCAGAAATATATATACTAATTGCAATAAATACTCCAAAAATTTAAGTTTTTGAACGTTTATTTTAAACCTATTAATTTGTCAGCAGCTTATAATGTTACCTTTATTACTTAAAAAAAGAGATATCAATAATAACAATATAAATAATAAGATATAAATATCCTCTATAATAGTCTGTTCTAGAAAGCTTAGATAAATATAGAGAGTGGCTAAATTCGATAATGCGCTTCTATTGGATGAGATAAAAACTAACATTTTGTGTCCAAAATTCGACATTATGTTCAATTTATCAATACTGATTTATAAATTTTGTTTTAAAATTGTGTTATAATAATTTTATTTATTTTATAAAATAAATAATTGAATGTATTTTATTTGCTGGTATTATAAAATAAAAATGTTTATTTCAATTTTATTATTAAAATATTTTTATAATTATTCACTATTAAATAGATCCATTTATATTATATATATATATATATTATATATTTCTACTTTTTTTTTAAACATTTAGAATATTCCCATATTTTTATCAATATTTGCCTAGTATTAATAATAGTTAGACAACATTCAGTCAAATATACATGATTGAACTGTCGCTAAACATTATTAATGCACTTAAAAAATTATAGTCTTAATTTTTATAACATGTATTAACAAAAACAGCTTAAATACAATTATGCAAATGCATTATATTTATTATATGAATTAAAATCTGATTAATCTCAATTACCTAGTTGCCACGGTAGTGTGTATATTTTATTTTATCCCAAAAAAAACGCAAACAAATTTCAACGCCATCGCAACGACGGTTTGGGGTCTGTAAAGGTTATTATAGGTTTTTTATACTTATTATAGGTATTTATAATTAGGTAACAGTAAGCCCACTAATAATATAATTATTAATATTTCGGGCGCATGAATTCTCCCAATGTACTAACAAAAATACAACATTCTAGAAAAATTATTATTTTATTTCATACTATATTACGCGATAGTAAAAATCCCATTACACATTTTTATATTGATTATTGCTTAAAATATTAATCATAAAAAATAACAATATAAACGAAAACAATAATTATTAACGTCAACACGACGTATTCGTTATACAACGAAGTAAAATACCATGTTTACCAATAGAAACAAAAAAATTAACTAATAATAATATATTAATATAACATAATGTTATCACAATGGTCTTCCTTAAATATTCCTACTCTTGCATCTCGCCGTGTAGATGCTGACTTTTCTTTTATCTCTTCTCTACTTAATAGTCATATTGATGCACCCGACCTTCTTTCATCTATCTATTTCCGTGTTCCTGTCCATTCTACTCGAAATCACTCACTTTTCCTAGTCCCCTCTCACCGTACAAACTACTCCCAAAATCACCCTCTACATAGAATGCTACGCCTCTTAAACAACTCCTAGATCCTGTAATTTGTTTTTTTGGTAATAATTTATTTATGTTATTGGAAAATTTTTATTTTATTTTTTCGTTTTTAATTTTTATTATACATTTCATATTTTACAGTTTATTTGTTATTTACTTATTACTTGTTAAGGTTATTTCATTCAATAATGTTCATTATTATTATATTCTTATATCACAATTTGTTAATTTAGTCTATTATGTACTCTGTTATTATTTCTTTTGAATTGCCGTTTGGCGTTAAATAAATAAATAAATAAATAAATAAATAAACAATACAAGAAAAAGCAAAAGATATATTATAATTCTACACAATACTATTGGCATAGGCGCAATTAGATGGTTGCTAGGTGGTGATTAGCAAACCCAAATATTTTTATAAACATACAGAGTATATAAAGATGTGTAACGCTTTACGATCGTTTTAAATTTTAGCACCTCCGAAATTCGAAGTCTAGTTGCGCCTATGACTATTGGTATTTAAAAAAAACATAAAAAAACGGACAGACAACATACGAGACACGGGCACACCACACTGTACTGGCGTGATCGCCCAATTAAATGTATTATTAAATCCCTTAATTGTTCATTTCGAGAATTCTTACTGCGATAGATTAACGCAATATTACGGCGACATTACAAATATCAATATTATGAATATCACTGAAGACTGAGCAAGTTGTTCAGAACTACTAGTAAATAGATACGAGAAACCCAGTATATTATTTTCAAATTTATTGTTTACGAAAATTTTTATATAGTAATTAGTAGTATCCTTTTTTTTTTATTTACAGAACTAGATAATCATTCATCGATAAAGGATTACATAACAAATATAAAAAATGACTTAAATTGCATTATCCAATCAGAATATTGGAAAAAATTAGAAAATTCGTCATTGCCTAATGGTAATATCAGGATAATTATAATATTAATAATTTCTGGCTAGTAACAACACTGATCGTTTAAATTAAATTATATTTTGTAACTTGATAAAAATATGTCATATATATATAATTGTGTTATTATTGTATATTTTACTGGCAAAAAGTTAAATGTAGGCATTCTATAGAATTTTGAATGATGTTTAATATTTATATTTGCTTTGAGATTTTGAACGAAGCGATGAATGTATTGATTATACATTGATGTTTGCTTTATTTTTGTCTTAAAGTACTATTTTGGACAGAATTTATTGTCCCATTACTACGAATATGGAGTGCATTCGGTAATTGCATCTAGTTATTTAGATCATTTTGTAAATGTCTCAAGTGTGTTTTTCTAAAAGAAGAAAAGTTACCAAAAAACTGTAATTTTTACAAACTTTATTTTGAATATTTTAATTTATGTTCTTTTGAATGTAGGGATTTACATTTTTTCTTTAATATTATTAAAGAAAATTTACAATTTTGGGTTTACGGTTTAAAAATTTTAATTTAGTAGGATTATAAACCTATATTACTTTATCCAGTTTTAAAAATTTTCATAAATTGATATGAAATTTCTTATACCTGTAAGCACATATTTAGGTAATATATGTGCTCTGATTACGACAAGTAGAGTATGCTATCAACAGAGATTTTGGTCTCAATTGTTTTGTGTTAAGAATGTTGGTAATTAGCTCATTTTTTAAAATTCTCATAATTATTTTTAATAAAACAGGAAAATTCACTAATAATGGCAGAAAATGACAAAAATAAATTAGTGGAAATTTCAATTTTCATTTGTGTCTAGTTGGTTGACTTTCTGACTAAGTATTAAACTTTGAACTTTATTCCAAAAATGTTTAACGTTTTCTGCATTTTTTGGTTTATCGATTTGAAAATTATATCGAAGTTTCATCATATATTACTTAATCTTTTTAGAAAATATTTTAAAAATCGTGAAGCACAATTTTTTTTATAAGTTTTTAAAGCTAAATTACCAAAATTCGACAAAATTACGGTTTTCATTATTTTAAATTTTTTTTGAAAATTATTACTAATTAATTTTGATCATATGGAATCGAAACTTTTTTTGAGTATCAACATAAGTGTTTCAACACAAGAGAAAAAATTTGGAAACGATTGGTTAATTTTCTGACTAAATATTGAACATTGAAATTTTTTTCAAAAATGTTTAAGGTTATTTGCAATTTTAGGTTTAACGATTTGAAAATTTTATAACAGCCTACTCATTTATTATATTATACTTTATCAATATCCAAAATATTTTGAGGATCATAAGTCACAATTTTTTATAATTTTCTAAAGTAAAAATATTCTTAGTAGAATTGAATATTATATTTTTTTTTTATGTTTGAAGACACTTTTCGGGTAGAAATAATGGTCTGAATACCATAAATATATGGATATTCTTTCAATAGAAAATAGCGTTTACTTGATACTTTAATTAGCTCATTTTTTGAATTTCTTAAAATTTTTAACTTGGCAGAAGAAAAATGAACAAATAATGGCGGAAAATCAGCCAAATTACGGTTTCCGTTATTTTAATTTTTTTTTTTTTTGTGATAAACAATGTAGTTATAAATATTATATATTAAGTTATATTAAGTTTTAATTGTAGGTCCCTACAATTTTGAGTATTCACATAGGTTATATTTATAGTATGATCATATAATCCTATTCTAGGTATATAATATTAAATATTTTATTGGTATTTATCTATACATTGTTACAATTATTTGTTATATTTAGTAATTAATAATTATTGATTTAATTACATTGCAATTCACAATTTTACAATAAATATGATTTTACAATTTAATATTTTATTCTCCAGAAATAAAACAAAAGTTTTCAAAAATTTCTAAACGACATACATTAAAAAATTATGTAAAAAAATATGAAAAATTGGCCAAATTAAATGATGTTTGTCAGCATTTAATATCGTGTAAGGAATATATATATATATATGTATACATTTATATTTATTTATTTCATCAAAGTTATTTATTATTGTTATTATTATTATTATTAATTATTATGTTTTAATATCATTTAAATTTAGATTCTGTAAGTTTAATATAATTATAAATGTATATACGGCTATTTAAAATTGTATATTCAAAATAGGAATGCAATATAGGTAATACATAGATACAAAAATATTTTCACAATTTCTATAGGTAACAAAAGTATTATTATAACTAAATAATTTTTTAACTAACAAATCAATTTCAACGATTTCAATCTAATGTATGAATTATAATAATAAATAATAACTAGAGGCGTGCGCAAAGATTTTGATCGGGTGCAGCAAACATTAATGCCAGCACATTTTTTTTTAGCTATCTAACGTTATTTTTTTTACATTTTATATGTATTATTATGATATATACAATATAACAACTTATAATAACTTATTCTTTACTATTCATGTATATAATGTACTGCCTATATTTTATATTGTTTGACTTGATAATTGAACACAAATTTTGGATAACCATTTTCAATATAAAATATTGAAACATTATACATGTAGCCTAACTTATTGGCTTTCATAAATCCATCAGTGTGCGCACACCTGTGATAATAATAATTTGTTCATGTCTAATAAATATTTACAGTTGTAGAACCAGTTGATTGTTTTAAACGAATATTGGATATGTTCAGTGTATTAGTCAGTGTTTCAGTGTATATAAGTGATGAAGATATTAAATACGCAGTGATAAATTATAGTAAAATGTCAGGTCCAAACTGTTCTATTAACGGTAAAGTATAAACAGTGTTCATTAAATGTTGAAATTATTTTTTCAATAACTGTATATTATAGTCAATTCTAGTAAATTAAACTGTTTCTATGGTACTGCATATAAATTTTAATATGTAAAACTAAAAATAAACCCTTTATAATTATTTATTATAGATCAACTTTAATCTATTATTTTCCTTAATGATATTTTGTTTGTAATAATTATTAACATATAAAACATAATAATAAAGTAACATATACTATATTCGTATTTTTGTTTTGTTATAGAAAATGCAACGTTTCATGCTAATGTAGTACCTGATGGTTTGTTAAATTTAATAAATGTTTGTTTACAATTGTCTTTATATACGGTTCATTCAGAAAGTAATGTTCAAAAGTTCAAATGTTTTTGTGCCTATGTTTAGTCTACTAGACTAAATTTTGTTTTTAATATTGTTATACATTGGATTTGAGGTATAGTGATAGTTCGGTTGTTACTTGTGTCGGTCGGTATTTTTGTTAAGTCTCAGTGAAAGTTGTATAAAGTTGAATAGTTACTACGCTCCCTTCAATCATTTATCGGCTGTGCGAGATCCGTGTATTCATACTTTTTTGACATTTTGTAAGGCCGTATTGGAGATTAGTTTATTGTCTAAATTTTGATTAGCGTGATCTCTGGGTTAGTTATAATAACTCAGAATCCAAAATACAGTCACTTTTCTCAAGACTTATCTTATTCTTCCAATAACCTCAAGCCCCAAACATCGCGGATTTCTCAAGAAACATCCGATTTCGCACACTCGGATGTTTATCTGTTCACCAATTATAAAAAAATTCTGGATTGGAAATGTTATTCCATTAACGACAAGATTAGGAAGTTGGTTAAGAATTGTCTGAAGGAATAGGTACCAGAAGTCTACGACATGAACATATAAAAGCTAGCCTCCCAGCTACAAAAATACATTGAACTTGAAGAAGGAAATATATTTATTATATTGAAAAATAATTTGTTATTTTAGTAACATATAAATTTCATTTAAATAATTTAAATGTTATATGAATTTTTTGATTTTGTATGCGCGTTATAAACCATTACTTTTTGGATTATTTCAAAATTTGATTTTTTTGATATTTGAAAATATATAATTAAATAATATTGCTTCTATGGTACATTTGATAGCGTTTATGTATGAAATGCATTATAATATAAATAATCAAAATAAAGCTGGGCAATGTTAAATGATAGGTTTTAGATAGTAGAGATAGAATTGGTGGAAATCAGTTACATCATATCGCCAAAAATATAAAAAATTTGTACGCATTGTCAATTGTCATAAATGTTAAATTATCTTATTTATGGATAAACATGGTATATTACTATACCAATTACAATTTATATAATTCTACGCGCCTCTAATATTATGCAAATATAAATTAATGTAGTTTATTGTACAAATTTAGAATCCTCCTTATACTTTCATGTGTCTTTTTGGGGGATATCAAGAACCCTCAATTACTTTGCCAAATTGGCGCTGATGTCTAAGTGCTGTTTTAGATACCTATGTACGACTATGACCTCTGATCAGTAACACAATTGTAATTAATATTTATATTATCAGAATTTTATACATTAACGCTAACAAATATACTAAAATAGTTTAAGATTAGATATTACTGTATTAGTTTAATTTATTTATTGTATCTGGAAGTGATTCTCTGAGACAACGTAATCGTATCATAATATGATACGATTACGTTTTATTTTATGACTTTACGTGACATATTATGTCACGTAAAATCATTTATTTATTTATTTTGACCTGGTATTTTTAATACTAAATCAATATTTCCTTTAGAAATATTTTCGTAATTGTTTGAAAATTGAGTTGATAAATATAATATAGTTAATATCGTTTTATTTATTTAAAATCAATAATAACAATTATTTCAATATTCCAGAGTTATTGAAAATAAATACAACTGAATTGATGGTTAAGGAATTCCAAAATATATTATGTTTATATTCTGATTTCTTATCGATAATTACTGAAGACTATAGTGAGTATATACTTCTCATTTATTTAATAATTGAATAAAATTATTTCACAGCAATTATAATCATAATTCATAACGTTAAATATGATGATTATTTACTTGCCACTTAGTATATAATAATGTAAAATGGTAATATCTTAATCTTTTATACAATTGATTTTTAAAGAAATATACGTTTTATTACTTCATGCATAATATATGAATGCGTTATTTCTTACTTAAATAATTTATACACTGAAATAAAAAAATAATTATTACTGATTGGTGCATGTGTAGTCTTTATTCAATAAAAACGTCCGCAGCCTGTTTCTTGACCAACTACTCGTATTTGTTGATTGTAATTTATAATTTTTCTTACAGCTGTTCCAAACGGAGCATACAATAGTATTCTTTATATGAATACAATTTTCAAAGAATTTATGAATATAATTGTCTTAACGAATATGTTTAGGCCATATGTACATCTAATTAATGGTAATTTGTATTATTTTTACGATTAAATTATTTCTATAATTTTATGAATATTTATAACAATAATTATTATTAAGATGATTGAAGTATTAAATATTAAATATTTAATCAATATTTCAGATAATGTTGTAAACCAATTTATTCATCGATTTATACTATCTAACATAATATTAAGAACTTATTTTGAAAAATGTATTTCAGGTAACATGGATTTGATTTAAATAATTATAGTTCAATCTTATTTAAAAAATAATAATAATACAAATTCAATGTAAACACGAGCCACGAGATGTGATAAAAAATACCTGAATTGCTCTAATAACTTTTTTTATCAATAAATATATCAAAACACCAATAATTTTATATTTGATAGTCGGTAGGTAATACTGAATGTAAAAAAACAATGCGTTTGCATAAAATTTTGTTTTAAACTAGGAAAAAATTTATTATAATATTTGACCTTTTACAGCAAATTTTTATCGAATAATGTGATTTTAGTTGTTTAAAGACAATGAACATTCTTAAAGGTAGATTATCATCCTATAAAAGAAAAAAAATCGTAATTCTGGTTCGCGAAACGATCCGAAATAATATTTGATTAACTATTAAAGACATATCTAATGATTTCATGTAGTATTTATATTTCAAAGTCATGAAAAGTATATTTACGTAAAAAAATTATAAAAAGGAACCTAGAAAGTTGGGAAATAGTTTCTTGAATGCTACATCATGATAAAACACACAGTTCATTTGTTAATGATTAACAAAAATCATTTTTTTTTAATCCTTTATTTTTAAAATCCTTTGTTGTTGTGTTAAACTTTTACATAACTTACTTACTTGACATAGCTTCATGCGATTTTATTTTATTTCTCCAAGGGAAAATTATCACTCAAAGGACGTTGTTTTCAAACATCGGATGACATGAAACATATTTTAATACATTTATTACTTAATGAAAGTTTGTAATATTGAAACTACCAATCAATTTATTATTGTATTTATTTGTCGAACAATACTATTTAATATAAATTATTTTTTAATGGTATATACTGTATACCTAATTAAATTGATAATTTCAGAATTTTTGTTTCAAAATTGTATACCTACAAAAATTAATACTTGTAGTATATTATTATTAAATTACGAATTTATTACTTATTTTACAGAATTTGTAATTTTGGATGACATGTACCGTGATGATGGTAATATATTATTACTTATTTATAACATTCTATATATAATAAAAAAATTGAGATATTTGAAAAAAGCGGAACTTTACATATATATATATATATATATATATCTTATACAGGTAGGTTACAGATACATTACATTTATGTTGAACTAATTAACTAAAAAATTCAACTTTTCCTGTGATGTTAATTTAGTATAAAAATCTTTTATAAATTATGTATCAAAAGCATAATCTTTGAACATTGCCTTATATCAATTAAATGAAAATTATATTTCTTGTAAAAGTGAATTGTATAAATTTTATTTATAGTTCTCCTTATAAGTTATTACTTTTGTCTTATCTTTACCACTTATCTTATTTTGTCTTATCTTAGCCACCTGATATTTCCGACTATGCCAAAACTAATACTTTCCATGGTCTGCAATATTACGGTTTATATTCCACACAACCTCACGATATTATTTTTTGAGATTCTACACGATATATCCATTCTATTCTTTTAGTTTAGTTTTTTCATTTGATCTGGCTCGTGATTAATGTGTATTTTAGTATCCTTTAGTTAATATTCGTGTAGTTTTTAATACAAAATTATTTATATCAATTAATATTACTAACTAATAAATAATTTAACAAGACTGATTAGTAATTAGGTACTGTTCAGATATTAAAATAAAATTTACATATTTTATATTTACTATTCAATTATTATTTAGATATTGTAACGTTATCAGCATCTTTTAAAAGTATTCTATTTTTAATCAATTATTTATTTTATAGAGATTATTAATTATATATAAATATATATTGATTTTATGCATTTTAATTTATTAATATTATCACAAAGTTAGTTAGTTAGTTAGTTAGTTAGTAAGTTTGTTAATCTAAAAATTAATATTTATATGTTTTGAAGACAAAATAATAGAGGATGAGCACCGTAGTATGTACAAAATATAAACTTGATACCATAATACTTTATAGTACAGTATTACAGTTAAATGTTAATACTCACTATTCTTTATATTAAAATATTAAATGCTCGTTCGTGTGGTAACTCGTATGTTATTATGATATTAAATTGTGATGTCACAAAAATTTTTATATGTAAGAGTGAAATATATGTACTGTGCTATTTATGTTCCTTATAAGAAAGATAATTCAAGAAAGTACATTTGTTTTTAAAAACTTGGCATATAATTAATAGTTCATCAGGAATGAAAGCGTCAATTTTAAATGAAGGTTTTTAAAAGAGTGAGGAAATGTACCTATGTGGTTAAATACAACAAATTTATTGCAGATTGTATAATATAGTAGTATAATTTTATAATAAAATTTTAGATTTTTGACCGTATAAAAATTTAACAGAACAAAAAATTGAACGTAGAAACCATTTACTAAGAAACTTCTTGAATATAATACAAAACCTAACATCACAAAGATCGTCTGGAAAACTTGAGCACCACATTCTTTTAGACAATTAATTAATTAGAATAAGTAAAGGAATAATAAAAGCTGCTTTTAGATATAAAATATCAATTTAATATTCCATTCAAAGTTTAAAGTCGGATATTCTCAATTCAGTTAATAATGTTTTTGGTGAACATAAGAAGTGCGATGTGTAATTTTATGAAAAGCCAGAAGAACCAAATATCATTGAAAAAATTTTAGCTTCTAGCTTCTAAAAATAACTTTTATTACAATATTATTTACATTATCTAGCATAATAAATTGAAAAACATAAAAAGCTTAATAGTAGACTTAGATAGAAATGTAGTGAAATATTTTAATTTTGTTATTACTATACTTATAAGCGGAAAACTTATAAAGTGGTCATATACAAGTAGATGTCTATTAGCTACTGTTACTAAAAATATAAAGCCGCCAATATATTTGTTATACAGAAATTTATTAAAAAAAAGTCTTTAATCAAAAACAAAGGCAAATAAATTACAAATTTTATGCATGGAAAAGTAGAAAAGATAAAATTCGCGTAGAATATTAAATATAAGATATGAAAAGTAGTTATTTATCTTCCTTACGAATATGATGCCGATTATGGACAATTTTCCCGCATATCTGATATAGACAATGAAAAATATAAAATATAAAAAGAAAAAAGAAATTTTAAAAGTAATGAATATGATATAATAATGTGTGATTTGTATGTATTTTTTTTTAATGTATTCAATCTAAAATAGTAAATACAATATAATATGAAAAATCGAATAACAAATTAATAATAATGTTTCGTATCGTTTAAAAATTAAATAATTAACTAACACTCGTGACTTTTGCTGATTCAAACTTTTTATTATTAAACAGTTAACATAATTACTAGCATACATAACTTCGACGTGTCGAAGTAAACTCTTTTTTCACACTGACACTGATGGGTTTTTCGTCAGTCCACTTATAATTATGCGAGTCGGATTCGAAAACAATAATATAATAATATAATAAAGTCGCCCGATGAGAGTACCTATAATGTGTCGCTTACACATAACATAAATATTATGTATATTTATAAACAGAGTCTAGAGATAAAATAATGTATCTAATAAAATAATACTAGCCACTAGGCATGAATATGTATACATATTCATTTTAGCGTATAGCTTTTATGCGTTTTAAACTTTAACAGAGATAAAAATAAACAAATTTTGATAAAAACACAAATTTATTATAAAACGTTGAATGTGAATTAAAATGTTGAAATTATTAACTTTTAAAGATAATATTGAGTTTTTTAACAGTCGTTAATCAAAATATTGTTAAAAATTGGTAATATGTAAGTTAGAATTTGATTCATACTTCTTAGATTGGAAATGGAAAACGTTAGAATTTTTTGTATAAATGCTACACTCTAAACGATTAATGCTGGAGAGTGAATACACCTATATTCTTGTTAATAATTGTTCTTATATAGTGTATTTAACCTCTATGACGCGATTATAGTATAGTAACACAAAATAGATGATATATTATATGAACATTATTCAGGTAGTTATTTATATAATAATAAGTAAGATAGTATAATATAATAATTAATAATTATTGTACCTACATTAAAAATAAATTTATAAAAAAAAAATATTAATTGAAAAATGCATAAGGACAATAAATAATAAAAAAAATATATTATTAAATACTAAATAATTATGAATTTTAAGTATTATAATAATTATAATAGTTATTAATTAAATTATTATATTATAGTGTATTTATTTATACGATCAAAAATAAAAAATAATTTTTATCAATAATTTAATTTATAAGAATCGGCGTCAAATTTGCATCCCTCTGTGCCGGGCCATAATGTTCCGTCATCCGTCTATATTAGCATAAGGTTTATGGTTAAAACAGTGTTTCACGAAAGTGAAATTATGGTATATGATTGTTAATAAAATTTTATAAGATTTGAGGTAGATTTCATATGATAAAATCATTTAAATTGTATGAAATTGAGATATTTGATGGCGAAAGGTTTCATCATATTTAGAATAATACTGCACGAACATAAGTATGTATGTTTTCATATGAATGTGTATATAATAGTATAGATGAAAATAGATTAAATTTAATAATAATATATTAATATTAATAATTATTTTGGTATTGGTATCAATATACCAATAAAAGCAATCTTTTAATTTTTCAGTCTTGGACTATTTACTTTTTGAGACTCGCAGTTTTGGTATGTATTAACCATTTGAATGACTTTCATATTATTATAGTCACTATATATTATACTTAATAATTATAGCTAGGCTGCTAATAACATTGAATATTTGTTTAATACAATCAGAATACTGACTAACTATGATATAACTTCGATTTAGAAAGTTTTGATTGCAAATCCGCAAACTAAGTTTGCATATATTTGTATATATTTGCATATAAATATTATATTTAGATTAAGTAGCATATTTACAAGTATATTAAAGTATATTATAAATGTTTCATTTTATTTTCATGAATATTTATGGACACTTATAAACTATTAAAAATAATTATTTTTAATTCTATCTATATTTACAAGTATGTGTTATAGAAAATTATATAAAATACGTAAAATAACTTTTGGGTATTTATAATAATACTCCTTTTTGATGATCAATTAAACAACATTTTAGATGGTCAAATAGATTCTCTTAACCTACTTTCAGAAAATAGAGAAACTAGAGATGGATCTGTCTTTTTGAATATATAAAATTGACCGTCAATGATGTTTTAAATTTGAAAACATCAGTAAAATAATTGTGATATAATGTAATTGTAATTTTTAAAAATAATTATTTTAATAAATAACATATGCAAAATTGTATTTGTATTATCTCAAGGTATTGTTTAAAGACTGTTTTTTTTTTTTACATTATATCTTCTTATCGTGTTTTATTAATGAAATACATATTTTAAAGTACCTTGTTCCTATATTTTTATTATAATATAATTTAAATTAATGTTTTATTACTATGGGTATTAAGCCATAATTAACGTATTCGAGGTCTACTAATAATATAATCATTAATCAGTGGCCGTATTTGTTCACTGTACATTATAATATATGTAGGTAATAAATTGTATTACTAATTTACTATTATAAAATTGAACTAGACATTTGATAGAATATAATTATAATAGTTATTCTTTTATTAATCGGATATTAGGAATATTATGTATTATATTGTCAATTATTAAATTAAGTTTTAATGTGTCATTAGTTATAACTAAATTGATATGAATTAAGTTTTGTAGTACTTGTATTTTGTTCTATACAGTAAAAAAGTTCTAATAGTTTCAACGTTTCCAAATACTTAATAATAAATAATTCTTTGTTACAGGTTATAATTACAATTTGGGACTACACGGTACAAGTTCCGATTTTTTTTTTAAATACAATTAGAATAATTAATATAAACAAAACAATTCTAACAAATATTTCTATGTACCTACATATGATATAGTTTCTGAGTAAGGAGAGGAATGCATGAAGTTATGCGCTACTTTCATGTCTAATGACACTTTTTTGTGTAGAAATAGTGGTGCCCGATCACTACTACAAAGGTATGATTTTCGGTTGAGAATGGCATCTTGTGTGTAGTTTATTTAAATCATTTTTAAAATTTTTTAAAATTGTTTTCAAAAATATCAAAATTCCAAAATTATGTATTATATTTTGACGAATTTAATTTTAAATATTTCATAATAAGGAATACAATTTAGAACGCATGGACTTGAAATTTGTGTTTTAATATAGGTAATTCACATAATATGAGAAAACTTTAGGAATTTAAAATTGATTTTATGCCAAATATACAATTTTTACACACCTAAATGCATAAAGTTATGCAGAGTGTAAGTTCGGAAGTAGCAAAAATGTATGCTATCAGGCCATTCATCTTTTTAACGGCCATAGGCTACAGATAATTTGTATTACAACTACAATTTTACAATTTTACTTTAAAATTTTTTCATAAGTGTAATTTTTCCCAAATAATATTTAATATAATTTGCAATTTTGGATTAATGGTTTGAAAATTTAGTATAAGTATAATTATATTACATAACTCAGTTTAAAAAAAAAAATGTCATTTTTACATACCTTATGCCATAAAAACTTAGAAATATATGTTTTTAGACGAAATCAGAAGGAATGAAGGTTTGTGTTTTTAACCATGTATTATTATATAATATATAAATTATATCTACTTAAAATATTAAAAATAGAAATAATAAAATATAAATTTGTCACATGAGGCGATTATTTATATACAATTGACAATTATATTACAGAATATTAAATTAATTATAGTTATTTGAATGTTAACTCAAGTTGATATATATTTGAAAATAATACAAAATATATACCTAACCATATAGATTATAGAATACAAATAATATTAATTGTTCATATTTCACTTTTCATATGCATATTTTCTATTTAGATCTTTATAAACAATTTATTTATTTTTTAAAATCATACACAAATATTCATATTTAAGTCGCTTATATATACATTCGATTTTATTTATTTTTAAATCGTAGTTTGATAAAATATTAAAAGGGGTGCAAGATTGTTTGTAGCATACAAAAGTGAGAGTGATTACTTATGAACTAAATTATAGTATTTAAAATTATATACATACAATACATTTCTAAAGTAATTAAGGTAGGTAGACTAATTTTAATTAATTTTTTTGTATACAAATTATTGATGCACAATGATTTTTTTTTAGCTTTGATATGGTTAAACCATTGATTAAACATACATATAACAGTCATTAATATATTAATAAATGGTTAAACTTAATGGTCTTCATTATTCAAAATATATTAATTTTGATTATTGGATAACGATATATACCACATATCTTCGATAGGCTAGCCTATAATATCGGTATTGATTATCGGGAAAATTTGATAATAAGTTATTATCGAATATAAAATATATATCAATATCGTTATGCATCGCTAATTCAAATACTATATTGCTTCTAAGTGTATATTAAGTGATTAAATTTAATCTTACAAGTGGTTTATTCTTATATTTATTTAGATTGTCGACCTATAGAATGGAAATCATTCAATTTTGAAACTTTTGTTCTAAAAGAACCTCCAATAGAAGCACAAACAGATCAACAAAAAGCAAACTCATTTACATTTGATGAAAAAATACATAGACTGAATTTAAGCCTATTGATTTCGATAAAAACAATGAAAAAATTAATAAGTTTAGAAACCCCAAATAAAAGTATGTATATTAATATATGCAAAATATATATTTTAATAAATAATATAAAAAATAGTAATATAATATTCGTTATGAATATTATGAATGTACACATGAACATAGAAGTAATTTAAATTTTATATTAGTGGGGGGTTCCTTATAATACTTTTATACATCCTGAATATTTGAGTGGGATACGTAAAATTTTTTTTATTTCTAAGCTAGCGTTAGAATTCCCCCTAACCTCCCCCCCTAATTCACCCCTTTTTTAAGCCTAAGAACATATACATAGATAATACACAAAGTTAGTATACATAATATAATAGTTTTATAAAATAGTGACTAGACTTGAGATTTCATAAATAATACAAAACAAATACAAACTGATCCACGCACTACACATATTATTTATAAATTATTATTGTTAAAATTATATTTAATATTCTAATACATTAGTATACAACCCGCTGGATTTGGTATATTTATTTAAATCTAAATTTCTTTTTAAAAACACAAACTATGTAATGTGTTTTTCTATTACACCTACACTCAGATATGTTCCCATTAATTTCTATGAGATTATACTAAGTCAATGAGTGCTATAAATTATATATTATACAAATACAATTATGGAGGGGATATGATTCAATAATAAATTAAATTACAAATATTTGATTTAGATTTTTTCACTATATTTCCTATTACCCACTTATATCAAATTTCCATAAATGACAAATTTTAAATAACAATCGTAATAATATATAGGTACGAAATACCAAACACTATAAATTACTATATAAAAATATAACAATGTAGAATTCCAAGTTTAATTACAAACAATTCTGACAAATCTATAAATATTTCTGTTCATTATACGATTTACTTGAAACTTTTATAGTTTACGTGTATCAGAGTTGGGCAAAAACAAATCAAAATAATGAATAAAAAATAAAAACATCAATAACTAATTAATATGTAAATAAAGAATTATATTTTATTTTAAATAGTTTTAGTTGTGAATAAAAAATTAGAATTATTCTGAATAATTTAACTTATGAATAAATTGATTATTCTGAATAAATTAGATAAATAAATTGTGAATAATTTCCTATTTTTGTGTAACAAAATTTTGATAAATATTTAATAGACATATCAAAGCAAATAATTATAACAACAATAACAATAATATTTTCACAGTAGGATATGAGATATCAAATGCCGATACTATACTAAATTAAATATCAATACACCATCAGCTACATCAAGTTATGTCAAACTTTGTTTTTAATTAATAAAAAAATGTTACTAAATCAGTAAAACGCGGGTAAATAACATGTCGATATCGAGTGTTAAACTATTTAGATTAGCCCCATAGATTATTATATATTATAAAATATTATTTATGAATTTTAGTTTTGACATTTTTGATAGCAGATTATATAACAATAAGAAAGAAATCCCGGTTTCAATTTTCAATTAAGTTGTAATTTTAAATTATCTACGAATCATTTGAGATAAACACGACTATGAAGAATAATAAATAACGAATAATTGAATAATGAATAAAAAATGTAGAATAATTCGTTGAATAATGAATAACGAATAATTGTAAAAATTAAAATGATGAATAAAAATATTCTAGAATAATCAAATAAAAAATAAATTAATAAAGAATACATTTTTATTCAAATAATCAATTGAATAAATTATTATTCGAATAATGCCCAACTGTGACGTGTATACCTATGATTTTTTCATAAAAGTTTGAGAGTATAAGTTGTATATGGAGTATAGCCTATGGGAATACTACTACCTAAACTTATCGAATAATACTGAATCCTTAACTTTTAAATAATTAATTATTACATTTATTTATGAGTTATGCGATTCCTAAGTTAAAAAATAATCATATAATTTTAAATGAGTTAAATAAAATTTAAATACTACCAGGTAATTTTTTAAAAATATAATCAAAATAGTTTGATTGTTAATTAAAATATATTTGATAAAATTGTAAAAATAATACTATATAAAGTTGCTTATACTCGTATTGTATTATAAAATATTAATTCAAATTATACGTTCATATTTGTTTTAGATTTCGTATTGGGACCAGAAAATTCAACACCAAATAATTTGACCAACTTTTTGCCTAAATTAAGTTAGATAAATGAATATTCCAAATATTTGTCTTCGTCAGTTTTTAATAAAAGTAGTAATGAAAAATACATTATTATATGAATACACAAACCAATAGGGCCGCCCAACGTTACCATATAGAATATTTTTTATACCCAAATTACAATACAGTTAATATTTGTAGAATAAAATAATAATTTAAATTTGATTAAGTAATGTAATGTACATATAACAACAGGATATATATTTAAAACTATATTAAATAGTATTAAAAAAAAAAAATAATAATAATAATAATAATCTGGACGCTTATGAGTTAAGATTAGTTAGTAAAATAAAACCTATATCAATTATATCATATATTAATAAAATTTTAACTAATAGTCTATAATAAATTATATTGATTTATAATATCATCATGATATTTCAACATGAATACATTATTTTACTATTTATTTATTTTATTATTTTTATTATTTTATTTTATTCATGTTATATAATATATTATAGTTTATAAATCTCTATTATAAAAATATATTTGTGGAAATACTTTACATGTGGTTGATATTAGAATTGTTATTCAATATTTTTATTTTTAATAATTAAAATAATGAATAAAAATTTGGATTTGAAAAAAAAAAAATTAATGTTAAGCACAATGTCCATGTAACATGTTGAAGGTCTAATATACATGCTAAAGTTTCACACATTGAAAGTAAAGTTTTTGATTTTTTTAAATTGTTTTTCATTAGTCATATTAAAAGAGCGAAAATTATAGGTTAAATAATTTAAATTGAAAACAAATTTTAGATTAAATCATATTATTTTAAGTCAGTATAAGTCAAGTAATAATATTTTAAGGTCGAATTAAAATTTTTTAGGATCAAATTTCAAGAGTTCAAGTCTAAATTTATAATTTAAGGTCAAATCGTAATATTTAAATAATTTTTCATTATATTATAAGGTCGATTGATAATTTTAATTAAATAGTTCAAGGTAAAATAATAATAAATCAAGATTAAATTAATTTTTCAAGGAAAATGTTACGGCGCAAATCGCGAAACACCTTAACGGTTCTTTTTAGAGCCAACTAATTTTATAAGATGAGTTTACAAGTCGGTACGATTCAATATATACTCAAACGCGCTCAGACAGATAACGCACGAGCAAAGATATTATAATAACGGGATGTGATTAGACGATTCATCACAGCTGAGCACTTTATCAGAATAATACATAAAAGGTGAGCGGTTGATTGAAAATATTCATTCCAATCACAGTAACACTCCACACAAAAGTTTGCTGTAAAAGAAAAATTGAACTACTTTAGCAGAACCAGACGACCTGCTAGACAACAGAAACCAATGTCTGCAGCAGCTTATGGCAGCCTTGTGGAGAAATTGTTTTCCGAAAAACTTTCACTTGGATGACGTTCATTCCACCCCTCACCAACAATTCTTTTCAGAACTTATCTGCCCGGGGCGAGTAAAATTCTGTATCCGAGATTTTTTAAGACAATGACACTTATTTAAGAGGGTCTATTCCGTGAAATTTCCGTAGTGATCCGTCTATTTGTTACTAATATAGTAAACACAATACCTACTTGCAAATTAGAGTAACCTACTTAGGCCCCCAAAATCTGGTTTCTGTGCATCTGCGTGACTGCTAACTTTAGCCAAATCGGTAGGTGCTTAATAATTTCTTACTTTCTTTATCTATAACGAATTATCAACATAAAAAGTCGATGTCAGCTATTTTCTCAGAGACTATAACGCTAGGCAATATTAATGTTCACTAATTATTCTTAGCTACTTTTACCTACTTATAGGCGCTAATCTTCTTCTTAACACACTTGTACGATTGTTATCCTTAAATTTTGAGGTGCAATTACATTTTTACATCATCTATATAAGCTGCATTCCTATTATAAGTTCACTTTAGTTTAAACTTCTACCTCTATAACCATTCGTTCTACTTCTTCTGCTTCTGCTATATCATTATTTACTAATTATAGTCAATCATCTTCGTCCATTGGTCATGTGGTAATTGCAAGCTGATCTCCGAATAACTCAGGAAATACTTATTGAAAACAATAATGCTCTTGTTGATGACTTGAAGTCACCTTGATCTCCTAACATCTCAGTTTGATACCCTCTTAACTGAACATACCAATATACGTAAAAATATCGTTGCCCTTAATGCTAGAGTTTTAGATTCTGAGCGGAGAGAGGAATGTATTGTTTTTACAAATATGTAAATCAATGTTATTGCTAATGGTATTCCTGAATTCACCTGGGTTAATTTGGCATCTAAACTTGCCGATGATTAACAAACTCTCAATACTTTCAAAATTCTTAACAAAGCCAAGTACACTGTAATCTCTGATTTTCTTAACTCTCTCAACTAGTTCCATAATTTTCAAACTAATTCAGTCGATGCTTCAGCTAATAATCTGTTTGATGCTATTCACACATCCATCTTTAAGTTTGCTCCTCAAGGACTATTTAACATATCACCTAACTATTTAATAAAATTAACTATTTCTCGTCTTATTCGTTTTGTGAATTTTTCATTCCTTCCTTTATTTACCTTCAAAGTTATCATTAACTAGCTCTCCTATTTATTATTATTTTATAATGTATCATAATGTATCATAATATAGATATTTGTATGTTTTTATCACTATTGTTCAATATTGTACTCTTTTATTACCTCGGCCTCTGTTACTATTATGAATAAAAATATTAAATTATTTTGTATATAAACTATTTAAACAAGAACAATAAAAAAAATAAATGTGATATTGAAAACTCGTGTTTTTAATTAGATATGAATTACAAGAAAAATAATGTTATAATGTCAAATTACATTATTCTATGGTCAATATAATATTTCAAGGTCAAATAATAATAATTTTTCAAGCCCAAAACATAATATTTCAAGGTTGAATAATAATATTTCATTGTCAAATTAATTATTGAAGGACAAATAACAATATTTTAAGGTTGAATTAAAATAATTCAAGGTAAAATTATAATATTTTAAGATGGAATTTAATATTTCAAAATCAAATTAAAATAATTTAAGGCTGAATTTATAATTTAAAACCAAATCGTAATATTTCAATGACAAATCATAATATTTCATAGTCAAATTAAAATATTTCAAGGTCACATTAATGATTTAAGATCAAATAATACTATTTCAATGTTGAAAAATAATATTTCAATTAATATATTTCTAATAATCATATTAATGAT